>WNWU01000001.1:89093669-89138662 GCA_012654045.1 Ptyas mucosa
CAGAAATTAAAAGAGTCTTTAGCTCAGACATCACAAAAAAATCCATATTAGCTTAAAAGCCCAAGATTTAAAAAAAAAAATACCAGTGCAATACGGGTATCATCGTCATCATTGTTGTACAATGAATGAAGTCAGGACGCACAATAACACAAATAGGTTAGGTTACCTAATAGTTTAAAAATTGATATAATTCCTTTAGAGAAAAGGCTAAGGTGAGCCGAACCATATCTGATGTGTATTACAGTGCCATCCCTCCAAGAAACACTCACAAGTTTATAGCAAATGGCATCGGCAACTTGCTTAGTTTACTTTATTGTCATTGCACCTCGTACAACGAAACCAAATGCCATCTTCAGAAAAGGACAGTTTCTTAATATCACATTTAGGTAGTCTTCAATTTATAACAGTTCATTTAGAGACTATTCTAAGTTACAATAGCACTAAAAAAAGTGACTTACAACCATTTTCCGCTGCATGGTCATGTAATCAAAATTCAGCTGCTTAGCAACTGACTCATATTTATGACAGTTGCAGTGTACTGGATTCATATGAGCCCCTTTTGCGACCTCCTGACAAGCAAAGTCAATGGGGAAGTCAGATTCACTTAACCGTGTTACCAACTTAACAACTTCAGTGATTCACTTAACAACGGTGGCAAGAAAGGTCCTAAAATGGGGCAAAATCCGCTTAACGGATGTTTCACTTACCAACAGAAATTTTGGGTTGAATTGTGGTTGTAAGTCAAGGACTATCTGTATGTCACATTTGCCCATTTTCCAAGGAAATTATAGAAGATTTTATATGTTATTTATTATACTGCCCTATTTACACTTTAGCATGTGGAAAAAAATTGGACTCCTTCTTGTTTTTGCCCTAATTCACATAAGGTTGAATATTTAATAAATTTAATTTTTTTTTTAATTTTGATTTATATGCCACCCTTCTCCACTGACTCAGAGCGGCTTACATGCGTTAAGCAATAGCCTTCATACTTTTGTATATTTTATACAAAGTCAGCTTATTGCCCCCACAAACCTGGTCCTCATTTTATCTACCTTAGAAAGGATGGAAGACTGAGTCAACCTTGAGCCTGGTGAGAATTGAACTCGCAGTAATTGCAGGCAGCTGGAAGCTAAATACTACTTTTAACCATAGCATTAGTCTGCTGGCCACTTAGACAAGGAAACATCACTATGTAGATTAGCAAATTTTACAAGGGCTTCTGCTCAACAGAGATACGATTTTATCAACAGTTCCTGATGTTTTCCTATTGTTTTATCTGCTGCAATAATAATGTTTTAATATTCTTACTGATTTCCACATATTTTAATGAACGTTATTAGTCTTTGATCACTTTAATGTACTTTTTGTCTTATTTGTTATGGTCAAAGCAATAAACAAATGGATTGATTGATCTAAGATAGGTTTTCCTCACTTGCTAATACAGTGCTAGAATTCAGGAGTCATCCAGAGAAACTGAATGGGAAGAGATTGCAGACAAACCAAAGGATAACAAAAGGATGTAATTTAAATTGTTTGTTGCTGACTATCATGATTGTTTTGAAGGAAAGATTAGATAAATCAGTGGAAGTAAGTGAGAGAGAGAATATAAACTGTTATTGATCACGGATATCATTTCTCTATTCACCAAACTTCTACCTCTCGGTAATGGAGAATATAGGTGGCTCAGAGTGGAATCGTTGAGTTCTTGGTGTTCTTTTAATTTGCTTTACTTCTACACGGATGTTGTTACCTAGCCTGATAATAAAGTATCTGCAGGAAGAGGAACAAGCTCAGAGAACATCAAGAACCCAATAAATCTATCACTGAGTACCATTTCCTTCATTGACAAGAGTTTTTCCATTGGAGCATCTGGTTGGCCTCTATGGAAAACAGGATGCTGGGGAGGCCTTTTATCCAATCTATTGCAAGTCTTAACATTTTTACTTTGACTTTGAAGTTCAGATATGTAGTTAAAAACTGCCTGATTTTCACCACGTGCAAAGAATCTGGTGGGCCGTGAGTTTCTCTTTGCTACAGAGTATGAAAACAGAAGAGAATATTTGGCTAACTATGATGGATGGGGCAGTCAGGCTGGTTCCAAGTTGTACACACAAAATACTGTGTTTTCCCGAAAATAAGACCCTGGCCTTATAAAATAAGCACTTGGCCTTATTTTGGGGGACGTCTTATTATTTTGGGGCGTATGGAGCAAGACGGGTCTACTCTTGCCGTCTTACCAGATTTCCAGCTCTGTCTCCCTAACCCTAACCAGAGGAAATGGCGGGGACAGGCTGAGCATGCGGTTAAATATTTTTGGGGGAGGACTTATTTTTTGGGGGGAGGGGGGTTATTTTAGCACATGATCTCAAAAGCCTGATTGGGCTTATTATCAAGGGAGGTCTTATTTTTGGGGAAACAGGGTACATCCCTTTATTTTTGTTCACACTCACATATTCCTATCCAATTTATAGGTAGGCCTTGACTTACAATCATTTGTTTAATAATCGTTCAAAATTACAACAGACTGAAAGAAATGACTTATGACCAGTCCTTGCACTTATGATTGTTGCAACATCCCCAGGATCACGTGATAAAAATTTGGGCGCTTGGCAACCAGCTGTACTTACAATAGTTGTAGCAGCTTGGTATCCATGCAATCACCATTTGTGACCTTTCCACCGGCTTCAAGTCAATGGAGGAAGCCAGATTTGCTTAATGACTCACTTAACGACTGCAGTGACTTGCTTAACAAATGTGGCACAACGGGTAGTAAAATCAGGCATGACTCATTTAACCTTGTTTAGCAATAGAAATTCTGGTCCCAATTGTGGTTGTAAGTTGGGGACTACCTAAATACATTTTGGTGCATTCATTCTAATTGCATTTGTTGAGGGCTGTCGATGGAGAGAAGCTGTTACTTCATCTAGAAACAGAGAGTTGCTTGAACAGGGCCCCACTGTCTGCCCTGTATGTCTTCTTCTCCTTTGTGGTTTCAGCTAACACAAGTACAACAGGTTGGGTTGTTGTCTCAAAAGTCTGCTAGACCTTTGGCCAAAAAAACCCCCCAAAATGATTTTGAATGTACCACGGGAAACGAAATTCTTCTGAAACCACTTTCAGTTCAATGGGGAAAAAATACGTTCAGAATTACCACTAGATTCATTTCCAGCTTTTACAAACGTCAGTAATCTTAATTATAGGTACTCCTCGACTTACAATAGTTCATTTAGTGACTATTTGAAGTATGAACAGCACTGAAAAAAAGGAACTTATGACTGTTTTTCACACTTACGACCGTTACAGCATCGCCATGGTCACGTGATCAAAATTCAGATGTTTTGCAACGGACTCACATTTATGACAGTTGCAGAGTCCCAGGTCATGTGTCCCCTTTTGCAACCTTCTGACAAGCAAAGTCAATGGGGAAGCCAGATTCATTTAACAACCGTGTTACTAACTTAAGAAGTGCAGTGATTCACTTAACAATTGCGGCACAAAAAGTCGTAAAATGGGGCAAAATTCACTTAGCAAATGTTTCACTTAGCAACAAAAGTCTGGGGCTCCTTTGTGGTCATAAATCGAAGATTACCTGTATTACCTTTTCCTCCTTTTGGATATCCCCTGTGACCCCTACTACTCCCCCCCTCCCACTGCTGCTGCAGAAGTTCATACGGACAAGCGAAGGCAAGTAAATAAATAAAATAGGAAATATAGTTAATTTTAGTCTCTCTCTCTCTTTTTCATTTTATGGTAAATCACTACCCTGATTTTGCTTCTGCAAAATACCTCTGACATTTTCATGGCTGGAGTTGTTTGCCACTCTGCAGGGCTCACCCTACCTTATTCCCAATGTTTTTGTTATTTGTGTCCAATGCGCATGCACATAAATACATGTGCTGAAACACCAAATTATGGCTTGGAGTTCAGCCAGCTGTTTTGCACAACCTCGGATTCATAAAGTGCCATTTGCAATGGAGAAATCATGATTTATAAGTTTGGCAGGCTGTCTAAACTATACAACCCAGCCAACTGTTCTTTAATAAACCTGTGGTGAAACGAACCGTAGCTCAGCGCAATGTATAAACTGAAGACTTTCTATATTGAAGCGCATGCCCTTTCAAGGAAAAGATAACCGTCCCTTCTGATCTCCAATTCGGACATTCAGTTCAAGGCAAATGAATAAATGCAGCCTGAACTAATACAGTCCTGCCCAGCTTTCAGCTCCCCAAAAATTACTTCTATGAAACTGCAGGTGTAAAACAAGAGCATCCATATTTTCACCTGTCCAGGTACCGAAAGGTCTCACCCTACTTACCAAGGAGGCTGGGGGCACAGGGCTCCCCGCTCGGCATTTCTTGGAGATGGAAGGGGTTTTCATCAGTTCGCGCTTCTTCCTTGAAAACATGGTGCTCGGTGAAAAGACGATGGGTCCAGATCAATGTTAGTCCCCCAGCTCAGGGCACAAACTGTCCAAGGTGCATCTTTTCTTCTCAAGTTCCTGGATGTGACTTCCTAATACTTGGTTTTGCGAAAGTGTTTTGGGTGCGTATGTACTCAGCAAGGAAGAGCTTCTGAGTCGCGATAGACAGCCGCCTCTGCGTGTAAACTGCCTGGGCTCAAAGCACATGATTACAGACTTATTTCCTGGCTGGGTTTGCCTGAAACACACACACACACACACACACACACACAGAGAGAGAGAGGGGGGGGGGGAGAGAGACTGCACAGGAAAAAGCTGGTGTGTGTGTGTGTGTGTGTGTGTGACCACTGTAGTTGAAAACTAAGAGGAAGCCATGGCTTGTTAAATTCCTCTTTGCTGTTATTCAAACCCCTTTTTCTCTTTAATGTGCAAAACCATCTGAAGCTATTTTAGGAGTACGTTTTTTCTTCTTCTCATCTATCCTATTATTTGGGCACCTCTTGTGGCCAGGAATTCTTTTATGTTAATTTTTAAATCGTAAGACAGACATAATTCTCAGTCAACACCCTGGACAGGCTACAAGTGAGATTCTGTAGGTATGTGTTTCAAAGTTATAAGGCAGAGAGAAATAATGTGGTCATTGTTTAGCAGACTTCTGTCATGTCTGATCGAGCATCATTATTCAGAATGAAAGAAACTTAAATCAGAATGAATGAGACTTATTCCGACAACAGCCTTATAACTCAGGGAAAGTTACTTTATATTTTATTTTATCTATCTATCTATCTATCTATCTATCTATCTATCTATCTACATTATCTTGATTTTCCAAAACAAATGATAGTCAGGGAGGCCAACCTAATCCTATTCATGAGATAAATGGATAATGCACAAATGTAAATGGTTTGTTAATCATAAAAAGCCAATTAATAAAAAAAAACCATCCATTACAAAACAAAACAATACAAACTTGAGCAAGAAAGCAAGGATCACATAACTAATTAAAAATAAAATGTTTGCTCCAAGTAAACTCTGAAATTAAACAGATTAAATTTGGAGTTGTGCAACCTTTAAATGTAATAAACAAACAAACAGCCTTTGCTTGCTAATGTAAAAATAAAGAATAAAGCTGTTGGGAGGAGGGGGAGTTCTCTAGGTAGGGAATTCACAGTTTAAGTGTATTTTCCCCACTGCATTTAACCATGGTATATATGCACTCAGGCAACCTCTCTATTCTTCCATGTCTCTGTTTGTTTCCCTACCTTTATTATTTTTATAGATAACTCCATGTAGCTAACATACCTAATACTGTACTCCTTCCTCTTCCTATTTTCCCCACAACAACAACAACCCTGTGAGGTGAGTTGGACCAAGAAAGAGTGATTGGCCCAAAGTCACCCAATCAGCTTTTATGCCTAAGGCGGGACTAGAACGCTCAGACTCCTGGGGATTGGCCCAAAATCACCCAGTCAACTTTCATGTCTAATCTCAGTCTCCTGCTTTCTAACCTGGTTCCTTAAACACTAGATCAGAGGTCTTCAAACTTGGCAGCTTTAAGACTTGTGGACTTCAACTCCCAGAATTCTCCAGTCAGCTATGCTCTATGGAGAATTCTGGGAGTTGAAGTCCACAAGTCTTAAAGCAGCCAAGTTTGAAGACCTCTGCACTAGATCTTCATCTTCTGCTCCATCCATGATTGAAAGAGACTTAAATCGTCCTTTTATGTTACAAGTTTTAAAGTAGCACTTTTTTCTTAAGATGACAGCTGATGGCCTCTCCACAGACTGATGACTCATCGGGACAGGATAACCATGTCATCTATTAGTCATTTAGATCTGGTTCAAGGCACTTTTCTCTGGCCCCATTTTGTTTCTAGCAGGGGAAGGAGCAGGGCCATCTAGCATATCTATGAAACCCATTTGCCAGTCACAGATTGGCAGAGAATCTCCCACTAACTGGTAATATTGAGAAAGTGAGAGAGCAGTGAAATCCCAGGGTTTTACCAAGGGCTTTGGTTTAACATGCACCGCCCACATGACATTCACAGAGGGTACTATAGAGTTTTTTAAAACATGAAGATGGAGTCCTGACTGTCAAAATACAGAATATAGTTGGAAGGGACCTTGGAGGTCTTCTAATCAAACCTCTGCTCAAGCAGGAGACCCCATACCATTCTGGATGCATTATATTATGACTGATTGCACAGTTATGTGACCCCACTTCAATTTTTAACACCTAAAATGGACCCCACCCTACCCTGGCCTCTAAAACCAGAACATTGCATCCAGCAGCTAAGTCAGAACATGGAATCTGAATAAGATTGGCAGGGAGCACACTAACATTTTTAAACCACTATAGTTTTCTGGTTGATTCAAGGGCACATGGAGAATGTGTTAACGAATAAAGAAAGGCCTTAATTTTAAGAGAAACTGCCATGAAGATCTTCTCTTGTATTCCTACTAAAGCAAGAATGTCCAAACTTAACAGCTTTAAGACTTGTGGACTTCAAATCCCAGAATCCCCCAACCAGTTTGGGGAATTCTGGGACTTGAAGTTCACAAGTTTTAAAGTTGCCAAGGTTGTATACCCTTGTACTAAAGTGATGTTGGGAGAAAAGCCTCTCTCAGGAACTTTAAATATAGTCTGGCTTTTATTGGAAAACACAGTTTGTCATATAGCCTTGTCTCAAAATAAGCAATCATCATTTAGATCTGGTGCATACAGCCCCAACTAGACACAACATGGTTTCTTTGGTTTTGCCTCAGCATGTTATGTGAAGCCAGCCACTCTAGATGGCAAAGTGTGGTTTATGGTTTACTGTCCTGTGTGAACCTAGTTAATTGTGGTTTGTTGGATCAACAATATAGCACATTTCCTGAATTTATCCATAGATATTATTAATAGTATTAGTTTTATTACTCTCTACCTTCAAATTAAAACACAAATATAGTTCTTTTAGCTAAAATGAGATTAGAGCGTAATTGTTGACTATCTTTTCTCTTCCGTCTGCAAATCAACCAAAAGAAAGTAAATTAGATCTTTGCTACCCTCTATTGACAGGAACTAAAGAGCTTCTTGATGCGGGTGAAGGAGGAGAGTGCAAAAGTTGGCTTGAAACTCAACATCAAGAAAATGTTCAAGATGCTAAGATCATGGCATCCAGCCCTCTCAATTCCTTGCAAATAGATGAGGAAGAAATGAAGGTAGTGACAGATTTTATTTTCCTGGGCTCCTAGATCACCGCAGATGGGGACTACAGCCAAGAAATTAAAAGATATTTGCTCCTGGGGAGGAAAGCTATGGCAAATCTAGACAGCATACTAAAAAGCAGAGATATCACCCTGCCAACAAAAGTGCGTATAGTCAAGGCTATGGTTTTTCCAGCTGCAATGTATGGCTGTGAAAGTTGGACCATAAGGAAGGCTGAGCGCCAAAGAATTGAAGCCTTTGAACTATGGTGCTGAGAAGATTCCTGCGAGTCCCTTGGACTGCAAGGCGATCAAACCGGTCAGTCCTAGAAGAGATCAACCCGGGCTGCTCTTTAGAAGGCTAGATCTTGAAGATGAAACTCAAATATTTTGGCCACCTAATGAGAAGGAAGGACTCCCTGGAGAAGAGCCTAATGCTGGGAAAAATTGAGGGCAAAAGAAGAAGAGGAGGACAGAGAATGAGGTGGCTGGATGGAGTCACTGAAGCAGTAGGCATGAGTTTAAATGGACTCCAGAGGATGGTAGAGGACAGGAAGGCCTGGAGGAACGTTGTCCATGGGGTCGTGATGGGTCGGACACGACTTCGCGACTAACAACAACAAAATTGACAGGAAACATTTATACCAAGATTTGCCAAACGGACAATCTCTCTGTTATGTCTCATCTCTTATGTATCTCCATTCAGAGCAGAGGTGGGTTTCAGCAGGTTCTGACCAGTTCTGGAGAACCAGTAGCGGAAATTTTGAGAACCGGTATGAAAAATTCTGACTGGCCCCGCCCCCATCTATTCTCTGCCTCCCAAGTCCCAGCTGATCAGGAGGAAATGGGGATTTTGCAGTAACCTTCCCTTGGAGTGGGGAGGGAATGGAGATTTTACAGTATCCTTCCCCTGCCACGCCCACCAAGCCACACCCACAGAACCGGTAGTAAAAAAATTTGAAACCCACCATTGATTCAGCGCTCTATTACTTAAAAGGTTGTATCCTAATCCAATTCGCTCCACCAGAGTTTCCCATCTCAACCAGAGTTCCTCTCTGGTCACATTGACTAGAGGATGATGGGAGTTGTAGTCTAATAATCCGTGCCGGGTTGGAAAAGGAATTCTTGGATATTTAAGTTGCCCTTCAAGACTGCCAGGAAATTCCAGGGCTGTAGATAAGACTAGAAGTTGGATAAATATCCTAAAGGTCAACCACTTCTATATTGTCTCTAAGAAGACTACATGGGTGTGTCCTTCAAGTTAACAGGAGTTCAGATAAAGGACTACCATTATCTAATGTACTTGCAAAAGAGATGGAGGAAACACACCAGAAATTGACCAAACAAGCCAAACAAATTTTGTTCATAAGTCTGGACACTGGATTCATCCAGTGTGTGAACCACAATATGATGAGCTTAATTTGATAATTGACTGATTTTATTCAGATTATTATATGCCACCTTTTTCCACTTTGGGGATTGTGGGAACCTAACAACTCTTGTTAATAAGTCATAGCTAATAATTTAGTGTAGTGTGTAACTATAACCAGTGGCGGGTAAACAAAGCATGTCCTAATGGTTTCCTGGAACATTTCCTATGTTGTAAATTAATGAAATTGTACAAGTCTTAGCTAAGCTGAAGGGGTCATGTGATAGACACCATCACTTCTAATCCTCTTTTCTCAGCCAGTTCAGCACCCGAGTTTAATGAGGAACCGAGGATAATAAAAGCAGGTGGGACAACAGCTTAACTACCAGCTAAAGACATGTCAGGGCACATCACATCAAAACAAAACAAAACAGATTGAAGCACATTTGGAGACAGCAACAAAAAATGACAACTTTCCTGCTACAATTGCTGTGCACAGAATAGACCAGAAGTGTCAAACGCGATTTCACTGAGGGTCACATCAGGGTTGTGTTTGACCTTGGAGAGCTGGGGGGGGGGTGTGTGTGGCTGGGGGCATGTTGGGCGTGGCCATGTTGGGTGTGGCCAGCTCGACGTCACTCATGTCAGGACACCTGTGATGGCCAAGTGCTAAGGCAGGACTTCCCTGAGACTCTCCCTCACTCTCATTATAATCTCCTTCCTTCCTTGCTTTCTCCCTCCCTCCCTCCCCTTCTTTGTCTTTTCTCTTTCCCTTTCCCTTTCTCCTTTCCCGTCCCTTTTTGCATGCTCAAATGCAAAACATTTCTCCTTTTGTTTTGTTTTTAGTTTGTTTTGATAGCCCTCTGCCAGCAAAAATGGAGCTGGGGGGGCACATGTGGCAGTAGTCGGTTGCAAATCCCATTGCTATTGGTTCACTCGTGGGCGTGGGCGTACACGTACCGTTTCTGTGCAGAAATGTCTGGGTGGGTGGGCGGAGCCTCCTGCCACCGCCGCTACTAGTTCGCCCAAACCGGGGTGAACCGGTAGCAACCCACCACTGGCATGCAGCCCCCCTTGAGCTCCATTTTCACTGGCAGAGGCACCATGGGCAGTCCTTTGCAGTTTCCAGGCTGGCCCCCCGCAGGCCAGATCTAAGCACCCCATGGGCCAGATCTGGCCCACAGGCCTTGAATTTGACACCCCTGGAATAGACCATGACTGCTATCCAGCTTTACTAGGATGCTGTGGATTTGAAAAAATAGTCTCACTTGAGTTGAAAGCAACTTTCATCATCCTTTGTAAATAAGGCAATCATTTCAAATTGGGGTTGGATATTGAGGGGGTCACAGTGATGTCACAACTGGTTTACAGATCTCTACGACTGAAAAAGAAAAACTTGAGAGGAAATCAAATTACTTTTGTTTATTTACAGGGCTGATAGGCTGCAAATCAATCTTCTTGGGGTGGGATTGAAAAATTTTAGCAACCCATTCTCTGCCCCGCTGCTGGGTGGGCATGGCCATGGAGGTATGGCCTACTCGGCCTCCTGCACCATGGTGGGGGGGCGTTTTCACCCTCCCCAGGCTCCGGAGGCTTTTCTCAAGGCTCCAGGAGGGTGAAAACAGCCTCCCCCAGGCCCCGGAGGCCCTTTGGAAGCTGGAAACGGGCTCGTTTCTGAACTTCCGGGAGGCCCACACGGGCCCTGCACTTACCTCGCATCCAAAACAGGCCACGTGGAGACTCCTGAGAGGGGCGGGGTGGGGTGGGTGGGGCCAGCCAGTCCTTGCAACTACTGGTTCGGTGAATGAGATGTAAAATTAGCATCCAGTTTGCCCAAACTGGTCTGAACTGACTGAATCCTGCTCCTGAATCTTCTAGAGATGATTTGTCTTTCTAGTTTGTTCCCCATGATTGAGGGAAATTATTATTGCCTTATTCAAGGTAGGACATGTCCTGTTGGAATAAAAATCCAGTTCCAATTCCAAGCTGGGAATAAAATGGAGGCTGATTGGAAAAAAAGTTGGTTTATTGATGAACAGAACCACCAACAGTATGTGATTTTGGGACAGCTGACAAAATGGAGTTGAGAGTGAATGGGTTTTTATAACTTCTGGATTCCTATGGGATCATGTAGGGGTCATGGCTGGCTCTATAGGCAAAGGGGGAGATGCAAATCCTAGGTGTCTGTCTGAGCTAATTTTGTCAACCTTTTTCTTTGTTGCTTATCTGAATTTTTTGCCTGACCCAGTCTTTCTGAATGGATTACCAAATCTGCATTTCTAAAAGCTCAGTTTCTGCTTGGGGCAGGGAAACTGGGATTGGTTTCTGCCTCCCTTAAGTGTTTTTTTTCCCCATTTCTCCTTTAGGGGAAATATTTTATCCTTTAGCCTTTTTAATATTCCCCAAAATATTTCATTCTCTAGGAGGATGGGTGGGTGCTGACTTTCTACAGTCCTTTCCTTAAGACTCATTTTAAAAAAATTAAAACCTTTTTTTGATGATCTAAGAGACCTAGGATTATTGCTGATTTATCACAAATATAACTTTGCTGATTAAGGTGATGAAGAAGATGGTGGCCTCACAACTTTAGATGTAACTGGAAGATATTGATTGTCTGAACCCATTACAATCAGGCTTTGAGCCAGGGTAAGCATCTGGATTATGTTGGCCATGTTGGTTGAAAGTCTGCACTAAAGCTGGAAGGTTGGAATATATCCTTTTCATCTGTGGACTTCTTGGGAGTTTTACAGACCACTGACAATGGATCAACTGACAGTTTTGGATGTTGAAATCCCATACTTTCCTGTTGGGTTAGGTCTATAAAAGAATATATTTACATTACTGCATCTAGTATGTTATATGCAATTGTTTCTGTGTCACTCAGATCAGATAGTAACCGTCTGAGCCGAGGTGGCGCAGTGGTTAGAGTGCAGCACTGCAGGCTACTTCAGCTGACTGCTAGCTGCAGTTCAGCAGATCGAATCTCACCCGCTCAAGGTTAACTCACCCTTCCATCCAGAGATGGGTTTAAGCAGGTTCTGACCAGTTCTGGAGAACCAGTAGCGGAAATTTTGAGTAGTTCGGAGAACCGGTATGAAAAATTCTGACTGGCCCCGCCCCCATCTATTCTCTGCCTCCCAAGTCCCAGCTGAACAGGAGGAAATGGGGATTTTGCAGTAACCTTCCCTTGGAGTGGGGAGGGAATGGAGATTTTACAGTATCCTTCTCTTGCCACGCCCAAGCCACGCCCACCAAGCCATGCCATACCCACAGAACTGGCAGTAAAAAATTTTGAAACCCACCACTGCTTCCATCCTTCCCAGGTGGGTAAAATGAGAACCTAGATTGTTGGGGGAAATAGGCTGACTCTGTAAACCGCTTAGAAAGGGCTGTAAAAGCACTATGAAGCGGTATATAAGTCTAAGTGCTATTGCTATTGCTATCCATATCTCAGTTATATCCGGGCGAGACTACTGCAAAACATTCTATATGGGGCTAGTTGGAATCCACAATTCCAACTGCAAAGTGCAACAGTTAGGCCGCGAGGTACTACACAAGTGGACAGATCTTATTTTTACCCATATTGAAAGACCAATACGGGTTGATTATAGTTTTCCAGCATATTTTAATAGCTAAACAGAAAACAGCTGTAGTATCTCTGTAGATACTACAGAGCTGTGGTATCTACAGAGCTGTAGATACTGTAGAGCTGTAGTATCTCTGTAGATACTATAGCTCAAACACATCCAGAAACTGGAAGGATTTTTGTCCCTTGCACTCTCCATCAATTTTGTTCTGCTGTATACATTTCTCCCTTGTGTAACATCTCCCCAAACAAAATTCCTTCCAGGACGCCAATGGGAAAGGCAAAGAAAGGCAGCCTCATCCCCATTCTTCCCTAGCCATGATTTTCTTTTTTGATCCATCTGGCTATTATAGGTAGTCCTCAACTTACAACCGTTTGTTTAGTGACAGTTCAAAGCTATGACACTGAAAGACCTCACATTTATCACTGTCACAGTCCCCCAAGGTCATGTGATTAAAATTCAGGCACTCTCAACCGGCATGTATTTATGATGGTTGCAGCATTCAAGGTCATGTGATCACCATATGTGTCCATATGAAAAGTCAGTGGGGGAAGTCGGGTTCGCTTAATGACCGCATGATTGTTCTACCCCAGCTACGGATCCCGAAGGACGCAGCACACACAAACTCTGAACAAAACTTAGTTTACTCAATAATGCAGTTTTAGCAAATGCCGGCTGTTAATAAGCATTCTTAACAGCCTGCCAGAATTCCACAGATAAATAGTCAGAGTCTTACTGGAGTTGGCAGAAAGCCCAGAAGCAATGCTGCAGAGAAATCCAAACTCAAAGATTAGTGAACTAAAGTTGTTTCCTGCAGCTTGTTGCAAGCTGTGTTCTTTCTTAAATAGGCTAAGGGAGTGGCCAATTAGCCCCAAGTCTTACTCTCGAGGAGACCTCCTCCTGAGGAACCACTCCTGCCTTTTGGCAGCTCTGCGTGCCCATTCATTGAGAAGAGGCTCCTCCTCTTCATCCTCTTCACTTAAAGGAGCCTCTGGAGGTACTGAAGGCCCTGACTGAATCCCTGCCTCTGGCACCACATCTTCTTCAGTCTTCTCGCTGTCCAACTCGAGCGCCAGCTGTACAGGCCGCTGGCGCAGCACCACACCAGCCTCCTCGTCATCGGGATCAGCAACAATCCACGCAGGCTGTTGGCGGGCCACAACAATGATTCACTTAACAATTGCTTCTGATAAGCAAAGTCAATGCAGGAAGCTGGATTTCTTTAACAACCACATGATTCATTTAAGAATTGCTGTGATTTGCTTAACAACCATGGCAAAAAAAGGTTACATAATTAGGCATGACTCACTTAATAATTCCTTGCTTAACAATAGAAATTCTGGTCCTAATTTTAATGGTAATCTGAGCACTATCTGTACAGGTCGTCCTCGACTTACAACAATTCATTTAGTGACCATTCAAAGTTACGACGACACTGAAAAAAGTGACTTATGATTTTTTTCACACTTATGACCATTGCAGCCACCTCATGGTCACTGCATGATCAAGATGTTACCACAAGTAGTCCTTGATTTACAACAATTTGTTTAGTGACCGTTTTGAAGTTACAACGGCACTGAAAAAAGCGACTTATGACCGGTTTTTACACTTACGACCGTTGCAACATCTCTATGGATACGTGATCAAAATTCCGATACTTGGCAACTGATTCATATTTATGACGGTTGCAGTGTCCCAAGGTCATATGATCCCCTTTCTGACAAGCGAAGTCAGTGGGGAAGCCAGATTCACCTCACAGTCTTGTTACTAACTTAACAACTGCAGTGATTTACTTAACTGTGGCAAGAAAGGTCGTAAAATGGGTTAACATTTTAACAACTCACTTAACAATAGTCTCGCTTAGCATCAGAAATTTTGGGCTCAGTTTTGGTCGTAAATCGAGGATTACCTGTACTCCCTTTGCGGAAGTCCCATATTGCAGTCGGAGAATTTCCAAGGTCAACATTTTCCACTCCTGATACATTTCTCAAAATAATCTCCAAAATCAAGGAACACAGTTGTCATGTGTTCCCACTGTGCATCAACTAAGGAGCTCCAAGTATTTGCCAGATGGAGATTATTGAGGTAAATATCCTAACCGGGATCATGTTTCTTTGTAGAGGAACATTTTCTAATTCTAGCCCACATCTCAACCACAGTGTGAGGATTGTGCAGGACCAATCTCAAATCAACGCAGCCCTAAGATTTGTAAGGGAAGGTCTTTGAAAGATACTCCTTAGTTTCAATGGTTCATTTGTTGAGGTGGCCGCACAATTTTTCATACTCCTCGGAGTCTTTTTGGAGTTGGAAAGCCTTTATAAATCTAATATAACAAACAAATAAATTGTTAGTCCCATGTGCTGATTCATTTGACACAGTGGTGAAATCCAAATTTTTTTACTACCGGTTCTGTGGGCGTGGCTTGGTGGGCGTGGTGTGGTGTGGTAGGCGTGGTGTGATGTGGTGGGCATGGCAGAAGGATACTGCAAAATCTCCATTCCCACCCCACTGCAAGGGAAGGATGCGTAAAATCTCCATTCCCACCCCACTCCAGGGGAAGGATACTGCAAAATCCCCATTCCCTCCTCATTCCTGGGGGAAGGATATTGCTAAATCTCCATTCCCACCCCATTGCAAGGGAAGGATATGCAAAATCTCCATTCCCACCCCACTCCAGGGGAACGATACTGCAAAATGCCCATTCCCTCCTCACTCCTGGGGGAAGGATATTGCTAAATCTCCATTCCCACCCCACTCTGGGGACAGCCAGAGATGATATTTTCCAGTTCTCCAAACTACTCAAAATTTCCGCTACCGGTTCTCCAGAACCTGTCAGAACCTGTTGGATTTCACCCCTGATTTGACAGATAAATTTGATCTCTCATTGTCTAATGGTTTAAAAAATGTTTTTCCATGAGAATCTGCAACTTCTTTTAAGAATTTTTTGTTTTGTATTTCATTTTTTAAAACTTTCACTTTGAGCAGCTAAACACAATGGTAAAATACTGTATGGAAAGTTTAATCAAATTCCTTTCCACAAGAGTAATGTATTTATGGAGCTCCAGAGATAGAATATATAGCAATATATTATCTGAATAGCAACTGTATAGTAAAGAGACAGTTTGATATTTTCGACCACACATTAGAGGGCTCGCCCATTGGGATCCATACTTAGAAAACATATTCCATGTGAGGTCAGAACCCAAATATTACAGATTTTTATCTGAATAAAACAGTACAATTGAGAACTTCTTTGGTCAATCTGATTGGAATAAATTGTAGAGGACATTTAAATATTATAATATTTCTTACAAGGCATTATATCTTGATGTGCAAATTATATAAGCTATACAACCATTAAAAATGTATAAAATATACTTTTCAGAAGGGGGAAAAGCTAAACCTATTGTATAATAATCTACATATTTAGGAAAAAGGGAAAAACTTTACATAAGCTACCAAAAATAAAATCTGAGAGAAAAAAGAATAAAAAATAATCAAGCCTATTATTAGAAAACACTAAAAGGGAAATAGAACAAAGACAATTATAAAAATTAACAACTATCCCAAACTAAAAAGAATTACAATTGTGTAATTCTGTGTGTGTATAGGTCAGTGATGGCTAACCTTTTTGCCGTCGTGTGCCAAAAGCGGGGGTCGCGGGGGGGGTTGCGGGTACGGATGCCCACATCTATAATTCAATGCGCCCCGCCCTCCCGTGCATGTGCCCATGACCCCCCCACACTTCCCCCTGCTTTTGGCACATGATAGCACGGTGGGCCCAGTAGGCCCATTTTCCCCCTCCCCAGGCTCCAGAGGCTTTCTAGGAGCCTGAGGAGGGCAAAAACAGCCTTCCCCATCCCCTCGGAGGCCAGAAACAGCCAGTTTCCCGACTTCCAGTGGGACCGGAAGGCCTGAAAATTAGTTGGCCGGTGCGCGCATGCACTCTGGAGCTGAGCTAGGGCAACACTCGCGTGCCCACCAATATGGCTCCACGTGCCACCTGTGGCACCCGTGCCATAGGTTCGCCATCACGGGTATAGGTAATCCTCAATTTACAACACAACTGAGTTGCTGAACAGGGCAGTTCAGGGGTGAAATGCTAACGGTTCACACCAGTTTGGGTGAACCAGTAGTGATAAAAACTATCGGTACAGGCAAACTGGTAGTAAAAAAAAAGCTACCAGTTCGTCGGAACAGGTATTTCTGACAATCAGCTGTGCCGCGTGATTTATATTTGCTAGAAAGCAGGAAATCCTGCTTTCTAGCAAATCTAAATCACGCGGCACAGCTGTTCCCCCTCTCGCTGTTCTACTTACCTTCTTAAGCCTCCTTTTTCCGTGTGAAGCACACATTTGGTGCTCACTGTGCATGTGTGTGTGCACAGCTTGCGTTTGGTGTGCACTGCGCATGCACATGCACACATGCATTTGGCGCGCACCACGCAGGCAGCAAACTGGTGGCAAACCGTGGAGGATTTCACCACTGGGGCAGTTGATAAGTGAGTTCCACCAGTTTTTACAACCATTTCTGCCACGGCTGGTAAGCAAATCACGGCAATCAAGTGAATCATGAGGTTATTAAGCAAATTCAGCTTCCCCATTGACTTTGCTTGTCGGAAACTGGTTGGGAAGGTCACAAATGGTGATCATATGACCCTGGGACGCTGCAACCATCATAAATACATGCCAGTTGCCAAGTGCTTGGGTTTTGATCATGTGACATGGGGATTCTGGGATGGTTGTAAGTGCAAGGACCTGTCGTAAATCCATTTTTTCAGTGCTGTTGAACAGGGGTGAAATGCTCCCGGTTCAACCCGGATCGCCTGATCCGGTAGCAATGGAGGCGTGTGGTTTGGAGAACCGGTAGCAAAAATCCCTGCCCACCCCCACCCCCCCATGCCCCGCTGAGCCGCACAATCATCAGAGGCTTTTTTTCTTTTAAATGGCTCTGATGATCCAAGCTGAGTTGCCTGAAAAAACCCTTTGCCGATCAGGCAACTCAGCTGGGATCGTCAGAGCCTTTTGAAAGCATTTTTTACAACCTCTTTGCTGAAGAGGTTGTAGAAAAAATGGTTTTAAAAGTTAAAAAAAAATATTGGCCACGTCCACCCAGTCACATTACCCCCACCCCCACCAAGCCACGCCCACAGAACCAGTAGTAACAAATTTTAGATTTCACCACTGCTGTTGTAGCTTTGAACAGTGGCTGAGCAAACAGTTTTCGGTCGAGATCTTCTGACTAGCAAAGTCAATAGGGAAGCCAGATTCACTTTAACAACCATCTTACTAACTTAATAACTGTAGTGTTTCCCTTAACAACTGTGGCAAAGAAAGGTTGTAAAATGGAGCAAAAACTCACATAACAACCGTCTTGCCTAGCAATGGAAATTCTGGACTCAATTGTGGTCATAAGTCAAGGACTACCTATGTCTGATCTGTTAGTACCCTAGTACAGTGGCCCCCAACCTTTTGGGCACCAGGTACTGGTTCCGTGGAGAGAGGTTTTTCCGTGGACTGGAGGGGGCGTGGTTTCATGTACCACCTCTATCCCACGGATGGGGCTTCACTTCTTTATGTGCCCCAGTTTCTGGCATGCCTCGGCCTGATGCTGGTCCATGGACTGGGGGTTGGGAACCCCTGCCCTAATATCTTCTAGTAATGGATCCACTTCTCCAGTGGTGAAATCCAATTTTTTTTACAACTAGTTCTGTGGGCATAGCTTGGTGGGCGTAGCTTGGTGGGTGTGGCAGGCGAAGGATACTGCAAAATCTCCATTCCCACCCCACTCCAGGGGAAAGATACTGCAACATCCCCATTCTCTCCCCACTCTTGGGGGAAGGATATTGCAAAATCTCCATTCCAATCCCATTCTGGGGCTAGCCAGAGGAGGTATTTGCCGGTTCTCCGAACTACTCAAAATTTCCGCTACTGGTTCTCCGAACTGCTCAAAATTTCCGCTACCGGTTCTCCAGAACCTGCCAGAACCTGCTGGATTTCACCCCTGCACCCCTCTCTTTTTCTTTCATTTACTATTAATAGAATAAATTGATTTTAGCTTCTCTTGCAAAAACCTAAGTCCCTGACCTGGTTTTTTGCAGAAGACAACCACTCGCTGGTAAAACAACTCAGGGATAATAGCCATCTGCCATTTCCGCTACCCCTTCCTTGTTTCAACCTGTAGTTCAATTGAAATCTACCTGTGCACGGGACATTTCAAACCTTTCTGTGCTCCGTTTGACTTCATGATTTCCGTCCAGGTAATCCCGTCTAACACTGCTTTGAACGTGTTGAAATTAACTTTGCTGAAATCCAGCCTGCATGCGTCATCTAGAACTTTCCTTGGTTAATTGTGGGGAAACATGTCTGAATCCTGTCCTGTTCTGATTCGTTAGACATCCCTGGCTGTGGAATACATTTGCAGAACACCAAGGTAAGGAAATGCATTCAGTTCTTAAGAATTCAGAAGCTGCCTAAAAGCTTTTTCCCTCAGGCAGCAGTGAGCGGTGTAAGAAGGCAACCTTAGCCTCACCAGACAGCCCCCTCCACGCTGCACCCCATTACCTCATCCCATCAACCATGAGGCTTTGAATTCCTGACCCACATGATGTCACTGTTGTGGCATCTAAAGCAGGCAAATCACACAGAAGAAAGGTCTCGCAAAAGTGACTCAAATTAGGAATCGGCTCCCAGAGATTTCCCATGGAAGGGACAAAGATACTGTAACCCAGACTAAAAAATTGAGGAACGCATAACCATCTGCACATACATGCGTATTCTTTCAGATATAATCTTTTATCATTAAGTTGCAGGAATTTCCAAAAGGTGTTCACGTCTTGCAAGGTTTATTTATAATAAAGGCGGGATATAAATAAATACATGTATCGTATTTGTACAGCCTGCCCATCTCGCATAGTGACTCTGGGTGGTGCACATAAAAAAACAAAATACAAAAAAGTAAATTACATAAAACCACAATTTAAGTTTAAAATACAATATAGTTTCCTCAAGAATTTTGCGGGCTGCACACTTCCCCGAAGAGATAAGGGCTATGTTTCCAAGCCAAGACCTGAAATTAATACAATTACATTAAATAATTCACAGTACAGAGTTTTTAAAAAGGGTGTGTACAGTATGTGTGTATTTTATCTGACTTCCACTAATATTACTATTTAATCTTTACTAATATTAAGAATTATAATTATTTGATTGGTAGCTCTGTATTGTTTTAAACTATAATGTGGTTTACTTAATTTTGGTTTATCAGATTGTAGAAATCTATAAATTGTGATTTGTAACTTATGGCTTATGTTTTAGTATACTGTATATATTTACAGTATATATATATATTTATATTTAAGCTTATTTGGTGCAGTACATGTAGTCCTTGACTTACAACCATTCGTTCAAAGTTACAACAGCTCTGAAAAAAGTTACTTATTGAAGCATCCCCATGGTCACATGATCAAAATTCAGAAGCTCGGCAACTGGCATGTATTTATGACGGTTGCAATGTCCCTGGGTCATATGATCCCCTTTTACAATCTTTTGACAAGCAAAGTCAGTGGGGAAGCCAGAGTCACTTAACAGCCCTGTTAGTAAGTGCAGTGGTTTGTTTAACAACTGTGCAAAGAAGGTCATAACACTCATTTAAAAAGTGCCTTGCTTAGTAATGGAAAGTTTGGGTTCAATTGTTTGGGGTCATAAGTCAAGGACTACCTATAGTTAAAAAGCACGGAGTTATAAACTAGACCTTGGGTTTGAATCCTGGTTTAAGCAGGAACTCAGTTAAACAGCTTTGGGCCATTTTTTTTCAGCCCTAGAAAGAAAGCAATTTATTTTTTATTTTTTAAATTTTTACTTGATTTATATGCCGCCCTTCTCCGGAAACTCAGGTCGGTTTACAATGCGTTAAGCAATAGCCTTCATACTTTTTTATATTTATACAAAGTCAGCTTATTGCCCCCACAATCTGGGTCCTCATTTTACCTACCTTAGAAAGGATGAAAGGCTGAGTCAACCTTGAGCCTGGTGAGATTTGAACTTGCAGTAATTGCAGGCAGCTGATGTTAATAACAGTGCTTTAGTCTGCTGCGCCACCAGGGCAAACCACTTCTGTAATTGTGACCAAGAAAACTGCATGGCCATGTCCTTGTAGTCACTGGGAATCAATATTAACTTAAAGTGGTACATGGCGTGGGACTGGATTAATTGAGGTCTACCTTTCTCTAGTTGCTTTTACCTGTCTCATCAGATCTGGCAGGAGGGTCAGGCTATGGGTCTCATTAATTAGAAAAGGCCGTCTTGCAGGATCCAGGAAGTTTCTTATCACAATATCTGCGTTCTGGAACACCATCCCACCTGAGATGAATGAGCACAGTCCTGTTAATATTTCAGAAAACATTTAGGACCTGGATGTTTTTGTAGGCATATTGGTCAAATATCAAATGAGAGTTCTGGTGGTTGGTACCTTTCTCAGTGGCCACATTAGGTTGGTTTTGGTTTTGGTTTTTGCTTTCTTTGTTGGTTTGTAAATCTGTTTTAAATCTGTTAGCCTTCCAGAGTTACGTTTGTGAGACGGTTGTGGTGATATAAATTCATTTAAATAAATACAAGGCCAAACATTGGAAGATAGGTTCATGGGCACATCAACAGAAGAAAAAGTGCAAACTTAAAAGTGTGATCAATTGAGTTTGTGGCTTAGTAGCTGGGTTTGCATGGGTATCTTAACCATAACCCATAG
Source organism: Ptyas mucosa (assembly GCA_012654045.1). Lineage (NCBI taxonomy): Eukaryota > Metazoa > Chordata > Lepidosauria > Squamata > Colubridae > Ptyas > Ptyas mucosa. The sequence continues at coordinate 89,114,979 of WNWU01000001.1, forward strand.
CCCTTTATGGTAGGGGTCTCCAACATGGGTGGGTTCTACTTACCTTTACTACCGGTTTGCAATGGGAGCATGAGTGCGAGCGTGCGCTTCTGTGCATGCGCAGAGTGTCAATTATGATGTCCAGGCGGGTGGGTAAAGCCTCCCGCCGCTTTTACTATTGGTTCTAAAGAACCGGACAGAACCGGGAGCAACCCACTACTGGTCTCCAAACTTGGCAACCTTAAAACTTGTGGACTTCAACTCCCAGAATTCCTCAGCCAGTCATGATTACCTGAGGAATTGCCTTTCTTCCATAGTTCCCTCTCTTAAAGATTGTCAACTGTGGCATAAGAAAGGAAAGATTGAACGGATAGTAATGTAAGAAGTTAGCACCCACCCCTTTGCTAGTGGAATGAAATATTTTGGGAAATATTAAAAAAGCAGAATATTATGTTTTCCTGGATGAGAAATGGAGAAGCATGTTTTAAAGAAGAAGCAGCTTCCAACTTCCTGCCCCCACCCTTTGTTAATGGGCTAGAGGCAGAAACTCAATCCTTTGTCAAAGGATCATCATCTGCAACACAATAGGGGCCATCTAGGACAGAAACTCACCACATGGCACCTGGGAATATTACATCAGCCAACAAGGCTAGCTAAGACCTCTCACTCCCTGGGAGTCTGACAACCAATCAGGATACTCTTTCTGGGCTCCAGGAAGTTCAAAGCCAGAGAGAGCATAAAACCCGGGCACTCACTGTATCTCGCCCCTTTTCTGCTCAGGAACTCAAACCATGTGATCCTGTCCACCATTAAACCATCTTTCCAAGCGGTCTCCATGTTTCCAGTGTCTTTTTCCCCACTTGGAGCTGAACCCAGAAGGATATTTCTTCCTACAGTAATATGCGCCTTGGGTGCAACGTCAAAAATCTTCTGGAACACCACTTGAACACCATCAGCCTTGACAAAATCCCCATCAGTCAATTGCAAAAGGCAACTTTACTTGGAACAGCCTTCATCCTGCAAGGTTTTAGATTTTAACATTAGAAACAGCTGCTTATCACAGGTCCTTGAGAAAGATGGATTAAAAATGACAAATTTTTAGCCTAAACATCTGGCTGGTTGAGCAACCAATGATAATACAATCATGTTTATTCCACACATTAAAGTTTCTGGATTTGCATAACCCACAGAACCACGCACTATTAGACCCAAGGGCTGGGTGTGCGCAACACACCAGATTAAAATGTAGATACTAGCTGTAATGTCAGCGCATTGTGCAAATACAGCTAGTGCGCTGTGTTTGAGCCATTATACTTAGTTTCTGGTCCTCGGGGTTGGGTGAACCCAGTCAATTGGACAGATTGAATAAATCATGTTTCAGTTACTCTTGCAATAACTTGTGTCAAGACAGTTGCTTGTAAGGATGCAGGACAAGGAGGTCAAGGAGGTCAAGGGAGGGGGGGGCGAAACGGGGTACGAGCTGCCCAAATCCTGCGTTTAGGATCCCAAACAGCGCGATTTTAGTGAAAGAAACCTGTTGAATCTCTGCCTGTCGTCCCATCTGTTGAAAAAAGCGGCCAAACCGGGTAACCGACGGGAGGGGAAGGAGAACTGCCTTGACCACTTGGATTTAATTGAGAGAGGGGGGGATGCCCAGGACACTTGGGGTTTCTGGAAAAAGACCCACACAGGAAACTCCCCATCCTTCAGGAATTCGGCTCTTTGTGCCCTTATAAGGCTATTTCAACTCCTGGCCAATCAGCAAGAGGGAGGCGGCGCTCTCTTGGCCCCAAAACTTCGGGTAAGAAGAAGGAGGCGCGGAAAGTGGCGGCCCGCTGAGACGGTCTTGAGCGCGTCTCGCCTTCGTTGGAGATTCCGTCCTGTTCCGGAAGAGGATGAGCAGCAACCAATTCAACAAGGGCCCCAGCTACGGCTTGTCTGCGGAAGTCAGAAATCGGGTGAGGAATTGGTGGCAGGGAGGGTGGCGCCGCGGCCAGGTGCGCCTTTTTGAGCGCACAGCGACGGCTTTGGAGAGGCGCTTCTCCGTGCGCCCTGGCGGAGGTGTGACGCCGCGCCCTGAGAGAAGGCGGGGGGCTGCGCGCTTCTCAGGAAAAGGGGAAAAGGGGGGCTCAGGGGAATTAAGAAGTTCATCTGAGTTGAGTTGCCGCAGCCCCAAAGGAGCAAAAAAGGGGGTTTGCTGCTCCCTAGAATTCCCCTGCTGGTGCTTGAACATAGATTTTGGGGGCTACGGTTAAAAGTGAGCTAAAAGTGGCGCCTTCTTTCCACTTTCTAATTTGGAATCTTGAACGTGGGAACGTTCCGTCGGGGAACTTGGGAACGTTCTATTTCAGAATGTTGGGACTCTCGTTCTTGGGTGGCTTCTGCCGACAACGAAAGCGGAGCGAAGTAGGGAGTGGAAAGGAGGGTAGCCACAAAATCGCTATCAGATGGACAGCCTTGAGTTATTCTCGGTCAAACGACCTCACTGGGTTGTGGGGAGCCCCCGAAAAAAAACCCGGAATGAGAGCCTGGTTGGCAACCTTGTATTCTTCGAAGGATGGGTGTGATTTCAGAAATCTGGGATTGAAGGGTAAAGGAGGCGTCGTTCGGAGCTTTCTTTTGCTGGTGGAATGGAGATAATCGTGCAACAATTTATATCCTGCTTTTCTGGTGACTAAAACAGTATACTGGTATTACTGTTGCTATGCTGGTTTATTAGTTGGCTTCAAGGCCAAAATCATCATCTACAAAGCCTTACATTGTGTGTCACCTGGCTGGCAGCATCAGGACCACCTGTCCAGCATAAGGCTGCCCATTCAATTTGAACAGTGAACAGGACCTTTTCTAAATGCCTCCCAGCATCAGGTCTAGGAAGCTTGGAATGAAAATCTAATAAAATAAATAAATAAATGGCAAACAAACCTTTTTATACCTTCTCATTTATGCAACATGCTCTTCCCCCTCCCCCCCATGATTGACCCTGTACTTTCCTTTTATTCAGGAAGCCCCCCCAAAAAATATTTCAGTGTGCCTAAGAGAATAAATAAAGTTACAAATCTGTTTCCTCTTGTTTTCTTCTATTATTTTGTTGCGATTACATTCCTTTATTGTTTGAGGTTTTTTAAATTGCTGAGATATTTGCTATTATTAACTTCTTTTTGCAAGCCGCACGGAGAAAATTTGTGAGGTGGCTACGAATCAAAAATGACTTGATGGCACATAATCAATCTTTGCATGCCTCCCAAAGTTGCTAGCTAGATTGGTTCTATAAGGACAGATGATTGACTGACAGACAGACAGATAGATTTATATAGATACCGTAGATACATAGATGCTCAAAAATCCCAAGTTTTGTAATTTTCACGTATTTTTCATCCTGAAATGTTTTGATCACATCTGACTTGGGATAATCCTTTTTGAAAAGAACAATTTCTTTACAAAATTCAAGGTGCTTGAGATCTGTTGATCTGCCAAAATTCAGCATTTAAACTAGTACTGGAGCCACATTACTTTCCCGAAGTACCTTCTCTTTTGTTGGTTTTTTTTAATAGTACAGTATTTCATCTGTGCAAAAACCACAATATTCAGTGGGTTCAGCCACATTATTATTGTTGCAATTATAGTTATATTGCTGAAAGTCCCAAATAACAAAGTACATATATTATTAAAATTTTTGATGTAAGATAACACAGTTTAACAAATAAAATACCTAGAGAGATAGTACATAAAGCATTTCAAATATGCTAATTTATTAGCAAAGGTTTTTTATAGCTGTAGTTAAACGTGTGGCTGTTGTCCCTTTAATTTTAGGTTTTTTAACTGAGAGTAAAACATTTTTCAGCAATATCTTTCCTGGCCTTGAGTTTAAAATTAGGCCAGATAATACTCTGCCAAAAACTTTTGTAAAATTTATGCAATATGCAATAAAATATGACCCACAGTTTCAAGGTCAATGCCATTAGAGGGACAATATATTTGAGAAATGGAAATGTTTTGACATTTACTAATTAGCACATCTGATGGCAACGTATTTAATCTGGCTTTTGCAAAGAATAGATTTATGTACAGTAAATGGAAAATGCTAAGATAAATAGGAACCCACAATATTGAGAGGGTTCAAATTATGCTTGGAAGTAGCACCATTAGTTTGGTGGGTCATAACAAAGCCTTAATAGTTTTTGTGTGCTAGATTCAGAGTGTGTTTGTTCTTAGAGTGGTAATGGAAAGAGCTGAGCCTGAGACATAGAGAGTATCAATTTGTAGAAATACCATTAACCAGGCAGCCTTAGCTAGGAGATTGAAACAGTAAATTCTCACAAATGAATAAGTTTCATCATCTTGAAATGATGAAAGTTATCACTGCATGAGCAAGATGTTACTATAGGTAGTCCTTGACTTAAAACAATTTGTTTAGTGACCATTTCAAAGTTACAACGGTACTGAAAAAAGCGACTTACGACTGGTTTTTACACTTCTGACGGTTGGCAACTGGCTCGTATTTATGAGGGTTTGCAGTGTCCTAATGCCGTGTCATCCCCTTTTGCAACCTCCTGACAAGCAAAGTCAATGGGGAAGCCAGATTCAATTGACATTGTTAGTAATTTAACAGCTGCAGTGATTCACTTAACAAATGTGGCAAAGAAAGGTTGTAAAATGGAGCACAGCTCACTTAACAACCATCTCACTTAGCAACAGAAGTTTTGGGCTAAATCGTAAGTTGAAGACTACCTGTACCTTTAGTGATTTGGTAAGCATCTAAAAAGTATTCCCCAATTTACGTAGAGTAACTTTCTGGTGAGTTTCTTCTGTGAAGTTGGATGCAATCTCATGAACATCCAAAAACTGGTCATTGGAATGCTAATGGCTGTATCTCTCGACTTATTTTTTTTTCTCCTAGGGCAGTGATGGCTAACCTTTTTGCCATCGCGTGCCAAAAGAGGGGGTAGCGCGGGCGGTCGCGCGTGTGTGTGCCCACACCCATAATTCAATGCCCCCCTGCGCCCACCTCCCGCGTCCCCACTGCTTTTGGCACGCAATGGCATGGTGGTCCCAGTAGGCCCATTTTTCGCCCTCCCCAGGCTCTAGAGGCTTTCTTGGAGCCTGGGGAGGGTGAAAACTGCCTTCCCCACCTCTCTGGAGGCTGAAAACGGCCCATTTCCTGACTTCCAGTGGGCCCGAAGGCCCAAAAATCAGCTGGCGCACTGGAGCTGAGCTAGGGCAACGCTCGCGTGCCCACAGATATGGCTCCGTGTGCCACCTGTGGCACGCGTGCCATAGGTTCGCCATCACGGTCCTGGGGCTATGCAGAAAAGTTCTGCCTTTTTTTCCCAGTGAAAGTTCTGAGTTAAGATCAACTCTTAGTGACTTCATGACCATCCTTGTGCTGTTGTTTTGGCAGTAATATGGACGTGACTCCCCGTTTTTGCCTCCTGTGTTGTTTTTTTCCAGCCTAGCTTGCTGGGCTTGGGATTTCATAGTGATCACCTGTCCCAAGCACTAAACAGGACTGGTCTTATTTAGTTTTTTGAAGACCCATCTAGGTGTTCTTTTTCAATTTGATAAAAAAGCAATTCCACCCAAAGCAGTAAAAATTTACAATGAAGAGATTAAGGGGGGGGGGGGAAGAGTTTTTGCAATTACTTATTTATTTGATAGCAAGAGATGTGTAGGCTTATGGTATCTTCCCATACACATACAATGACTTTTACAGCGTCTCCCAATTTCTCATGCCTCAATTAAACCCCAGAAGAAGGAATATTTACCACTGTTTTTTTAAAAAAAATATGGGGAAGGGTCAGTGAAATTTCAGGCTGTAAAAGACGGAAAACAAGGTCAGCAACAGGGATTCTAAATCTACAACTTGGAAGATGCCACCGAGAATGAATGCCACTTTTGCAGAGGGGAAAAATATCCAAATCAAATTTCAGCACAACTTTTTTCTCTCTTGTGAATAGCACCTATCTTAAAAGGAATTACCGTAAATAGGCCAAGATCTTAGTAAGGTGTGGCATGACCAGGGGTGAAATCCAGCAGGTTCTGACAGGTTCTGGAGAACCGGTAGCAGAAATTTTGAGTAGTTCGGAGAACCAGCAAATACCACCTTTGGCTGGCCCCAGAGTGGGGTGGGAATGGAGATTTTGCAGTATCCTTCCCCTGCCATGCCCACCAAGCTACGCCCACCAAGCTATGCCCACAGAACTGGTAGTAAAAAAAATTGGATTTCACCACTGGGCATGAGCTTAGTCTCTGAAAAGAGGTGAGAAGGTTCTCCTGAAATTTGAATCAACTTCACTTCTGGCTTATTTCTGAAATTTGCTCTGCGTTTGTTGTGTTTCCTGTTTCTTCTCACCCACTGGATGCTTCCACTTGTTTTCCTCTGTTAATTCTTGGCATTAAACCAGGAGCAGCCACTCCTGGGAACATTCTGTAACCACCACTTCTTGGGTCTGTGAGATGTTGGGAGTTTTCCTCTGCTTGACCTCTAAGGGTAAGGAGCACATTTTTGATCCCCTCGTGGGATCACTAGTCTTTTTTCCCCCTCAGCTGTCGGAAGGCTTGAATGCGGGGGGGGGGGGGGGGGAAGAGCCCGAATCGTAAAGAACTTTCCACTGGGTAAAAAGACATTTTGGCTGAGACCGAAGCATGAATCTGATCCAAAAACTCTGTTTAATCCAGATAGCTCCAGTTCCTCTGAGAGGTGATGCAAAGGAGGGAAGGAGAACAATTACCAATCCCAGTTCCATCCTTTTATCCAAATGATACGGGTAGCATCTCAAAGGAAGGTAGATCCCCACAGGTTTAATTTTCTGTGCCTCGGCTCATTGGTATGGACATTGTGTTCCACTTGGTTAAACAGTTACCTGGGGAACTGTTAAAGATAGATGGGGTAGAGATGGTGACTTCTACCATAGGAGAAGCTAGAGGTTGTGAGCTGGAGACTCCATCATAATGATTTGTAAATACCGTACTTTTCGGAGTATAAGACACACTTCTCCCTCCTCCCCACAAAAGAGGGTGGAAATGTTGGTGCGTCTTATACACCGAATACAGCCATTTTTGGCCTCCCAAAACCCCACTCTGTGCATCCTGTTTTCACCAAAAACAGGCCCGTTTGTCGCAAAAACGGGATGCGCAGAGCGTTTGGGAGGCCTGTGGAGTGCTCCTGGGGGCTGGGGAGGGCAAAAACATGACGCATGGGGGGTTTGGGAGACCAAAAACGGGCCGTTTTTCACAAAAACGGGATGCGCAGAGAGTTTGGGAGGCCTGTGGAGTGCTCCTGGGTGCTGGGGAGGGCAAAAATGTGACGTTTGGGGGGTTTGGGAGGCCAAAAACGGGATGCGCAGAGAGTTTGGCAGGCCTGCAAAGTGCTCTTGGGGGCTTGGGAGGGCAAAAATGTGACATGTGGGGGGTTTGGGAGGCCAAAAATGGGTCTTTTTTTCACAAAAATGGGATGTGAAGAGGGTTTGGGAGGCCTGCAGAGTGCTCCTGGGGGCTGGGGAGGGCAAACCCCCCACGAGTTGAAGTCCACCCATCTTCAAGCTACCAAGGTTGAGAAACACTGCCATACAGTCAATGTACACCCAGAATCCAAATTAAATTGCCCTCTGTTTGAATGCATGCCAGTTGCCAAGCGTCTGAATTTTGATCACATGACCATGGGAATGCTGCAATGTTTGCGTGAAAAACGGTTATCAGTCATTTTTTCCCAATATCGTTATACCTTCAACGACTTACTAAATGAATGGTTGTATGTTGAGATCTACCTGTATGGGAGATAGAATTCAAAACATGGAGCATAAACTAAATTATTTATTCTTATCTATGTTTTGGTATGTTCTATCTCTGTAAAAGACCAAAATCTTTTGGTTTCCTATAATAGAAATTTGCTATGCTCAAAATCTGTATTTTGTTTAAAAAAGCAGTAGCAAATCTATATATATAAAAGTGAAAACCACTGACGCATTAATCACGAAATCTCCAGAACCATAAAGCCTACAAACTTGAAATTTGGCACATATGGTCCTCTTGGCTTCTAGGTGCTCGCTAAAAAAGGATGACCATCAGATCATTAGTATTTCTTATATTATTATTAACATGCTCTGATGCTAATTAGTTAGACATTCTACTCACCCTCCCAACCTGAAAATAACTCTGGAGAGAAGGGGATAAGATAGGGGAGGCTTCTGTGGGGCAAGCCTGAGGGAGAGAAGGGGATAGGATAGGGGAGGCTTCTGTGGGGCAAGCCTGAGGGAGAGAAGGGGATAGGATAGGAGAGGCTTCTGGGGCAAGGCTGAGAGAGAGAAGGGGATAGGATAGGGCAGTGATGGCTAACCTTTTTGCCGTCGCGTGCCAAAAGTGGGGAGAGCGTGGTGGGGTCACACGCACATGTGACCACATCCATAATTCTATGTGCCCTGCCCCGCCCCCCGTGCTCCCCCCGCTTTTGGCACAGTGGGCCCGGTAGGCCCATTTTTCGTTCTCCCCAGGCTCCAGAGCCTTTCTAGGGGATAGGATAGGAGAGGCTTCTGGGGCTAGGCTGAGGGAAGAAGGGGATAGGATGGGGGAGGCTTCTGTGGGGCAAGAAGTGGGGCAAGGCTGAGGGAGAGAAGGGGAGAGGAGAGGCCAATCGTAACTACTCATTAATTTTCAAGCCGTAAGTGTCTATTTATCAAGCCCGATCACATAGTTTCACAGGGGAGCACTGGTATTCAGCTGGTATATATATAAATAGGAAAAAAACTGCACAACCTAGTACTGTATGTAAAATTGCACTTTCAAGAAGTGATATTTTTGTGGCTTGGGAGAAGGAGAGAAAATGCTGAATGCATTATAAAAAGATTTTTATTTCAAAAGTGACCAGCTGCTTTGAGAGGAGCATGCCAATTCGGAAGTTGAGATCTCTCTCTCTCTTTCAGATGTTCGTTTCCCCAAGAGAGAAACTGAAGAATGAAACTTGCATATGGTTTCCAATAACCCTGTTTCTTCATTCTGCGGTCTCTTCCCGGCAGAAAATCCCAATGAGTTCAGCTTCATACTTGTAATGCAGAAATGACATTTCATTGCTTGATGAGATAAGAAAGAAGTGAATCTTGGCTCCAGCTAATTCTAACTAATGATGAAAAGTAAAACTTATTTAGCAGAAGCTCTCTGCCTTCCCTCTTTCAAAATCTATAAAGATTAGCTTGCTGGAATAGGACAAAAATTATAAAAGTTGGAAGGAGATAGTTTGGTCGATCAATGCAATCCTTTGTTCGATGCCAGAATCCAATTTAAAACATTGTCTGCTTGAATGCATCCACTGTCCAACTTAACTGTTAAAATTTGTTCTAATCAACCAGAGCCTGCCTTCTTCTTACTTAATTCCATTTCCCCAAGTTTAAACATTCTCTTACTCAAAAGTAATAGATTCTTACTCAGAGAAATGGTGGAAAACTTGGTTTTGTATTTGTCTTTGGGCCAACTGGATGGCAGGAAAGAGTCTGGTGTTTTTAATCTGCTCCAGTCTTTAATCACCAAATTCCCAAGTTTTTCATATTTTAGTTTTTCAGATTAAAGGCAAAACATCTGTGGCTTTTCCCCCTGAACCTTAATGAGACTTAGGTGATGTATGGTTTGGTTAATTGCTGTTATGTTATGAAGTTTTAAAATGAGCTAGACAATGTCTAGAACAGAAAGTCCTTGACTTATGACAGCTTGCTTAGTGGCCATTTGAAGTTACAACAGCACTGAAAATAGTGACTTATGACAATTTTTCATATGTACAACCGTTGTAGCATTCTTGGCAACTGACTTATCTTTATGACGATTGCGGGGTCAAGGGGTCATGGCTTTTGCAATCTTCTGACAAGCAAAGTCAAGGGGAAGCCAGATTCACTTAATAACCATGTTGGTAACTGAACAACTTCAGTGATTCATTTAACATCTATGGCAAGGCAGGTTGTAAAATGGGGCAAAACTCGCTTAACTAATGTCTCATTTAGCAAGAGAAATTTTGGGCTGAATTATGGCTGTAAATTGAGGACTATGGCTCAGTGGCTAAGACAGTGAGCTTCTCAATCAGAAAGGTCGGCAGTTTGGTGGTTCGAATCCCTAGTACAGGTCTCCTGCGTGAGCAGGGGGTTGGACTAGATGACCTCCAAGGTCCCTTCCAACTCCGTTACTGTTTTTTTAATTAATATATAGGGGCATAAGTCACAATTCAATGCTGGTTGATGAATTCCTGGAATTGAGGTCCACAAGTCTTAAAGTTGCTAAGTTTGGCATAGGGCAGTGCTGTTTCTAGAATTTCCATCAGTAAGAACCTTTCTTGATCATTTTAAGATGTGCGGGTTCAACTCCCAGATTCCCCGTGCTGGCTGGAGAATTCTGGGCATTGAAGTCCACTCACCTTAAAATTGGCAAGTTTGGAAAACACTGGTGTAAATGCTTTTTTTTTTTTTTTAACTTCGAGGCATAATTGCTGATAATTTTTTCAGAACGTAAATGAGATGTGTGTCTTTAAAAATGGGTGAGAACGGTGCCAGTAGTTTGGTAAAACACAATAAGAGTGAATTCCTTCCTTGTAGAGGAAGAAGAAAGACCCACATTCCAGGGATTGTGGACATGTTCTGAATTCTTGAAATCCAAGATTCAATTCTCAGCAGCCCCAATTAAATGGATCCTGGTTAGTTAGCAAATCTGCAAAAGTCTCTGGAAAGGTGGTTTATCAAATTTGAGGTTCCACAATATCCCCTCGAAGTTCTGATGTCCCCAATTCTTTTAGCCTTTTGTAAGGCATTAAAAACTGCTTGTTACCTAAACCTTTGAGGCTGGGAAATTAAGTGAGCTCTATTGGCTGATCTGTTGGATTCTAGTCCTGCAACTTGAAGTGGAACATGTTTAAACTTTGTATGTTTATTTATTTAATTCTACCTACCGCATAGCTCCCAGTGACCGGTAAGATCCCACAGAGTTGGTCTCCTCTGGGTCCCGTCAGCTAAACAACGCCGGCTGGCAGGCCCGCGGGGAAGGGCCTTCTCTGTGGCTGCCCCAGCTCTCTGGAACCAGTTACCTCCTGAAGTCTGGACCATCCCCACCCTATTGGCCTTCCGAAAAGCAGGGAAAACCTGGCTTTTCCGGCAGGCCTGGGGCCGTTGATCTCGCTCTTGCGATCTGGCGAGATCCGGCCATGAATGGTATGAATGAGTTTTAATGTTTGTAATGTTTTTAATTTTTAAATATTTTTTATTAGGCTTTTAAATGTATTGTGAGCCGCCCTGAGTCTTCAGAGAGGGGCGGCATATAAATTGAATTAAATTGAAATTGAAATTGAAATTAAATCAGATTTAGACACTGTCCATCTCACTATCTAAGTGACTCCGGGCAGTTTACAAATGATAAAACCGTATAAAAGAGATATAATTAAAAAACATAATTGAAACTGGGTGAAAAATAAAATAACTTTAGTACATAAAACCACATATAGCGAATCTATTACGTTAATAGTTAACAAATAATTTGTTTAGTTTCTTGTTTCTGCTTGTTATTTATCGCATGTTTTATTTTGGGTTTCAGTCCTTGTTCGCCGCCTGGAGTCACAGTTTTGTGAGATGGGCAGCTGCATCAAATGTATACATGAATACATTTATACACATATACTGGATTGCTAGGGCTATACATATATTGCATCATTTAGGTTTGCACCATGCACTGAGTAACAAATTAGCTAACGCCTTTGGTGTTGTTTGTTTAATATTTCTGGGCCATCTTTGTTTCTCACAGCTCAGGGCAGCCCCAGAAGAAAAGGAGATGTTTGCATTTGAAAAGTGACCTAAACTACCGATGTCTGTATCTTTGCCCAAAACTTCTGTCTGTCCGTCCTCCCTCCCTCCCTCCCTCCCATCCATCCATCCATCCAGCCAGCCAGCCAGTCAGTCAGTCATCCAGTCATCAAGCTATATGGAGCGTACATAGCTCACTCACAGATTCACTCTGGGCGGTGTACAATTAAAATATAAAAAAAATTATTAATATTGTATTCTGGTGGAGGCAGTTAAAACAAGGATGAAATTAATAATACACCGGTGGGAGGGGTGTCATGATGGCTCAGCGATGAAAGATGCTGAGCTTGTCAACTGGAAAGCTGCCAGCCCAGGTTTGAGACCTAAGCGCTGTGCGACGGGGTTGTGCTCCTGTCCTTGCCTCAGCTCCTGCCCTCCCAGCAGTTCGAAAGAATGCAAATAGGTATAACACTTCTGTGGGAAGATAACAGCATTCCATGCGCCTTGGATTGTAGTCCTGCTAGCCACATGACTACAGAAATGTCTTCGGACAACGCTGCCTCCCTTGGCTAAGAAATGGAGATGAGCAGCACCCCCCCAAGTTGGACACAACCCTTTAGCTTTACCTAAAATGGGAGGTGGGTGGTTCCAAGGTTGCATGCTCTGTGAGCCCCAAGCAAGTTGGCAAAGCTAGGTGATTTTCACAGCTTTGGGAAATGCAAGGGAAGTCAGAGTTCGCCTTGCCCCTTGGTAGAAGGGAGTTCATAATGGGCCTGCTACTAAGAAGATAGAGCTCCGAATCTCCCTTCTCTTAACTTCCCTTGGGATGGGGACCTGGAACAGCTCTTTTGGAGAGGAATGCACACAGGATGAGTTATTTTTGGTTGGGAGACACAATATCTGGGCTTTGAAGGTTAAAAACAGCACCTAGAATTACGGAAGCCTATTGTAAAAGCAGTGCAGCAGCCTCAATGCAGAGTCACAGTGTTGGAAGTGTTTTCCTCCTCAGCAGAGACTGCTATACTTTTGGACTTAACTTCAGCTTCCACGTCTTCAAGGGCAGCCCTACTTAAACCACGGCGCAGTAATCTAGCAGGGTTGTGTCAAACTCGCCCAAATCAGTTGGGTAGAAAATATAAGGCAGTGTTGCATAGGAAGAGACATGACATTTTTTTAAAAAATGCCCTATAATTCAGGTGGGAGAAAAAGTTATTTCTTCTATAGTTTCAAGGACTATTTTTTAAAAAAGTTTTAAAACAATGGGAGAATTAAACCCCCCCCCCTGGATAAAAGCAACAGGGGTGGGTGAGGTAGGAAGAGAAATTTAAGAAAGTGAATATTGGGTTATTAAAGTTAATTGTACAGGGGTTGGACTAGATGACCTTCAAGATCCCTTCCAACTCTGTTACTGTTAATCCTCACTTAGCAACTGCCCTTTTTAGCAGTCATTCAAAGTTACAATGGTGCTGAAAAAGTAACTTTGCAACCAGTCCTCTCCCTCACGACTGTTAGCGCTGCATTGTCCCATGGTCACGTGATTACTATCCATCTGTGGCCTTCACCGCTGGATTCTGACAAACGGAATCTGTGGAGAAGCCAGCGGTAAAATCACAAGTTGCACTCATGTGATGTCTCACTTAACAACCATGAGTAATTCGCTTAACAATAGTAGCAGAAGTGAGGCCATAAGTCCATCCTGCTACTATATCGATCAGTGATGGCTAACCTTTTTGCCATTGCTTGCCAAAAGTGGGGGGAGTGCAGGGAGGTTGCGCACGCGTGTGCCCACACCCATAATTCTATGTGCTCCGCGCATGCACGCACGACCCCCCCCCCCCGCCCCCCCCCTCTTTTCCCGCTGGGGGCGCCCAAGGGGTGCGTTTTTTTGCGTTGGAGCCTGGGGAGGGTGAAAACAGCCTTCCCCATCCCCCCCCCCACCCCGGAGGCCTTCCGGAGGCGGGAAACAGCCTGCTTCTCTACTTCCGGGTGGCCCAGAAGGCCCGAAAATCAACTGGCCGGCATGCGCATGGGTGCCGCAGCTGAGCTCATGTGCCCACCAATATGGCTCCGCGTGCCACCTGTGGCACGTGTGCCATAGGTTCGCCATCACGGATATAGATTGTAAACCATGATTCAGCATTTCATTGCGAATCCAGCCAGTTGGTTATAATGGCAGCTTCACGTCTGTGAAGCGAACTGCAATACTGTACGGTATTTAGCGATTAAAATAGGGAGGGAGAAAGACTCCAAATAGGAGAGTAGCTATTTCAGACTGGCTTGCTTTGTGTTGTGGTTTCCTTTTAGTTGCTGACTGCTTGTGAAAGAATGCGTACTTAGCAAGCACACTTTTGTCCTTTAAGGTTATACATAAAAGGTTGTCTTATTTAGCCTTTTATCACGTATAGCTCAAACACAATGAGCAAACAGCATTTCCTTTCATCATAACTGAACAATTTGTAGCAAAACGCTTAGTAGCACCACGTAAACAAATTTTCCTGAGATTTTGAGCTAAGATATACTGTATGCCAAAGGCTTTTTTTTGCTAAAGTCTCTAACAGAGCTAAGAGCTTGTTCTTCATTCTTGGCAGGCATGTTTGTCTCCTTTTTTCTTTTAGTCATTTGGAAATTTTTGGGACATGCCACTAATGTTAAAAGATTTCATGGGAACCAGAATTTCAAGAGAAATACTAGAAAGCCATGTCAATATATGGACCAAGATATTGGTAATGGTTGCAGCCACGTGTGAATTGCATATCCTGCCGTTGCCGCTTAGCTGCTGAGTATATTTAACCTGGATGTGTGTAAGTTACTTAAACTGAACAGGAGGCCGAGTAAGATGCTTTCCAGCAGTTCTTCAACTCCAGATCTCTGTGGTACATTTGATTTAAAAAGGGAAAATTAAATAACTCTCCACATACTTGAAAGAAGAATCACTAAAGCTTTAAGTTGCTAAGAGCCACCAAGAGCCTTGGTGGCGCAGCAGACTAAAGTGCTGTTAAGTAGCACCAACTGCCTGCAATTACTGCAAGTTCGAATCTCACCAGGCTCAAGGTTGACTCAGCCTTCCATCCTTTCAAGGTAGGTAAAATGAGGACCCGGATTGTGGGGGCAATAAGCTGACTTTGTATAAAAAAGAACACCGCTTAGGGGAGGCCCCGAAAGCCCTACTAAGCAGGTATATACAAAAGTATGAAGGCTATTGCTTAACGCATTGTAAGGCACCCTGAGTCTCCGGAGAAGGGCGGCATATAAATCGAACCAATAAATAAATAAACTTGAGGCTCATCAGATTGTAATAAGGGAATGTTTAGATAAGGTGGTTCTAGAACCCTAAATCTAAATATTCTTAACTATGTAGAGTACTAATATTAGGAAATACTGAGTCCATGGAATCCAATGCATTACTCAACAGAGGAATTCAAATAGAAATTCCCAGATAGATGTGCTTGAACACATTCAGTGAAGGAGAACAGGATCATTGTACCTAATATCCGCTTGCCTTTAATAGTCCCTAACATTCATTTGGTATTTAGCTCCTTTCTACATATTTCAAGACACAATTCAGAATTACGTTTAATTGATAGTTAGACATTGGATTCCAGCAAAACACCCCCATTTTAGCACCCAAAAAGCTGGTTGTGTTATATACTTCCTAAATCTAATTAACTCTGGGAAAACCCATTAATTATCTTTGAAACTCTCCCTAGATTGATCTCACACTGATTTGCAAAATCATTATTATTATTATTATTAGATCCTTATCTGCCTTTATTTTTATTTCTCAAGGCATTGTACAGAATACTCCTGTCTCCTATTTTCTCTACAACAGCAACCCTGTGAGATAGTTGGGTTGATCCAAAATCACCCAGCTGGCTTTTAGGCCCAAAGCAGAACTTCATAGTCTCCCAGTTTCCACTGCACCAAACCAGCTCTTATTTTTATGGAACAGGCTTTTTTTTAATACCGTATTTTCCGGCGTATAAGATGACTGGGCGTATAAGACGATCCCCTACTTTTCCTATTAAAATATAGGGTTTGGGCTATACTCGCCATATAAGACTACCCCTCAATGTTGTCGGCGCTGCCGTAGCATCATTGGCCGGCAACTCAGATTCGGGAAGCTGTGCTGATCTCGTCAAGGCTGCATGCCGCTGAATGCTGGACCCAGCTGGTTGCTGCGCGGAGCTTCCCCCACCGTCCCAGGCGTCCAGGTGGATATTACCAACGCTCTGACTTCCCCAGACAGCTGGGGCTCGCCATCACTGGGGGTCAGCTGGGGAAGTCGGAGCATCGGTAGGCTTATACCCGGCGTATAAGACGACCCCCGACTTTTGAGAGGATTTTCCTGTGTTAAAAAGTAGTCTTATACGCCAGAAAATACGGTAAGTGGTAAATTCTGAGGGGAAAAATAACAGTAGCAGAACCTATTCCAACTTGTGAAAGATCATTGGCTTTCTTGTTATTAGGATAATACTTAAAAGTGTCAGAAGCTGTGTGGTGCTTTCTGGATAAATATGGACTGTAGTTGTCATCTTATTTTATTTATTTATTTATTGGTCCGATTTATATGCCGCCTTTCTCCGGAGACTCAGGGCGGCTTACAATACGTTAAGCAATAGCCTTCATCCTTTTGTATATACCTGCTTAGTAGGGCTTTTTGCCCCCCCCCCCCCCCCAAGCGGTGTTCTTTTTTATACAAAGTCATCTTATTGCCCCCACAATCCGGGTCCTCATTTTACCTACCTCGGAAGAATGGAAAGCTGAGTCAACCTTGAGCCTGGTGAGATTTGAACTCGCAGTAATTGCAGGCAGCTGGCAGCTAAGTGCTCATTAACAGCACTTTAGTCCGCTGCGCCACCAAGGATCTTGGGCAGACACGATGCTGGTTGGGAATTCTAGGATCCTAACACATCTGGAAATTGCCATGTTTGGCAAGAGGCTGCAACAGAGAAAATGAATTGAATGATAATTGCTCTCCTTGTGTCACTAAGAAGGTAACGGTAGTGCATTAATGGCAACTGATGTCGTATTTGTATATAATTGTAGGATATAAAAGATTGTATGCCTGG
Source organism: Ptyas mucosa (assembly GCA_012654045.1). Lineage (NCBI taxonomy): Eukaryota > Metazoa > Chordata > Lepidosauria > Squamata > Colubridae > Ptyas > Ptyas mucosa. Next base: position 89,131,786 of record WNWU01000001.1, read on the forward strand.
GATAAAAGAGTGACTGGGTTTATAGGTATATGTGTGTATATACGTACATACATATAAATAATGTATGTACACACAGAGAGAGAAAGAGGGAGAGGAAGAGAGAGGGAGACTAATATTAAATACTTTAGTCCAATGCTTTGCAATCTTAACAACTTTAAGATGTGTGGATTTCACCTAGAACAGAGATGGCTAAGCTTTTCTGGACCGAGTGCCCAAAGTGCGTGTACGCAAATGCACGTGTGTGTGCCCGAACCCCCAAAATGCAATGTGCGTGCGGGCCCCGTGCACGGGGCCTGCCCCTGCCGCATGTGCACACAGCCCCTGCATGTGCCCTGCCCCGCACATGTGTGCGCCCCCCACATCCCGCCCCCTGCACATGCACGGCAGAGACCTGAAGACCAGCTGGCAAGCAGGAGGCGTGCACATGGAACTGAACTGTGGCGACGGCTTGCGTGCCATCAGAGTGGGCGCTGCATGCCATCTCTGACACGCGTGCCATAGGTTTGCCATCACGGTCCTAGAACATGTTGGCTGAGGAATTTTGGAAGTTAAAGCCCACACATCTTAAAAGTTGCCACGGTTGAGAAACTTTGGTCTATCTTACCGACTTGGTTCAAGTATCAGGCTAAACTATCATTTGCTGAGAACTAATTTTCTTGATGGTTCTGTGATTTGCAAACAGCCATGCCTAATATTCACCCAGTTAAGTCTCAAGCAAATCCTGTTAAGGCTAAAACCAGCATGGATCTGAGCCAGTGTATTTGATGCCATCCTCTTGAGAGCTATAAAACTAGAGATGCCCCAGTGCACGCCCAGTTGGATCTGCACAAAATGCAAACCGATAATTAGTAGTTACTATTTCTTGCTTTGAACCAAGTTGGAAAGACTTTCTAAAGCCGGAGATAGGTCTGGTTAATCTTTGCGCCAAAGGCTGCACTTACAGCTTCTTCTTTCTGTCTCTGCGTCGGGAACCAGGAAAAAGGAGAAGCGGTATCGGACTAAGCCAATTGACACACCCCTGGTGTATTTGTCCTGTCAGCAGGAAATCAGCTTGGGTGTTGAAACCTGCCAGCCTTCTGGAGCGCCAGTCTGCCCTTGTTGCTCCAGGGGTTTGCGTTAGAACCGATGGAGAATATTTGAGAGGTGATGATACTTTTCCTGAGTTGAAGTCGGCTTTCTCACCAGATCCCAAGTTATTCTGTGATTGCAGCATTTTTTGTTTTCCTCTTCAATTTTTCCAAAGACAGTTAACAATAGAGATGAAACTAAGGATATATAATAAGCATCTGCAGTAATTAAAGCAACGCGAGCGGAATGCCACTCACTTAGTATCTTGTTTAATGAACGGGACGGCTAAAATAACTAAAAGCTTAATTGTGACGCTAAAGACCTACTGCGCACAGCGTGTAAACCCACAATACGGCATGTTTGGTTTTGATTTAGTGTGCAGGGTGAATCCAGCTGTTTAAAGTTTGTAAACTGTGGTTTATGGCTTAATGTGATGTGTAAATCTAGTTCCTGTGTTGGATGTTGTTTTGAAAGGGATTGGTATGGAAATGTTTATGTTCAGTGCTTCAGTTTGAGCCTGGGGTATACAGTTTGTTCAAGAAACCACAATTTTAAGAAGATGCTAAACATCGATCATAGTTTACAAAGCACTGTGAAAGATTAGCTAGTTCACCTTCAGACTTGGGAGCTGAGAGAGTGTCAAGGGCCCAATAATCAGTGCTGTGTAGTCGGAGTCGGAGTAAATTTTGGGTACCTGGAGTCGGCAAACAACGCACCGACTCCGACTCCTACTAAATTTAGATTGGAATTTTAAAAAAAGCAAGTTTAAATGTCCCAATTCACAAAAAGCTGTAATTAATGACTTCTCTACTGTAAGAATAAAGACCAATGCATGCAGTGCCTCACGTAACCGCAAAGCGAACACGTTAAGTGACGTGAAGTAAAACAACCAAATAATGTGGTTTGTATTTTTGAACTGGTAAAGTTCCTGTTCCTGATGTTTATGCCTGCTGCTACTATCCAGCCACTTGATTAATTAAATTAATAAAAAAAAATTAATAAAACTTTGTTGTTTTCATTGTGTTTGTCTTTTGCTTAAACTGTTCAATACAGTAGACTGTTGGCTTCCCAGCCAGTAGTCCTGTGGTGATGACATGTACGTTGCCTTTCTTTCCTTCAAGGAATGTATAAAATACATTCGCATATTAATAGAGGAGTCGGAGTCGGGGAGTCGGAGTTGGAGTCGGAAGTACAAAAAACGTCGGAGTTGGAGTCAGAGTCGGAACATTTATCTACCGACTCCACAGCCCTGCCAATAATAGAACATAGACTAGTAGGGTTTGAAGGGACTTTAGAGGGCCTTTTAGTCCAACCCCCTGATCAAACAGGAGACCCTATATCACTCCAGACAAATGGTTGTTTAATCCCTTCTTGAAAACTCCAATGTTGGAACATCCACATCTTCTGGGAAAAAGCTCTTCCACTGGTAAATTGTTCAGGGTCTGTCAGGAAATTTCTTCTTAATTCTAAGTTGGATCTCTCTTGAAACACTGTCTCGCAACTTAAATTCTCCCACAGTATTGTTGTTGTTGTGAGGAATATTAAGAGTAAATGTTGGACATGATGTCTTCAGCTCCTGGCAGCCGAGAGATAAATCGGCTCAACGAAAATAACATCCAAATAACCACACAATGGCTTTGGATATTGTATAAACCTGGCCATTGTCTCACATTCATTCTGTTTTATACTTAAAAGAGTGGAAAAGAGTGAACTTGGTTTTGTGCTCATATCAGAAAGGAGAATCCTAGTATTGGAAGGCAATTTCATGGCCATAGAGTCTTACTCATTAGTCCAGGCATCCAGATTGAGGCATCTCCAACAGATGACTTTTCTTTAATTTTAAAATATTCCACTGCTGTTATTCTTAGGCAGGTTTTCTGAGATTCTATGACAGGTAGTCTTTGACCTAGGACCTAATTGAGTTCGGAATTATGATTGTTAAGTCATGGTGGTCATTAAGCAGGTCATCATTTGACCACACCCAATTTCCGACCTTTTTTAGTGCAGTTGTTAAGTGAACACTATGGTCATCAAACACACCCATTATACCCAATGGGCATTTTTTCCCGGCAAAACCCACCAAAAACCATGGTTGCCAGACTGCAGGATGCTGCAAATGACCATGAATCAATCCAGTTGCCAAGCACTGAAAATGTAATCATGTTTCTTTCTCTCTCTCCCTCCCTCCCTCCCTCCTTCCCTCCGTCCCCCCCTCTCTCCCACTCTTCTCTCTCTCTCCCTCTCTCTCTCCTCTCCCCCTCCCTCTCCCTCTCTCTCTCCCTCTTCCCCTCTCTCTCTCTCTCCCTCTCTCTCCCTCTCCCTCTCTCTCTCTCTCCCTCTCCGCACATGCATGTGGCTGTTGGAATTTTGAAAATGGGTCATAAAAAGCTCTGCGGAGGTCTGTCGTAGCTTTGAGTGGTTGCTAAGTGATGGGTCATTAAGTGAGGACTACATGTAGACCCTGTCTTCCGGATTTTATTATTCTGTATTCTGCATTTAGAACTTTGGAGAATAGGCTTATTGTTATAGAAATGGGCTTGTACACATACTGTTGCGTAAAAGCAAAAAGTTGTGGTTATAATGTTGTTATCATCTATTGTGCTAAAGAGAGTCGGAAATCGGTGCCTTTTGCTTTCCTTTTTTCCCTTTGCATAATATCTCTTTTCTCTCCCCTTTTCTTAGTTTTCTACTACTTTTTTTTCTTTGGATTTTATACTTTGATAAACTAATACAAATCTAATTAAAAAAAGAACTTCGGAGAATAAATCTCAACCTCCTTCTGTGTCTTCATTTCAGATATCAGCAAAGTGCTATATCCTCCTTTAGACTTTTCTCTTTAAGGCTAAACACTCCCAGTTCCTTTCCATCTGTCTTCATATTTACAGCCATTGCATCATAGAACCTACTTCTAGTATCCTGATTATTTTTATTGCCCATCTCTTATCCTATTCCACTTTCTCTGAATTTCTTAAAGGATGATGCTTAGAACTCAACGCAATTCGGGTAGTCCTTGAGTTATGACCACAATTGAGCTGAAAACCTCCGTTGCTAAGCAGGACAGTTGTTAAGTACTCTTTTGCCCCATTTTAACAACCTTTCTTGTCACCGTTGTTATGTGAATTACTGCAGTTCTTAAGTTAGTAACACAGTTGTTAAGTGAATCTGGCTTTTCCCGTTGACTTTGCTTGTCAAAAGATCGCAACAAGTGATCACATGATCCTGGGATACCACAGCCAACATAAATACATGTCGGTTGTCAAGCCTCCAAATTTTGATCATGTGATCAGGGAGATGCTGCAAGAGTCATAAGTGTGAAAAATGGTGATAAGTTACTTTTTTCAGTGCCGTTGTAACTTTGACAGTCACTAAATGAATGGGTTGTAAGTTGAGGACTATTGTAAGTTGTACTTCAGTAGACTGGTAGAATTGAATTGAATTGCTATTCAGATATTTTTATCCTATCCTACACTTTTGCTTTTGGGTTCTGTTTTCTGCATGAACAACTTTGAATTTATATCTTTAAAACTATATTCTGTTATTTTTGGCCCATGTTTATAGACGGTTATTGTTTTGGAATAGAATGGAATGGAATTTTTATTGATTTAATTATTTAACCATATCAAAACTAGAAAACTAATATCCTGTTTCCCCCCAAATAAGACATCCCCTGATAATAAGCCCAATAGGGCTTCTGAGCACATGGCAACAAGACCAAGCACTTATTTCAGGGTTCAAAAAAATATAAGACAGGGTCTTATTTTCGGGGGACACACAGTACAAATATACAAATAGGTGCAAACCAATACAACATGTTCATAGTAAGTTGTCATCCCTACGATTAACCTCAATCTGTTCCAAATCCTCTTCAAAATGGCCTTTGATATAAAGAGTGCAGTCTTACTATATGCAGCTTCATTCCCTACAAAATGTAAGATTTCTCGCGGCTGCCCCAGTTTTTAATCTAATAATTCTTTTCTGTGGAGCAGAGTTTGCAGTCCAATGTCTTGAACAGCTGGTGCTTCACAAATGCACAGTCTTTCTTCAAATGGGACTCCATGAAACCTTCCATGCAGGGGTGGGTTCTACTTACCTTTACTACCGGTTTGCAATGGGGCCGTGCACGCGCTTGCTTCGCTCGCGTGCTCTTCTGCACATGCGCAGAAGCGTTCTAATGACGTCGGGGTCGGTGGGCGGAGCCTCCCACCGGTTTCACTACCAGTTCTATAGAACCGGTGCGAACCAGGGGCAACACAACACTGCGTCCCACGTCTTACCGTGGAGTCTAGTTGTTTGAAAGGCACGCTGGAGAAAGAACTTCTGACATGTTGAGGCGTATGGGTTGTTAAATATTTTTCTAACCGGGAAGCTGCTTTCTCGGTCCAGTCAGACACTTCAAGGACTTGGCATAATTAAGTGCCGCACTATCATCTTGGGCAGCCACATCAATGAAGCTTTGTTTGAAAGCTTCCTTGGCCTTTAGATCTGATTGGACCGTGAACTGGATGGAGAATCCACATTGTGAGATGACATTTGAAAGTTGGGCGGCCAGAGTGCCAGGAAGCGTGTTATGCAACCGCTCTTCAAAGCACAGCTTGGGTAATCTATCTGGGTCCATAGATAGGATCTTCAGCCAGTAATTGAATAATTACTAAATTGCTTTGTGTACAGCGTATACTCAGCTCTGTCCTTAATGCTGCAGCTGGGGTAGACTAATCCACCCCCAAGATACATTTCAGAAAAGTTATATGAAGGAGGCATTTATATATCCCTACAGTTCTGTAACATGTGTTCATTTGGGCTCTTTTGCTTATATACCTTTATGATTGGAATTAGAGACTCCCAGTGGTGAAGTGTAAAATTTGTTACTACCGGTTCTGTGAGTGCGGCTTGGGGTGGTGGAGGGGGTGTAATGTGATTGGGTGGGCATGGCCAACTTTTTTTCTTTCTTTTTAACTTTTAAAAGCATTTTTTCTACAACTTCTTTGGGCCGAAGTGGTTGTAGAAAAAAATGCTTTTAAAAGGCTCTGACGATCCCAGCTGAGCCACGTGATCATCAGAGGCTTTTTTTTTTTACTTTTAAAAGCGTTTTTTGGGCCGAAGAAAAAATGCTTTTAAAAGTTTTTTTTTAAAAATCCTCCAATGATCGCGCGGCTCAGCTGGGCATGGGGGTGGTGGTGCAGAGTGTTTTGCTACCGGTTCTCCGAACCACCCGCTGCCATCACTACCGGATCGGGCAATCCGGTCCAAACCGGGAGCATTTCATCCCTGGAGACCCCGAGTAAATTTATTATTTTATTTTATTTTATTTTATTTTATTTTATTTTATTTTATTTTATTTTATTTTATTTTATTTTATTTTATTTTATTTTATTTTATTATTTTATTTTATTTTATTTTATTTTATTTTATTTTATTTTATTATTTTATTTTATTTTATTTATTTTATTTTTATTTTTATTTATAATGTATTATAAATTTTATTTATTTTATTTTATTTATATTTTAAATATATAAATATATAAAGAAAAAGAAACATTGTATCTTTAACAGGGAAGTTTAAAAAAAGGGTGTGGCTCACTGACGAAGTCAAAAAAGACAGAAATGGTCCATCTGAGTCTCCCAGAGTGCAACAGGGAGTTGCAGGAAAAAAGCCCAGCACTTGTGAATTGAGATTTCACAGAACCAGGGCGGCAGAACATCATAGTTTACGTAGGTAGAAACCTGGCTAGATAGAAAAGCACATGAAGCCTACGAAAGAGAAAAAGAAACATATATACATATACATATATATATATATATATATATATAT
>WNWU01000001.1:89146210-89176712 GCA_012654045.1 Ptyas mucosa
TACCCACCTCGGAAGGATGGAAGGCTGAGCCAACCTTGAGCCTGGTGAAATTTGAACTGCCAAATTGCAGGCAGCGGAAGTTGCCTGCAGTACTGTACTCTAACCACTGCGCCACTGTGGCTCATATAAAGAGCAACTGCATTGTGGTTTTGGGGGGAGACCGGGGGTGGAGGGGTTGCGCACATTGGTTGCACATTAGGAGCCCTAGTGGCACAGTGGTTAAAATACACTATTGCGGGCAAACTCTATCCACAGCCTGGAGCTCAATCCTGATGGGGCTTAAGGTTGACTCCGCCTTCCATCCTTCCGAGGTTGGTAAAAAATGAGGCCCCAGATTGCTGGAGCCAATGTGCAAACGATGCCTACATTGTAGTACTGTACAGTATATAACAGTGATGGCTAACCTTTTTGCCATCGCGTGCCAAAAATGGGGGGAGTGTGGTGGGGTCACATGCACGCGTGCCCACATCCATAATTTTATGCGCCCTGCCCCCTCCCATGCTTCCCCCGCTGATGGCCCGGTAGGCCCCTTTGTTTGCTCTCCCCAGGCTCCAGAGCCTTTCTAGGAGCCTGGGGAGGGCAAAAACGTCCTCCCCCCCCCCGAGGCCCTCCGGAGGCCGGAAACAGTGTGTTTCCTGACTTCTGGTGGACCCAGAAGGCCCGAAAATCAGCTGGCTGGCACATGCATGCATGCATGCTGGAGCTGAGCTCGCGTGCCCACCAATATGGCTCCGTGTGCCACCTGTGGCACCCGTGCCATAGGTTCGCCATCACCGGTATATAAGTATATAAGTCTAAATGCTGTTGCTATTGCTACTGACCACAAAGCTATGGACGAATGAATTTCAAACAACATAAGGACTAGTCCCGTAGTCTGTTTTCACAGTGAACCATCAACTATTCAAGGAAATCCATAATCTCCCAGCAGACAGCCTTCGGAGGCAGTTCCTCTATCATCAAGGCTAACAGCCATTATCTCTTATGATTTCCTTGAATTTTTGTGGTGTAGCTATTTCCAAAGTTGAATTACGTGTTATGCAAATAAGTATTTTCGTTTGTCTGGGCCAGGGGTCTGCAACCTTAAAACACTCAAAAAGACATTTGGACCTGTTACCCACAGAAAAGAAAACACTGGGAGCCACAAAACCTGGGTGGGCATCGCCAACTCAATGTCACTCACTTCCACCAGTCACATGACACACACCCCCCCAGCCACGCCTACTCAGCCGGTCATTAGGGCAGAGAACCGGTTAAAAAACACCGAGAACCACAAAACCCTTTTGACATCTCTCTCTTTCCCTCTCTCCACCCCTGTATCTCTCTCCCCCCCTTCTCTCTCTTCTCCCTCTCTCTGTATCTCTTTCTTCTCCATCCCCTGCCATCGCCCTTACCTTCTCAGGCCAGGTGAGGACTGACTGGGAGGAGAGGGCAAGGGGCGGGCCCAGCCAGTGGTGGGATCACCCGACAGGGAACCACAGCAGAGGGCCCAAAGAGCCGCATGCGGCTCCGGAGCCACAGGTTGCTGACACCCAGTCTATGCTGTCCCCTCTATGATTTTTCCGAAAGACAACTAGACTTTCTTGGGGTTTTTTTCCCCCTTTGGAAATGTTTTGCTTCTGATCCAAGAAAACTGTCCCCTCTCTTTTCTTCCAACAGCTGGAGAACCTCTCCAACTTCATCAAGTCCCTACTTAGTTATGGTTTGAAGCCTGTCGATCTGTTTGAGGCCAACGATCTCTACGAGAGTGGAAATATGACACAAGTGCAGGTGTCGCTCCTTGCTCTGGCGGGCATGGTGAGTGAAAAGATCCTCTTGCCTCTGTGAAGGACAAACTGCCAGTACTCCATCTTAACTCTGCAGGTGTACATAAAGTGATTGGCCTGCCTGTTGAGGCTGCTGCTGTCATTATTAGAGCTTGAGTGGCGTAGGAGGCTAATGCCTCCTACTAAGGCACCATTTAACATCCAGCTGCCTGCAATTATTGCGAGTTCAATTCTCACCAGGCTCAAGGTCGATTCAGCCTTCCATCCTTTCTAAGGTGGGTAAAATGAGGACCCGGTTGTGGGGGCAATAAGCTGACTTTGTGTCAATGTACAAAAGTATGAAGGCTATTACTTAACGCATTGTAAGCCACCCTGAGTCTCTGGAGAAGGGCAGCATATAAATCAATTTAAAAAAATAAAAATAAAATTATCAATGATGGAATTTGAATACCGTGTGGGCAGAACGCCAAGTTTGTAATAGTAATTGTGTGGATGCATCAAGACAAGGGCATGTCAAGAGGAGAGGAGGCTTAATGAGCCGTGGTGGCGCAGTGGTTAGAATGCAGAACTTCTGCTGACTACCGGCTGCCTGCAATTTGGCAGTTCGACTCTCACCGGGCTCAAGGTTGACTCAGCCTTTCGTCCTTCCAAGGTGGATAAAATGAGGACTCAGATTGTTGGGGGCAATATCAGTGGTGAAATCCAAATTTTTTTACTACCGGTTCTGTGGGTGTGGCTTGGTGGGCATGGCAGGGGAAGGATATAGCAAAATCCCCATTCCCACCCCACTCTGGGGCCAGCCAGAGGTGGCATTTGCCGATTCTTCGAACTACTCAAAATTTCTGCTACCGGTTCTCTAGAACCTGTCAGAACCTGCTGGATTTCACCCCTGGGCACCCCTGACTCAAAGCACTATGAAGCAGTATATAAATCTTAAGTGCTAGTGCTAGTGCTATTAACTCCTTTTATATTCCAATTCATTTTTCCAAATGTAGCCCACTGTTTTCTCCCCCCCCCCCCTGCAGCCACCTGAGACTAAATTTAGGAGACAGAGAAGGTGTATGCGGACCTTCAACCCCAAATAGGCCACTGTAGGGGGTAACATTTTTCTTTTTAAAGGGCTCTATTCTGGGTCACATGACCAGGAAAATTGGTATACTGCTTCTCTCCTAGGAGTACATTGGGGAATTCTTTTAATGGATGTCTTCTCCACAGCCATTGGCTGCACCTGCCCTATTTTCAGACTCATTCTTTCTTTTGCCACATTCTCTCACGCCAAATTTGGTTTCCAGTTCTTCTTTTTGGAAAGTTATTATGGAGGGCAGGGGTGAAATACTCCCGGTTCGGACCGGATCCCCCGATCCAGTAGCGATGGAGGCGTGTGGTTCGGAGAACTGGTAGCAAAAATCCCTCCCCCCCCCGCCCCAATGCCCAGAGCCGCACAATCATCGGAGGCTTTTTTTTTACTTTGAAAAACATTTTTTCTACAACCTCTTCAGCCAAAAAAAAGCTTTTAAAAGTTAAAAAAAGAGGCTTTTATCGCCCGGCTCAGCTGGGATCATCAAAGGCTTTTAAAAGCATTTTTTCTACAACCTCTTCAGAGGTTGTAGAAAAAATACCTTCAAAAGGCTCTGACGATCCTAGCTGAGTGGCCTGATCTGCAGAGGCTTTTTTTCTTTTAAATGCTTCTGACGATCAGGCAACTCAGGTGGGATCGTCAGAGCCTTTTGAAAGCATTTTTTTACAACCTGTTCAGCAAAGAGGTTGTAGAAAAAACGGTTTTAAAAGTTTTTTAAAATGGCCACGCCCACCCAGTCTCATTATCCCCCCTCAAGCCACACCCCACAGAACCGCTACTAACAAATTTTACATTTCACCACTGATGGAGGGTAAGAAAGATGACTTTGTCAGAGATGGGCCAGATTCATTACCAAAGTGATAAAGGGAAAACCTTTATCTTGTTTAAGTCCAAAACAAATAGAAAGCATGCATAAATAGCTCAATAAGACAGCACAATAAGACTTAAAAGATTCGGTCATTAAAGCCACTTCCAATAAAAATAGACTTCCTGTATCATTGGCTCTTTGATCTAGCCATCTTGTCTTTATGACCTCCTTTCCTTTCAGATATCCCTGAGTGTGGGGATCTCCCCTGAAAAGCGCTAGTTTTACAACGACTATCAACAATTTATCCAGAGTTGTGTTTCTGTTCTCCAGCATTTTGTGCTATTTACAAAGCAGTTTAGTAAATTGTTGACAGGAACAGTCACCAGAGTATGGAATTCAATCTGCTTTATGTACCAGTAGCTGAAATTTAGGGTTGTTCTTAAATCATGAGAACTATGGAATTATTGGGAAGGACCTGAAACTTTTTTACCTTTTTTGCAGGCGAAAACAAAAGGCATTGAAAGTGGGATGGATATCGGAGTGAAATATTCGGAGAAACAGGAGAGAGCCTTTAATGATGAAAAACTCAAGGCTGGACACTGTGTCATCGGTCTACAGGTAAGTTTGGTGACTTTGTGGCTCTTGATCTTGAAACCATGGGAGATCTAAAATGGTGTAGCACATGGCCAAAAGACTAAGCTGTGCAATCAGGAAATCCTGGGTTTGGGAACTTCTTCTATGGTAAAAATGCTTTCTTTGTCAATTTTTTTTTCATTGTTTAGTAAGGCTGTGAAGCACCTTAGTTTTGAAGGCAAAACAGTCCTTTGAAGAGCATGCAAAATGTAGTGTCCATTTGCAATTCCTTAAAACCAAGTGCATCCTTGTTTATTTAATACTACCCTGTTTCTCCGAAAATAGGACAAGAAAATATGTCCTAGCATGATTTTTCAGGATGTTTGTAATATAAGCCCTTCCCCCTCCCCCCCATAAGCTCCAGTTAAGATTGTCAGCCAGATGGGTGCATTTAGTACTGTATTTCCCCCAAAATAAGACCTAACCAGAAAATAAGCTGTAATGTGTCTTTTGGAGCAAAAATTAATATAAGACCCGGTCTTATTTTCGGGGAAACACAGAGTATATGTGTCCAAAGATTTGCTGAGCACTAATGAAGAAGGAACAGGTTGTAGAAGAAGAGAAACAGTTTTAGCAGCTTGAAGAACTGGTCATAGATGTCCATTCCTAAGCTAGATGACACCAGAATGAAGAAATATGTGTCATGGCATCATTGCACAAGATCTGCTCTTTCACACGCAAGAATATAAGGGGCAGAAGAGTTTGCAGGATGATGCACATTTCAACCTTTGTCTTCCTCATGTAGACATCTATGAGCCAAGTGGATGAAATCCAGTCATCTACTGTAGATGTAGTGTATCGGGCATAGTAAACTTTGTTGCCAAAAAAAGCCAACATAGTCCTAGGCTGCATTAACAGAGGGATGGAATCAAGATCACGTGAAGTGTTAATACCACTTTATAATGCCTTGGTAAGGCCACACTTGGAATGCTGCATCCAGTTTTGGTTGCTATGATGTAAAAAGATGTTGGGACTCTAGGACAGAGGTATCAAATTCCCGTCGTCACGGTGGCATCACATGACATATCGGGACTTTTTTCTCATTCGCTAAACCGGGTGTGAGCGTGGCCAGCGTGTGATGCATCCAGCCTGTGGGCCGGGAGTTTGACAGCCCTGCTCTAGAAAGAATGCAGAGAAGAGCAACAAAGATGATTAGGGGTCTGGAGGCTAAAACATATAAAGAACGGTTGCAGGAACTGGGTATGTCTAGTTTAATGAAAAGAAGGACTGACGTAACATGATAGCAGTGTTCCAATATCTCAGAGGTTGCCACAAAGAAGTGGGAGTCAACCTATTCTCCAAAGCACCTGAGGGCAGGACAAGAAACAATGGATGGAGAGAAGCAACCTAAAACTGATGAGAAATTTCCTGACAGTTAGAACAATTAATGAGTGGAACAACTTGCCTCCAGAAGTTGTGAATGCTCCAACACTGGAACTTTTTAAGAAGAGATTGGACAACCATTTTTCTGAAATGATACAGGGTTTGCTGCCTGAGTAGAGGATTGGACTAGAAGACCTCCAAGGTCCCTTCCAACTCTGTTATTCTGTTACTCTGTTAAGGCTTAATCAAGTTGCTGTTTCTCTTCAGATGGGCACCAACAAGTGCGCTAGCCAGTCAGGAATGACCGCCTATGGAACCAGGAGGCATCTCTATGATCCCAAGAACCAGATACTACCTCCAATGGACCATTCCACCATCAGTTTGCAGATGGGTACCAATAAGTGTGCTAGCCAGGTAAGAACTCTTACAAAGTGTTTAAATCTTTGTTTAATCTTTTTGTTTTGCTTTAGCTTTTTAAAACTCTTATAGTTTCAGTCTTCCAAGCCAAAAGAGGTTTCCCCCCCAAGATATACTGGTTTATTTACAGGATCCATGCTTACCACAGAGATACAGCATCAGCAAATTACCCCCTTTTGGTAATCCTCAACAAGAATATCTCAGCTTGGTCATTTCATGCAATAGGCCATGCTTTAATTATGGCTTGTTGGATGAGCCAGTCAGGTAAACTCACACATTGCAATGAGTCCTAATCCAAGGTTTAGAGACCATGTTTTGGCTTGATTCAATATACAAACCCAATGTTTCTTTTTCAAATTAGCAAACTATTTACAATTTATTGGGTCAATTCTTCGTTTTCTTCATTTCTGCTGATCCTAACTAGGACAATTTGGGGAAGACATAAAAACCTGCCAGAAATAAGCATGGTATCTGACCCCAGACATCAATCAGGCAAGAATTTATAGACTAATCAGCCATGTTTCCAATCACTAATGACAAACCACAATCTTTTCCCTCAGATAGTTCACTTGTAGGCCAAAAGTGAACCATATTACAGCTTTGCACTACAGATAAGCCAGCCATTTCTGTTCCAAATAAAATACAATCCAGGTTTCTGTCCTCTTGATGAAAGATCTCCCATAGCTGTGACATATTTTTTGTGTCAACCATTACAATTAGTTATATTAGATACTTTTATTTAATTGTTTTAGTTGTTTCCAGTTATACCTTTTACCTTTATTGTGATAAACATTCATTAATTTCATTAATCCATCCGATTGATCGATTGATTGATTGATTGATCGATCCATCCATCAATCCATCGATCCATTCGTTCATTCATTCATGGTTTGGAAGTATTACTGCTTTGGACTGGAAGGCTGTGCTGAGAGTGGTGAGGATGGTGGGAAAGATTACTAGAAATTCACTTCCTTCTATCCAGGACATAGCATATAAGCATTACTTGACCAGGGTCTGCAGTATTGTCTGGGACTTTACACATCCCCTCCCTGGCCAGTTTTCCTTGTTGCCTTCTGGGAGGAGGCTTTGTGGTATCCGACGCAGAATGACTCAACAGAAAGACTCAGAAGGGACGACTCTCACCCCGGTCAGCACTTCTTTACCCTCCTACCATCGGGAAGGAGATATAGAAGTATAGCCAGCCGCACAAACAGGCTGAAGAACAGTTTTTATCCGTGGGCTGTCAGACTCCTGAATGAGAAATAACATCATAACTAAGTAGTATGATGGACTGCAGGGCCGGCACAATGAGTAACATGTTCACACTGGTGCAATAGGACTGGGTGTTTTGTTAATATGATTTATTGGGTTAGGGATTTTCTGTCTTCACTGTGAGTTGTATTGTGTTGGGGGGGGTGCACTGAGGGAGCTCAACCAATCTCATTGTACATATGTTATGCACTGACAATAAAGATTTGAATTTGAACAATTAGATTCTGTAATAGCTTTATACCATATAGCAGGGGTCTCCAACCTTGGCAACTTTAAGACTTGTGGACTTCAACTCCCAGCTTTGCTGGCCGAGGAATTCTGGGAGTTGAAGTCCACAAGTCTTAAAGTTGCCAAGGTTGGAGACCCCTGCCATATAGTATCTATCTTGTTAACTCTCAAGACTCTTTTTTTCGCTATGTACTCAAAATGGACTGATTAATATTTACGTATATAGATTTTGGTATAACGTGGCATTTTTGGATTCTGCTGCTATTATATTATTATACTGTAGTTATCCGTGGGACGGTGACATTGTTTGGTGGGGGGGGGTTCCTTCTTTTGAGAGCGGTGCATCGGAATTTCATTTCAAAGTGTGCCATGAACCACGGTGGCGCAGTGGTTAGAGTGCAGTACTGCAGGTTACTTCTGCTGACTGCCGGCTGCCTGCAATTTGGCAGTTCAAATCTCACCAGGCTCAAGGTTGACTTAGCCTTCCATCCTTCCGAGGAGGACCCAAATTGTTGGGGGCAGTACGCCAACTCTGTAAACCGCTTAGAGAGGGCTGTAAAGCACTGTAAAGCGGTATATAAGTCTTAAGTGCTATTGCGAATATAGGAAAAGAACAATAAACATGATCTATTTTCTCTTCCCATTCAGGTGGGCATGACGGCTCCAGGAACCCGCCGGCACATCTATGATTCCAAGCTGGGCACAGACAAATGCGATGACAGCTCCATGTCCCTCCAAATGGGCTCTAACCAGGGTGCCAACCAGAGTGGGCAGGTGTTCGGTTTGGGCCGCCAAATCTACGACCCCAAGTATTGCCCCCAAGGCAACGCTGGGGTGGCGAGCAACGCAGCCCCCATTGAGGATCAGAACTCAGCCAACTATTATTATTACCAGGAGGACCAGTGAACTGGATGTATTCTTTCCCTTGCCCTGTTTTCTGTTCTTTTCCCAAACCATCGCTGGGCAATTCCTGGCAAAGTCCAGCAATTCTGCAATGTATGTATTTTTAATTTTTTTTTCAAAGGAAAAAAAAAAAGGTTGTCCAAGCTGCATTTCCCTTCTACCCCTCAAGGATAGGAAAACATAAAAGTGTTTATCCTTTTTTTTTTAGAAAGAGTAAAGCTGATCTTTAATGTTACAAGGGTTAGACAAAGATCGTGCGAACTTTCCCTGATGCCCAAACTTACCTCTAGAAACTGGAAAGAATAAAGATTGCGGTATTGATTTCACGCTTCAAAAAAAAAAGAAATCCATACTATCCTGAACAATTTATTTAAACTATACGTGTGCAGATGGAGAGGGTTGCTAAATTGAACCTGGTGTGTCCAGAAAAAGGAAGCCATTTCCAAAACCTGAAAATCATATTTTACAACTGTAGTTGGTCGCAATGCCGAGCTAGAATTTTTTTAAAACTATGGTTTGTTGAACAAGCCAGAGATCACGGGAATCTTCCCCATGCTCCTACCTCTGGCTTGTATGGCTTGCATTACCCGAGTGAAATTAGGTGTGGTTGGATTTGGTGCAGTTTGTATACCGGTAGTCCTCGACTTATGACCATAACTGAGCCCAACATTTCTGTTGCTAAACGAGATTATTATTTACTGAATTTTGCCCCGTTTCACGACCTTTCTGGCCACCGTTAAGTAAATCACCACAGTTGTTAAGTTAGTAACACAGTTGTAAAGTGAATCGGGCTTCTGCATTGACTTTGCTTGTTAGTAAAAGGTGATCGTGTGACCCCGAGACACTGCAACCGTCATAAATATGAGCTAACTGCCAAGGGTGCGAATTTTGATCACGCGACCATGGCGATGCTACAGTGGTGATAAGTGTGAAAAACGGGCATAAAACACATTTTTCAGTGTTGCTGTGACTTTGAACGGTCACTAAATGAACTGTTGTAAGTCGAGGACTACCTGTAATGCCCCACCTCACCTGGAGCCTTAGCTTGCTTCTTCCAAATAACATCAGGAGGCGTTGAAGGAAAAATAAAACCACCTTCCAAACAACCAGACGTTTTCCTCGGTTCCCATTCAGTTCTGCACAGAATTTTCCCTGTTTTAAATTCCAACCAATCAGAATGGGTTGATACCAGGCTGGATGGACCAATAACAAGAGCTGAGATAAGGTACTTTCATTTCCCCACCTCCATAGTAGCAATAACCCTTAGAATTATATACCGCTTCACAGGGCTTTTTCAGCCCTCTAAACCAGGGGTGTCAAACTCGATTTCATTGAGGGTTGCATCAGAGTTGTGGGGGCAGGGTGGGCGTGGCCAGTTTGACATCACTCGTGTCGGGGGTGCCTGTGGTGGCCCAAGCGCTCTAAATGGGCTCCCAATCTCCATTTCCGGCTGTGACAGCCTCCTGCAACCTTCTGCCAGGAAAAATGGAGCTCTGGAGGGCCACTCGCGATCCTCCCGAGCTCCGTTTTCGCCGGCAGAGGTACCACGGGCTGGTCCTTCACTGTTCCCAGGGCAGCCCAAGGGCCAGATCTAAGCACCCCGCAGGCCAGATGCAGCCCACAGGCCTTGAGTTTGACATCCCTGCTCTAAGCGGTTTACAGAGTCAGCATATTGGTGCCCACAATCTTGGTCTTCCCGAAATAGGTGGAAAGTTTATTCTTTCTTCCAAGTGCTCAAGGGGAATTACTCTGATCCCCTTTACGTATTTTAGGTGACTGCATCTAGACTACATAAATCCAGACCAAGGGTGAAATCCAGCAGGTTCTGACAGGTTCTGGCAGAAATTTTGAGTAGTTCAGAGAACTGGCAAATACCACCTCTGGCTGGCCCCAGAGTGGGGTGGGAATGGAGATTTTGCAGTATCCATCCCCTGCCACGCCCACCAAGCCACGCCACGCCCACAGAACCAGTAGTAAAAAAAATTGGATTTCACACTGATCCAGACAGCACCTTAGAAGGCAGCACATACATGCTGGAAACTCAATTTTTGCTGCGGTCCAAATGCTGTCTGGATTTACAGCCCTGTAATTTGATAGCAAAAGTAAATTTGAGGCCTTCGTGGCTGTAACAGAATCTTGTAATGGATATTGATAGGCTTTTAATTCAAGCGCTGAAATCTTCCTTGTTAAACATTTCTATGCTATTAAAAGAGAAATGGATTTGCTACCTTCATCAGCTTGATCACTATTGGGGATATGAAACCCCTCAGTTCTCAGCCAGCTCAACTGAAAAATCCTGTGCTAGTTGGGAAGTCCATAAATTGCAGCCTAATAATCTAGACTAGAGGGAAATGGCACGAAAAGTATAAAACTGGAATATTTTTTGGGGGGGGATTGGTAATTTGCCCAACAGAGAGTAGAAGCTTCATTACCTTTAAAGGTGTCCAACCTTGGGCACTTTAAGATTCATGGACTTCAACTCCCAGAATTCTCCAGTCAACATGAGGAATTCCATGGCTGGGGAATTCTGGGAGTTGAAGTCCACAAGTCTTAAAATGGCCAAGATTGGACAACCCTGATTACCTTAAACTAGTTTAGTGAGCAAACTAACGCTTTTCTTTCCAGAATATTTCCATAATTCTGTCTAGACCCTTGGCATGTTTCCATTCTCACCTTCATTCCCTCCCTCTTGGAATCTGTATCAGATTTTTAATCCAAGGTGATGAAGTGTAGAAAGTAGATGCTAGTTAGGATCTTTTTTTTTTTACTTATGGCACTTAAGTTTCAAAGAATTTTGTGGTTTAATTCACTGTTTCTCAACTGTGGCAACTTTAAGATGTCTGGACTTCAACTCCCAGAATTCCCCAGCCAGCCAAGTTGCTAAGCTAGCTGGGGAATTCTGGGAGTTGAAGTCCAGACATCTTAAAGTTGCTACGCTTTAGAAACATTGGTTTAATTCATCCTTGATCTGCTGTTACAAAAAGGAGTTTGAACCCAAATGAAACCTCTCTCCATTGTCTGATATTCAGTTATATCAAATCTGTTCACCTTTCTGCAAGTAAATGATTGACCACTTTTTCAGAAGCTAGCTACTTGTTGATATCACAGGGGTGATGCTGGATTAGAATTTTTTTTACTGTTTTTTATACTGGAAAACTAACAATGTGTAGAAATTGGTCTTCATCATTTTTAAGATTTGATTCTGCAAGGGTCACTTACTCAAGCTACATCCATAGGGATGTAGAGATTTCATGTTGCAAGGATGGGGGTATCTAACCTGTAGAGGACTAGGAGCTTGAAAAAAAGCCTTCAGAAGTCGTCCTATTTTTCTCCTCTGGCCCCTCCTCAGTTTGATAGGGCTTAATATTCCTTTTTTTTCCCTGCTGCTATACAACGGATCAAGGGACTATGACCAAAATCAAGCTTTTAAGTCTAGGTCCCTGCATACTACATAAAGGTCTTAGGGACTAGATACTTAGGGACTAATATATTTAAACATCATTGCTTTTTCAGACATTGGATAGTCGCCTTAATTTTTTTATATGCTGGGGAAAAAAAGAAATCATGATTTCTTTGCCATGCTAGCTTTCTTAACAGAAATGAATGTTTCATTACCGTATTATGTAACACTATCCATGCTGCCTAACATGGATGATGTTACCTAGTAGGGTAATGAAATGTCTGCAAAAAACCCCACCAAGCTCAGAGAGCACCAAGGACCCCACAGTTCAACCCTGAGCTACAAATACTATTGCTTTCCAGCTGATGTGTCGGTCAAGAAGTAGAGATAGCTTTAATTTGCACACACTTGTATTAGAAAATTTAGACTTTCAGGATGCCACAAAGCTTTTGACTGTGGACAGTGTTTCTGTATGAATAGTCTCTGGCATTTTGACTTGCCCAGCGGTGCATTTTGTGAATGAAGGTATTTAAATCTTTTAAAAGCCTGTATTTTTAACCCAGCTTCCCTCTATTTTAATAATCAATGTTCTTTCTTTTAAATAAAAAAACTGGATCTGCTCTTCTGTAACGACATAGATTGAGCTACAGTACATACATTTCTCTGGCAGAGAAGCCGACGCAGAACGCATGCTGTCTTATCTTAGAAATAGTGGTAGGACTGATGGACAAAATGTGAACCTGCAATATTTGAATTTAAATAAAAGGGCTTCAAAAGCAAAAACACCTGTGTACATTTGTGGGGGTTTGTTTTCCTGAGGGATCCAAAATTAAGCAAACAAAACAGAAAGGTATGCAGAGATTTATTTTTAAGAAATAAAGTCGCCTGTTGTAGGTATACAAAGTCCCACCACTTTTCACCTGTGCCATAAAAAAGGAGGCAGAATTTGCGTTGTGTAGTTGCAGCTGCCAATGTGGTTTTTTTTTGTTTTTGACAGCTCCCACAAACATCAGAGAGGTTCAGGGGTGAAATGTTCCCGGTTCAGACCGGATCGCTGGATCCAGTGGCGATGGCGGCAGGTGGTTCGGAGAACCAATAGCAAAAATCCCTGCGCCCCCCCTATGCACAGCTGAGCCGCGTGATCATCAGAGGCTGTTTTTTTTACTTTTAAAAGCATTTTTTCTACAACCTCTTCAGCCGAAAAAATGCTTTTAAAAGTGAAAAAAAACAGCCTCTGATGATCGCGCGGCTCAGCTGAGATCGTCAGAGGCTTTTAAAAGCATTTTTTCTACAACCTCTTGAGGTTGTAGGGAAAAAATGCCTTTAAAAGCCTCTGACGATCCCAGCTGAGTTGCCTGATCATCAGAGGCTTCTAAAAGCATTTTTTTTCTGCAACCTCTTCCGCCAAAGAGGTTATAGAAAAAAAAATGCCTTTAAAAGTGAAAAAAAAAGTTGGCCACGCCCACCGTCACTTTTACCCCCCCCCCCCAAGTCACGCCCACAGAACCAGTAGTAACAAATTTTAGATTTCACCCCTGGAGAGGTGGTTTTGTATGGGGATGTGAAAAGAGTGCACCCTGCAACATTTCATTTTGTAATTCAGGCAGTTTCATTCTGTGAGAGCAGAGCAGCTGAGAAAAATCTTGTGTTCATGACAACATGATAAGCAAAACACCAAGCATCGTATTGACTCAATATGAGTCAAATTATGAAAATTCACAAAACACAGCCTTTACCTTTTAAGCTTCAGTGAAATTTAAAACCCATGACTGAGGACAAAAGCATTGCTGGTAGCAATCACAATGCTACACGGGTAATCCTGACTTAAGATCACAAGGGGAACTAGAATTTCCTTTGCTAAACAAGGATGAAATTGTGAATCACGCTGGATTTTACAAACTTTTTTTGCCACAATTCTTAAGTGAATCATTCAGCTGTTGAGCAAACCCGGCTTCCCCCACTAACTTTGCTTGTCGGAAGTCAGTTGGGAAGGTCACAAATGCAATAGCAACTTAGACTTATATACCGCTTCATAGTGCTTTACAACCCTCTCTAAGCGGTTTACCGAATCGGTATGTTGCCCCCTACAGTGTGGGTCCTCGTTTTACTGATTTCAGAAGAATGGAAGGCTGAGTCAACCTTGAGCCGATGAGAATCGAACTGCTGGCAGTCGGCAGAATTACCCTGCAGTACTGCTAATCTCTGCCCCACCACAGCGATCACATAACTCTGGGAATTGACATCTATTGTAATTGCACGCCAGTTGCCAAGCACCTGAATTTTCATTACCTGACCATGGGGATGCTGCAGCGACCATCAGTGCAAGAACCAGTTGCAAGTCACTTTTTCAGTGTTGTAACTTTGCGCAGTCACTAAACAAATGGTTGCAAGTCAAGGACTGCCTGCATTTTAAGTTCTATCCACCTACCATACCTGATTTACTTAACCAGGGCTTATTCAACAATCCATTATGGAGCCTCCACCCAAACCCGTCAATCATGGTTTACAACCCTAGCAGCTAAATTCCCAAAGTTTCTGAAGCCAAAAAAACTGAACTGCATGATGTTTTGAGCTGCCTTTCCTTCCGATGTTGCCGAACTACAGTTCTTGCTGTTTTATCTTGAGGAGCTTGGCAAGCTACAGCTGCCTGTTCCCTGCTTAAAAGTAGGGCAAGGCTTCGGGCAAGGCTCCAGCTTAATTGTGCCAGCAACTCCACCCTTTCCAATTTGAACAGGAGAAGCATCTGTCTCATAATTTGCAGCCGAGAAAGCAGGTGTTGGAAGCTGTTCGCCTGGGAGTGTTTTTCACCAGCTCTATATTGAAGCAGCAGAGAGATTCTGCTTAACAACTGGGGGTTACTCCTGCTACATTTATCTAACATGCTGGGCTAAATGATGGTTTGCTTGTTCGTGGCACTCTGCCTGATAAGCTTCACCATGCTAACAGCGCAATTTCTTAGCTTTCAACAGCACAAAACCATAAATTAACCACCCAGGCTGGGTTTCCAGAACACCCTGGGCTAAAGTATGCTTGGGAAGTTTCTGTGTTATGCAAAGGCAGTGTTGTGTTGCATGAGCTCAGCCAAGTTGATTAATTCAGTAGACTTGTAACAATGCTTGTAAACTACTAGTTGCTGGACTCTGTTCACAAATTCAGCCAAGTACATTTGAGTTTACCGAGTTTACCGAACGGACTCAGCCTTGGTGGTGGTTTTATGGTCCAATGTGTTGTGCAAATCACACATCTGACTCAATCTAAGAAAATAGACTGAGTCAGCCTTATCTCATATATTTATAAAGTGTTTATAAAACTGCAGGTTAGAAGGGACCTTGCAGATGATCCTTGCACTCTGCAGAAAATTTGTGTTGTATAAACACAGTCTTAATACAGTGCGGAACAGTCTACTGGTACTTAGGGAGGCCTAGGGTTGCCAACTTTGCAAAGTAGTCCAGATAAGAAGCATACCCAGAATTACTAACACTCTTTATTGGTACATTGATAATGAATGCACATTCTGTACATTAACAGAATCTAGCAAATCTGAAAGTACATCTCTTCCACCCCTCACTTTTATAGTCCAAGAAACCAGGGAGGGTCTCTCATGAGATGTTTCCACTGGTGGGATTCAAATAATTTAACAACCGGTTCTCTGCCCTAATGACCAGCTGGGTAGACGTGGCTCGGTGGTCATGTGACCGTGTGGGCGTGGCCAACTCAACGTCACTCACGTCGATGGGCGCTTCGCCTTAGCTGTTACAATGTAATAAGGAGAGGCAATTTCTGTAAGCAGGGCAATAAAGATTAGGCTAGAAATAACACCAGAATGTTTCCTTCCTGCCTTCCTTACAGGATTAGCTCTGCAAAGTGGAAAAAAAATAAGATTTCTTCCAACAACCAGTTCTCCAAACTGCTTAGAAAGTTAACAATCGGTTCTCCCGAATAGGTGCGAACTGGCTGAATCCCACTATTGGATGTTTCCCATACTCTCATTCCTTTTGGGGACTCAGCCTTCATTTATCAGACTATTGTACAATCTACAAGTCTTCCATCAATCTCCTAAAATTGTTTCCCATAAACCGTTACAGGTAATCCTCAACTTACAACCGCAATTGCGCCCAAAATTTCTCTTGTTAAGTGAGACCTTTGTTAAGTGAGTTTTGCCCCTGTTTACGACCTTTCTTGCCACCGTTGTTAAATGAATCACTGCAATTGTTAAGTTAGTAATATGGTTGTTAAATGGTTTGCCCGTTGATTTCGCTTGCCACAAGGTTGCAAAAGGTGATCTCATGACCCCAGGACAAAGCAACCATCATAAATATCAGTCAGTTGGCAAGCATCTGAATTTTGATCATGTGACCATGAGGATGCTGCAATGGTCATAAGTCTCTTTTTTCACTGCAGCTGTAATTTCAGACAGTCAGTAAACAAACTGTTGTAAGTCGAGGTCTATCTATATACCCTGTTTCCCCCAAAATAAGACATCCCCTGATAATAAGCCCAATCGGGCTTTTGAGTGCATGGCAATAAGGCCAAGCGCTTATTTCAGGGTTCAAAAAAAATATAAGACAGGGTCTTATTTTCGGGAAAACACAGTATGTGTTTGTTCTGCCCCAGCTACGGATCCCAAAGAACACAGCACGCACAAAGTTTGTACAAAACTTAAATTTACTAAAATAACTCAGTCTTTTCCAAACAAAGGCTGTTAATAAACTTCCTTAACAGCCTACAAGAAAACAAAGATAAAGTAATCACAATCTTACTAAGGTTGGCAGAAAGCCCAGAAGCAATTTGCAGAGATCCAGATGCGAAGGAGAATGAACTAAAGTTGTTCCCTACAACTTGCTTCAGTCGGCGTTCCTTCTTAAATAGGCTAAGGGAGTGGCCAATTAGCCCCAAGCCTTACTCTCAAGGAGACCTCCTTCTGATGAGCCACTCCTGCCTTTTGGTAGCTCTGCGCGCCCGTGCATCGAGAAGAGGCTCCTCCTCTTCGTCCTCCACTTAAAGGAGCTTCTGGAGGTTCTGAAGGCCCTGGCTGAATCCCTGTCTCTGGCACCACATCTTCTCCAGCCTCCTCATTGTCTGACTCGGGTGCCAGCTGCACAGGCTGCTGGCGCAACACCACACCAGCCTCCTCGCTGTCAGAATCAGCTATAATCTGCACAGGCTGCTGATGGGCCACAACAGTGTTCTCTGTCTCTGTAGGTTTTTAAAAAGAAGCTGGACCGCCATCTGTTATGGGTGGCTTAAATGATTTGCCTGCATATTGCAGAGGTTTGGATTTGATTAGTGTTTCTCAACTTTAACAAGTTGTGTAGACCCAACTCCCAGAATTCCAGCTTGCTGGCAGAGGAATTGTGGGAGTTGAAATCCACACATCTTAAGCTGACAAGGTTCAGAAATACTGTTCTACATTATCATTTGGCTCTTCCAGCTCTTCATCTCTTAAAACAGGGGTGTCAAACTCGTGGCTCGCAGGCCAGATGCTTCACGTGCTGGCCACCCCCACCCCCAGTTTAACGATGGGGGAAAAGTCGTAATATGTCATGTGATGACAATATGACGCCGTGAGTTTGACACCTCTGCCTTAAAACATCTATTTTTGAGAGAAAAAATACTGAGTACAGATGTTATTGTATTAAAATAATGTGTTGTTAGAATCCAGACATTGCTGATAAGCCATGGCTTATTATTTTCCATATTAAGCAAACCCAATCGGCAATCATGGGTGATAAACTAGGATTAAACAAACCATTGTTTAATAGTATGGGTGAATACCCTCAAAAAGAAGGACATACTTGAGACCTAGCTTTTTACCTCAAAAATCTTTCAGAAGAAAGTTTTCCATTACCATTTGTTGTTTACAAGTCCTCTCAGAGATAAAAAGACTTTGGCCACTCTCTGTTTTTGAGACTTGGTGATAATGCAAATTTAAAAAAAAACACATGAAAATAAATATAGTTTGGATGCTGTGCCTACATCTGAGTCATGACTGGGCTCTTTGATACATGAATCAGAACAAAGAGAGAAAAATGAAGAAAAAAACAACATGGGGCACTTAGATATATTTTTATACCCAGATTTTTGCAGTGTTTGTATATTATTATACAAAACACATAAAATCTTCAAACCACCAGCTGTGAATTCTCGAGCCATGACAATTTTCAATGGCTGGAGCCTTGTGGTTACTATATTGCCTATCGAACAATTGAACAAATCATCTACTGAACAATTAATCAGCGGAACGGCTTGTCTTCAGAAGTTGTGGGCGCCCCAGTGCTGGAGGCTTTTAAGAAGAGACTGGACAGCCATCTGTCTGAAGGGTCTACTGCTCTAGCAGAGGGTTGGACTAGAAGATCTCCAAAGTCCCTTCCAACTCTGCTATTCTATGTTCTATTGGTTAAGTTCATATACTATGTAGGGTCATTGTTCAATCATTGTTTAGAGCAGCGGTCACCAACTGGTGGTCCGTGGACCACTGGTGGCCCATGAGAAAATTTTGGTGGTCCGCAGAAACATTATTTGCATTTTTTATATTGCATTAAATCAGGGGCCCTCAAACTATGGACCCTGGGCTGGATACGTGCAATGAACGCTTGTGTTACTGCAGAGAGTCTCTCCCTTTGGGGTCTTTTTGTGTAGCCTGAAGGGGGCCAGAAATTCCGACTTGTGGTCTGCTTCAGCCTCCTGGTGCGGGGCTTTGGGCAAAGGCTGGAGGGAAGCACCGCTGGTGGCGAAGAGCCAGAAGACTTTGTTCCACTGGGACTGTATCATGGCCTGGAACTGGCTGACCATCTCAGCCTGCTGAACCTTCAGGCACCGGTACCTGGCCTTGCAATCCCGCAGGTCTTCCCTCTGCTTGAAAAGCCTATGCTTGTACTCCTCAGTAAAGTGCTTCTGCTGAGCCTCCTTCTCAGATCCAATTTGAAATGAGTAGCTGTTTTGCCAACTCTTTCTAGTGGTGGCTCCTTAATTCCAACAACTGCTTCCTGTTGGGGCCCTAAGGAGCCTGGGAAGGCAGGCAGGGAGGGGAGGGGCGAGTAGAGGCCGACGAGGCACCCCGCGACCTGAGTGACATCAAGTTGGCCATGCCCATTCAGTCACATGACCACCTAGCCACACCCACCCAGCCGGTCATTAAGCAGATCATATTAGTAGTCCACAGGATTTAAAATTATGAATTTAGTGGTCCCTGAGGTCCGAAAGGTTGGTGACCCCTGGTTTAGAGAACAAACATAATTTCTTGGGTTAGTACAACATGCTAATCAATCAGTCAGCCCCAATAGCTCATTAGATAGATAGATATTCATGTTAAAACAAACTATACCTTACCAGACGTGAGTCTGGTAATTTATAGTGTGTTTAACATGAACATCTATGTAATTGCAAATGGTCCAATTGCATCTTTTAACTTAGCATATTATAGGAACCTAACTGTCATTTTAGTTTATGCTTTGGTGTGGGATGCAACCTCTGATTTAATTGAGTAAATGATGATTAACTACGAAAATGTATTAATCTAAGCGCAGCTGCTATGGCCTGATTCACATGACATGCTATGTCAAATATACACAACCCTACACAAGTCATGTGTGAATACAGTACAGCCTTGAGTCTTCCGGTTGAAGATGGGGTGGGAAAAAAAGAAAGGATCTTGTCTGCAGATTTTTTAAAAATTATACTTTACTAAATGTATACAGGTGCCCAATTCAGCATCATGCCATCAAAATGAATTTCAACCAATTAAGCTTTTGAAAAGGCAAGGTAGGTGATTCCCTTCATACAAATCTAGATTTTCTTTTTCCTCTCTGCTGTGTTGGTCTTTTATCCTACTCAGCAACAATATGAAAAGGCTGGTTATCCTTTAACAGCAGAAATCGATTTGCATGCTTTGAATCAACTCTGCATTTTGGATCACACCTTCAAACATTCCTGATCGGCTTGTGTGTGAGAACTGGAAAGTTGTGGGGTGATCATCCTTAAGGGTTTAGAGACATAAGTTGCTATTCCACATTCCAGTTCCTGCAAATCCAAAAATGGTAATATACACATAAACTTAGAACTTGATTAAAAACTCATTTAAACAACAACATGACTTTCGGTCTACGACAATGTTTCTCAACCTCGGCAACGTTAAGATTTCTGGACTTCAACTCCCAGAATTCCACAGCCAGCAGCTTTTAAAGCTGCCAAAGCTGAAAAACATTGATCTGTAATGTAAAATGTAGGGTCTTAAAATCTGGGTTGCAAAGATATCTAGTCGAGTAATAAAATGTCTGCCAGAAAACAATCAAACTCAGAGAACATCAAGGATTCTATATCGATTGCCATTAGAGGGCAGCACAGCAACAAATTAGAATTTTCTATATCACTTTGCTGCCCTTTAGTGGTCATTCAGATTGTTGCAGCCCAGACAGGACACGTCTAAAATCATATACCGGTATACAGCAATAAACGGGAACAAGCTTGTGACTTAGCAACATATCTCGTTCAGGAGTAGCATAATCTTTTCAAGCTTGGTACCAGTTGCTCCGCCATGCCACTTCCAGAATTCCCAGTCAGGTTTAATCCCCATGCTTCTGGAAGACAGTATGCTGAGAAACACCAATTGAAAATAGTTCAAATACTTAATTAAATATTTAATATGTAAATTCTCAACTTACAACGGTTCATTTAGTGACCATTCAGAGTTATGAAATCACTGAAAAAAGGACTTACGACCGTTTTTCACATTTATGACCGTTGCAGCATCTCCTTCATCACGCGATCAAAATTCAGATGCTTGGGCAACTGGTTCATATTTATGACGGTTGCAGTGTCCCAGGGTCACGTGATCCCCTTTTGTGACCTTCTGACAAGCCAAGTCCATAGGGAAGGCAGATTCACTTAACAACAATGTTGTTAACTGAAGAACTTAACAACTGTGGCAAGAAAGGTCATAAAATGGGGCAAAACTCACTTAACAAATGTTTCACTTAGCAACTTAAATTTGGGGCTCAATTTTGGCGTAAGTGGAGGACTACCTGTATACCAACATGGCTGTATTGCGCACTAGTTACGGGCAGGGGTAGGTTCTACTTACATTTACCACCGGTTCATAACAGGATCATGCACATACGCTCGCTTTGCTCACACACGCGCCTTGCTTCTGCGCATGCACAGATGCTTTTGCGCATGTGCAGATCGCTGATGACAACATCCGGGGCAGTGGGCAGGGCCCCCCACTGGTTTTACTACCGGTTCTTGCAAACCAGTCTGAACCAGGGGCAACCCACCACTGGTTATGGGCAGGGGTGAAATGCTCCCTGTTCAGACCGGATCACCCGATCCGGTAGCAATGGCGGCGGGTGGTTCGGAGAACCGGTAGCAAAAATCCCTGCGCGCCCCCCCCCCATGCCCAGCTGAGCCACACGATCATCAGTGGCTTTTTTTTTTACTTTTAAAAGCATTTTTTCTACAACCTCTTTCAACGAAAAAATGCTTTTAAAAGTTAAAAAAAAAGCCTCTGATGATCGCGCGGCTCAGCTGGGATCATCAGAGGCTTTTCAAAGCATTTTTTTCTGCAACCTCTTGGCCGAAGAGGTGGTAAAAAAAATGCTTTGAAAAGTCTCTGACGATCCCAGCTGCCTGATCAGCAGAGGCTTTTCAAAGCATTAGAAAAAATGCTTTGAAAAGTTAAAAAAAAAAAGTTGACCACGCCCACTCATCACATTACACCCCCTCCACCAAGCCACGCCCACAGAACTGGTAATAACAAATTTTACATTTCACCCCTGGTTATGGGTTATATCCGCAACTAACACGAGCACAGTTTTAAAGTCTTCTCCTTCTCCAAAAAGGGACAACATTGGGTGGGATAGCATCTCAGGATAGTCAGTAGAGGCATATTACTGCTGACATTTTAACAGCCTTCCAAAAACACAGAGAAGCAGATAAGATCAGTGTATTACAATCATGCCTGTACAAAGCACGATGAACACAGATCCATGCCTGGGAAATACATCTAAAAACACTGAGATTCTAATCAGCAGAAATCCTATGTTGTCATTACCAAATGAATAGCTTTTCTGCAGCATTCAGGATATGGTGCATCTTTTTCCAAGTTTTTGTACACTTGGAAGGACAATTCACTTTTCCTGCTGATTGGGTGGGGGGACGTGTTTCCTGTTTGCAGAGACTCAACCCGGGGGAAATAGCATTTCCTTTGTTTAAACACAGGCAAGGAGATGGATTTTCCCATCAACTGCACTTGGTTGCTACCCTTTAATTATGGCAGAATGCCTCTACCATGGTTTCGCGTAACAACCTAGAATAGGCTTTTGGTTACAGCACACGGTTATCATAGACAAGATCAGGGCAGGGGTGAAATCCAGCAGGTTCTGACAGGTTCTGGAGAACCAGTAGCAGAAATTTTGAGTAGTTCGGAGAACCGGTAGCAGAAATTTTGAATAGTTCAGAGAACCGGGAAATACCACCTCTGGCTGGCCCCAGAGTGGGGTGGGAATGGAGATTTTGCAATATCCTTCCCCCAGGAGTGAGGTGGGAATGGAGATTTTGCAGTATCCTTCCCCTGCCATGCCCACCAAGCCACACCACGCCCACCAAGCCACGCCCACAGAACCGCTAGTAAAAAAAAAATGGATTTCACCACTGGATCAGGGGTCTCCAAACTTAGCCACTTACCTACTTATTTTACAGTGATCTTGGAGACTTAAGGGCCACAAGAGCTATCAAAATCTTATGGGGCTCAACAGTACCAACTGGGAGCTCAGCTGATTCCTGAGCAGTTCCTTCTTCTTCCTCCCTGGTGCCTCATTGCTTATCTTTATTGCACCAATGCATCATTCTTCCTTACCCTCAAAGTAGATTATATTCCCCAATGCTTGTTCTTTGATTTCCCCCCCCCCCCTTTTACTAAAGGAAGTTAAGACATGTAGTGTTCTTGCTGTGCTTTACTAATGAAAGAGAAGATGAAAGGGCACTTTGTACAATATATGGGGACACAGTTATATGAGGGCGACATCTGGAATTTGTCACGATACACTTATCTTTTCTGTATACTTTCTTTTTACTTCAAAGACTGTCTTCTGAGAGATTCAGCAGATGTTATCCAATGCGTTCGAATATACTTACACCCATGAGACCTCAGAAACTAGGATGTTTCTTTCAAAGAAATCCTGCGCTGACATAATACACTTGGTGGAATTGTTAATACAGAGAGTTATTAATGCCAGAGTTTACTGGCAAAACTCAGTGCATTATAGCTGAGGAGATGCTTTTGGTCCATTTTTAACTATTTGGGGGCATGTGTTGTAAGGCAATATAACTTATATATATAATAACATAATAATAATGTAACGCACAAAATCCACCCGTGCCGTCTATAATTTTGTAAACAACAAACTTAAAGACTTGAGATCCATCCCACCCCTAAAAGGACCAAACAACGAAGATTGTATTGACGAAACCGTTAAAGCCAATCTCTTTAACACGTTCTTCGGCTCAGTCTTTGTAAACAGAAACAACACATACCCCATATTTCTCAGTCGTACTACAGACAATTACAACGATTACGGTGATCTTATACATATTGATTTTGCAGAAGACAACGTTGAAAAGGCACTAAGCAATCTAAAACCATCTCTATCTATTGGACCTGATGGACTATGTCCGTGATGGCGAACCTATGGCACGGGTGCCACAGGTGGCACGCGGAGCCATATTGGTGGGCACATGAGCTCAGCTCTGGCACACATGCGTGCACCAGCCAGCTGATTTTTGGGCTTTTTGGGCCCACCAGAAGTCAGGAAACACACTGTTTCCGGCCTCCAGAGGGCCTCTAGGGTGTGTGGGGAAGGCCGTTTTTGCCCTCCCCAGGCTCCCAGAAAGGCTCTGGGGCCTGTGGAGAGCAAAAAACGGGCCTACTGGGCCCACCGTGCTATCACATGCCAAAAGCGGGGGGAGCACAGGGGGGGTGGGGCACATAGAATTATAGATGTGGGCACGTGTGCGTGTGACCCCACTGTGCTCCCCCCGCTTTTGGCATGCGACGGAAAAAAGGTTAGCCATCACTGGACTATGTGCATACTTCTTAAAAAAGCTTTCCACTGCAATTGCAGAACCTCTAAGCATTTGAAAAATCTTTCAGTACCAGCTCCTTGCCCCACCAATGGTCACAAGCCACGGTCATCCCTATCTTCAAAAAGGAAGACCCTAGCTTAGTTGAAAATTATAAACCAATCTCTTTATGTAGCGTCACCTGCAAAGTCATGGAATCAATCATTAACCAATCTATTACCCTCTACCTAGAGACAAACAACCTACTCTCCAACAAACAATTTGGTTTCAGAAAAAAATTATCCTGTAATCTGCAACTCCTACACTGCAAAAACATATGGACTACAAATTTCGATCAGTGCAAAGCAATAGACGCAATTTACATAGACTTTTGTAAAGCTTTTGATTCAGTGGTACACAACAAATTACTTCTAAAACTAAAATCCTATGGCATTTCTGGACTCCTACATAAATGGATAGCTGCCTTCCTGTCAAACAGACAACAAGTGGTCAAAATAAGAAGCGGTCTATCAAATCCTGTACCTGTTAATAGCGGTGTTCCCCAAAGCAGTGTTTTAGGTCCAAAACTCTTCATACTTTACTTAAATGACCTTTGCGATCATATTAAAAGCAACTGCGTTCTCTTCACTGATGATGTTAAACTATTCAACACCATTGACAATGCAACTACCCTACAAAAAGACCTTGACTATGTGTCAGATTGGTCTAACAAGTGACAACTTCAAATCTAAACCAACAAATGCTCTGTCTTGCACATTGGCAAAAAAAATAATAATCAAATCATAAAATACAAATTAGATGGACACCACCTAGCAGATGACCTTCACTCTGTCAAGGACCTTGGAGTACTCATTTCTAAAGATCTAAGTGCCAGAGCCCACTGTAACAACATTGCCAAAAAGGCATTAAGAGTTGTTAACCTAATCTCGCGTAGCTTCTTCTCTGGTAATATTGTACTACTAACTAGAGCAAACAAAACATTTGCTAGACCAATTCTCGAATACAGCTAATCTGTCTGGAACTTGCACTGCATATCAGACATTAATACAATTAAGAGAGTCCAGAGATATTTTACAAGGAGAATCCTCCATTCCTCTACCCACAATAAAATACCTTATGCCACCAGACTTGAAATTTTGGGCTTAGACAACCTAGAACTATGCTGACTTCAGTCTGACCTAAGCGTAGTACATAAAATTATCTGCCACAATGTCCTACCTGTCAATGACTACTTCAGCTTCAACCACAACAATACAAGAGCAAATAATAGATACAAACTAAAAGTAAACCACTCCAAACTCAATTGCAGAAAATAGGACTTCAGTAACAGAGTGGTCAATGCCTGGAATGCACTACCTGACTCTCTGGTTTCTTCCCCAAACCCCAAAACTTTAACCTTAGACTGTCTCCTGTTGACCTCACCCCATTCCTAAGAGGTCTGTAAGGGGCGTGCATAAGTGCACCAGCGTGCCTACCGTCCCTGTCCTAGTGTTCCTTTTTACTTACTCTTTTCATGTATTCAAATTATGTTTATACTTTTACCTGTTATCTTATATATGCTTGACAAATTAAATAAATAAATGAAATAAAAATAAATATGGAATAATTGGGTTTTGATAGTGGTCAGAGTTTTATTCAGCAAAGTCTGGATTGGCCTGGATATTCAGCAAAGTTGGATTGGGCTGGGCCCCACCTTAATCATACCCTTATTTTTAGGAACAGTGTAGACACTTTTGAACTTTGGTGTTGGACAAGTCTCCTGAGAATATCATGGACAGCCATGAAAACAAATCATTGAACAAATCAACTCAAGAGTTCTCATTTAGAAGCATAAATGACCAGCCTCAAAATTGTTCTACTTCAGACACATTATGTAAAGATTAGGTCTCTGGAGAAGTCTATTCTATTGGGGAAAAGGAAGGAAAGAATGAGGATAACCAACAGCAAGCAGGAATGGAAATTGATTACAGGAGCAGTAGGTGCATTACTGAAAGTTGGACCATAAGAAAGGCTGCGCATCAAAGAATTGAAGCCTTTGAACTATGGTGCTGGAGAAGACTCCCGTGAGTCCCTTGGACTGCAAGGCGATCAAACCGGTCAGTCCTAGAGGAGATCAACCCTGACTGCTCTTTAGGCCAGATTCTGAAGATGAAACTCAAATACTGTGGCCACCTAATGAGAAGGAAGGACTCACTGGAGAAGAGCCTAAAGCTGGGAAAGACTGAGGGCAAAAGAAGGAGGGGACGGGAGAGAATGAGGTGGCTGGATGGAGTCACTGAAGCAGTAGGCGTGATCTTAAATGGACTCCAGAGGATGGTACAGGACAGGAAGGCCTGGAGGAAATGTTGTCCATGGGGTCGCAATAGGTCAGATATGTCTTCACAACTAACAACAACAACAACAACAACAACAACAACAACAAAGATGCATTACTGGGAGACCTGAAGGACAGATTGGGAATAAATTATCCTATCTACAATCATATAAAAAGAAAGTACACCCTCTTTAAGTTCTATGGTTTTTTATATATTAGGACACAGTAAAAATTACCAGGTCTTTAGCAGTTCTTAAAAGTAGGTAGATACAACCTCAGATACACAACAATACATGACATATGTCATCATTTACTTTACAACAAGAAAACTTGACAATGACTGTATGTTATTGCTAGGAGTCAACTTAGACTTGATATTCAAAAGCACTCGAGAGTTTCTTTGGACCCACTGTGTGGTGGGGCAGAATTTTCTTGCCATTCCTGGATTAGAGATCTTGAAAAGCCATTCCTGAATTGAGGATCTGGGAATACTTTCCACACCTTTTCTGAAGTGTCAACTCTCACAGACTGAAGGAATGGTTAAGTTCATGTGTTAGGCCAGGGTACATTAGGCAAACCATAATGGATCTGATTCACACATAAAACTAAGATGTACAGTACTCTTGGAAGAAATGTCCATCAGGGTTCAGTTCCAAGTGGGGAGAAAGACACTGGAAAGATGGTGGCTGATTGGAAAGAAGATTTTTTTAATGGTGGGCAGGATCACATGGTTTGAGATCCTGGGCAGAAAAGGGCAGAGATGCTGAGAGTGCCTGCGTTTTATGTCCTCTCTGGGCTTTTGAATTTGAGCTTGTATTCTGATTGGTTGTCAGACTCCCATGGGGCCATGCAGGGATAACTTTGTAGGTTGTGCTTTTTGAGTTCCAAGCTTGGTTGAGCCTTGCTGGGTGATGATATAATGAAAGGGCTTTGGGCAATTCCTATTATGGCTCTGCCTGAAGGAGGTAGATCGTTGTTATGTAGAATAGACTGGCCCAGGCCTTAATGGCCCATTGACAAAGGTGGGGGGGAGGGGGGGCTGAGTTTCTGCCTCCCTTTTAGGGAAAATATTCTGCCCTTTTAATATTTCCTAAAATATCTCATTTTCTTAGGAAAAGAGTGGATGCTAACTTCCTACAATACAATGCAATCTTGTTTGGAAATCAGACAAGTTACATGATGGGTTAAGCACAATATCTGAAGATAAGAAAAAGTCTAAGATAAATATGAGCTAATCCTATACCTGTTGGTACAGATGTAGATTATTCTCCACATATGGTGACCGTGGATAATTCTTGCTCGTGTACATCAGCATCAAGGAATTTAATCTTAGGAGAAAATAATAATAAAAAAACCAAAGAGAAATCATAATTGCAGCAAGGTGTATTATTTAATACATTAAAGATCAGAACAGGCTCCGACAAGTATGTATTTTAGACGGTTAAGTTGAGATAATAGAAAATAGCTTGTCTATTTAGAGTGTAGGAAGTTAGCACCCACCCCTTTCCTAGAGGAATGAAATATTTTGGGAAATATTAAAAAGGCAGAATATTATGTTTCCCTGGATGAGAAATGGAGAAGCATGTTTTAAAGACGAAGCAGCTCCCATCTTCCTGCCCCCATCCTTTGTCAATGGCCAGAGGCAGAAACTCAATCTTTGTCAATGGACCATCATCTGCAACACAATAGGACCCATCTAGCAACAGAAACTCACCACATGGCACCTGGGAAGATTACATCAGCCAGCAAGGCTAGCTAAGACCCCCACCCCCTGGGAGTCTGACAACCAATCAGGATACTCTTTCTGGGCTCCAGGAAGTTCAAAGCCAGAGAGGGCATAAAACCCGGGGACTCACTGCGTCTTGCCCCTTTTTCTGTTCAGGAACTCAAACCATGTGATCCTATCCACCATTGAACCATCTTTCCAAGCAGTCTCCATGTTTCAAGTGTCTTTTTCCCGACTTGGAGCTGAACCCAAAAGGATATTTCTTCCTACAAGAGGTTATGCAATAAATGGAGAAACTTCAGTTTCTGGAGGATAGCTTTCACTATGTTTAACTCACCATGTTGAAGAAGAAGGAAAACTTTACCCTCTGACACATATGTAATCACTTAAGATGTTCTAACAGATGTTCTTTGTGTGTTTTTGTGATCTTGGTAAGGGAGCTTATCTTGGTCCTCCTGTCTGGCTCCAGACAACACAGGTGGCTGATTTGCACAGAGACCATCATTGTTTCCTGCAGACACAGGGAGAGGTGGCCAAAATAGGCACAGATTGCAAAAGCTTTGCAACAGTGAAAGCAGATTACTTGCGAAGTCATGTCCGACCCATTGTGACCCCATGGACACGCCTTCCTGTCCTCTACCATCCCCTGGAGTCCATTTAAGGTCACATCAGCTCCTTCAGTGACTCCATCCAGCCACCTCATTCTCTGCCATCCTGTTCTTCTTTTGCCCTCAATCTTTCCCAGCATTAGGTTCTTCTCCAGGGAGTCCTTCCTCCTCATTCAGTGGCCAAAGTATTTGAGTTTCATCTTCAGGATCTGGCCTTCTAAAGAGCAGTCAGGGTTGATCTCCTCTAGGACTGACCGGTTTGATTGCCTTGCAGTCCAAGGGACTCACAGGAGTCTTCTCCAGCACCATAGTTCAAAGGCCTCAATTCTTTGGCGCTCAGCCTTTCTTACTTGCTAACTTATCGTATTTTTCAAAGTATAAGATGCTCCTTTCCTCCCCAAAAAAGAGGGTGAAAATCTGGGTGCGTTTTATACTCCGAATGTAGTCCCGTCCAGCCTTGCAAACCGAGATTTTAGAGGCTGAAAGAAGCCTCTGAAAGAAGCTTCAGAAAAAAAGCCTCTGAAAGGCTTTTATCTAAAATAATATGGCAAGCAACAAAAGTTTCAGAGGCAGAAAAAAAAGCAAAACACAGAGCTCACAACCCAAAATCAGCTTTTTTCTTATTTTCCTCCCCCAAAACTAAGGTGCATCTTAAACTCCGGTGCATCTTATACTCTGAAAATACAGTACTTATTTACTTTCTTTCTTTCTTACTTACTTACTTGCAGATTACTCTAATAGCTTTTATGCAGAGAAAGGCTCTGATAAAGAACATGAAAGGTTTTGTGGGGAGATTTTTTTCCCCTTCTGCATCCATGTATATTCTGAGACTTTTTGCAAACTGCCTACACGCAACAGATAGCAAGAGTGGGGTGGGTGACTGGGGAATTCTGGAAGCTGAAGTGCACACATCTCTTCAAAGAAATTATTTCTAAAGCTTTTCTCGTGTGCAAATGATCTTGTTTCCTTCCACCAGGAGTCACTCTCCATTCACAATTCTTTCTCCACGGTACCGACTCATAGTCTGTGTCTCTCCTCTGAGCTGGGACTCGGCTGGAAAGAACAGGTTTGCAAGCGTTGCTCATGCGGACAGAGTTGAGATTTTTCTGAATAAAATCCTGCAATGCTGTTGATGATTACCCTCACCTTTCTATTTTTAAGAAGTCCCTCTCCTTTTTAAAGTCCTAGCCCGCAACCTGTTGTAGGAACTGCCTGATAATGCCCCTCATTCACTGAATTTTAGAGAAGCGAAAAACCAGATTTCTCAGTTTGGAATAAAAGCAAATGTATATTGCTAAACAAGAGCCCTAATTTATGAAGATCCCCCTGCTGTACGTTTTGAGCATGGGAAAAAGGTAATCCATGTATTTTGATAGCAGTGTTCCAATATCTCAGGGGCGGCCACAAAGAAGAGGGAGTCAAGCTATTCTCCAAAGCACCTGAAGGCAGGACAAGAAGCAATGGGTGGAAACTAATCAAGGAGAGAAGCAACCTAGAACTAATAAAAAAATTCCTGACATTTAGAACAATTAATCAGTGGAACAACTTGCCTCCAGAAGTTGTGAATACTCCAACACTGGAAGTTTTTAAGAAGAGATTGGATAACCATTTGTCTGAAGTGTTTCCTGCCTAAGCAGGGGGTTGGACTAGAAGACCTCCAAGGTCTCTTCCAACTCTGTTATTCTCTATTTTGAAGCAAGGACATGTTCTGCTCAGCTCTGATTGGCATGGACCTATGATGCCATTCATCCTTTTTTCAATCTTGCAGGTTGTCTTTTGAGGCAAGTTGGCCTTTAAAAATACATTTTTGTTCAAGAAAGGGAAGAGAAGGGAAGGGAAGGGAAGGGAAGGGAAGGGAAGGGAAGGGAAGGAAAGGAAAGGAAAGGAAAGGAAAGGAAAGGAAAGGAAAGGAAAGGAAAGGAAAGGAAAGGAAAGGAAAGGAAAGGAAAGGAAA
>WNWU01000001.1:89178755-89198377 GCA_012654045.1 Ptyas mucosa
CCCCCCCAGCTCTGTTTTTCATTGGGTGACTGCAAATCTTTCTCTCCCCCCCCTCCCCCCTCTTTGATTTATGTTCTTTGGCAGAGCCAGCCAATCAAGCTTCATCGTGCTCCTGGGGTGCCCACATTGGCGAAACTGCCAGGCGGGGAGAAATTGTTACCGCTGCCCATTTCATTTAATCTCTTCTCATTACTTCTCTCCCATCTTCTGTCAGTCCAAGAAGAGAGACAGGAGGAAGCTGTGTGGAGGGTCTTCTTTGGGGGGTGGGGGGAGAGCAGGGTTCCCCCAGGTGTAAACTTGGAAAGCCAGCCTCTCTTCCCTCCCTTCCTTGCCATGGAGAAAGCCACTTGCAATTCGACGCACAGCAAGAAGGCGATCCAACCCCTTCATTATCTTAGGTAAGTGGCTGGGCACTGAAAAGGGGTGAACTATTGCCATGTTTTCCCCTCCCAGCAGGGCTCCTGTGCCTACTGGGATGGGGGGCAGAGGTGAGTCACCCCTGTGCCTATTTTTTTCTGAGTTGAAAGGAGCAACCTTAGTTTGGATGCTAATTGTCCCAGGCAAAGCCAGCGTGGGAGAATCCTAGCTAGGAAGGGACGTTCAGACACCAACTGGGTTATTGAGTTGCCAACTGATGGAAACAAGGGTTGGGCCAAAGAGCCTGTGAACGTTGCACCCTATTTGCATAGGGGGGAAGAATGTTGTTTTGGGGGGGGGCTGCTGAGCAAAGGGGGGATAATGCAGTGGCTGAGATGAAGGAAGAGCGAAATTGTTGCTAGCTCCTCCAATACAAATGAGCAAATCAGGAAAATATGATAGTACTAGTGCTGACCCCTTCTTTTCCCACCCCACCCCCCCAACTTCTCTCCCCCCCCCAAATGCAGTTGTGTCATTATTGTATGGCGGATAACATTTTCGAGCAGGACCGGGGAGATCCCTGCTTACCCCCTAAGTTTGTTGTTGAGTTTGGGGCCCATCCCCACCTGACTAGGCTGTGCAGAGTAGAAAGGAAGGATGCGGACTAAAAATAAACCGGTTAAGTCTCTTTTGCACACCTGATACGCATTTTGGCCGCACGGCGCAGAGCAGAAAGATGCGGCGGTCGCTGTTTGTTTGCAAGTTTTCTTTCTCTGCTTCGGTCCACAAGCACATTCCCAAAAACCTCTTTTAAAAAAACAACCCAGCAGTGAGAAGAGGAGGTGGGTTTTTTTTTTTTTAACACCCCTTCCCCCATTTCCTGGAGCAGGAATGGCAACCAAAATTGTTCCACCCTCTTTGCAATTTGACAGTGGAGTTGTGTGAATAGCTTGGTGTACCCCTTTGCCACCGATCACCATAGTGACCATCAGGGAGCCGCGTTCATGAGTGAAATGTGGGTGGTGAGGTGTGCAAGGAAGGGGGGCATTTTCCTTCCAATGGTTAACGGTTTGACTGCTGGCGAAGGCTGGCGTCCTTCTGAATCCAAGCTTATAACATCGGTTTTAATTTGACTGCTGGATAGAATTTTAGTCTTCCACGGATTTCCCAGAATAAGAGGTTTCAAACCAAGGGAGAAAAAAAAACCTGTAACGAGGGGAAAAAAACTGAAAAGAAAAGATCTTCCAAGGGAGGAGAAAAAAGGATGGATGCCCCAAAGCCAATGCACTTTCATGCATTTAGAAATCCCTAGGTTCTTTGCAGGACTGCCGTTTCAAGAGGGCACAGCCGACTCTAAAGAACTCTCCGCCACTGAATCGTCTTGACAGCAAAGCGTGAGGAAGATTCCTTTTTAGGAGAATTTATAAGATAGGATTCCCTGCTTTTGCTCCAAAATGGAGTGGGGGGGTGAGAAACCCACTCGGTATATACTCACAATCCTACAAAATAGCTTCTAGGGCTCAGGGAAGGAGACATTGTGGCGGAAGGTTCCTTTTTTAAAAATAAAAATGAAGTATTGCCATTATGATGAGCAGCACAGGGATTAGATATCCAGAGGTAGAGAGAACCAGTGGTTTTAGGGCAAACAGAAGTCACCAGGATCTGCTTGTGCGCTGCTGTATTGTCTGAATCAGATTAGTTCTCTTGAACAAAATCCTCCTGTTTCCCCGTTACTGTAGCAACAGATCCAAAGGATCCATCAAGCTGGGAAGCTTGTTTTTGGGGAGTCTCTTTCAGAAAGAAAAAAGGGGGAAAAAGTCTCTGGAAGTGCTTTCCAGCAAAGTGGGTGTGAGAGAAGAGTGCCAATGAGTCTTTTCCAATTGCATAGGCTGAGGATTATGGGAATGAAAGTCAGATAAGGGAAGATGGTGTAAAAATGAACATTAATGCAAGTAGTCTTTCATTCACGATGTTAAGGATATTCTTGGCTCATAACCGATGTTATGAGTTATTGAGCAGAGTACCCCATGAAAGCAACTGAGAGTGAATAACCATAGTTAATATACTGACACACTGACTTGTGGTAGTCTTTTACTTTTTAGAAAAAAGTAAAGCAAAATCCAAAAACAATCCAAGTCATACACAGATAAGGCGATAGTTAAAATATCAATTCAGGGATATTCCAAGTACAAAGTCTTCTTACCAGTTGCTGTCATTACACAATAATACAGTTCTTCTTAAATTTCAAACAGGAACAAGTTCAGTATTAAAACATTCAATAAATAGTAGAAAGCAACAAGTAGCAATGATCAAACGGTGATCATACAGAAAGAACAGGTAGAGAGTAATAGCAAATAAGCAGATAAGATGGTATAGTGTTCATAAGCCATGATTCAGGCTTCCCCTTAAGTACATTAGCTACAGAGCTTAGCCAATCAGGATACAGGATGATGCAATACAGTCTTAAAGCAATATAATACCTTTTGACAAACATGTATTGATAGTTTATATATTGCCTGACCAACTAGTTAGACAATAGCCATTTCCTAACACATGATCACAACTGAGACCAGAATTTATGTTGATAAGCAAAGCAGTTGTCAAATGAGTCGCAGCTGATTTTACCACTTTTTTTTGTCATTGTTGTTAAGTGAATCTTGTGGTAGTTAAGCAAATCCAGCTTCTCCCATTGACCTTGCTTGTCAGAAGCTGGTTGGAAAAGTCATAAATGCTGATCGTATGACACCCCCCCCCCTCCGAGATATTGCAATCATTGTAAGTACATGCCAATTGTCAAGCACCTGAATTTTGGTCACCTGATCATGGGGATGTTGCAACTGTCATAAGTATGAGCAGTCATAAGTCACTTTTTCATTGCTGTTGTAACTTTGAATGGTCACTAACTGAATTAGAGGTGGGTTTCAGCAGGTTCTGACCAATTCTGGAGAACCGGTAGTCAAAATTCTGACTGGCCCCGCCCCCATCTATTCTCTGCCTCCCAAGTCCCAGCTGATCGGGAGGAAATGGGGATTTTACCATATCCTTCCCCTGGAGTGGGGTGGGAATGGAGATTTTACAGTATCCTTCCCCTGCCACGCCCACCAATCCATACCACACCCACCAAGCCACACCCACAGAACCGGTAGTAAAAATTTTTGAAACCCACCACTGAACTGAATGGTTAAAAGTCTGTAGAGATTCTCAGTCATCCAGGTTGTCCCAAAAGTGCTTTTTTCAGGAGGCAGCTGGACTTTCTTGTTTTTTCTTTGAAGATGTTTCGCTTCTCATCCAAGAAGCTTCTTCAGCTCTGACTGGATGGTGGGGAATGGAAGGATTTGAAAAGGATTCAAAGAAAAAACAAGAAAGTCCAGTTGCCTCCTAAAAAAGCACCTTTGGGACAACCATGACCTGGATGTCTGAGAATCTCTACAGACTTTCATATCATACATGGACTAGCTAGAGTTCTCCTAGATAAATAAAACACAATCAAATATAAATGTTAAAAGTATCTCTGTTAAAATACAAATGTCTAGGCCATCTACCATTGAAGCGCAGCATTGTTTATATGAAAAAAATTAGATACTAGACCAGTATATGCCCTCAGCTTATAGACAGTCATAATGTGATCTACAGCAATGCCCCCCCACAAACAGTTGGGTGCCAGGGACTGGTTCTGTGGAAGGTGGTTTTTCTGTGGACTGGGGGGGTGGGATGTGTGTGTTCTGTTCCAGCTCCGGATTCCCAAGGATTGTGACACACACCAACAGTCCTTATCAAAGTTATAACGTACCAAGAATAAACAAAGTCTGGCTAAGGTTGGCAACCAGCCCAGAAAACAAGATACGATAAGACACTCACTCTCCAAAATGCTCTGTAATAATTACACGTTGTTTCCAGCAAGAAATTACTAACTGTGTGTGACTTAAATAGGCTAAGGGAGTGGCCAATTATCCTCAAACCTTACTCTTGAGGAGACCTCCTCCTCCTGAGTAGCCACTCCTGCTTTTTGGCAGCCCTGTGTGCTCGAACATTGAGGAGAGGCTCCTCCACTTCGCTCTCTCCACTTGAAGGAGCCTCTGGAGGTTCTGAAGGCCCAGGCTGAGTCTCTGCCTCTGGCACCACATCCTCTTCAGCCTCCTCGCTGTCTGACACGAGCACCGGCTGCACAGGCTGCTGGTGCAACCCCACACCCCAGCCTCCTCCTCGTCGGGATCAGCCACGATCCGCGCAGGCCGTTGGTGGGTCACAACAGTGTGGGTTTTTTGTGCTGCCTGGATCCCACATCTGCATGAATGGGGCTTTGCTTGCTTGTGCAGCCTCGTTCCTAGTGGGCCGTGGACCAGTGCTGATCCATGCACGGGAGTTGGAGACTCAGATCTACAGTTGGCGTGGGACCCCACAGTCACACTAAGAGGATACTGTGCCCTATTTATATAGGGGGTCCTGGCAGACGCTGTGGGAGGTGCATATACAGGTCCATATCTGTCAAATTTCAGCTTACTATTTCTTGCAAAGTTCTGTAAGCTCCCAAGGCTTTTTAATTAGAAATATTAGAGTAGGCGTAATATTGGCTAAATGGCAAACATGCAGTATGCATAGTCCAACCAACAGCTCTGCACATTCTGTACATTCCTTCCGGCCCTTCATGGGGAATGATAAATATTGTGCACAAAAAAAGAGAGATATGCTTACAGGTAGTCCTCCACTTACGACCATTTAAAAACCATTCCAAGTTACAACGCCGTTGAAAAAAGTGACTTGAGACTAGTCCTCACTTGATTGTTGTAGCATGCTTGCAGTAACATCAGTGGTGGGTTTCAAAAATTTTTACTACCGGTTCTGTGGGTGTGGCTTGGTGGGAGTGGCATGGCGTGGTGGCCGTGGCTTGGCAGGCGTGGCAGGGGAAGGATACTGTAAAATCTCCATTCTGTCCCCACTCCAGGGGAAGGTTACTGCAAAATCCCCACTTCCTCCCGATCAGCTGGGACTCGGGAGGCAGAGAATAGATGGGGGCCAGGCCAGTCAGAATTTTTACTACCGGTTCTCCGAACTACTCAAAATTTCCGCTACCGGTTCCCCAGAACTGGTCAGAACCTGCTGAAACTCACCTCTGCATAAGATGGTCAAAATTTGACCACATGGAAACCAGCCTGTATTTAGTACGGTTGTGGCCTCCTGGGGGTCACCTGATCTCCATTTGTGGCCTCTCCAGGAAGCTTCCGATGAGTAAAATCAGTGGGGATGCTGGATTTGCTTAACAGCCCTCTGATTTACCTAACAACTGTGGCAAAAAAAAAAAAGATTGCAAAATCAGGTGCAGCTCACTTAACAAGCCCATCGCTTAGCAATGGAAGTGCCGTCTTAGTTGTGGTCATAAGTCAAGGACTACCTGTACTTCCCAGTTAATTTCTGTCCCTCTAGGAAGCCTTGATGAACATGCATATATCTCTGATACATTTTGTCCATAATGCAGGCAGTGTACAGATTCCCTGGTTAACATATAATCTCCAGGAAATGTAACATCAAATTGCTGCAGGCTGGTTTTTCTGAGAGTGAGCAGGTTATAAATACAATAAATAAATAATTGGTTTTGCCTCAGGCACAGAAGTAAGAACCACAGTAAACTCTACAGCCTTTAACCAACCTCCAGCATCTCTTCTACCTCTTCTCATTCAGCTAAATAGCAGAGAAGGAACATCCATGATTATCGTGTCTCCCCGAAAATAAGATCCTGTCTTATATTTTTTTGAACCCTGAAATAAGCGCTTGGCCTTATTGCTATGCGCTAAAAGCCAGATTGGGCTTATTATCAGAGGATGTCTTATTTTGGGGGAAACAGGGTAGCACCAGGGGTGAAATGCTCCCTGTTCAGACCAGATCGCCTGATCTGGTAGCAATGGTGGTGGGTGGTTCGGAGAACCGGTAGCAAAAATCCCTGCCCCCCCCCCATGCCCAGCTGAGCCGCGCAATCATCAGAGACTTTTTTTTGTTTTAAAAGCATTTTTTCTACAACCTCTTCAGCCAAAGAGGTTGTAGAAAAAAAATGCTTTAAAAGCCTCTGACGATCCCAGTGAGTTGCCTGATCGTCGGAGGCTTTTAAAAAGACCTCAGTGCCTTCCGTCGTGCCCTGAAAACTTACTTTTTCAAACAAGCCGGGCTGGCTCAAGCAGTATTTTAAATTTTAAATTTTATGGGGATTGGTATTTTTAATTTGAGCCAAAATTTATTATTCTATTTTTAATTGTTCTTA
This sequence comes from Ptyas mucosa, assembly GCA_012654045.1. NCBI lineage: Eukaryota > Metazoa > Chordata > Lepidosauria > Squamata > Colubridae > Ptyas > Ptyas mucosa. The sequence goes on from WNWU01000001.1 coordinate 89,185,363, forward strand.
TTGTTTATATTATGTGTTTTTTAATTCCGGCTGTACACCGCCCTGAGTCCTCAGGGAGAAGGGTGGTTTATAAATTTAATATTAAAAAAAGCATTTTTTTCTGCAACCTCTTAAGGTTGTAGAAAAAAATGCTTTTAAAAGTAAAAAAAAAAAAGTTGGCCACGCCCACCCAGTCATATTAATCCCACTCCCCACCAAGCCATGCCCACAGAATCGGTAGTAACAAATTTTACATTTCACAACTGGGTAGCACTTTAAAAAAAAACCCTACTGCTTAGGGGTCCCTTGCCTGTTACATGGACAATGTGCAACATTTGAACCATCTGAGTGAAGAGATAAGATTTCATCTTTTGTTCCTGAAGCAACAGACCTGATGCTTAGAGTCGGGGGGGACACAAGTTTCTTTTTCTGCTCTAATGTCTTAATGTTGTGAAAGGTGGAAGGAAAGATAAGAAGAAGATGACCAGCGGCAATGGAACGGACTCAGTTACAGTGGCGGCGGGAGCACCGTTAAGGGACTAGATAGATCGTCAGGGAGAAAATCTCTCTGTGTGGTTGCTAAGAGTTGCACTGACTTGATGATGGCACATAATTAATCTGCCAGTCAGTTAGTCAGTCAATCAATTACTCTGCTTAGTTGGCCATCACAGAAAATAGCTGAGAAGAAGGGAGATGGATGGTTTTCATCTGCTGCTTTGCCCCTTTCTTGCCACCTCAGTTGGCCTTTACGGAACAGCTGTGTAGGTGGAAAGAAAGGGGGGAAGGGAAGGAGGAGGATGTGTGTGCCTTTTGTGACTCCATTCTCACACATGCATGCATGTATCATTTTCATTCAATTCTTTAATATTAATGCGCTTCCTACGGCATAGCCACTTATTCGCAAACAAGTCACATTAACCTTGGTCAAAAGCCAGCTCAGCACACTCTGAAAATCTAGCTGCAAGGTTGGGTTGAGCAACTGGCAATTCCATGTCTTCTCTCCCCCGATGTTGAAGCCATTAGTGTCAGCCTTCCAAGTTAGACCAGACAAGAAACATAACCAGCTGAGGTAATTCTACTTTATTGTAAGGCTATATATTAATGGAATCTTGCAAGTCTGAAAGTACAAATCTCCCAGTGACACTTTTCACAGCCTGATAAGTTAGGGAGGATCGTCCCAAAGATGTTTTTCAAAAGGCAATTGGACTTACTTGTTTTTTTTCCCCCCTTGAAAACATTTCCCTTCTCATCCAAGAAGCTACTTCAGTTCGGTTAGAATTGAAGCTAGAACTAAAGAAGCTTCCTGGATGAGAAGTGAAATGTTTTCAAGGAAAAAAAAAAACCCAAGGAAGTCCAGTTGCCTTTTGGAAAAGCACCTTTTGGGATAACCATAACCTGGATGATTGAGCATCTCCATAGATTGTTAGGAAGATTCTTTCCCAGTTTCTTTCTCTGTTCGTTGTGCAGCTGAGGACTTCCCCACTCTTATCTGTTCATTCCCTAGGCATCATCTCTTTTTTCAACTCCCAAGGTCTTTCCCACATACCATGACAATTAGAGCTCCTTGAAACCATGATGCCTGAAAACTGACAGCACCACTTTTTATGGTTCTGAATGGGAACTTCATGAAAACTATAGTGTAGACTTAAGAGAGATTGTGGGGTGGAAGTGGGGAAGGGATGACGTTTAAGGGAGAAGAAGCAATAAACAAGCAGGACCCTTAACATATTCAGCACCCGAGACACAGGAATATAGCCAGGTTTTTAGGGCCTTCTGAAAGGCTAATAGGATTGTGTCTTTCCGATTTCTGAAGGTTTGGTTAACTTATTCCTAAATAGCTGTTTTTCTACATAAATTACCTCAACTACAAATCAACACCCTTTTTTATTTTTAAGCAATATGCACGTGTCTCTTCTCTTCTCTGCTTCATTCTATCCACTTCAGTCCCCTTGCCCTTCCACCATCACATCTATGTTACCACTTAATCTCAGCACTTGTCTTCAGGCTATTAGGCTCGTACCTCTGGCATGGTAGGCTCCTCTCATCTCTTCCTCCTCACGGTCTTTGACTTCTGCATCACTCAGTCTTGGCACCTTTTTGAAAGCTTGTGGTGTCCTCCTTGAGAAGTTTCTCAGGTCCACCCCACCCCCTATAGGGAAGATCTGTGACCGGGTTTCTCATCCTTGGCCACTTTAAGATGTGCGGACTTCAACTCCCAGAATTCCCCAGGCAGCTGGCTGGGGAACTCTGGGAGCTGAAATCCGCACATCTTCAAGTTGCCAAGATTAAGAATTACCGATCTATGCACATGGATGGAATTGGGGCCAGAGGCTTCTCCTATGAGTTCTGGAAGGAAAGCAAACGCAGCCAGCTCGGGGAATCATATTTTTGAGATCAATGAATTAATCTTCACTCCCAGATTTCCATTAGATCCTTACATCCAGTAACTTGCACTTATTTAACTACTATGCTGTCAGTTCACAAAGATTAGAACACCAGGAGCAGATCCTCAAGGCTTCCTCCAGACCCACTTCACTCCACTTTTCCTTTTAACCACCAACAATGGTGGTCAGTAATATGACCTTTTCTCTCTCCTTTTTGATCCCTCGGGTTGAATGAACTGACATACGTGAACAATTCTTTCCATCCCTCACCCCCGGCCCTCACACCGCCTGCCAGGGCTTTGGGGGCTGTGAGCCAGAAGTAGAACAATCGGAGCATTGTCTCCATTTTTGCCATGTACAAATTCCTGTCTGTGGCTTCTCTCATTCCAGAATGGAAAGCCCAGAGGTAACTCTTAAGGGAAGAAACATGGGGTGAGGGGAACAGCCTGTACCCGTTTTTGTCTGGAAGCCAGATGACCCGATTTTGGCTTGTGCAATTAAAATGAATATATGTATAACATATTCATATACACACACACACACACTGCACGCACACACGCATACACAGCCAAACACTTTTTATTGCCTATATGCAAGCCTAATTAAAAAGGTCAGTCTGTACAGGTTGAACAAAGAAACATGACAGATTGAGGGCATGTATATAGGAGGGCATTTTCTGCATTTTCACACAGCGGTAAATGCCCAACTGTTTCAATAATGGGGGGAGGGAAAGTCTTCGGCTGTGTTATTTTAACATTCACTGAACAAAATTATCTTTGAACTATGGTGCTGGAGAAGACTCCTGCGGGTCCCTTGGACTGCAAGGTGATCAAACCGGTCGGTCCTAGAGATCAACCCTGACTGCTCTTTAGAAGGCCAGATCCTGAAGATGAAACTCAAATACTTTGGCCACCTAATGAGAAGGAAGGACTCACTGGAGAAGAGCTTAATGCTGGGAAAGATTGAAGGCAAAAGAAGAATGGGACGACAGAGAACGTGGTGGCTGGATGGAGTCACTGAAGCAGTAGGCATGAGCTTAAATGGACTCCAGAGGATGATCGAGGACAGGAAGGCCTTGAGGAACATTGTCCATGGGGTCACGATGGGTTGGACACGACTTCGCAACTAACAACAAGAAAATTATATAGTATTTATGTGAACATCTGGAGAGCTGGTGTAGAAATAGGTTATACAGGTAGTCCTCAACTTACGATCACAATTGAGCCCAACATTTCTCTTTGCTAAGCAAAACAGTTGCTGAGGGAATTTTGCTTCATTTTATGACCTTTCTTGTCACAGTTGTTAAGTAAATCACTGCCGTTCTTAATAACATGGTTCTAGCAAGTGAATCTGGCTTCCCCGTTGACTTTGCTTGTCAGAAAGTCATAAAAGGTAATGTTCACATAACCCCGGGACACTGCAACCGTCATAAATATGAGTCAGTCTAGTTATTGCCTATTGTTTGTTCTTGCATCTGGAATTTAAAAGTAAACTATAGTACCTCGGAATGTGGACATTCCGTCAGGTAATTTGGTAAGAAATTCATCAGCGCTTGGATTACAGCCTAGCTTTTGAAACAACGTGCAAATGGAATTTTCAGGAGAAATGTAACTGTGGTTTCCCCTCCTCTTCCTTCTTCTGCAGCCGAGCGGAAGCCACATCTATTGAGAAGGAGCTTCTAGAAGAGTTTAAATTTGGCCATCAGCAGTTAATTGAGATCTGGGGTCATGCATCTGCCATGGCAGTGACCAAGGTGAGTTCATAGTATCCACGCTAGCCAATGAACGTTTTCCAGATTATCAAATATAATGTAAGGAACCTCATTATCAAGAAACTGCTTCAAAGAATCTCAGTTGGCTGCTGGATAGCTGGACAGCTGGATCTAAGTTAGACTTTCCCAACTTCAGCAACTTTAAGATGGGTGGACTTCAACGAGGGGCGGGCTGCTGGGGGGTTCAGAGAGGTTCTGGAGAACCTCTAGCTAAGATTCTGTGCAGTTCGGAGAACCCCCAAATACCACTCCTGGTGGCCCCCACCCCACCTGCCCCTCCCAGGAATCCCCACATGGCCCATTTTGGATGCAGGTAAGTGCAGGGTGCACACGGAGGCTCAGGGAGGGCGGAAAATGGGCCTACTGGAAGTTTGGGGGCTCAAAGTAAGCCTCCGGAGCCCGGGGAGGGCAAAAACGCCCCCCCCCATGGTGCAGGAGGTTGACTAGGCCACACCCACCATGGCTATGCGCATCCAGCAACCGGGCAGAGAACCCCTTGCTAAAATTTTTGAAGCCCACTCCTGACTTCAACTCCCAGATTTCCCCAGCCAGTCAGTCAACTTCCTTTCTGGAAGCTGAAGTCCACATATTTTAAGGGGGAGGTGAGATTGAGAAGCACCAGTCAAGGAAACAGCAAGAGTGATTTCAGGCCAGGGTCATGGCGGAAATAGCTTTAGGTTTAAAAAGAAAAGGGACTGCATGTAGATAGAAGAGAATATTTGGATTTTTCTGTGGGAATCAATTTTTATTTCTTTACAGGTAGACCTTGACTTATAACCACAATTGGGGTCAGAATTTCCATTGCTAAGCAAGGCGGTCATTAATTGAGCCATGCCTAATTTTACAACCTTTTTTTGCCAAGGCTGTTAAGTGAATCACAGTAGCTGTTAATTAAATCATGAGATCATTAAGCAAATCTGTCTTCCCCCATTGACTTTGCTGGTTGGAAGCTGTCTGGGAACGTTACCAACGGCAATCATATCCCCAGGATGCAACCATCGTAAATACATGCCATTTCCCAGTGCCCAAATTTCGATCACAAGTCTATGGGAATGCCACAATGGTTGTAAGTGTGAAAACCGGATGTAAGTCACTTTTTTTTTTTTGGTGCTGTTGTAACTTTGAATGGCCGTGAAACAAATAGTTGTAAGTTGAGGACTATTTGTGTATCCTCCTAGTTCTGAATCCATGTTCCCTTGCTCTGTGCTATGTTCCTATCCCCTTAGATAAAATGTTCTAAAAATAATCAGAGGACTGGAGGAAACGCAAACTGCAATTGCATTTTCCCCAATTTCATAAAGCAAACAAAGAACACATTAAAAAGGATTTTCAATGACTAATTGAGATTCTAAAACAGGTGCACAAAAAAGGCTTCTGGAATTTTTTTCTGAACCTTTTAGCAGCCGCCGCCGCTGCCGTAAAGAGGCATCTCCAGTTTCCCCTTCATTACAAAGCTTGTGCAATCATGTGCCTACACTTTTCTTTCTAGGACCTAATCAAGGTTTATGCATATACCTTGCCTGTATGCGAGGATCTAATCAAGGCAGGTGTAGCATCAGTGTGGTGTGTGCTAGTGCAATGCACGTGCACTGGGAAAGCAAGGTTTGAGATGCGTTTGCTATTTTTGGTCACATGACTATAAGCGAGAGGGCTTGAAGCGATCAACAAAATCCCAAGCCACACCCAACCACTGCTGTCAGAGAGAGGCATTGGTAATTCCTAGACTAGTTCCTAGACTAGTTCTTCCTCAAATTTAGCAACTTTTAAGACATGTGCCAGGCCTGGAAGCCATCTTTTTCGTTGGATCTTCAGGCCTGCCATATTCACTACTGTGGGAAACTGGGAGGGGGGAAATAGTGTGGAGACAGGGTGATATATAGTCATAATAACATTCCTTTCCAAGAGAGTCAAGGACATCTTGCCCTGCACCTGGAAGGCTGAAACTGGGAGGCATCTCCAATTGGGACGGTGCTCTGATTGGACCATGTGATGGATTTATGGGTGTTGGGCAGGGACTTGAACTTTCCTTTGGGTGGGGAAAACCTGGAAACTTTCAGATCCGGGTTTTCCCAGATGTGCCAATATGACATCTCTAATAAAATGGAACTTTGAGGAACTTCAGGCCTCAGAGTCTTATTTCGTTGGGGGTGTTACTTGGAACCCTGACAACATGTGAACTTCAGCTCCCAGAATTCCCCAGCAGGGCTGATAATTTAATTTTTAATTTTAATTTTATTTTGATTTATATGCCGCCCTTCTCCGGAGACTCAGGGCGGCTTACAGTGCATTAAGCAATAGCCTTCATACTTTTGTATATTTATACAAAGTCAGCTTATTGCCCCCACAATCTGGGTCCTCATTTCACCTACCTTAGAAAGAATGGAAGGCTGAGTCAACCTTGAGCCTGGTGGGATTTGAACTTGCAGTAATTGCAAGCAGCTGATTTTAATAACAGTGAACAGTGAATTAGTCCACTACGCCACCAGGACGTTGGAGAAACACTGCTCTAGACTGATTTACCCCATTTTTAAACTTACTGTTGCCAGATTTTCCTCCATACAGCAAATCTAGTCCACTTCAGGAGCGGTGGTCAAAAAAGGCAAGATGTCGGTCACAGCAATGTGATGAAGGCCCAGCTCCTTCATATGTATGCTTGTTTAACCTACTGCACTAGAGAGGTTTTCAGCAGGTTACAATCTGAAGCACAAAACACTGCGAAGAATGTTTATAGCCATCGGTAATAACTGAAAGTAAAATAATAATGCAGCCAGTCAAAAAGAAGGTGCCATCTCTAGCTCAAAGCGCTTTTTAAAACGTCTGGTTTTTATTTTATTTGAGTTTTATTGGGTTTTAACAATTAAACAATTCTTATTCAACTCTTGTGCATGACTGTGACCATTTACATATCACACTAATGTTCTCCTATGCTCTATATAATTTTACAAAATCTACTATCTGTTATTTCCCTTTTTTTCTATCTTCAATCCAATTATACCATTTCTCCCATATTACGTAAAAGTCCAAATCCATCTGTCCTTTCAATTCCAATGCCATTTTATCCATCACGGCGCAATCTAGTATCTTTCTAAATATTAAATCTTCGGAGGGTGTGTTTGAACTTCTCCAACATTGCGCAAATGCCAATCTTGCCGCCGTTGTCATATGTAGAATAATATATATTGTTGTTTTTTCATATTTCTTTTTCATTATTCCTAGAAGAAACAATTCTGGTGCATATTCTATCTGGAAGCCTGTTACTTCCTGTATCCCACTATGTATTTTCATCCAATTTTTTTTTTGTCTCGGAGCATAACCACCACGTGTGAAAGAAGATACCTTGCTTTTGTCCACATTTCCAACAATTGGGGTTTAAATTTGGACATATTTTTGCCAGTCTAGAGAGTGCCAAGTACCATAAAACCTCTGTTTTTAATCATCTCTTGAAGCCTAGCAAAATAGGGGTTATTGGATTTTGGAGGGAGAGGCAGGGAAAACTGTAGCCTTGACCCTGTCGGAGAATGACAATGTGTTATTTTTTTCTGTACAGGATACAGAAACTGGGAGAACAAAATTGGAGGATACGTAGCATTGGCAAAATTGTCAGTTTATATATCCATAGCAGAAGCTAACTCAATTTAAGCATGAATAGCTCCCATGGATGCAACACAGAGCAAGACAAATTGAGATATTTGGAGCATGATTTCTAGGAAGACAGTCGTGATGAGACCAATAAAAAATAATAGATGACATGATTTAAACAGATATTAGCTGCAACCCACAGTGCTCAATGCCCATTGCAAAGTACAAATATTTAGGTCAGTGGTTGGGAAACAAATGGAAGGGAAGGGAAGACAACATCACTAAAGAAACCTATTTTAAAAAATCAGAAAAAATTGCTGTAATCTTTCAGGGAAACTGCTACAGGTAGTCCTCTACATACAATCATTCATTTAGTGACCATTCAAAGTCACAACCCCAATGAAGAAAGTGACTTATTACTATTCTTCATATCTTACAACTGTTGCAGCATCCCCCATGGTCACGTGATAAAATTCAGTTGCTTAGCAACTGGCATTTATTTATGATGTTCCCAGGGTCATGTGATCACTTTTTGGGACCCTCTGACAAGCAAAGTCAATAGGGAAGCAAGATTCACTGTTACTAACTTAACAACTGCAGTGATTCACTTAACAACTGTGGCAAGGAAGGTCGTAAAAGGGGGCAAAACGAATTTAACAACTGTCTCACTTAGCAACAAAAATTTGGGGCTCAGTTGTGGTTGTAAGTCGAGCCAAGCATCCAACTTTTGATCACATAACTGCACAAACACTGCACTACACTGGTTGTAAATGTGAAAAACAGTCATAAGTCACTTGAAATGGTCAATAAACGAATGGTTATAAGTTGAGGATTACCTGGTATCCAGTCAGCATTGCAATAGCATCATCTGTTTAGCCAGGACTGGAGAATGTATAATTGTGTATCATCATTTATTTAATGGCATAATTCAATTTGTTATACTTCCTGATTCTCAACGACACTGGGAGACTTTTTCTCAATTTAACGAACTTCTTTCATCCGCTAAGTTGAAGAAATATATTATGTAGTTTGTGTGCTGTGAACTGTGTTGGACTTCTGCCTTCTTCCTGATCTAAGCTTTATTTTTAGGAAAACTGTGAACCTGAACAATCTTATTCTTTTCTTCTTCTTCTTTTTTTTTTGCTTGTCCATCTTCACTTGCTGGATTCTTTTTTGTTTCAGGTTTTCCCCAGGCAATCTCTCTCAAAGAAGCAGCCGACACTATTGGTGATTTGTGGTTGTGAACAGAATGGAGCAATCGGCCTAGCATGTGCCCGGCATTTGCGTGTATTTGTAAGTATCCAACTAACTCTGAATGCTGTGGGGATGGGCCACCTTTAGATCATGGAACTGATTTATTTATATCTTGCCTTTATTATTTTTATAAATAACTCAGGGTGGCGAACAGACCTAATACTGTCCTCCTTGTTCAGCCCCAGCTACGGACCCCAAAAAACGCAGCACACACAAAGTCCATACAAACCTTAGCTTACTAATTAAGGACTACTAATGAGCTTTCTTAGTAGTTGTTTGAACACAAGTACAGTTTAAATCAGTCTTTTCTGAACAAGAGCTGTTAATTTAACTTCATTAACAGCCGACAAGAATCCAAAGAATAACAACTCAATTCTGAGGCACAGTATTTCAGATAACAGTAATGTTACTGTGGTTGGCAGAATGCCCAGAAGCAATTTGCAGGAAAACTGACAAGAGAGAAGCAAGAGCCGATCAAATGTTTCTGGAATCAAGATGCAAAGGAATATGAACGAAGTTGTTTCCTGCAAATTGCATCAGTCGTCGTCCTTCCTTAAATAGGCTAGGGGAGTGGCCAATTAGCCCCAAGCCTTACTCTCGAGGAGACCTCCTCCTGAGGAGCCACTCCTGCCTTTTGGCAGCTCTGCACGCTCATGCATCGAAAAGAGGCTCCTCTTCTTCCTCTTCACTTATGGGAGCTTCTGGAGGTTCTGAAGGCCCTGGCTGAATCTCTGCTTCTGACACCACATCTTCTCCAGCCTCCTCATTGTCTGACTCAAGTGCCAGCTGCACAGGCTGCTGGAGCATCACCACACCAGCCTCCTCGCTGTGGGAATCAGCTACTAGCTGCACAGGCTGCTGACGGTCACAACACTCCTTCCTCCTGACAACAACCATGCAAGGTGGGCCTGAGAGAGAGAGAGTGACTGGCTTTCATGCCTAAAATGGAACTAGAACTCACAGTCTCCTTGTGATTGGCCCAAAGGCAGCCAGATCGCTTTCTTGCCTGAGGTGGTACTAGAACTCACAGTCTCCTGGTTTCTAGCCTGGTTCCTTCATCAGTAGACCAGTGAATGAATGGCTGATGCCAAAGAGCATAGATCTTGCCTTACATAAGCTCAGGGGAATTGATAGATTGGCTGTCCCCTTTGTAGACTATTTGCAAACGGTTCCCTTGGCCAAGTTTCTGCCCCACTAACTTGCACTTTTTTAAACGCAGATTCTTCCAATCAAGACTCCCTCCAAAGTCCTTTATCTCCAGTTATCTGCATTAAAGGCAACAATGCCATTGAGAAAGCTTGTCCAAGGCTTTCTGACTACTGTAGCAAACTTTGTAATTTGCTCAATGGCAAACATTTCCCACCCATTAGTAGGATTGCTACTATCCTGGTGTCCATATACTTATTCAGGGCCACCAAACATGATACATTCATTTCAGTCGTACATATTTTTCCTTGAAAACTACCGTACATTTGTACAGTTGCTATTAAGCCAAGCATTGTATCACATAATCCAGTGATTTGGCAATTGAATAGATCACTGTGTTCCCGGGCATTTAGTAACTCCAGAAGTGCAAAATTAGATTTATTTAATAAGAATAAGTATTAAACAAATGTTCCTGCCATCCTGCACAAGATTTAAAAATATATTTTAAACTGACAGATTTACAAAATTTGGATTACAGAATTTCTGAAGAACACGACCAACTTCCAATTGTTGGAAGAAATGTCCATCTGGGTTCAGTTCCAAGTGGGGAAAAAGACACTGGATTCATGGAAGTTGCTTGGAAAGAAGGTTTATTGATGAACAGGATCACATGGCTTGAGATCCTGGGCAGAAAAGGGCAGAGATGCTGAGAGTGCCTGGTTTTTATACCCTCCATTGGGCTTTGAATTTGAGCTTGTGTTCTGATTGGTTGTCAGACTCCCATGGGGCCATGCAAGGGGTAATTTTGTAGGTTGTCTTTTGAGTCCCAGGCTTGGTTGACTCTTGCTGGGTGATGATGTAATGAAAGGGCTTTGGGCAATTCCTACTATGGCTCTGCCTGAAGGAGGTAGATCTTTGTTATGTAGAATAGACTGGCCCAGGCCTTAGTGGCCCATTGACAAAGGTGGAGGTGGGTGAGTTTCTGCCTCCTTTTTAGGGAAAATATTCTGCCCTTTTAATATTTCCTACAAATATCTCATTTTCCTAGGAGAGGGGTGGATGCTAACTTCCTACACTAGCTTTAAATGTCTTTACAGAACCTTATTTTCTGAGGTAAAGAGGTCTTCTCCTCTGCATTAAGGACCCAGATATATTTCAGAATCTATCACATAGATTTCTGATCGTTGGATTAAAACCAACATGAGATTTTCAGGGTCTTATGTAACTGATAAAAGTCCTGGAAATCAACTTCTGAACTTCTACCATGCCACCAATTACAAATTTTTAATGTGACACAAAGAAAAAAAAATACACATGGAAACCAATGTAAAATAATATCAGTTAAAGCAAAGTTTGTTTTTCTTGTGGTCCCCTTTCACTTTTTGCTACTCTTTCTCCAAGTATTAACTAAACCTTTCCCTGCTTACATTTATGAGATTAGCATTTAGATCAGTGTTTCCCAACCTTGGTGACTTTAAAACAAATAGACCAACTCCCAGAATACTCTAGCCAACATGGCTGGCTGAGGAATTCTGAAATTCTTTTTTTTTTTAATTGAAAAAGTTTTAAAAAATTTTACATACATTTTCTCCCCCCTCCCCAACCACCCCCCGGACTTCCCAGAGCAAATACAAGTACAAGATAAAATACAGCTCAAATTCTCTAAGTTAAACTCCATTTCACACTTATCATAATCCTAATCATTAAACAAGTAAATAAAAGGAAAGCAAGTCTTCTTTCTTCTTATTCCATCTAATTCGACAGAATTAATCTCCATGTCTCCATTTATAGTTACAGCAGTTAATAAAACAATTAAGTATTACGTAATCACACCTATCATTACTCAATATAACTAATTAATACTTAGCAAATTATTAAGTCTATACGATCTAACAAGATATTTTATAACTTCTTTAGGAATTCTGAAATTCTTGATGTCCGCTAGTCTTAAACTTGCTAAGGTTGAGACACCCTGGTTTAGATACTACCACCTGCCAGGGCTGGCATTCTTAATATATATTTCTATCATCAGAGTATTGATAAACTCACCTATCAACACAAAGCTTTGTTGATAGATAAGCAATTATTATTAGGGGTAGGCTTCAAAACTTTTAGCAAGGGGTTCTCTGTTCAGTTGCTGGATGGGTGTGGCCATGATGGGTGTGGCCTAATCAGCCTCCTGCACCACGGTGTGGGGGCGTTTTTGCCCTCTCTGGGCTCTAGAGGCTTTCTTCGAGCCTCCGGGAGGGCGAAAATGGCCTCCCCAGGCTCTGGAAGCCCTCTGGAGGCTGGTAACGTTCCCAAACTTCCGATAGGCCCGTTTTTCGCCCTCCCGGTGTCTCCACACACACCCTGCACTTACCTGCATCCAAAACAGGCCGTGTGGGGACTCCTGGGAGGGGAGGGGAGGGGTGGGCGGGGCGGGGCCAGCCAGGAGTGGGATTTGGGGGTTCTCCGAACTGCATAGAATCTTAGCTAGAGGTTCTCCCGAACCCCTGCAAAACCCCAGCAACCCACGTCTGGTTATTATATCTCTTTGAGACAAACTAAAGAGAATGGATTTCCTTTTTGGAAGCACTAAATGTCTTTGGTATTTGAAATCTATCAATCCAGTTTCTCACCATTTCATGTTTGAATAGACATGGTCAAATACATTTGTACAAACATTGCCAGACTAGAGTGGATTTCAATTTTCTGATTACTTACTTTTATGTTTTCCTCAAGGACAGGATTCTGACTCATTGTGTTTTTAAAAATTTGGGTACCCTTACAGAGGGCAGCTGAAAACAATAGCATCCTGAACCTTGAAAATATCCTAAATTTCATTGAAGTTTCAACTCCTGAATTGAGCATAATGTTATAGAAGAAAGGAATTGAGCGACATCCCTTCAGGGCAGACAGA
>WNWU01000001.1:89198387-89229305 GCA_012654045.1 Ptyas mucosa
ACCCACATTCATCATCATCATTACTATAATATTCCCTTACTACAATAATAATGTCCAGGATTTCTTACAAAGCTGCTTTGAATTGCTATCCAGTTAATTCACCTTGTAGTTCATAAAGAAAATCTCATTAGGAATTTCCCAATAGCAGTTTGTAACTCTTCTTTCATTATTTCCTCACCTATGTTCTCTTCCGTGTCCTGCCTCTGGAATTTTAATTTAATTGGAATGATTTCTGGGATTAAACACATTCAATTAGCTTTGGTTATAAGGAGGGAAGTGATTGCCCTTGATGCTTATCTGCTGTCATCTCATGTTTTCTCTTCCAGGAATACGAGCCGACCATTTTCTATCCCAAAAAGTCATCCAATCCTCTCTACAGAGATTTCACCACGCAGTGTGAAAAGATCGACATTCCTTTCCTTTCCTACCTGCCAACAGAGGTAAGGCGAGATGCTTAATCGCATTTGGGAAAGGAAGCCGATTACAGTAAAAATCCTTTTATTTCCAGCTTTCACACGTATTAATGTTTCCATCCCACTTTCAGAACTATGTGGACAGAGACTTACTGTATTTTTCAGAGTATAAGACGCACCAAGATTTCGAAGAGGTAAACAAGAAAAAAAAAGTTTTTGCCCTTCCCAGCCCCCAGGAGCACTCTGCAGGCCTCCCATACCCTCTGCGTATCAGGCCTGCAGAGTGCTCCTGGGGGCTGGGAAGGGCAAAAACGCTCTCATTTTTGCAAAAACGGGCCCATTTTTGGCCTCTCAACCCCTCCATGCATCGTGTTTATTTTTTTTATTATTTTTTTTTAAATTTGATTTTTATATGCCGCCCTTCTCCAGAGACTCAGGGCGGCTTACAATACGCTAAGCAATAGCCTTCATACTTATGTATATTTATACAAAGTCAGCTTATTGCCCCCACAAACTGGGTCCTCAATTTACCTACCTTAGAAAGGATGGAAGGCTGAGTCAACCTTGAGCCTTGGTGAGATTTGAACCTGCAATGATTGCAGGCAGCTGATGTTAATAACAGGGTGCTTTAGACCATTGTACTATCCAAGGCTCTTATGCCGTCCCCAACCCCCAGGAGCACTCTGCAGGCCTCCCAAACCCTCTGCATGCCCCATTTTGGTGAAAAACGGGCCTGCTTTGGCAAAAATGAAACATACGGTACATTTTAGCATCTCAGCAAGCACAGGCAGTCTTCGACTTACAACAATTTGTTTAGCGACCGTTCAGAGTTACAACAGCAATGAAAAAAGGCGACTTACGACCATTTTTCACACCACCGTGGCAGCATCCCTGTGGTCACGTGATCAAAATTCGGATGCTTGGCGACTGACTCGTATTTATGACTGTTGCAATGTGCCGTGATCACACGATCACCATTTGAGACCTGACAATGGGGAAGCCAGATTCACTTAGCAACCGTTTTACTAACTTAAACAACTGCAGTGATTCACTTAACAGCTGCGGCAAGAAAGGTCGTAAAACAGAGCACACCTCCGTTAATAATTGTCTTGCTCAGCAACAAAAATTTGGGGCTCAGTTGTGGTCGTAAGTCAAGGACTACCTATAAAATGATCTAGATGTCTTTTTCAAAAGAACTGTAGTTAGCTGCCCTTCTGTTTAGGAGGAGGTTAGGATGGATATCTCACCAGCTTTTGACCTCTGGATGTGTTTGGCTACAGTTCCCATAAACCTGTAGGTGAAAGCTATGCAAATAAGCCATAGTTGAAGCACACCAGATTGGGGAGGTACAGTATGTTTCTCTCTTTCTGTGTATAGTAGGAGCTCATTATCTTAATTATATATCCTTCCTGAGCCATCATTTCCACCTCTATCTATCAGTTTTCATGTGATCTGAATTTGAGGTTGACTCAAGAGTGTTTTGGTTATATTTTAGCATTGATTGCACAAGTTTGATTCCCCCAAAGTATGGTGCCCACCTCAGTGCAATCATACGTATGATGCCATCGTTGCTGTTTCAATGCATATTTCTGCATCATTGAATCTATAGTGCAGAGCACACTGTGAAATGGCAATCTGGGAGAAATACTTGAAAAGGGATTTCAAGAGAACCCTTCGCTTTCATCTCCAGAATTAGTTTTATAAGTATTAAAGGATAAACACAGATAATCTAGTTATTATGATTATTCTGGGTTCTCAGTAATTCATCCGATTAAATCATTCTCAACGTTTCTTTCTCTACATTTAATAAGCATATCATTTTACCCTATTAACAATGATAAGTTGGGAGAACTTTGGAGCTCTTTTGGGGGGCCCTCGGCAGGCAAGGGATGGGATACGTGGCCTGTGATTTAAATTATACATGCTTGGATTATATTTGAATTATTTTCTTAGGGAAGGCAGTTGCAAATGTTTCTGATGAATTAGAAAAAGGTTTTAATACTTCTGTTAATGGCTTACATGGAGGTTGAAGGCATTGACAGTGCTGGTTGTGTGGTTTTGGATGCTTTTCTGGAGTGTGCAATCTAGTAAATTCCTCCTGTTGGGTAGAGATGCATGAGGATAATAAGATGTTTTTGTTTTTTTTTTAATTTTGATTTATATGCCGCCCTTCTCCGGAGACTCAGGGCGGCTTACAATGCGCTAAGCAATAGCCTTCATACTTTTGTATATTTATACAAAGTCAGCTTATTGCCCCCACAAACTGGGTCCTCAATTTACCTACCTTAGAAAGGATGGAAGGCTGAGTCAACCTTGAGCCTTGGTGAGATTCGAACCTGCAATAATTGCAGGCAGCTGGTGTTAATAACAGGGCTTTAGACCACTGTACTATCCAAGGCTCTACCACTGTATCTATCCAAGGTTGAAACTGATATTAATATCCTTTTCAGTACACCTACTCTTTTATGCACGACAGCACAACACATCAGCAGTACAAGTACTCCTTATTTAGTAAAGGCCTTGTTTTAGTGATTGTTCACAGTTACAACACGATGAAAAATAACCTTGAGACCAATCCTTGAATGACTACCATTGCAGATCTGTAAAGCACCCCTTTTTTGAACTATTACCATCTGGCAGACGGTACAGGGCAATAAAAACAAAGACAAATAGGCTGAAAAACAGCTTCTATCCCAGAGCAGTAATTATATTGAATTCTACTGTATAGTGCAAAATTAATGCAATATCAGGGGATTTCGATTCAATTGTATAGAACCGTGATGGCGAACCTATGGCACGGGTGCCACAGGTGGCACGCGGAGCCATATCGGTGGGCACGCGAGCTCAGCTCCGGCATGCATGCATGCGCCAGCCAGCTGATTTTCGGTCCTTCTGGGCCCACAAGAAGTCAGGAAACACACTGTTCCCGGCCTCCAGAGAGTCTCTGGGGAAGGGGGAGGCCATTTTTGCCCTCCCCAGGCTCCTAGAAAGGCTCTGGAGCCTGGGGAGAGCAAAAAATGAGCCTACTGTGCCATCACGTGCCAAAAGTGGGGGGAGCACGGGGGCAGCGAGGCGCATAGAATTAGGGATGTGGGCATGCGTGCGTGTGACCCCACCGCACTCCCCTCAGTTTTGGCACACGATGGCAAAAAGGTTAGCTATCACTGGTATAGAATGTGAAGCAGTGGTGAGATTCAAGTAATTTAACAACCGGTTCTCTGCCCTAATTATTTCTTCCAACAACCAGTTTGCCAAACTGCTCAGAAAGTTAACAACCGGTTCTCCCGAAGTGGTGCGAACTGGCTGAATCCCACCACCGATGTGAAGGATGTGTGTTTTTGTTTTATTTTTTTTATGTATAATGCACATTGAAGATTTTGTTGTACGAGGTGCAATGACAATAAAGTAAAGTAAACTACACTAAAGCAAAGGAAAGCTGAAATAAGATCATAAGCACAGTTGGCTTTTTCAAAAGACAAATGGATTGTTTTTTTGTGAGGAAGATATTTCGCTTCTCATCCAAGAAGCTTCATTAGTTCTGGCAGGATGGTGGAGGCGATGGAAGGATTAGTTCTATTAAGATGGACTGGGTGGGGGTTGGAAAGATCATATTTCTTTGCAGTCATCTGGTTGTTAGTACTCTCCCTGGGAGCTCCTGAGGCAGTCCAGTTGCCTTTTGAAAAAGGATCTTTTAGACATCCTATGACCCGGATGACTGAGAATCTGGTCTACAGACATTAAGCACAGTTGTGGTTTCTCTTCATGACTGTTTTGCTTAATGATCCAGTTGCCTGTGCCAATTGTGGTTGCTAAATGAGGACTACCTATAATGATTCTGTAGCATGATCTAATAATCTATACCTGATTCCTCTTAAAGTTGAAAAATATTTCTTGATACCAGAGTTATCTCTGACTTAGATTTTAATTCCATATATCTATCTTACACGAAGTTCTTTTTGTACCCAAGTTGGTCTCACCTGTAGGTCATCATTGGTCCAGATCTGCTGGGGAAAGGACCATTATAGAAAGCCTTCTTGCCGTTAGCATGCCTCTACTTCTTCTTCTTCTTTTTCAAGTTTTTTTATTTTATTTTATCTGTACCATACATATTTTGTGGACAGTGTATTGACTGGGTCAATGTCCTTTTTAAACAATGTTAACAATAATAATACAAATAAGTATACATAGTCCTAATCTTCCAACTTCACCAATACCATTCTCTCTTTACAGTGGTGAAATTCAATTTTTTTTACTACCGGTTCTGTGGGCGTGGCTTGGTGGGTGTGGTGTAGCTTGGTGGGCGTGGCTTAGTGGGCGTGGCAGGGGAAGGATACTGCAAAATCTCCATTCCCACCCCACTCAGGGGCTAGCCAGTGGTGGTATTTGCCAGTTCTTAGAACTACACAAAATTTCTGCTACCGGTTCTCCGAACTGCTCAAAATTTCCGCCACCAGTTCTCCAGAACCTGTCAGAATCTGCTGGATTTCACCCCTGTCTCTTTATCATTCTTTATTGTTTTTTCCCATTAATACATTTAAACCTAAATAACATTTCTTTGCACCATTTATTTGTTATCCCCTACTAAATTACTAATATTTAATATTTAGAAATTACTCATTATTCCACCATAATTTCGATATTCCAAATGTCTAAGACTACTAATAAAGCCAAATATTAACAAAATGTAATCGATCCCGGGATTATGTCTTAAAATCCCCACAATTTCTAATCCTTAAAAGTTTGAATTCACGATATCTTTTAACACACTGTTAATCTCATAAACTTCCATCTTTTAACCTTAGCTTATTTTTAATTATAATATAATGCCTCTATTCTTCATGAACTTGAATTTTATGGGACCAGTAAAAAGAGGGAGAATGTGCTGGAAACAAATGAATATTATACAAATCGTATGGGATTTTAGCAACAGTAGAGAATTTTCATGACCTATTTTGCTCTGAGTAAGCTTTGTATTCTATTGCTCTGTAGATAATTTGTTAATTGCTCTGCATTCTCTGAAGAAATTGATGCCTTTTGTGAGAGGTATCCAGACGTGAGGATGTATAGCAGTTGCTTTCTTATCTTTTCTCTTTCTGCTATTAATTCAGGGTTATTATGTTAGCCTGACTGGTTCCTTTATGCTGCACTGTGGTTAAGCCAGCATGTTCAATATTTATGCTACTGAAAAGTGTAAAATAGAAACCCATCCATTTTAATGGGTATCTGTGATACGTGAGCTTACGTCCCTGTATACGTTTGTGAGTTATATGATTTATCACCACTTAATTTTTATTTTTATTTATGTATTTAGAGAATTTACAGTGGTGGCCAAAATTGTGGAAACCTTTTGGGAAAAGCGTATTTTGGAGGTTTGATGGCTAATAACACCATTTTTATTTATTTTTTTGAGTTTCAAGATAATCATATTCCACTGCTGGAATGGCCTGGGAATAGCCCAGACCTTAACCCAATTGAAAATCTATGGAGCCGACTAAAGAAACTTGTTAGTCAGAAGCGACCCAGCAATAAAACCCAGTTAATAGAAGCAATCATTCAATCTTGATTTCACATTAGAACAGCTGCAAAACTAAAAGACTTGGTTCACTCCATGGGAAGACGTTGTAAGGCTGTAATTCATGCTATTAACTGACGTGATAATTTTTGTATATCACATTTTTTCTATGGTAATAATTTTTGTATATCTCAGTTTTTCTACGTATTTCACTTTTCTTCTTTATACTGTAACTGCTATTCTAATAGCCAATCCTTCATAAAAGTTATTGCATTACATTCTTGATTAAATTATTTTTCCATTAATATATTATTTTATCGTACTACTAAAAAAAAAGTGGTGTTATAAGCTAGTTTTAGAAAATACACTTTCCCCAAAAGGTTTCTACAATTTTGGCCACTGTTGTATATGGCCGCCCACTCACTCTTAGTTTTAATGTTGAGTTGATGTGTTTAAAACTTTTTTATGTCTTTTAAGAAATGCACATGGATATATATCTATATTTTAAACATTGCATTCATTCTCTTATATATTATTTTGCAAGCTATTGTTTTTCCTGATGCTTATTGATTGTTTCCAATAATTGGTAAAATCATGTCCATTTAGGACCTGAAATTTTATTATGCATCGAAAACAACCAAAAAGGGCTAAGGAAATCTTTATCATTTCTTTGCATCTCCGTGCAAATATGGCACTTCTTTGAAAATTTTTGCCTGGGTAACCCAGAGTGGGATGGAGCCCATCAAGTGGCTTGTTTGACTGATTACTATTGCCAGGGTGATGGCAGCAGAGGTGGTATTGAGCAGGTTCTGACCAGTTCTGGAGATCCGGTAGCGGAAATTTTGAGTAGTTCGGAGAACCGGTAAATACCACCTCTGACTGGCCCCGCCCCCATCTATTCTCTGCCTCCCGAGTCCCAGGTAATCGGTAGGAAATGGGGATTTTGCCATTAACCTTCCCCTGGAGTGGGGAAGGAATGGAGATTTTACAGTATCCTTCCCCTGGAGTGGGGAGGGAATGGAGATTTTACAGTATCCTTCCCCTGCCATGCCCACCAAGCCACGCCCACCAAGCCATGCCATGCCATGCCATGCCATGCCCACCAAGCCACGCCTACAGAACCTGCAGTATACAATTTTGAATCCCACCACTGGATGTCAGATTATTGTTTTTATGGTTGCATACTGGGATTTTATTTTTTGTAAGCTGCCCAGAGTCACCAAGGGTGAGTTGGCATTGATATGAATTTTCTAAACAAACGAACAATTTTACGTGGCTTTCACTCAATACTTCTATTTCATCTTACAAATAAATTAGAGCCCAACCAGCTTCTTCAAATCACGTTTTCTAATACAGCTGCTCCTGCCTTCTTGGAAAGAAACTTCAGGAGAAATGAGTTTGGCTGGATTTCGGTTGAAGCTTTCCAAAAGCATTATCCTCTAAATGATTCCTGGATTCTAAAGTTTTCCTAATTTCAGTATGGATAGAGGCAGAGAAGCGGGGGGGGGGAAAGTAATTTTTTAAAAAGGTTTTGGCTTTGCAATTTGACTTCACCTCATAAAATTGAAGTTCCTTTCGTCAATCTTGCGGTATAGAAGCCACCCAGAAGTCAAGTGAAAAACAAAAAGTTTTGTGAGAATACGAAGATCTTAAATAAAAGCATACAACTGAAACTCTAGTGGTAAATATAAGACGGGGCCATGCAAAACATTTGCTCTGTTTTTTCCTCTTTTCCAAAGAGAGCTTCTGCTAAATATCCACGCCATTTAATTTATCACACTGGTTTCACTCATTGACAAACTAGTTTGGTTATTATGCATTTCCCTGTTCATTCCTTAATTAGATTTATGTCCAGTTTTCCTCGCAAGAGTTCGAAGCAGAGTACAACGACCAAGTTTTTCCGCATGTGAGGCTCTTTAAGCTAAGTAATTAACGAAGGATCTACAACAGCTGTGTTTCTCAACCTGGGCAACTTTAAGATGTATAGACTTCAATTCCCAGAATTCTGGAACTTGAGGTCTATGCATCTTAAAGTTGCCAAAGTTGAAAAACACTGGACACAGAGCTATCCTAGATAATCAGGAATCACAGATGTTCTCTTCATTCAGAGATGCTATTTCCTGCACTTTGTGGATGCATTTGGTCAAGTTACATTTTGTCTTCAGATAGTGGAGAAGAATTCAAGATATTTGGGGTAATGAGCTGTCACAGTCTCCCTTCCACGGGAGATGTTACAATCCAATAGTACATATATGAATACCACAGCCCAAGAGAGAGATTCAAGGTTTGGCTTGGTGATGATATCCCTGAGCAAATTAAATCTGATGAAGGCTAAACAGCAATATCAGAATTTATTTGTCACATAGTTAGTGTAACACAAGGTAAAGGTAAGAAACAAACAGAAATAGATATTAAGCTTCCTGCGCAAAGGGCTAAATATAAAACTGGATGCATTTTTTAAAAAAACGTGCACGATGAATTCTGAGTAAGCTTGTTTCATTTTGGAAATAATAAGGAAACCTTTGGAAAGCTAATATGGCATTGAATGCAATTTTTTCCCTTTCCTTCTGGCAGGTTCAGCTAATCAGTGATGCATACAACCTGGTAGTTGACGCCATGCTTGGCGTAGAAGACAGCTTGGGGGAACTGTCGGAGCCCTACTGCACAATCTTGGCAACGCTCAAACAAATTCGGATTCCTCTTGTCAGCCTGGATGTCCCATCAGGTGTGTAGATGAGAGCTCTGATCTCCCCTTGTTCCTCTGCCCACACTTGGAATACTGCATCCAGTTTTGGTCACCACGATGTAAAAAAGATGTTGAGACTCTAGAAAGAGTGCAGAGAAGAGCAACAAAGATGATTAGGGGACTGGAGGCTAAAACATATAAGAACGGTTGGAGGAACTGGGTATGTCTACTCTGATGAAAAGAAGGACTTGGGGAGGCATGATAGCAGTGTTCCGATATCTCAGGGGCTGCCACAAAGAAGAGGGAGTCAAGCTGTTCTCCAAAGCACCTGAGGGCAGGACAAGAAGCAATGGGTGGAAACTAATCAAATTAGAACAGAATAAAAACTTTATTGTCACTTTAAATGTACACTAGGACCTGACTAGGTGGCTCAGTGGCTAAGACACTGAGCTTGTCGATCAGAAAGGTCGGCAGTTCAGCGTTTTGAATCCCTAGTACAGGTCTCCTGCGTGAGCAGGCGGTTGGACTAGATGACCTCCAAGGTCCCTTTCCAACTCTGTTACTGTTAAATACATTAAAATGCAATTTTGTTGCATTCAGGTCTCAAAAGATAACCATTATGCATGCATGTACACTCCCCCACACACATATGACACAGAGAAACATCATAGTCTAGTTTGAATGTATACATATACATGGTGGAAAAAAATGTGAGTTTACCATAAGGAATAAAGCTGTTACAGAATCTAGTAGTCCTGCTATAAATACTTTGAAACCTCCTCCCAGAGGGGAGCAACAGAAACAGACCATGAAGTGACAGAAACAGACCGTGAAGTGAGTGTGTGGGGTCTCTAACAATGCTTCAAGCTCTAAATTTGGGTCCCAATTGTGATTGTAAGTTGAGGACTACCTGTATGGTGTGTTCCTCTCATGTCTGGTTCTAAGCAGCATACAGATTTCCAGTCAACAATAATGTTAAAAACTAACAGCACAATATATTAATATAAGTCACTCAACATCAAGGAACATACTTAATTCATGTACCCTTTCAATGTCCTGCTGGAACAAAAGCAACTCTTCAGAACCCGAAGTTTTGCTAAAACAACCAGGTCTTATTTATTTCATGAAAAGAAAACAATTTCAAAGCTTATGTTATTGGGAGCCTTACTCTAGGTTGGCTCTAAACCACCGGTGAAAGCTAGTCCTGCAAATAACCAGATCCTAAACAATAAAAAGCTTTAAAGGTGACAACTGCCAACTTGAATTGCAGTGAAAAATCACCCTAAATGTTTGAGCCACTGCTTCTGGACAAGCTGCTAGTCTTCAAGGGTAGCCTCATTGTAATAATCCAAACTGGAGATGACTAAGACATAAAGACAAATATCATTTGTCCCCAATGTTTGATAACTGATGGTAGACTACTCCTGCACATGGAATTTCAGTTTTGCTGTATTCACTGATGTCATTTGATAGATGTGGAAGAATTTAAGAGGATCCCAGATGAATCAAATTGAGCCCATTTATATCTACACTGCCTTCAGTGCCACAACTGTTTCTTTTAATCAAATATGTTTCAGGAGTTACCAGTACTTTCATAAAATGGAAATAACCCGCTCCCTTCAGCTTAACTCCCAAACCCAAACCTTGCCTAAGGAATTCTGGGAGTTGAAGTCTATATATCACAAAATTGCTGAGATTGAGAAATGCTGATTTAGATAGATTGGAACGTCCCTTGCATGCTATGTTGCCATGCATTCCTTAAAGCTTTGTGGGTGGAATATTTGTTATGTCGTCATTAAAAAAACAAAACAAAACAAAATTAAATTAGGATAAAATGCTCACTGCTGGCTAGAGATTCTGAGAAGTAGTCTGAACACATCTGAATACCAGGTAGGAGGGAAAGTTGCTTGAGAGGGATAAATTTTACAAACATGAAACCTCTATTAATGTCGCCCCCGCGCATTGCCATCACCACTTCCCTGTTCTTTCAGAACATGACATTCCTTGGTTCTCCCTCATCTTCATTTTAATCCCTTCTCCACTTCTTTGTACTTCCGTCCTCTTGCCAAGTTCCAGCTTGGCTCGTTGGCACCCGCGGTGGCTGTCTGAAGAGGCGGTTCTTTTGAACGGCAGAGCTTGCTGTAAGAAGGCATCAGTTTTCCTAAAATGAGACATGATGTCATCTTCAGACACATTTTGCTGTGTCTAGAGAGTGTGGTAGCCTGAAACCTGCTTTCACCATCAAGGGAAGGAATTTCTTCTGTGGAAGAACAAACAGGCAGATGAGACATGAATGGGAATAAACTTCTCCTCTCCTAAATGTTCTAATTTCTTTCCACTGACAATGGCATAATCAGAACTTAATTTAATTTAAGTTAAATTAATGGAACAAGAAATGTGATATTTATCAGCACAAAGCATTGGTCTGTTTTTAAACAAGCTGGCCGGGGAATTCTGGGAGTTGAAGTCCACACATCTGGAAGTGGTCAAGAGTGAGAATCCCTGCACTACACTATCTCTGCTATTCTGTTTGAAAATCTCCAGTGAAGGGATAGAAACAGTGGTGGGATTCAGCCACTTCTCACCACTTCGGGAGAACCGGTTGTTAACTTTCTGAGCAGTTTGGCAAACTGGTTGTTGGAAGAAATCATTAGGGCAGAGAACCGGTTGTTAAATTACTTGAATCCCACCACTGATTATATGTTGTATGTTGACTATTTGAAAAATCAACTCCCAACCAGTGGTGGGATTCAATCGGTTCGCATCACTTCAGCCAAACCGGTTGTTAAATTGCTAACTGCCCCCCCCCCCCCCCCCCCCCGGCCCCTTCCAGAAGTCTCCATGTGCCCCGTTTTGGCTCCCAGGCAAGTGCAGGGAGGCCTACTAGGCCCAAAATGGGATGCGGGGGTGAGGGGTGGGGTGCACCCCCACCCGCCCCGTGGCCTGTTTTTCCTCCCAGGGGGCTGCAGGAGGCTGTGGCCTGTCACACCCCCTGGCTATGCCGACCATGCCCACGCCCACCCAGCCGGTCATTAGGGCAGAGAACCGGTTGTTAAATTATTTGAATCCCACCATTGGATAGAAACCATTCCATGCAATCATCAATTCTACTGTTCATCAGTTGTTACTGTCAAGGTCTTCCTAATCTCTCTTCTGTATCTACCTCCTTGACAATTCATCCCATTTGTTCTAGTTCTACCAGATAGAATCATGGGGTCAAAAGGGACCTTACAAGGCCTCCTAGTCCAAACTTTGCCCAGGGCAGAATCCACAGACCATGCAGCTACCAAACATTTCTTGCAAATCTCCGGCGATGAAGCCTCCATGACTCTAAGCAGCAAGTTGTTCCACTGCCTAATAACATTCATGGGTGGGAGATTCTTTAGTATGGATTTGGATCTTGCCCTCCCTTCAAGAGTAATGACAAATAAGCCAGTTTGGTCTAGTGGTTAAGGCATCATACTAGAAACCAGGAGCTGTGAGTTCTAGTCCTGCCTTAGGCATGAAAGACATCTGGGTGACTTGGGGCCAATCACCAGAAGACTGTGAGTTCAGGTCCTGCCTTAAGCATAAAGGTTGGCTTAGTGACTTTGGGCCAGTCACTCTCTCTCAGCCCAATCTACCTCACAGGATTGCCGTTGAGAAGAAAATATGAGGAGGGAGGTGTATGAAGTATGTTTGCTGCCTTAACATTATTTATAAGAACAATAAAGGTAGAAAACAAATAAATATATATAAATGAAATCAGTCCCTGCCCTCTATCCTGGGACAGTCCTTCAAGTTTAGGAAGTCTGCTCCCATGTGGGATGTGCAAAGGCCAATAGTACCACAAAGCTTTAGCATCTAGAGTTGCCTTTAATTAAAGCTGTAAAAATCTCTGAAAATGAATTATTGAAGGAGAAATAGAGAATATACACCCCCCTGCTGGGGACATCTGGATAATTAGAGCTCAGATCAGGCAGCGTTCCTGTAATTGTCCTGGAGTTATTTTGCCTTATTTTTGCTCTTTCTTTGCAGGTTGGGATGTAGAGATGGGCAGCAGTGATGGAATCAGCCCTGATGTTCTTGTCTCCTTGGCGGCTCCAAAGCAATGTGCCACAAGATTTATGGGCAAACATCACCTGGTGGCTGGGCGCTTCCTCCCCTACGATGTGCAGAAAAAATTCGAACTGAATTTGCCAGAATACCCTGGCACAGAGTGTGTGGTTTCTCTGTAGAGCAGGGGTGTCCAACCTTGGCAACTTTAAGACATGTGGACTTCAACTCCCAGAATTCCCCAGCCAGCATGGGGAATTCTGGGGAGTTGAAGTCCACAGGTCTTAAAAGTTGCCAAGGTTGGACACCCATTGCTGTAGAGCTTGGAATCATCCAGCAGTTTGTGGCTTCTGGATATCTTGGCCCTGCTAAGAACTCCCTGGTTTGCTTCTCTTGAATGTCAAAACGAGATCCCCAGTATTAATCAGTTCCATGTCTAGGCTTTGGAATGTATAATAGTATTGTTTAATTCATTGTAAAAAATCTGGCAAAACCATTTGGAAGAAACGGAATGCTCAGACAACTGAGCCACCTAAGAGGACCCCTCCGGAAAACGTGAATTAAAAGAGACACACATAAATTCCTCTTCAAATAACTGTTATGAAACCCATTAAAATTCAAGCCAATTTCTTTTTTTAAAAAAATCTGCTGAAAGCTGATTTATGTCTAGGTTGTGTGTGCGTGCGCTCCTTTAGGAAAGAAGAGCTTTTTTTATGAAGGAACCGTCAATTTTTTAATCTTCCTTCTTTCTTCCCTGTCGACTCCTCAAAGCAGTCTTTAGCAATTTAAGGCCAAAAGCTGATCTAAATACATTTTATATGTCTTACAGCACTTTTATGTTTATGTTCTTTCAAGATGGTCTCACCCAAATATTGCGTACTCCATCTGGGACTAGGCCATTGCAATCAAGGTAGGGGTGGCAGCAAGGGAAGGGGCTAATATGCCCACTTCTTGCAAATTTTAAATATCTCACTCCATCCTGCCTTCGGGTTAACACAGTTGAATTGAAAGATCTCAATGTATAGGTGAGGTAAAGGTGCTGGGAAGAGGCATTCGAGTTTGCTAGGCCTTAAGGAACAGTTTGGGATAGGAGTTGGGCCTTGATGAAAAAGGGATGAGCAATGTTCTATTTATTTATCCTTATTTATATTAAAATTCTCCTCTGCCCTTCTAATGTATACACATCATGGAAAGCAGGAGGTGCTTAATATCAAAAAAGTGGAAGGACAACAGATAGAGCAATGCTGGGTACAATTGCAACTGGCATTTTTAAAGTTTTCTCTTCCCCTCACAGAATTTGGCATCCGCCTTCCCTTCTGTTAAAATGGACACACAGGTAGTCTTCGACTTATGACCGTAATTGAGCCCAGAATTATGATTGTAAATCGTGCTAGTTGTTAAGCGGATCACCATATGATCCTGACCAGTTTTATGACCATTTTTTGTACAGGTTGTTAAGTGAATGGAGCAGTTGTTAAGCAAAACCATTGTGTGTAAGTAAACACAGGTTTCTTCCAAAAACGCCATACATCATAGGTTGGTTGCCAAGCTCCCAAACATATGACCACATGTGGGTGTGGCTGTCGGAACAGTGTTGTAAATAACACTGGGTGGTCCATCATAGCTTCTAAAAGTCGCTAAGCAACCTGTCATAAGTCGAGGTCTACCTGTACCATCAGATGGCAGTAAAGATATAGCAAAAGACTTTTGCTTCCATCTAGTGATCATTTTATTTTTTTCCAAATGAATTTTTAGGCTTCCAGAATAGTTCTTTTAAGACCATCAACAACCCTTGTGGGTAGGGCATAATCTAAAGGTAATTTATCTGGAGTTTTAAAAGGCTTTCCAGAAATGTCCCTCAGTTGGCCAATCTTGGGATGATTTGCGTCTGTTTACATCTGTAACTCTCCCCAAAATATCAAAATATTTTTTGTACACAACCTTAATGTGCATGGTTTGTAATGGAATTTCCCAGAGAAACACTTTGTTAACACAAATGTTCCTGATGTCATATTTGTAAACTTTCCCCAATATAAGCTTTTAAAACATAAACATCACAGATGTGAGCTCTTCTCTTCTTGTTTTTTTTAGACAAAACAAAAGTCCTTTTTGTATAGAATTTACTGAATTACACATTTGGAAGTGGGAAGGCTGATTAAGACAACAACCAACAAAACATCCAGCACCAAGTCGAGTTGAGCAATGCAAGAAGCCATTAAACTGTGTAAAAAGTGGGAAAAGGAAGCTCTGGATTTAAATTGAAATGAGTATGAGAGAGAAACGGCATTCTCCCATAGACAGGGGCAACCAACCGCTTATTTTGGTATTCAATAGAGATTCTTGTCTAGATGCAACTTTGTCAAGCTTTGAGTAGCTGCTGCCAAAACCAAGCCAGAGAGAGTAAATTTTCCTCAAGGGTTTACAAGGGCTGTTGTTGGAGCGAGTGTTACGTGTGCTTTCTTGAGTTGTACAAATAATAAAGTTGGGGTAGGGACCTAATAAATAGACTAGTGCAAAATCTGTGTGTAGTTCATGCCAGAATGAGGAATATAGTAAGTCTAATAGATGTAACAGAACACTTATTTTCCTGAGGGATAATGAACAAGAAGCTATTGTAAAAAGTGAATTTGGAGAACTTGAGTAGTTTACAAGAAGCAAGGAATGAAATAAGGATTCGTGATGTCCCCAGGTCTCTTTAATTTGGAGTAATCCTCGACTTACAACAATTTATTTAGTGACCAAAATTACAACAAAATTTGTGGCTTGCAATCACTCTTTGCACTTATGACCTTCACAGCTTCCCCCCAAATCATGTGATCAAAATTCAGGTGCTTGGCAACCGGCATGTATGCAGCATCTTGGGGTCACATGATCACCATTTGTGACCTCCCCAGCCTGCTTCCAACAAGCAAAGTCAATGGGGGAAGCCAGATTTGGTTAATGACCATCTGATTCTCTTAATAATAGAGCCTGATTAGGTGGCTCAGTGGCTAAGGCACTGAGCTTGACGATCAGAAAAGTTGGCAATTCGGTGGTTCAAATCCCTAGTACAGGTCTCCTGCTTTATTTATTTATTAGTCCAATTTATATGCTGCCCTTCTCCGTAGACTCAGGGTGGCTTACAATGCATTATAGCAGTAGCCTGCATACTTTTATGTATATACCTGCTTATTAGGGCTTCCCCCCCCCCCCAAGCGGTGTTGTTCTATACAAAGCTGGC
Organism: Ptyas mucosa; assembly: GCA_012654045.1. Taxonomy (NCBI): domain Eukaryota; kingdom Metazoa; phylum Chordata; class Lepidosauria; order Squamata; family Colubridae; genus Ptyas; species Ptyas mucosa. Next base: position 89,214,254 of record WNWU01000001.1, read on the forward strand.
TTATTGCCCCCACAATCTGGGTCCTCAAATTACCTACCTCGAAAGGATGGAAGGCTGAATCAACCTTGAGCCTGGTGAGATTTGAACTCACACTAATAGCAGGCAGCTGGCAGCTAAATACTAGCACTTAACAGCACTTAGTCTGCTGCACCACCGAGGCTCCGCCTGCTTGAGCAGGGGGTTGGACTAGATGACCTCCAAGATCCCTTCACACTCTGTTACTGTTACTGATTTGCTTAGTTGTAAAATTGAGTGTAACTCAACAACTGCTTTGCTTACCAACAGAAATTCAGATCCCACTTGTGGTTGTAAGTCGAGGTCTTACCTGTATCTCATCATAGCAGGGAAGTTTTCTTGAGGGGCACTGATGATGTTACCTAGCCCGGTAATGAAAAATTTGCAAGAAAACAACCAAGCTCGGAGGGCATCAAGGAACCAATAATTCAAGCTTGATCTACACATACTTTCTTCCACTGGAACAATTGTAGAGAAGCAGGCATTGCCATTTTGCTAGACAACCTAAAGAAGACTCAGAAGATGCAATCAAGAGACTAAATATTTATTTATTTATTTATTTATTATATTTATATACCCTCTTTCTCCCGTAGGACTCAAGGCGGTGTACATTTTAAAAGATCATTCACATGTTCATGTTTAAAATATGGAAGGAGGGAAATCCTGGAGGTGGGGAAAAGAAAATCAAGATGGTGGCTGCAACTCTGCGAATAGCTGTAGCAGTGATGAATCCAGTGGTTGAGAGGGGGGGATGCTATTTGAGGGACAGCTTATCTGTAATTGTCTCTGCCTGTCCAGTTGGTCCAGCAGGATGACCCTAATAGTATGTGGGAATGACCTTGGAAGATGTAGGAAGAGCCGCAGACTAGTCAACTTTCAAGTTAAATAGAATAATAGAATAACTGAGGTGGAAGGGACTTTGGAGGTCTTCTAGTCCAACCCCCTGTTTAGGCAGGAAACCCTATACCACTTCAGACAAATGATTATCTTAAAAACTCCCAGTGTTGGAGCATTTACAACTTCTGAAGGCAAGTTGTTCCACTGCTTAATTGTTCTAACTGTCAGGAAATTTCTCCTTAGTTCTAGGCTGCTTCTCTCCTTGATTAGTTTCCACTCATGGCTTCTTGTCCTGCCCTCAGGTGCTTTGGAGAATAGCTTCACTCCCTCTTCTTTGTGGCAGCCCCTGAGATAGTTATCTCGGTCCACAGAAAGAGACAGGGGACTTATGAAAAGCATTTCGGAAGGGACTGTTATGTCCAAATATGGACATCCGTCCGGGGATTGGTTAATCCACCGGCGGGAAGTTTAAGTAGCTGTCATTGGACGGCTGGTCGGCCGGAGCACTATAAGAAGGGCTCCGGCAGCACAGCCGTTCGTCTTGTTCTTTGAGCTGAATAAAAGTCACTGACTTGACCTGAGCTGGTCGCGTCTTTCTTCTCCTGCGCCGATCTTACACTGGCGACGAAGGATCCAGGGAACAGAGCCAACCCTCGCGACACGAAGCAAATCGACTGAACGAAGCACTCAGAGCGAAGTCACTCACCGAACAGCGCAACAATGGCAAACCCAGAGTCCGCATTGTTGACGCTGACTCCCTTCCAGCCAGGACGGGAGATATGGCCACACTATATGGTCAGATTCCGGCAATTCCTGAAGGGAAACAACATCAGGAACGCCGACGACGAACGACAGAGGGGCATGTTCCTGGCGCACTGCGGCCCCGAGGTCCTCGCGATGGCGATCAACCTCGTGGCACCCAGGGACATCGAAGATTTACCATGGGCCGACCTCCAACGCATCCTGCAAGACCACTACGCGCCGACGGAAACACCGGTGGCGAACCGTTTCAACTTCCAACAGAAGATGCAGAAGGAAGGTGAGACGATCAAAGAATTTGTAGCATCCCTCCGCCAGCTAGCGGTCAGCTGCGATTTTGATAACGTGGACAATGCGATTGCTGACCGCATAGTTTTTGGCATGAGGGACAGGGTACTCCAGAAGAAATTCCTGGGCAAAAAGAAACTAGTGCTCAAGGAAGTCATTGAGGAAGCCACAGCCGCGGAAACGTCGGAAAAAGCCGCAGCCGCGTTACACCGGGCCAAGGGCATCCACAAGATTCGGAACACCCAGTCATCATCCACCGAAGACTCCACAGCTGGATCGGAGTCAGAGGAGGAATCTAAAGTGCACAAGGTTTCCAAAACCCCGGGGCGAGAGACCGTGAAAAAATCGGACCGGAGGGAGCGTTGCGGCAGCTGCAAAGGGGACCATCCCAGAGCAAAATGCAGATGGAGAGATGCCACCTGCAGACGCTGCAATAAGAGGGGGCACATCGCAGAGGCCTGCAGAGCACCAGACCCTGACCCTGAACCCTACAGCTACCGTGGCAGCGAAAATTGGGAAGACAACGCGAGGTCATCTAGACGGTCCTCGTACCAACCTAGACGCGGGGGAAACGAGGGAAACCGGAGGAGAGCGGTGCACCAGACGACAATACACTTCTCAGACGAGGATGAGTCCACCTCCAAGTGCTTGGTGACCGTGCACGTGGAGGGGACTCCCTGCCAGATGGAGGTAGATTCGGGCTCGATCTACTCCATTATGGACTGGAAACGTTTGAAGAGCCTGAAGCCCTGCATACAGAAGAGGGACCTAAAGCCTTTACGCTCAAGACTAATTGACTTTGGGGGGAACACCATTGGAGTACTGGGAAGAACCTCCATTCACGTCTCCTACAGAGCATTCCAGGGTGAACTCCCCATCACAGTCGTCGACCACAGCCGCCCAACCCTGCTAGGCATGGAATGGTTCCAGCCATTAGGATTAAGAATCCAAGGGGTCAATCAAATTAGAAGGGACGAACTCGACTCACTCCTCGAAGAGTTCCAGGAAGTCTTCGACGGTAAGCTGGGGAAATTTGTGGGGAAACCAATTTCCTTCAATTTAGATAAGGGGATTACACCAATCAGGCACAAGCCCCGCAGGGTTCCGTTTGCCTTGAGGCCTAAAGTAGATGCTCAGCTAGATAAGCTGATTGCCCAAGGCGTGTTGGAGCCAATCGATCATGCGGCATGGGAGACGCCCATTGTGACCCCCATGAAGCATGATGGATCTGTGCGCATCTGCGCTGATTACAAAATTACCATAAATAAAGCCTTACAGCAGAGCGCATATCCGGTCCCAGTGGTACAACATCTGTTGCATTCACTTGGGAACGGATCACTATTCGCCAAACTGGACCTGGCCCAGGCTTACCAGCAACTGCCAGTCGACGAAAAAACAGCGGAGGCGCAGACAATAGTCACCCATAGGGGCGCATTTAAATGCAACCGGCTCCAATTTGGAGTCAGTGCAGCCCCTGGAATTTTCCAATCGATGATGGAACGCCTTCTCCAAGGCATTCCAGGGGTAGTGCCGTACTTTGATGATGTCCTCATCTCTGGGCACTCAAAAACCCAATTGCTTGAGCGTCTGAGACAGGTTTTGAAGCGCTTCAAGGAAAAGGGTTTGAGAGTGAGGAGAGATAAGTGTATCATCGGGGTCCAGGAGGTCGAGTTCCTGGGCTATCGCATAGATAGCACGGGCATACACCCCACCAAATCAAAAGTTAAAGCTATCCATGAAGCTCCAGCCCCCAAAAACAAAACGGAGCTTCAAGCCTTCTTGGGACTGTTGAACTTCTATAGCGCTTTTCTTAAACAGAAGGCCACAGCTGCTGAACCATTACATCGCCTGCTGGGGAAAGCGGTACCGTGGAGGTGGGGGAAGGAAGAAGAAACAGCTTTCAAAACCGTCAAGGGGTTACTCTCATCAGACAGTGTGTTAATCCAGTACAACGAGACCCTACCGTTACTGTTAACCTGTGATGCATCACCCTACGGGATTGGAGCAGTCCTGGGTCATCAGCTGCCGAATGGAGAAGAAGCCCCCATCGCATACTTCTCCAAGACCATTTCCAGCACCGAAAGGAACTACAGCCAGCTGGACAAGGAGGCATTGGCCATCGTGGCAGGCACAAAACGTTTCCACGAGTATTTATATGGCAGGACTTTCACTATAGTAACGGACCACAAACCGTTGCTGGGACTGTTAGCTGGGGACAAACCCACTCCAGCATACATGTCGCCCAGGATGACACGCTGGGCGATATTCCTAGCCGGGTACGACTACAGACTAACCCACAGACCCGGCTCATCCATCGGAAATGCTGATGCCTTAAGTAGATGTCCATCACAAGAACCGGTGGAAGACCCCGCACCCACCATCAGTCTCCTCCATATAGACAACGACAGTGACTGCCCAGTCACATCGGCAGACGTGGCAGCCCACACTCAGAGGGACCCCACACTCAAACGGGTCCTCTCCTGGGTCCTGCGAGGCTGGCCACACGAAAAAATCCCAGACGAATACGGGCCGTTCGCACGGAAGCAAAAGGAGCTGTCCACGATGAAGGGCTGTTTGCTATGGGGAGACCGAGTACTGATTCCGGCAGCCTTGCAACGGAAAACGCTAGAGGCACTCCACAACGGGCACCCGGGCATCGTCCGGATGAAAGGGCTGGCTCGAAGTTATGTGTGGTGGCCATCCTTGGACAAGGACATTGAAAAGTGGGTGGCCAAATGTGATCCCTGCCAAGAGGTACGACCAGCCCCAGCCCAAGCCCAATCATCGGAGTGGGAAGCACCCAGCAGCCCGTGGGCAAGGGTCCACATCGACTTTGCAGGGCCAATGCAGGGGAGGTACCTCCTAATAGTGGTAGATGCTTTCTCGAAGTGGCTCGAGGTCATCCCCATGGCATCTACCACAACGGAAGCCACAGTTAAGGCATTACGCCGTCTGTTTGCCACCCACGGGCTACCAGATGTCTTGGTCTCTGACAACGGCCCCCAGCTGACATCCAAACCCATGGAGGAATTCCTGGCCAGACTGGGCATCCGCCATGCCCTCACCGCACCCTACAGGCCGGCCGGAAATGGGCAGGCTGAAAGAATGGTGAGGCTCACAAAGGAGGCACTCACCAAGATGGCACCAGGGGACTGGCAAGAACGGATTGACAACTTCCTTCTTACCCAGCACATCACCCCGCATGCCACCACGCGGAAGAGCCCAGCAGAGCTGCTGATGGGGAGGAAGCTAAGGTCACCCTTAGACCGACTACACCCGCAGTACAGCCCAGATGTGACTGCCACCGCCAGCCGCCCGCTCCGAGCATTCAGCAAAGGAGACCCAGTATTTGCGTTGAATTTCCATGGGTCTCCGAAATGGCTGAAGGGAGAGATAGAAAACACAACCGGCCCGAAGTCCTACAGAGTGGAGCTGGAAGATGGACAGGTCTGCCGACGGCACATCGACCAGCTCCGGAAAAGGTGGAGAGGATCGAGCGAAAACCAGCCCGACGAGGTAGGCCGGCCACACCCCTGCGAGGTGGGCCAGCAACACCCCGGCGAGGAAGCGAGCCAAAACCGGCCCGACGAGGTAGGCCTGCCACACCCTTTCGAGGTGGGCCAGCAACACCCCGGCAAGGCAGGACAGTACCAAGGCAGCATTGCTGAGCAGACCCCGGCCGAGGAAGTAGACCGGTACCCGCATCGCGAGGGGGACCAGCACCACCCCGGCGAGGAGGGCACCCATCACCACAGCCCCAGAGACCGATGTCCCAGCAACAAGGTAGACCGGGGACACCTCCAGGAGGGAGATTCACACACCCCCAGCGAGGACGGTCTACAACACCCCGGCGAGGGAGACCTCTACCGCAAAGCAGTAGACCGGGGACAACCACGAAGGGCCAACACACAACGCCCGGGCGAGGGCGACCAGCGACACCCCAGCGAAGGAGACCTCCACCAACACCCCGGCGAGGTCGACCAACGCCCACCAGACAAGGAAGCCGCGCGACACCCCGACAAGGTCGGACGGCAGAAACAACAGGCCGGCCCGAAAGGCAAGTCCCAACAACAAAAAGGGAAAGTAACCCAGATGGACTTACCGGACAGCCGAGAGCACCCACCGAGCGATGTCCACCGACAAGTTCCCGACGAGACCGGGCAGGAGAAGGACCAGCAGCACCAGCCAGACAATCCAGAGGTTGGGACCGGAGGAGCGGGCATGGGGCCCACTCACTCGACGGCCGGAATCCCGGGCACCCAAGTCGGGGAGCCAGAGAGGTCGAAAGCACCGTCCGCCCAGGGGAATGGCGAAGCTCAGAGTGAACTGCGCAGGTCTGCTAGGACTAGCAAACGACCCACCTACCTGCGTGACTTCGTAACGTATTAAACTGATGGACATGTTCTGACTAAGGGGGGAGGAGTGTTATGTCCAAATATGGACATCCGTCCGGGGATTGGTTAATCCACCGGCGGGAAGTTTAAGTAGCTGTCATTGGACGGCTGGTCGGCCGGAGCACTATAAGAAGGGCTCCGGCAGCACAGCCGTTCGTCTTGTTCTTTGAGCTGAATAAAAGTCACTGACTTGACCTGAGCTGGTCGCGTCTTTCTTCTCCTGCGCCGATCTTACAGGGACTATCCCTAATTTTCCAAAAAGTAAAAAGAGTGGAGGGGGGAAAAACATTCAGACTTGCAAGATGCTGTTAATGTGACCTTACAACAAAGACAGAACTAGCATTTATTGTCCTGCTTCTTCTCAATGAGGCTGTGCTGTCCAGCTATTCCGACACAAACTTTTCAAAAACAGTTCCGTTCCCCCCCCCCTAAAAATATTGGTGGGCAGGTTTATATAATGACAGGTTTTAACTGCGACTTCCAAAGGAATCCAAAGGAATCTCTATTCCCTCCTCCCGCCCCGGCACACAATTTAAAAGCCACTATCTATCAGAACTCTTTAGCATGACCTCGCTTCACATTAGCTCATTTGTGGTTTCATTGCCTTCCAGCTTCTGTCCAATTTTAGCAGCCCACACTAGAATAGCTTCTGTTGAAGCCTTCCCAAAAACAATAATAATAACAGAAAAATCCCCTGATATTCTTCCAAGTGCTGCTCAGGTTGAAATGCTTTGGGTTCTTGCGTCTCTCTAATTTCTCCCATCCAGACAGTCTATCCAAGAAGGACTCCCAACCAATGAAGGCTGAAGGCTGAGTCCTATAAAAACCTGCTGTTCTGCTCAGCCTAGGATCTTTCCAGCTCAGCTCAGGATCTCAGCTTAGAAGTCCCTTCCCAGAGGTGCAGAGAGAAGCTTTCTGACCCCCACCCCCGCAAAAAGGACCTTCTGGAGCAATGGCAGGACTCAAACTGGCCCTTGTCTTCGTTTCTTTTGTCTTCATTGACGTCTTGGCTCAAGGTATTGGTACCTCTAGATGTGTGCGTGTATTTGTGTGTATGTGGACAGAGAAAGAGAGAGGGTTTTTTTTTTCTGTCCCTCCCCATATCACATGGCAGCCTTTTTGTACATTTGCATAGCTACCTAGGAATTAAAATGGCAACGAGGTCCACAAATCTTGAAGAACAGGGAGGAGGACAGGCTTAATTAATGTCATTGTCTTCTGTCCCCAAGGCAGAATACCTCACCCTCTTGCTCCTATCTTTCCCCACAGCAACAACCTTGTGTGACATAGGTTGGGCTTGCAAGAGGACTGAGGCTAATTTACCATGCAGCTGCAATTAATGGAGAGTTGATAATTGTCCATAATTGCTAGATGATATGTTACCGAGATCCAGAGAGAGAGAGAGAGAGAGAAAATCTTTTCTTCCTTTCTACTGAGATCAGAATTTGAGGCTATATAAGGAAGGGGCCTCTTCCTATGATTTGTGACCAGAAAAACTCGCTACCGTACGAGATAATGAGAATGAGCTGTCAAGTTGACAAAAGGCAAATATGCTCTTCAGGCAAGTTGTAGCTAACTTGAAACGGTGACTGGCCTTATCTATGGTGGAGAAAGATCCAATAACACAATAATTAAACATGGCCTTGATAGAAACAGATAATTATTGAAGGTGGGATGAGGGGAATGTTCTACTGAACCTTGAAAAGGCATCTTGTTGCCCAGTCTATGAACTCAGATTGCTAGGCTGGACAGATCTCCTGGTCTCTTCTCTGTAGATCACCTCCTATATTAAAAAAGATGTTGAGACTCTAGAAAGAGCACAGAGAACAGCAATAAAGGTGATTAAGGGACTGGAGGCTAAAACATGAACAGTTGCTGGAACTGGGTATGTCTAGTTTAATGAAAAGAAGGACTAGGGGAAACATGATAGCAGTGTTCCAATATCTCAGGGGCTGCCACAAAGAAGAGGGAGTCAAGCTATTCTCCAAAGCACCTGAGGGCAGGACAAGAAGCAATGGGTGGAAACTAATCAAGGAGAGAAGCAATTTAGAACTAAGGAGAAATTTCCTGACAGTTAGAACAATTAAGCAGTGGAACAACTTGCCTCCAGAATTTGTGAATACTCCAACACTGGAAGGTCTTAAGAAGATGTTGGATAACCATTTGTCTGAAGTGGTGTAAGGTTTCCTGCCTAAGAAGGGGGTTGGACTAGAAGACCTCCAAGGTCCCATCCAATTCTGTTATCCTATCCTATCCTATCCTATCCTATCCTATCCTATCCTATCCTATCCTATCCTATCCTATCCTATCCTATTTATAACTATCCATATTTAGATCTATTTATTATAGACAAAGGGAAAGAACCCTGTTCATTCCACAGATTACTTCCCAATTTGCATATATCCATCCCTGGATTTCAAAAGTCAGATGCACCCTCCATGGGAACAGGTGTTCTAATTCCAAATTTTAAATACTGTAGTGGGGAAAATCAACCACAGATACGCTGGTCCATAGGACACATTAGTACAGACAGACCCATAATCTGATCCAGTCACTTTTAATGTTCTTACATGTAGCTTTCCCATTGTGATTTTAATGCAGATGATTGTTTAGTAAAGCTAAGCAAAGGGGAGCATTGAGGCACAGGCAGATGACATCTTAAACTGCTGAGCTCCAATCCATGAGACAGCAGAGAACTATGCTGGCATAAATTGCACTGCCTGAAGTCTGATCCCTCGTCTATCTCTAGAATCATGGCTGATGAATAGTGTTGCCTTTGCTGTTTTAACGTGGAAGATGTTAAGGAAACAACTGGTGGATATTTCAGACTTTCCTTCCTGCTGAGTGTCATCTGCTGACAGGAAAAACAACCACCAGTCAATCTCTTTAACGTGTGGTGGGTCAGGCAAATGCAAGCAGGTATTTAAATGAGCTGGTTAAACCACCAGTCAAGTTGCCTAAGTAATCTGGATCTAATACTCTTCTAAAAGAAACCCTTCTCTAAAACTAGCCCAGCTGCAGAGGTATTTAGCTCTGGCTTTTGGAAGGAAGAGGCAAAAAGTTGCTAAACCCTAGGAAAGCAGAAAGAGTGAGAAAGAATGTTAAATGTTAAATATTCTCCTTAGCAAAGTGACAAGCTTTGAAGATATCCTATAATAAAGTAGCATGTCTGGAATCCCTCTGGTGTTTGTTTCTCTGTAGCAATAGTGCTAGTGTAGGAGATGATCAGGCTGAGCCCAAGGGAGGGGTCAAACATGTCATCAGTCTCGACTGCTTCGCGCCCACACGAGATCTAACTCCAGCCCATCTTGAATTCCATTGACTCTTGTCTACCACCAATTTGTTCTGACCGTTAGTAGAGACCAGTAGTGGGTTGCCCCCGGTTCACACCGGTTCTATAGAACCGGTAGTAAAACCGGCGGGAGGCTCCGCCCACCAAACCCGACATCACTAAAATGCTTCTGCGCATGTGCAAGCAAAGCAAGTGCGAGCGCGCGGCCCCACTGAGAACCGGTAGTAAAGGTAAGTAGAACCCACCCCTGGTAGAGACCTTAAGCTTGCAACCTTAAGCTTTATATTCATTTGAATTGCCTGGATTTTCTGATTTCTTGTGCTTGACAGCTATACTGCCCAAAGAAATAAAACCAGTTGAAGAAAGGACAATGCCTTTGTCAGGAAAAGCTGTGTAAAAATAATAAATGATCATTGGTACCAGAATCAACTGGCAGAACTCAATTTTCTTTACCATTTTAATTTGACCTTCTATGCACACTCCCACTAAATTCTGATTTTAAAACTACTTTAGAGTTCTATCCAAAGAGCACTAAGTCTGAGTATAGAAGGAGCCAGCGCGTGTCTTGACGGCCCCTTCAGAAAATGGCAAAAAGGCGCAGATGATCCCTCTGCAGAACCAGATGTTGTGAGCCCAGTGGGCAGAAGGGAGCGGGTAGGAGGGGCTGAGCTAATTAATTAATCAATGCCCATCTGCCAAAAACATCCACTAAGGACTGAAAGAAAGCTGGGATCGTAAAAAACCTGCATTGTGTTCCACATTTGTTGGAATAAATTCTAAAACCATGAAAGATCGTGAAGCACCCACTTTATCTTTGAATAAAATCCAAGTAATTTGTGATGTTGGATTCTGCCAAGATTTGTAAGTGATGCTCTCTCTGCTTGTTAATATATTGGGTGGCACTGTGCAGATTGTCTTCTACCTCCCGAAACAAAGGAAGCATATCACACACACACACCCAAAACAAGAGCAACACACAGAGAATGGTGAAAGGAGATTCAGCACACAGAGAAACAAATGATAAACAATGGGATTTGCTATCAGCCGGTATGCTAAAGGCAGCATCTGGAGAGGTCTAGTTAAGTTCATGGAGGGTCAGGCTATGAATGTTCTTAATAATGACAGTTTACTGCCTTCTGACGCAGAGGCAGCAAGGCTTAAATATTGGTTGCTGGGAAGCAACATTTCAAGGGGGTGCTTGGCCTCCAACCTGGGTTGGCAAGTTTCGCAAATGCATCCCTGAGGATGCAGGACCCAGATTGTTATGTCCTTATAAGGACATCCGGCCGGGGATTGGTTAATCCTCCAGGCGGGAAAGTTAAACCGCTGTCATTGGACGGCTGGTCTGCCGGAGCGCTATAAAAGGGCTCCGGCAGCACAGCCGTTCGTCTGTTCTGGCTTAGTTAAGAGCTGAATAAAACTTGTTGAACAGACCCCGCTGGTCTTGTCTTCTTTCCTGCGCCTGATCTAACACTGGCGACGAAGGATTTGAAAAGAACCGCCACGCGGAGCTAAGTCACTCATCGAGAATTTCTCACTGAGCTGAAGTCACTGAAGATGGAGGCGTCACAAGCCGCGATGGCTCCGATCTCCAAATTCGACCCCAGAGTGGAGAAATGGACCTCCTATCTGGTTCGTTTCCGCCAGTTTCTGCGGGGAAACAACTATCAAGATCTCTCCGATGAACGGAAACGAGCCCTGTTCCTAGCGCATTGCGGCTCCGAGGTGCTGGAGATGGCCATCGACCTCGTGTCCCCAAGGAACATCGAGGAGATGTCTTGGGCCGATCTGCAAGACGTGCTGAAGGAGCACTACGCTCCCACTGGAACTCCCATTGCCAACAGATTCACCTTTCAACAAAGGAATCAGTTGGAAGGGGAGCCCATCAAGGACTTTGTGGCAGCTCTGCGGCAACTCGCGTCAAACTGCGAGTTTGACAACGTTGAGAACGCCATCAGAGACCGCATTGTCTTCGGCATGAGGGACATTGGACTGCAACGTAAGTTCCTCAGCCGAAAGAAGATTGCGTTGAAAGACGTCGTTGAGGAGGCAATCGCAGCCGAGATCTCAGAAAAGGCGGCTGCCGCCATGAGTAGGGCTAAAGGGGTGCACAAATTGCACCGCCAACCCAAGAGCTCGTCTGAGGAGTCGTCTGCCAGCTCCTGCTCCGACGACGAAATGGCCGTTCACAAGGTTTCCCGCCAAAACCGTCGCGAGCGCAAACAAGATGGCGCCCGGATCGAGCCCTGCGGCAGCTGCAAAGGAAGCCATGCCAGAGCCAAGTGCCGTTGGAGAGACGCTGTCTGCCGGCGCTGCAACAAGCGGGGGCACATCGCTGAAGCCTGCAGGGCCGAAGCACCTACCCCGGGTCCGTTTCCCCCCGGCTGGGGCGAGAAACGGCAAGACAGCCAGAGACCATCCAAACGGTCCTCTGCCAGGTCTCAGCAACGAGGCGGCGGCTACGCGGCGGTCAGAACCGAGCAGCTGTCCTCCGGCATTCACACCATTGACGATGCGGCCGCAAAATTCCATGCCACCGTAATCGTGGAAGGAACACCCTGTTCTATGGAGGTTGATTCGGGATCGAACTACTCCATCATGGACTGGCACCAGTTAAAGCGCCTGAAACCGGGCATCTCGAAGAAAGACCTCAAGCCCCTACGGGCCCGTCTTGTCGATTTCGGCGGCAACCCTGTTGAGATCCTGGGGAGGACTTCGCTCCGGGTCACCTACCACGGCTTCCAGGGCGTCCTACCCATCACTGTCGTGGGGCGAAACCGCCCGAGCCTGCTGGGGATGGAGTGGTTCGAGCCATTGGGGCTGTCTATCAGCGGGATCCATCAAATTCGTAGGGACGAACTCGACGCCATCATCGAAGAGTTCAAGGAAGTCTTCGATGGTAAGCTGGGAAAATTTGTGGGGAAACCCATTTCCTTCAATTTGGACAAAAATGTCACCCCAATTAGGCTTAAGCCCCGCAGGGTTCCGTTCGCCCTGAGGCCCAAGGTCGACGCCCAGATAGATAAGCTTGTCGCCCAGGGGGTCCTGGAACCGATCGATCATGCTGCATGGGAGACCCCCATTGTGACCCCGATGAAGCATGATGGGTCTGTGCGCATCTGCGCCGACTATAAGTGTTCTATAAATAAGGCCCTCCAGCAGAGCGCATATCCGGTTCCAGTGGTGCAACATCTGCTGCACTCACTTGGGAGCGGATCAATATTCGCAAAATTGGACCTGGCCCAAGCTTACCAGCAATTGCCAGTGATTGAAAAAACTGCGGAGGCACAAACCATTGTCACGCATAGAGGGGCATTTAAATGCACGCGCCTCCAATTTGGGGTCAGCGCGGCCCCAGGTATTTTTCAATCATTTATGGAACGCCTTCTTCAAGGCATTCCAGGGGCGGTCCCTTACTTCGATGATGTCTTGATCTCCGGCCACTCCAAAACCCAACTGCTTGAGCGACTGCGCATGGTTTTACAGCGATTCAAGGAGAAGGGTTTGAGGGTCAGGAGGGACAAGTGCATCATCGGGGTCCAGGAAGTCGAGTTCCTGGGTTATCTCATTGATAAGAACGGCATTCACCCCACTAAATCTAAGGTTAGGGCTATCCATGAAGCTCCAGCCCCCCAAAACAAGACGGAGCTTCAGGCGTTTCTGGGACTACTGAATTTTTACAGTGTTTTCCTGAAACAGAAAGCCTCCGTGGCTGAACCGCTCCATCGCTTGCTGGGGAAGGCGGTTTCCTGGAGGTGGGGGAAGGAAGAGGACGCAGCATTCAGAGCTGTCAAGAACCTGCTTTCTTCCGAGAGTGTCCTCATCCAATACCACGAGACGCTCCCCCTGCTATTGACTTGCGACGCATCCCCCTATGGCGTCGGAGCAGTCCTCAGCCATCAATTCCCGGACGGAAAGGAAGCCCCCATCGCCTATTTCTCGAAGACGCTGTCCAGCGCCGAGAGAAATTACAGCCAATTGGACAAAGAGGCCCTGGCCATCGTTGCTGGCGTCAAGCGCTTCCACGAGTACCTATATGGACGGAGGTTCACGGTCATCACAGACCACAAGCCCCTGTTGGGCCTTCTGTCGGGAAGCAAGCCCACACCTAACTATTCATCGCCTAGGATGACACGCTGGGCAATTTTTTTGGCCGGGTACTCTTACGAACTTTGCCACAGGCCCGGCAGTAACATCTGCAACGCTGACGCCTTGAGCAGATGCCCGTCAAAGGACTTAGTGGAGGACCCTGCCCCCACCCTGGGACTGCATCACATCGATGGCGACCTGGCTTGCCCAGTCACATCCGCAGACGTCGCGGCACTAACCCAGAAAGACCGGACTTTGAAGCAAGTGATGTCTTGGGTGCTGCGCGGCTGGCCTGCGGAACCGTTGACCGACGATTTCAAGCCGTTCGCAAAGAGGCAGCAGGAACTGTCAACCATGAAGGGCTGCCTGCTGTGGGGTGACAGGGTTGTGGTTCCCCAGGCTTTGCGCATAAAGACATTGGAAACTTTGCACAAGGGGCACCCTGGCATCGTGCGCATGAAGGGACTGGCACGGAGCTACGTCTGGTGGCCATCACTGGACAAAGACATTGAGAACTGGGTCTCCAGATGTGATCCGTGCCAAGAAGTCCGCCCCGCCCCTCCGCAAACGCCTGTTGCGGAATGGGAAACACCGAGCAACCCGTGGGCGCGAATACACATAGACTTTGCGGGCCCGATGCAAGGGAAGTTCCTGCTAATAGTGGTGGACGCCTTTTCCAAGTGGCTTGAGGTCATCCCCCTGGCATCCATCACTACTGAAGTCACCATTAGAGCCCTCCGGCGGCTGTTCGCTACCCACGGGCTGCCGGACGTCCTTGTTTCCGACAACGGCCCGCAGCTGACCTCGAAACCAATGGAGGAGTTCCTGGCCAGTTTGGGCATTCGCCATGCCCTCTCTGCCCCCTACAGACCGGCTGGCAACGGACAAGCTGAGAGGATGGTGAGGTTCACCAAAGAAGCCCTTGCCAGGATGGGACCGGGCGATTGGCAAGAGAAGATCGACAACTTCCTCTTGATACAGCATATTACGCCGCATGCCACCACTAGAAAGAGCCCGGCCGAAATGCTGATGGGCAGGAAGCTGAGGTCACCCCTGGACCGACTTCACCCCCTGTACCACTCTGAGGTCACCGCAACCGCGAGCCGCCCCCTCCGAGCCTTCTCTGCAGGAGATCCGGTTTTCGCGCTTAATTTCCACGGCCTGCCGAAATGGCTTAAGGGGAGAATCGAGAGCACAACCGGCCCGAAGTCCTACACTATTGAACTGCAAGATGGAGTGGTCTGTAGACGTCACATCGACCAACTCCGGAAGCGGTGGGAAGGGGATGGCGAAAACCACCCTGACGAGGTAGGACAACAACACCCCTACAAGGCAGGCCAAAACCACCCCGACGAGGTAGGACAACAACACCCCTACA
>WNWU01000001.1:89236463-89250584 GCA_012654045.1 Ptyas mucosa
ATAGATAAATAGATAAATAGATAAATAGATAAATAGATAAATAGATAAATAGATAAATAGATAAATAGATAAATAGATAAATAGATAAATAGATAAATAGATAAATAGATAGGCAGGCACACAGGCAGACAGATAGATAGATAGAAAGATACATACATACATACATACATACATACATACATACATAAATTTGTGGTCCTATAATCAGCTTTGGTTGTTATCCTGAGGATGAATAAGGAGCCTTCAGAAAACTCCCTTTTAATTCCATCTCCACTTGGGGATTATAACTCAGAGGTGGGTTTCAGCAGGTTCTGACCAGTTCTGGAGAACCGGTAGTGGAAGTTTTGAGAAGTTCAGAGAACCGGTAATAAAAATTCTGACTGGCCCTGCCCCCATCTGTTCTCTGCCTCCCAAGTCCCAGCTGATCGGGAGGAAATGGAGATTTTGCAGTATCCTTCCCCCAGAGTGGAGTGGGAATGGAGATTTTACAGTATTCTTCCCCTGCCACGCCCACCAAGCCACACCCACCAAGCCATGCCCTGCCCACCAAGCCACACCCACCGAACCGGTAGTAAAATTTTTTGAAACCCACCACTGTTATAGCTCCTCATCTACCATATCCGTCAGTCAAAAACTGTAAAGCTATTTAATAAATAATGCAGCTGGATTTCCAACCAAGACTGGATGGGTTAGCTGAATAGGTAAGCCCAGTCAGAATATAGTTGGCCTAGGCGTGTTTTCTAGAGCCAGTGAGGTATATATTATTCAGAAATCCACTGCTTAACCACAAGGTATAAAAATATTCTTTTTTTATTTGAACTTGTGGTTTTCTTCACAGATCCGCAGATGAAAAACGACTCTGAGGCAGCCAAGACAAAGCAACTGAATAAACATAAAAAAAGGATAAAAGCCAGGATACGTCTTGATGAAAAAACAGTCGGTGGGTCATGTTTTTAAAAATATGAAGGTTAATTCATGATTTGAAGACAGAAGGATACACAGGGCTGCCCACAAGGACGGCAAAGAGTCAATATGGTGGCTGTGACCCACCCCTTTTTAATGTGTGTGATGTCATATGTATATAAAGGGGCGGGGTTTTGATTGTAGTTGTGGGCACCATCTTGACTTTTTTGACCACCCTGGTGAACACTCCTAGTGTTGCAAGCTACACTTCATCCCCAGCATTCCATTCTATTGACTTCTGTCTTTTGTTTAATTCTTCTTAATTCTGCTTTGATTTCTTCTTAATTGTGCTTAGACTAGAAAGGAATATAGATAATTCCAAAATTGGAATTAATAGCTTTCTGGGTTGTTTTTTTTTTTTACAACTCTCCTTCTCCTCTTATAAAACATAGCTCTGAAATCAACGAAAAGATGAAGCTTTATTTTCAACAAAAGCTTTGCCACTAATATTTTAGTATTAGGAGAATTTCATTACAGGTAGTCCTCAATTTACAATCTCAATTGAATCCAAAATTTCTGTTGCTAAGCAAGACAATTGATAAGTGAGTTTTGCCCAGGGGTGAAATGCTCCTGGTTCGGACCGGATTGCCGGTAGTTATGGAGGCGGGTAGTTCAGAGAACCGGTAGCAAAAATCCCTCTTCGCTGAAGAAGTTGTAGAAAAAATGGTTTTAAAAGAAAAAAATATTGGCCACGCCCATCCAGTCACATTACCCCCCCCAAGCCACGCCCACAGAACTGGTAGTAACAAATGTTAAATTTCACCAGTGGTTTTGCCCCATTTTATGACCCTTCTTGTCATAGTTCTTAAATGAATTACTCCAGTTGTTAAGTTACTAATATCGTTGTTAATATATCTGGCTTCCCCATTGACTTTGGTCATCAAAAAGCCGCAAAAGATGATCACATGACTACAGCCGTCATAAATATGAGCCAGTTGTCAAGCGTCTGAATTTTGAACATGTGACCATAGGGATGCTGCAATGGCTGTGTGAAAAACAGTCATAAATCAATTTTTTCAGTGACTTTTATAACTTTGAACAGTCACTAAATGGATGATTGTAAGTCAAGGACTACCTGTACAGTAAGAATCTGGGTTAACAATTGTGTTTGCATAATATACGATTGAACCACAAGTGTCCTTAGCTTATACAATTGATATAACAACGGATTTCTTTTGACATCATTGCTTATAATTCTATTTTCTTTATTTTAGTTGTGAAACACCCAAGTTGTGGGTAGCTAAGCATCATATAAATTTGAAACAGAAATGAAGTGGAGAAAGCTCATTTGAAAACTATCTCTTCTGCCCTTCTCAGTGCATATTATGAATCTATTTTTTTTCCTCCCTTGCTTTGGTGTCTTCAAATCCATGTCCTAATAAATGGGGATTCTTGATTTCTTGATGTCCCCATCTGTGAAATGGGCCTCTTTCTGGATGGCCTGGTGTGGAAAGACCTGTTGTAGGGTAGCAGCCATGGGAAAGTTTTTCCTCGTCTTCTACTTGCAGGGGAATGGACCTCTTGGTTCAACGTGGACCATCCTGGAGGCGAAGGGGATTTCGAGACACTGGAGGCCATCCGGTTCTACTACCCCGAGCGCATCTGTGCCCGGCCCCTCTCTATCCAAGCCCGCACCACTAAGTGGGAGCTGCCCAAGGAAGTGGGGGAAGTCGTGCGCTTCAGCCCCCAAGAAGGCTTCCATTGCCTCAACAAAGAGCAGCCCAGCAATAGGACCTGCTCTAACTATCATGTCCGATTCCTCTGCCCTGTGGGTAAGTGTGAAATAACAATTTATCGGTGGAACAACTTGCCTCCAGAAGTTGTGTGCGCTCCAATACTGGAAGTTTCTCCTTAACTGGACAACCATTTGTCTGAAATGATATAGGAACCTTCATATGTTGTGAGTGCTCCAGCGTTGGAGATTGTGTGAGAGAAAAATTATTTCTCAATTGCTGTGCCTATTAATGGCTTTTGACCATTAATTTTTTATTGACCAAACTAAGTAATAATTTTAATTAGCAATTTTATGATGTTTGTATGTCTATATTCTTCTTGGTGGTACACCGCCTTGAGTCCTACGGGAGAAAGAATGGCAAAAATAAAAGGAGATTCTTGACAGAAAACCGTTAGCAGTTCAGTTGGCAGTTCAGAAGGCAGTTGGCAGTTCGGAGAGTTCTGTTCAGCTCTTCTGTTAGAAAACTTTGGGCAGTTTGGAAGTCAGTTAGAAGGGCAGTTCTGATGCAGTTCTGATGGTTTACAAGACTTTTTCTTCTGAGGAAGACTAGCCAGAACTAACATCGCTTAGAGCAGTGGGTCACAACCTTCCTAATGCCGTGACCCTTTAATACAGTTCCTCATGTTGTGGTGACCCCCAACCATAAAATTATTCCTAAGACCATTGAAAATATATGTTTTCGGATGGTCTTAGGTGACCCCTGTGAAAGGGTCATTCGACCCCCAAAGGGGTCCTGACCCACAGGTTGAGAACCACTGGCTTAGAGCAATTACATATATATATATACTGTATATATAGCTGACAGGATATTTAAGCAAAGGAATGAAATACTATTTAGTATTTGATTAGATATTGTTTTTATTTTTATGTAAATAAAAACATTTCTGGTTAACTGCTTCAGGGGCTCATTTGTTAAAGTAGATCTTAATAGAGATAAAGGTTTTAGGGTACATTGATTTATTTACACCTCAACGCTTCCTGAGTTTCTTTTCCCCTTAATTCGTTCTGCCCAACAGATCCTGTGCAGAAGCCGGGATGGTCAAATTGGTCTCCTTGGAGTCCCTGTTCCCAGACAGCATGTGGCCTCAGCGGCATCCAAACCAGACACCGGACCTGTCTGAAGAACTCTGCACCAGTGCCGGGACAGCTGTCAGAATGCCCTGGGAAATCCATGGAACGTCGGACCTGCAGATCTGAACCCTGCCAAGGTTCATTTTGGCCCTCAACCTACTTTAGTTTCATATTCGGGTCAGGGTGGGGCACATGGGGATCTGGTGGCAATTCAGATATTTCAGATAATTTCTGACAAAGAATTTAGACAAAGTTTGTCCAAAAGGTGCTTTTTTGAAGACTTTCTAGAAAGTCGCCTCTTGAAAAAAGCATCTTTGGGACAACCATGACCTGGATGACTGAAGATCTCCGTAGACATTTAGACAAAGTTAGTTTGTTTGTTTTTTATTGCCAAAATGGAGAAATATTTTATTAATGACTCTTCCCTCTCCTCCTTTTTATTTCACCACCTGACATTTTCCCACCCTCATCCTGTCTATGAATTCCAATACTTTTTTTGGTGCCTTCAGGTCAGTTTTGATTCCTGGCGACTGCACGGACAAGTCCCTGCAGTTTTCTTGGCAAGATTTTGCAAGTGGTTTGCCATTGTCTCGTTGCTAAAGCCGAGAGAGAATGACTGAGCCAAGGTCACCCAGCTGACTTTGGGCCTAGGGTAGGACTACAATTCAGAGCCTCCAGGTTTCTAGCCTGTTGGCTTAACCGCTAGCCCAAGGTCTGAAATGCCATCTAGATCATGTGAAGCCGCTGACATTTTTCGAGACAGGAGAACTCGCTATTTGCCTGGGCAGTGAACACAGTTCTACCACGCCCAGGCTTGGGGTCAAGACATCACCTGCAAGGAATGTTAGCAATGGCCTTGCGGTCTCCAAAGGGCCAGAGAGCTTCTGTTTTTATGGGCAAAGCAATTCCTTTTTAATGAACATCATCCCTGCCAAGGTTTTCTGCCAAGTACGTTTTTGGGCAAGCATTAAACATTTTTGTCCAGAAGATCTGACACTCGATCCTTTGTTCTGATGGGGCTAAGAGGTGAATTTGACCCTAAGTACATACACATCTATCAACTTTCTCTAAATTCTTTGTCAAAAAAAATAATGATTCAAAATATCAGCCCAGCACAGTGTATTTTCTTGAGCTTGGTGATGGGAATTCCAGGGATGGCAGCTGACCTGTGATGCCCAATGAGGGGTTCCAAGTGAGAAAAGCATGTGCCACTAACCATAAAAACTTGAACAAATAAGATTTTTCCCATTGCTGCCCTGTGTGATTTGCTACTCGGTCTTTCTTCCTTCTAAACCTCTGGAGGACAACGGGTTTAATCCTGCCAGTGTGTTTATTTTATTTTATTAGATTTTTATCTCACCTTTATTACTTTATCAAGTTTAATTTGCCCAAGACAGCAAACATACCTACTTCTTTGTTCCTCCTCCACAACTATAACCCTGTGAGATGGGTTGGGCTAAAAGAGAGTGACTAGCCAAAATCCTGCTATATTTGTGTAACGTAGCCAGTATGGAAGTGGATTTGCAGCACAACAACACTGCAGAAAGACAGCTGTGTTGATCTTTGGTAGCCAAAAATGAAGGAGCAGTTATATAGCATATGGCATATGCTTTTTAATGAAATGTGTTGATAAGAAAGGATGCTACTAGACTGATTTGAGGCCAGTCGCTCTCTCTCTCTCTCTGAGACTAATCTACATTATTGGATTAAATGAGGGACGCGGTGGCTCAGTGTCTAAAATGCTTCAACTGTTCAAATCCCTAGTGCCGCGGAAGGGGGTGAGCTCCTGTTATTTGTCCCAGCTTCTGCCAACTTAGCAGTTCAAAAGCACGTAAAAAATGCAAGTAGAAAAATAGGGACCACCTTTGGTGGGAAGGTAACAGCGTTCTGTGCGCCTTTGGCATTTAGTCATGCCGGCCACATGACCATGGAGACGTCTTCAGACAGCGCTGGCTCTTTGGCTTTGAAACGGAGATGAGCACTGCTTTGAAATGGAGATGAACAACTAACACATATGTGCGAGGGGAACCGTTACCTTTACCTTTAAAGGTAAAAATTAGAAAGAATATTAGGTAACCCTGCAGTTCCTAGAGCTAAGATGCTTTATCGATCTAAGTATCATTTTGCCAAAATGTATTTATTCCTATTTATTTGCTTCCCCTTCCTAAACTTATTTTAAATGGATTTTTTAAATACATAACGTATCTTACATTATTCTTATGTGCTGTGTTTTGTGGACTTAAGAGTTCGTCCCTTCCTCTTTTCCTACAGTCATTGTCATTTTTGCTACTACGTTATAGTCTTGCTCCTCAGCCTTAAAAAAAGCCTCCCAGAATGGCATGCAAAGCCATGATTAAGGAACCTCCTGCTTTTAGATTTACACAAGAAAAGTCCCAACTCAAAAGGAAATGGAATTGGGAGCGCAGAAGAAGAAAAAAAGCAGAGTTGAGCACTCATTCCTCATTATGACTTTGTACCTCCTGCTTCTTCTCTACTCAAAAGTTGGTGCTAAATGTTCCTCTCTTTTGCTATTCCAATTTATCTGTCCACTATATATTTATAAAGGGACAAAAATATATAAATTTAAAAAATATATAAATAAATAAATAACATAAAAAGTGCAAAGAAGAGCAACTAAGATGATTAAGGGCTTGGAGACAAAAACATAGGAAGAATGGTTGCAGGTATTGGGTATGGCCAGTCTAGAAAAAGGAAGCACTAGGGGTGACATGATAGCTATATTCCAGTATTTGAAGGGCTGCCACAAAGAAGAGGGGGGTGGTCAACTTATTTTCCAAAGCACCAGAAGGCAAGACAAGAAATAATGGATGGAAACTAATCAAGTAGAGAAGCAACCTGGAATTAAGGAAAAACTTCCTAACGGTGAGAACAATTAACCAAAGGAATAGCTTGCCTTCAGAAGTTGTAGATGCTCCATCACTGGAGGCTTTTAAGAAGAGACTGGACAGTCACTTGCCTGAAATGGTATAGGGCTGTGATGGTGAACCTATAGCACGCGTGCCACAGGTGGCACGCGGAGCCATATCTGTGGGCACGCGAGAGTTGTCTTAGCTCAGCACCAGCTGATTTTCAGGCCTTCTGGGCCCATCGGAAGTCGGGAAACGGGCCATTTCCAGCCACTGGAGGGCCTCCGGGGGGATGGGGAAGGCCGTTTTCGCCCTCCCCAGGCTCCAAGAAAGCCTCTGGAGCCAAGGGAGGGCAAAAAACAGGCACCCTGGACCCATCATGTGCCAAAAGCGGGGAGGAGCGCAGGGGGATTGTGCGCGCATGCCTGGGGCCTGGGTGGGCATTGAATTATGGGTGTGGGCACATATGCCGGTGACCCCCCCGTGCTCCCCCCACTTTTGGCACGCAATGGTAAAAAGGTTAGCCATCACTGGTATAGGGACTCCTGCTTGAGCAGGGAGCTGGACTAAAAGACCTCCAAGGTCCCTTCCAGCTCTATTCTGATTGATGGAAAAGATGGTAGAACTCTCCAGTGGCATTTAATAACTTGGTGGGCAGACATTCTTTTAGGGGAAAACTCCACCATTTTCTCTGTTCAAAATGTGAGTCTGGGGCTTTGGATTGGAGAAGCAGGCCAACTGCTTGTCTCTTTTTGCTTACCTTCTCAGGCGCAAGAATTGCTGTTCTAAAATTGGTTGGAAGAGATGTTGAACTTTTATTTGGTTTAACGCACATGATTTTTTTTGCATAAGTCATAGAATAAATTCGTAACAAAAAAAGAAACCAGAAAAAGTGTTTGTGGTTTTGGGAGCAGAGGCTGGAGAGGAAGGAGAAGAAAAAAACGGGACTTTTGTCAACAGTTCCAAAAGAGCTTTGCCAATGCAAGTCAGGGCAGGGTGCCTAAAAGCACCTCAATGTTCATGCTTTAAGAGGCAAAATGTTCCTTGTGTCAAAAGATCTGACCGTCCAAAGTAATTTTCACATCCTTCCTTGAGGTTGGGATTAAAATCTGAAGAACATCAGTATAATATACATTTGCAAAAATTATAATAAACAGGGCTTTTTTAGTATTGGATACTCATGGACCTCTGTTTTGCTTAAGAGAAGTGCATGTGTACACGAAAATGGCATAGTATTATATGACGATACACCTCAACTAAAACTCTTTCATGGGATTACTAAATAAAGGGGCACAAAGGTGATCCCCGAGTTTTCTGGTTCACAGATTTTGAAGCATAAATATATGCATGTCTTCACAGGCATACAAGCTACAAGTAGTCCTCAACTTACGACCACAATTGACCCTAAAATAAATGAGAAATTTGTTAAGTGAGTTTTGCCCCATTGAGCAACCCCATTACGACTTTTGTTGCCACATTTGTTAAGTGAATCACTGCCGTTGTTAAATTAGTAACCCGGCTGTTAAATGAATCTGGCTTCCCCGTCAAATTTGCTTGTCAGAAGGTTACAAAAGGGGATCACATGACCCCGGGACACTGCAACCGTCATAAATGTGAATCAGTTGTCAAGCATCCGAATGTAAATGTATCAGGTGACCATGGGGATGCTGCAATGGTCGTAAGTGTGAAAAATGGTCATAAGTCACTTTTTTCATTGCTGTTGTAACTTCGAACAGTCACTAAATGAACTGATGTAAGTGGAGGACTATCTGTATCGATTGCCAATAAGAGAGACATCTGTAGCTCAAGGTTGAACTGTGGGGTCCTTGGTGCTATCTGAGTTGGGTTGTTTCTTGCAGAGGTTTCATTACCCAACTAGGTAACATCACTACTGCTACCACTGATGATGTTACCTAGTAGGATAATAAAATGTTTGCAAGAAAACAACCCCGCTCAGAGAGTACCAAAGCTATTGATTTCCAGAGGCCTCAGTCCAATGGTGGGATTCAGCCAGTTCGCACCACTTCGGGAGAACCGGTTGTTAACTTTATGAGCAGTTTGGTGAACTGGTTGTTGGAAGAAATCATTAGGGCAGAGAACCGGTTGTTAAATTATTTGAATCCCACCACTGCCTCAGTCCAAGTAAAAATATGTAGGGCTGATGTCAGCTATGCCAGTTTCAGAAACTGTTAGATAGGTTGTTTCATGAAAGTAAATGCACAATTGATTGTTAATGCCAGTGGCTTCTCTTGCCCTCAGAACTCAAATGGAGCCAATGGGGTGCCTGGAGTCCTTGCTCAAAAACATGCGGCAGTGGCGGGAAGCAAGTGCGGCGTCGAAGTTGTCAAAAAACTAAGCACTCACACTGTGTGGGGCGTCCCTTGGAGGTGAAGATATGTGCCAACATACCTTGCCCAGGTAATGAACCTCTCTGATTGTGTTTAACATTTCTTCAATAGCTATGTGACTCGTATGCATATTTCTTGTGGCCCTCGCTGTCCCCGCCACAAATTCTTCAAGGCAACATTTCTGTTAATCTGCATGTCGAACACTGAATTTAGAATTTGCAGGATGAATACTGTAGGAAAAAATGTCCATCTGGGTTCAGTTCCAAGTGGGGAGAAAGACACTGGAAACATGGAGACTGCTTGAAAAGATGGTTTAATGGTGGACAGGATCACATGGTTTTGAGGTCCTGGGCAAAAAAGGCACATGGGTGAGAGAGAGAGTTATACCCTCTGTTGGGCTTTGAATTTGAGCTTGTATTCTGATTGGTTGTCAGACTCCCATGGGGCCATGCAGGGGTAACTTTGTAGGTTGTCTTTTGAATCCCAGGCTTGATTGAGCCTTGCTGGGTGATGCAATCTCCCCAGGTGCCCTGTGCTGAGTTCTGTTGCTAGATGGGTAGAGGCAGGGGTGAAATCCAAAATTTTTCCCTACTGGTTCTGTGGGTGTGGCTTGGTGGGTGCGGCAAGGGAAGGATACTATAAAATCTCCATTCCCACCCCACTCCAGGGGAAGGATACTGTAAAATCTCCATTCCCTCCTGGGGGAAGGATATTGCAAAATCTCCATTTCCACCCCATTCTGGGGCCAGCCAGAGGTGGTATTTGCCGGTTCTCCGAACTACTCAAAATTTCCGCTACCGGTTCTCCAGAACCTGTTAGAACCTGCTGGATTTCACCCCTGGGTAGAGGGCAAATCCTATCTTTGTTGGATCTTGGGTAAGGGCATTTGCTTATGAATAGATCTAGCCATCTCTTTATCTTGTAAGTGTGGACATCTGCTGTGGGCTATTGAGAGTGTGGGGGCTATTAAGAGTGAGTCTGCTTCCTGCCTAAAAAACATGTTTCTCCATTTCTCATCCAGGGAGGTATAATATTCTGCCTTTTTAATATTTCCTAGAATATTTCATTCTTCTAGGAGAAATTGCTTAACCATGTCATGAGGATACAAGCCCAATTAGCCAGAGGAGTCCTAACAGCAGGGAAGGTTCATGTCCCCAAATTCAGTTCACCTGAAAGCTGGGAAAAGGGGGCCACTCTTAGAGGCCTTTTTCCCCCACTCTCCCCAGCCTTCCAAATCCTCACCTTGATTCAGGGGATAATTAGAAATCAGTGTTTATATTTCTGCTCATTGCAAAAGGAAGAGATTACAAGCACACAATGGCGAATACATCATCGCAAGGCTTGCCTTGGTGCCAGCAAGCTTAAGTGCTCCTGGCTGCTTAGGATACAAAAGGAGGATCATGGCAATTTCAGATAGCAGCACAAGCTGAGCCTGGGTGCTAATTAACTAATCATGATTACAGAGCTGAGCTGATTCGCAGCTTTCAGAGAAGCATAGCCTGTAGGCAAAAAAAAAAAAAAGTTTAGGAAGAGAGAGGTTGTCAAGCAATTTCTCCTTTGCAAGGGAAGAAATTCTCCCTGAACGGGAGTGGGAAAAAAATACAAAAAATACAAGTTAGGTATAACAGGCAGTTTTCGGCTTCAGCTGAAGAAAGGTACCCCAGCATTCCTTATTTTGCAATATTTGCTAACTCACTGCTCCAGTGGTGGGTTTCAAAAATTTTTACTACCGGTTCTGTGGGTGTGACTTGGTGGGTGTGGCATAGTTTGGTAGACATGGCAGGGGAAGGATACTGTAAAAATCTCCATTCTGTCCCCAATCCAGGGGAAATTTAATGCAAAATCCCCATTTCTTCCCGGTCAGCTGGGACTTGGGAGGCAGAGAATAGATGGGGGCAAATAGAATAGAATAGAATTTTTACTATCGGTTCTCCGAACTACTCAAAATTTCTGCTACCGGTTCTCCAGAACTGGTCAGAACCTGCTGAAACCCACCTCTGCACTGCTCACTCCAGGAGTTTGAATCTGATATGACTCAAGGTTGACTCAGCCTTCCATCCTTCCGAGGTGGGTAAAATGAGGACCCAGATTGTTGGGGGCAATAATGTTGACTCTGTAAAACTGCTTAGAGAGGTCTGTAAAGCACTGTGAAGCGGTATATAAGTCTAAGTTCCATTGCTGTTGCTATCATCCATACTTCTTGGAAGCCCCTCTCTCGAGATTGCTGCATCGCTCATAAAGACCTCAATTCCTTATAAATCCTTGCTGGAAGAAATATCCATCAGGTTCAGTTCCAAGCTGGGAGAAAGACACTGGAAACATGGAGGCTGATTGGAAAGATGGTTTAATGAAGCAGAATCACATGGGTGGCTCTGGTGCAGCTGGTGCACATGGAGTTGAGAGTGGGGGGTATTTATACCTTCTCTTGGGCTTTGCACTTGAACTTCCTGTTCCTGTACAAGAACATTTATTCTATTGGCTGTTGTCAGACTTCCATGGGGCCATGTACAAATCCTAGGAGTTTGTCTGAGCTAAGCTTGGTTGAAGTTTGACAGATGCAATGAAGGGGCTTGTTGGGCAATTCCTATTGTGTCTGAGGGCTAATCCTACCTTTGTTCAGACCTTGCTGCAGGGAATTTTTGCCTATGAATAGAGCTACCTAGATCTCAATAAGCTTTTTATCTCTTAAGTGCTGAAATCTGCTGAGGGTTATTAAAAAGGCGGGGCTGCTTTCCAAGAGCATGTTTCTCCATTTCTCATCCAGGGAAATATAATTATCTGCCTTCTTTAATATTTCTCAAAATGTTTCATTCTTCTAGGAGAGGTGTGGATGCTAACTTTTTACATCCTCATTTGCTCCTACCCTTCTGTAAGAAGCCCTGACTCTTAATGCACCCTCTTGGTTCTCTCTTCCTAGCTTGCCAGCTCAGCTGCGCCATCGGCATCCCCAACAAAGACTGTACTGGCTGCATTTGTCCCAACTACACACTCTTGGGCACTGTACGGAGGGCCGATGGGATGCCCCTTGCCAATGCCCAGATATCCCTCGCGGACCAGCCTCTCGCCCCCTTGGCCCAAAGCAATCATTGGGGTCAGTTCGCCATCCGTGGCATCTGTGCTGGCAATAGCACCAACGTCAGTGTTAGGCTTGAGCGCTTTGCACCAGGTAGCGCCTCACCTGTTGTCAATGGCTCTGGGACCTCTTTGGTGGAGATCATACTCCACAGACTGGGTAAGTGAACTGTGGAGACAGGCTGGGGGTGGGAAAATTGTGGTCATAAATCGAGGACTACCTGTTCCTGATCTGTAGGCTGAAGGAAGCCGCTCCCCCCCCCAATAAAATATGGGAAGATTGCTTTACTGTGCAGCTCCAACCCGCCCTGTAGATTAGAATAGAATAGAATAACAGAGTTGGAAGGGACCTTGGAGGTCTTCTAGTTCAACCCTCTGCTTAGGCAGGAAACCCTATACCAGTGATGGCGAACCTTTTCAGCACTGAGTGCCTAAAAGGGAGCACTTCGTGCATGCACACGTGGCAATCAGCTGGCCAGCGCACATGCTCACGCCGGAAAATGGAAGACCAGCTCTTCTGATTTCTGACAGTGACACAAGCACAAAGGCCTGCTGATTATCGCGTGCGCCTGCGCACCAGAAACCCGGAAGAGGAACAGGCACTGCCGCGCATGCCAGGCAACATCACGGCCCTATACCATTTCAGACAAATAGTTATCCAATCTCTTCTTAAAAACTTCTCGTGTTGGAGCATTTACAATTACATTTACAATTGACATTCCTTGGTTCCAGATTTTGATAAAGGGCTAAACCCATGGGTCTAATAATTAATGGTTATTTATTTGAATTTTTAAAATCTTGTCTTTATTATGATTTATAAATAATGCAAGGCAGCAGACATACCTAATACTCCTTCCTCCTCTTATTTTCCCCATAACAACAACCCTGTGGGTCAGGTTGGGCTGAGAGAGAGAGAGCGACTAGCCTAAAGTCACTCAGTTGGTTTTTCGTGTCTAAGGCAGGACTGGAACTCATGGTCCCCTGGTTCCTAGGCCAGCATCTTCTTAACCACTAATATTCTCTGAATGCAAAAAAATCAAGACAGAAAAAATCTGGCAGAAAGCTGCAATAGAGACTATAGAGCCGTGATGGCGAACCTATGGCACGCATGCGACAGGTGGCACGTGGAGCCATATCTGTGGGCATGCGAGCATTGCCCTAGCTCAGCTCCAGCATGCCAGCTGATGTTTGGGCCTTCCAGGCCCACTGGAATTCGGGAAATGGGCTGTTTCTGGCCTCTGGAGGATCTCCGGGGTGGTGGGGAAGGCTGTTTTTGCCCTCCCCAGGCTCCAAGAAAGCCTCTGGGGAAGGCGGAAAATGGCCCCTGGGCCCACCATGCCATTGCGTGCCAAAAGCAGTGGGGGCGCGGGAGGCAGGAGCAAGGGGGCATTGAATTATAGGTGTGGGCACATGCGCGCGTGACCCTCCCGCGCTCCCCCCGCTTTTGGCACGCGATGACAAAAAGGTTAGCCATCACTGCTATAGAGGTAGCACTGGAACTGGCACTGAGGGCAGCCGAGTTTATGCTCAGAGTTCGGTAGAGGGCATTTCAGCTGAACCCTGGGTCAAAGACACTGAACCCGGCTAACTGGATTAACCCATTTTTTTCAATAGATTGGCCAGTGAGGCAACCCTAAAAACAGGCTGAGTTTGTACTTGGCCAGAAAAAAAAAATAAATCCCCTGACCTTGTGAAACAGTATATGGTGTGACCGCATCTGCTAGATGTAAACTTTGTTGTGCAACACTTCCTTGAAAGTCAAAAAAACTGACAAATTACACAAGGTTCAATTCTGGAATTAATGTTGGAAATGTCCCAGTTAAATTGGAAGTCGGCTAGCCAGTTTGGAGGCATAGCAAACCCATAAAACACTGAAGGAAGATGAAGGGAAAACTCATCATCCATAAATTGTCTGTTTTGGTGAGACAAACATACTTTTGTCAGATTAATATTTTTGTTTGTCCCTTCCCTTCCTTCTTTCGTTCCCTCCTGTATTCCTTTCCTTTCCTCTCCTCTCCTCTCCTCTCCTCTCCTCTCCTCTCCTCTCCTCTCCTCTCCTCTCCTC
>WNWU01000001.1:89250594-89290685 GCA_012654045.1 Ptyas mucosa
TCTCCTCTCCTCTCCTCTCCTCTCCTCTCCTCTCCTCTCCTCTCCTCCCCTCCCCTCCCCTCCCCTCCCCTTCCCTTCCCTTCCCCAACCATGGCAGAACAACTTTACATGGTGACCAGTCCTGAATCAAAAGTGAGGATGGTTGGAGAAAAAGTGAGGTTCTGCTGCAGTGCCCAAGGCACCCCTGAACCCCAAAAATATTACTGGTGAGTCATGCTGAAGGTGGAAGTAAGGAAAGCAGAGGAAAAACTCATAGTGGAACTTGAACTTGTGTCTGATTCATTCTCTGGGAATATCCTGTTTTCCCGAAAATAAGACCCAACCGGAAAATAAGCCCTAACATGATTTTTCAGGATGCTTGTAATATAAGCCATACCCCCAAAATAAGCCCCAGTTAAGATCGTCAGCAGACGGGGGCGTTTAGTATTGTATTTCCCTCAAAATAAGTCCTAACCGGAAAATAAGCCATAATGTGTCTTTTGGAGAAAAAATTAATATAACAACCGGTCTTATTTTGGGGAAAACATGTTAAAAAGCTGAAGTGATGAAGGGAATGAAAAAAGGAGTCCTCAACCACTTTCTCTTGCTACTATCATTTTTGCCATACAGTCCTGTCATTGTGAGAGGAAGTTGCAATCACAATCTGGGAACTTGCATTACTCGCTTGTTTTTAAACAGGAATTTGTGTATTATCCAACAATAATCCCAATAGACAGTCCTATATGATAAGTCAGTGCTATGTACCATTTTACAGATGAGAAGACTGAGGCTGGTGCTAGCAAACAGGAAAAACTGGATCCCTTGACAAGTGGAAGCAAAGTTAGAGTTTTCTGCATCTCTTTGCTGCCGTCTGGTGATCAACTGTTTTTTTGCAGCCCAGATTTCAGTCTGAGGAAGATTGGCAGGTCTAACATTTCATGGGGAAAGCAAAATTCAAATGTATTTCTTTTTTCAAATTTAAACTTGCCATTCTTAATTGAGATTCTCAGAAGTTTAAGAGCATCAGATTAGAAAACAAACAAACAGAGTAAGATCAGGTCAATTAAACATAAGCCCCAAAACGAACTATTAAAAATTAATGTCAGTCTATCCTGACACCTGTCACTCACCTGAGACCCTCTAGTCCAGGGGTCTCCAAACTTGGCAACTTTAAGACTTGTGGACTTCAACTCCCAGAGTTGAAGTCCACAAGTCTTTGCTGGCTGAGGAATTCTGGGAGTTGAAGTCCACAAGTCTTAAAGTTGTCAAGTTTGGAGACCCCTGCTCTAGTCTAAAACAACTTTTCAGTAGATGCCAGAAGACATTTGTGGAAACTTGGGACACCCTGATCAATCATTACATTTGTTGTCTCTGGCCTCAGCCACTTTTGAGTCCAATAAAGGCTGCCAGTAAGAACTGGCCTTTATCTCTTCAAAACCCAGCTAGGTTTTATAGGGCCAAATACATTAAACTATTCCATATAAACTTCTTTGAAAAACAAGACCATAAAAAGTTGAGATTATACAATTGGGGAACATGGATCAAAGCCTTTTGGAAAACGTCACTGAAACATCCCATGTAAAAAATAAAGGAACTCTTTATATGTGTGTTTGTGGCTACAAGCACACACACACACACACATACACACACAAAGAGGATTGGAGAACATTTCAAGTTGTAGGTTGAACTGAGGTAAAAGCAATTTCGAAGCCAGGATAACAAAAGACAGAAACACCTGGTATTTTGGCTCTGTTCCTTTTCTGTTCAACCTGATCTGCCCTACTGCCATACCACCAGTTCAGCAAGCTTTCTAAATTGAATGATGACTCTTTTTTAAAAAAAAAATCAAAACCAACAGCAGGGTGAGCTAAAGGTGAGGATGATGGGTGGAAATGAGCCTTTATCTAGATATATTTTCTTAGTCTGGAGAACATTAGAGTCCAAAGACTGTTTTGGATTTGGGAAGTGAAATACATCCCAGAGAGCAGTGAATGACACAAGCAGCTTTTGCTGTCAAGGATATACATATTCATATAGTCAGTAGGAGAGGAGCTTTTTTCCATTAGAGTTTACCAATTCAAAGATAAAAGGCTAACACAAATGAAGAAAAATGTAAAAAGTGAAGAAAAAGAAGTGCAAAGATATAGAAAAAAATAGAAAATATATAAAATATGACTGCCCACTCCCTCCAGACAAGTACCCTGTTTTCCCGAAAATAAGACATCCCCTAATAATAAGCCCAATTGGGCTTTTGAGGGCATGCGCTAAAATAAGCCCCCCCCCCCGAAAATAAACCCTCCCCCAAAATATTTAAAAGCATGCGCAGCCGGTCCCCGCCATTTCCTCTGGTTAGGGTTAGGGAGACAGAGCTGGAAATCAAGTAAGACAGCAAGAGGAGCCCCATCTTGCTCCACGTGCCCCAGAATAATAAGATCTCCCCAAAAATAAGGCCAAGCGCTTATTTCAGAGTTCAAAAAAATATAAGGCTGTCTTATGTTCGGGGAAACATGGGTATAAACTTCAGAAACTTAAAACCCTCTCTAATATTTCAATAAGAAGGTCTCTTCTTCCCATATCACCCCTTATAATAAAAAAATCAAATTATAAAAACTCAAAAGATGCTTTTTCAAAAGGCAACTGGACTTTGTCTTTCCTTGAAGACGTTTCGCTTCTCTTCCAAGAAGCTTCTTCAGTTCTGACTTCAGTGAAACTGAAGAAGCTTCTTGGATGAGAAGCAAAATGTCTTCAAGGAAAAACAAAGTCCAGTTGCCTTTTGAAAAAGCACTTTGGGGACAACCGTGATCGGGATGATTGAGAATCTCCATAGACATAAAAACTCATAATTCAGCCCTAATTTGCAAAAGTCTATTAAGAGTTACTAGAAATACATACTGTATTTTAAACTTATTTAACAGATTAACAGAGTTGGAAGGGACCTTATAGATCATCTAGTCCAACCCCCTTAAATGTAATGTAATAAATCTATTTTGTATTCCAACTTATCACTTTCTCTAAAAAATAAAGGAAAAATTGCTTAAGTAGGAACTCGATTGTGGCAATCCTTACATTTATCTGCCTCATCCTAAAATCTCAAGTGTGTCATGCACAAAACAGTGAGAAAAGTTATGGTTTAATGAAAACTTACTTTTGAAGTTTAGGGAATGGAAACAGTGTATGGAACTGACCAAGGAAGAAAGTAATTGCTGCCAATTCAAATATAAGTGGTTTTTTTTTTTTTTTCTGCCTCTCTCCATCCCCTTCTTCTGTTTCTCTAGGTATCACAATGGAACGCTTCTGAACTGGAAAACATACAATTACAGCAGGAGCTTAGTGTTACGTGATTTGAG
Source organism: Ptyas mucosa (assembly GCA_012654045.1). NCBI lineage: Eukaryota > Metazoa > Chordata > Lepidosauria > Squamata > Colubridae > Ptyas > Ptyas mucosa. Next base: position 89,253,921 of record WNWU01000001.1, read on the forward strand.
AACTCACCAAGCTGGCTTATATCACTGCAAAGCCAGCAATGACCACAGTTCAATCAAATCCTCTGCTGCCCATTTGACAGTAATAAGTAAGTAATTGCATTTTTTTGTGACAGGGCCTTCTTGAAATATCTGCTTTCGGGATAATGTGGTTTGTTTGAGCTTGGCTCAGTATTGGGTGAACATAGCCACTGTGGTATAATATGAATCATAATGCGTGCCTTATTTATTTTGATTCCTAAAGTTGCCCACCCACCTGCAACTCTGGGCAGCTCGTAAAGAAAAATCGTAATAATTTTTGTGTGTTTGTGCCTTTGAGTTCAGTGTTGAATTTTATAGGATTCCCATAAGTCTTCAGATTGAAATCTTTCTCGGTGCTGGAGGTAATATGCAGTATTAAGAACGGTTGCAGGAACTGGGATGTCTAGTTTAATGAAAAGAAGGACTAGGGGAGACATGATAGCAGTGTTCCAGTATCTCAGGGGTTGCCACAAAGAAGAGGGAGTCAAGCTATTCCCCAAAGCACCTGAGGATAGAACAAGAAGCAATGGATAGAAACTAATCAAGGAGAGAAGCAACTTAGAACTAAGAAGAAATTTCCTGACACTAAGAACGATTAATCAGTGGAACAACTTGCCTCCAGAAGTTGTGAATGCTCCAACATTGGAAGTCTTTAAGAAGATGTTGGATAACCATTTGTCTGAAGTGATGTAGGATTTCCTGCCTAAGCAGGAGGTTGGACTAGAAGACCTCCAAGGTCCCTTCCAACTCTGTTATTCTATTCTATTCTATTCCCTTCTCAGGAACAAAAGATGGACCAAGAAGCCTCTCTGCCAAGATTGATTCTTTGCTACCTACCTCTTTGTGATATCACAGCAGCCCCCTTTTGCCTGTTATTCATATGCTAAACATCACGAATCTAGTATAACTGGGTCTTAGCAGTTCTAATCTCATTGTCTCATTCTTCTTTCAGGTCCAGATGTTCCAGCATGTAGAGCCCAGCCAGAGGAATACCTCATAAAACTCCCTGATGATTGTTTTCAAGAGGCAACAAGTTCCCACTTTTACAATGTTGGTCATTGCCCCAGTACTCCCTGTGCTGGAAACTCTTCAGATGGCCTACGGTGCCAGGATGATGCTACTCAGCATTGTTGTGGGACCCAACGCATGGAAGTGAAGGAGATCCATTGCACGGGTTACATCCTTCCCGTCAAAGTGGTTGCAGAGTGTGGTTGTACCACCTGTACTCGGCCCAAAGTCCTGGTTCGGGGCAAAGCATCAGCCGCTGATGATGGTGAACCTCTCCGCTTTGGTGAGATCTATCTGGGTGCAGAGAAAATTGGCTTCACTGGGTATAAAGGCACATTCACCATAGAGGTGCCACCCAACACAGAGAGACTTGTGATCAGGTTTGTGGATCGGCTGCAGAAATTTGTAGATGCTGTCAAGGTTTTCCCACTTGACCAACGTGGAGGGGCTGTTTACCAAGAGGTCAAACTGATGAGGAAGAAGAAGCCCGTTGACCTGCCATCATTGGAATCTAATACTATTCCATTGGGAGAAGTAGCTGGAGAAAATCCTATTGGGGAGATAGTCATCCCACCAGGCTCTTTCTTCAGATCTGATGGGCAGGTCTACAATGGGACCGTCAAGGCAAGCATTACTTTTGTGGATCCACGGGACATTGGTACAGTGAGCACTGCCTCCAGTGACCTGAATTTCATCAATGCCGAAGGAGATCTCTTCCCTCTCAGGACATATGGCATGTTTTCGATGGATTTCTGGGAAGAAGAAACACATCGGGGCTTAGAAATCGGGCGGGTGGAGATAAAGATGGACACTGACCTCATCAAAACTCTGGAACATACAGAGAAAATGAAACTCTGGTCCCTCAATCCTATAACAGGCCTGTGGGAGGAAGAAGCATCTCTCAAGCTGGCCAAGAAGAAACGCAAGAAACGGGAGGAGAGAAATTTCTTGATTGGCAACTTGGAAGTCCGGGAAAGGCGCCTATTCAATCTGGATGTTGCAGAAAGCCGTCGCTGCTTCGTCAAAGTCAGAACATACATCAATGAAAAGTTCTACCCTAGTGAGCAGCTGGAGGGAGTGGTTGTGACTCTTGTCAATCTTGAGCCGAGACCTGGTTACCCTTCTAACCCTCGGGCCTGGGGTCGATTTGACAGTGTGGTGACAGGTCCCAATGGTGCATGTTTACCTGCTTTCTGCGATAGCGAGAGGGCTGATGCTTACACGGCCTATGTCACAGCAACCATGGGAGGAGAGGAACTGGAGGCTGTTCCTTCAAGCCCAACGCTCAACCCTCGGGCTATAGGAGTTTCTCAGCCTTACCTCAACAAGCTTGGCTACCAGAGAATTGACCATGAGGACCCTGCTCTAAAGAAGACAGCTTTCAGGATCAATCTTGCCAAACCCAACCAGAACAATATCGATGAGACCAACGGGCCCATTTATGCCTATCGAAATCTGAAGGACTGTGATCAGGCTCCCGTCACAGCCAACCACTTTCGATTTTACCGAGTGGAGGTGGACAAGTATGAATATAATGTTGTGCCTTTTAAAGAGACTGACCTGACCACTTGGACGGGAGACTACCTCTCCTGGTGGCCGAACCCTCAAGAATTCCGGGCCTGCTACATCAAAGTGAAGATTAATGGGCCATACGAATACATGGTGAGGTCACGAAATGTGGGTGGCAGTCATCCAATGACTCGGGGACATCTGTATGGCCTAAGAGATTCCCGTAGCATCCGGGACGTGGAGATACATAACAGCTCGGCCGCCTGCGTTGAATTCAAATGCAGTGGGATGTTGTTTGACCAAGGAATGGTGGACAGGACTATAGTATCTGTCATCCCACAAGGGAGCTGCCACCGTACAGCTGTCAACAGCTACTTAAGGGAGTATCTAAGCCGTCACCCGCCTGTAGTGGAAAATAATGACACTATGGCTTTCACCATGTTGGCACCAGTGGATCCCTTGGGGCACAACTATGGCATCTACACCGTGACTGACCAGAATCCACACCTTGCCAAGGAGATTGCAATTGGGCGCTGCTTTGCTGGCACCTCGGATGGCTTTTCACGTGAGATGAAGTCCGATCAAGGCACAGCTCTGACTTTTACCTGTTACGAAAAGCCAGTCGGGACAAAGAGCTTCTTCCAACGCCTGCTTGAATCCCCGTCCCAGACGCTGACCGAGATGCGTCGCGAGATGAGCGCCAACGAACAACTCCGGGGCCCTTCTCAAGTGGTGGCTTACCCAACTGGATTACGGACCGTGTTTTCTACACAGCGCCGTCCCAGCCGCCGAAGAAGGGTGGGTACTTCTCTGATCCAACAGTGAGCAGCATGAAGAAACATTTGTTAATCTTTGTGATCCAACCGCACTCTGCAGCTCCTCAGGATGGGTATCTAAGTGGGCGAGACTCACTGCAGCAGGTTTTATTCTCACAGCCTTCAGAATTCATCTTAAAATGTACCACATCATAAAGTACTTTCTGCCAATCTCCATAATCCGATGTGATAAATCTCCCTTCCAGGTCCCAATTGTAGACCTGCTGTTTCCTGAGACTTCTAAACTACTACTATACCATCTGCAGGGGCATTCATAAGGGGTCAAAGTCAAGATGGCTCCCACCCCTATGCAATCAAAGCCACGCCCCTTTTATGCATATTGTAAAAAGGGTGGAGTTTCAACTGGACAGTCCCATCCCGGGTGACCTCTATGCTATTGTACTCTATATTTTTCTAAGGAAAATGGTTTCTCATGTAACATTCCTTTTTCCGTTCTCTTTTCTGCTCTGCTCATCATTTTTCCTGGATTACAATTTAGCTGCAGCCTCATTCAGAACCAACATACACGCGACTAGCTCTTTTCATTTTTGTTTCTACTATTGGCACATTTCGTTGCCTTCTTTTGCATCACTGCTCAATGGACATTCCTAGAGATTTAACACACATGGAGCATCTCTTGCCTTTGCAGTTTAACAATCTTCCTGTCAGTCCCATGTCATCAACACAAAGCAGCAGTGAAGCACTCTACAAGCAGTCCTTGATTTATGACTGGCTGCTTAGCGATTGTTTGAAGTTACGATAGCAACAGCAATAGCACTTAAGACTTATATACTGCTTCACAGTGCTTTACAGCCCTCTCTAAGCGGTTTACAGAGTCAGCATATGAACACCACGCCATCACGATGGACCCTGAAAAGGGGAATTAAGACCCAGATTCAAAATTCTAACACCCAGGACACTCACCACAATCACGTGACCGCATTTTGGGCCCTTTGCAACTGGCTGGCATTTGTGGCCATTTGCAGCATTCTGTGATCATATGACCATAATTTACATTCCCCATCCACCCACCCACCAGTATTTACTTCCAGGATACTGCAAACACTGTAATGGGTTCGCTTAAAAACCACGGCATTTCCCTGTTATTAAACTCAAATGTCTATTTCTCAGAAAATGTCTAAGTTAATATCAGAGAATGTATGCATTGTTGGACCATTTCCAAGGTTCTTTTTTGTGTTGTTGTGTTTTAGTAATGTGGGTAAACACCACACCAAAAAAAGATCCTTACCATATAGCACTTACACTGATCTTCTCAGCCTGAGAGTGTTTGGAAAGCGCACAAAGAATCTCCACAGGAGTGTTGGGAATTGTCCACTTTTCTGTTCTTTGAGGTTCTTTGTGCACTTTTCAGATAGCCTCATGCTGAGAAAAACCAATGTATGTGCTATATGGCAAGAATCTTTTTTGTGTGTGGTTAAACCCCACACAACTAAAACACAGACACACACACAAAAAAGAATCTTAATATGGACCATCACACAACGATACCAAAATTGCCTTTTTTTGGTAATTTTTTATTAAAAAATGCATACCTATAATAGGTATTATGGATGGGGATGTGGGAAAGTATAATAAAATATTGAAAAAACACACTACAGTACCTATCCATCCTGCTCTGTTATGTCTTTAGATATTAATAAAATAAGAGAGGGTTGCTCATAAAATTTCATCTTTGGACCATCTGATTTGGGAACCCAAAATTTGGGTCCATGTTTGGATTTGAAGATAGAGAATTGAAGGGGCAGGAGGCAAGGAGAAGCAATGGGATGATAAGCATTTCCTTCACAAGAGGTTCCTGCTTCTCTGCAGCCAGGAAGCTATGTTAGAGCTTTAAGTTATTTATTGCAAAATATATGGTCCTGTTTTATCCACTACTAGCTGATAACCCAGCATTGCCTGGGTATTTATTTATCTCAATCCTGTATTAGACAGGAAGAGCAACTTCATCCTGAGCCCTGATTTTGGAGAGAATTAAATTAGTTAAAAATGTTTTCCCTGTGCCCCCAGAAGTGTCAAGTAAATTGATACCACCTTGTTGTTTTGGTAGCTGATCCATGATCATTGGGTATGCTTTTTTAAAATCTTGATTTAGAAATGGCTTCTTGTCCGCGATATACGCACTAAGCTGTTCGACATTGTAGTTCTTTTCTCGTATGTAATTTGCATGAAGTACGTCGTATCGGTCTCGTAGTGGTGCAGGCAGGCCGAGTTGCAGTAATGTTTTATTGATCATAGCCATGCATTTGTCCTCAAGAATAATCAAAGCCTTATTGAAAAGTCTGGATCAAATGTAATTTCTAATGTTGGATTTTCCCCCTTACCAGAGGGAGCCCCCTTGTGGAGTACTGTAAAGCCGTTACCAAGGCAACTCCACTGTGCTGTACAGTAGAAGCCATTTTAAGGCAGGACAGTAGAAGCCATTTTAAGGCATAACAGAACACACACCCTGAGGGGTGATAGGGGTGTCTTCCCCTCCCCCCAATATTTTTTTCTAGAGACTAAGTCATCTGGTTGAAATTGCTCAAAGTGTTCCAGAGTTATGCTGGAACATACACACACAAACACACACAGCCATTTATATATATAGATAGATAGAAGATTAGTAGACCTTTGTTTACGGTAATTTTTTATCCTCGTTTCCACAAGAAGAAACCAAATGTTATCAAGGAGGACATGTGACTTGATTGCTTGGACATGAGAGGAGGTGGCAATTTCTTAATTCTCCACTTTCTGCAGTTAAAGGTAGTCCTTGACTGACAACTGTTGGTGACCATTCAAAGTCACAGCACTGAAAAAAGTGACTTATAATCATTTTTCACACTTACGACCGTTGCAACATCCCCATGGTCATGTGATCAAAATTCAGACACTTGGCAATTAACTCATATTTATGACGGTTACAGTGTCCTGAGGTCATGCCATGCCAGAGGGATAGAATCAAGATCACGTGAAGTGTTAATACCACTTTATAATGCCTTGGTAAGGCCACACTTGGAATATTGCATTCAGTTTTGGTTGCCACGATGTAAAAAAGATGAGGAGACTCTAGAAAGAGTGCAGAGAAGAGCAACCAAGATGATTAGCGGACTGAAGGCTAAAACATATGAAGAATGGTTGCTGGAATTGGGTATGTCTAATTTAATGAAAAGAAGGACTAGGGGTGACATGATAGCAGTATCTCAGGGGCTGCCACAAAGAAGAAGGAGTCAAGGTATTCTCCAAAGCACCTGAAGGTAGGACAAGAAACAATGGATGGAAACTAACTGAGAGAAGCAACCTAATGAGAAAATTCCTGACAGTTAGAACAATTAATCAGTGGAACAACTTGCCTCCAGAAGTTGTTAATTCTCCAATACTGGAAGTTTTTAAGAAGATGTTGGAGAACCATTTGTCTGAAATGGCATAGGGTTTTCTGCCTGAGCAGGGGGTTGGACTAGAAGACCTCCAAGGTCCTTTCCAATTCTATTATTCTATTTTATTCCTTTTGCAACCTTCTGACAAGCAAAGTCAAGGGGGAAGCCAGATTCAATTAACAACTGTGCTGCTACTAACTTAACAGCCGCAGTGATTCGCTTAACTTGAAGTGTGGCAAGAAACCTGGTCAAATGGGCCAAAATTCACTAAACAGCTGTCTCGCTTAGCAACGGAAAATTCGGGTTCAATTGTGGTCGTAAGTCGAGGACCCACCTGTATACGTCCAGCTATCTTTGATCCCCTAGCTTTAGGCTTTTCAATCAATTAAAAAAAAATGTGAGTTTTGTTTCTTTTTTAATATTGTTCATGGAAAGAAGTCCCAACAGAGACTTGCTCTCTTCCAAAAACCCTGTTTAGGCTACATTTGAAGGGGAAAAAAAGTAAGCATGGATTGGTTTCAGCTAGACATTTTCCTCCCTGGAAATTCAGAAGAACTGAACACCCCCACTTCCAAACAGAGGAACGTGCCTGCTTGTCCACCTCCGCCGGGTGGAAGGAACCGAGCTTTACAAGACACCTCTAAGCTCAGAGCCTGTGGTTTGGCATCCTCCGTGCCTCCGTTTCTCCATCCTGCTCTGTTTATCCAGGAGCAGTAATGAGAAAAGCAGGCCAGGGTGTTAAGAGGAAGAAGGCAGCAAATTCCTGGTGCTTGGAAAGCTCTTGAGTTGGCCTCAGCTGCTCTTGTACCTACAATAGCACAAAAGAGAAAGGACCAAAAACAACCACTCGCTCCATTCCAGCTTCCCCATTGTTCTTGCCAAATGCTAACCGCTATTACCTGCCTTGACATGTGGCCTAAACCCAATACAAATGTACAAGTTGTTGGCTGCCTTCGGTTGCTGGCATTCTTCGTTGCCACAAAGGAACAACGGCTCACCCAGATGCCGACAATGCTTGCTGGTTTCTGAAGGCCAGGTGGTGCTTGCTAGCTGAGAGCGGAGGCTAAAGAGAGAAGGAAAGAGAACACACAGTGGTGGGGACTCACAAATGTTGCCCTTTTATGCAGCACGGGCAGATATTTCAATGCCCAGGTGTGCAAAGATGCTTTTGGATACCTCCCTTAGGGGTTTGCTGTGCTTTCTGCCCTTACCTCTCTTTATAGATAGTCCTTGACTCACAACCATTTGCTTAGGGACCATTCGAAGTTACAGCATCACTGAAAAAAGTGGTTTATAACCAGTCCTCGCACTTAAAACCACCACAGCATCCCCACGGTCACATGATCCACGGTCACATGGGTGCTCGACAACTGCCATGTGTTTACAACTGTTGGAAGAAATATCTATCTGGTTGAGTTCCAAACCGGGAAAAAGATACTGGAGACAAAATGGAGGCTGGAGGCTGATTGGAAAGAGGGTCCATTTATTGACGAAACAGAAGCATATGGGTGGTTCTGGGCAGCTGACCACATGGAGTTGAGAATTAGGGTTTTTTATACTTTCTCTTGGGCCTTGCCCTTGAGTTTTCTGTTTCTGGGCAAGAACATGTATTCTATTGGCTGTTGTCAGACTCCCATGGGGCCATGTGAAAATCCCTAGGAGTTTGTCTGGGATAAGTTTGGTTGAAGCTTGGGCTGACACAATGTCCTTAGGAGATTTTGTAATGCAGTAAGCCCTGCTACTAGATAAACCTATTATGTCCTGGAGGCTCATGTCTTAATCCCATCACCTGAAGGTCTTTTGTCTTGTAGATAGGCTGGGCCCAGTCCTACTGGGGCTATTAAGAAAGGTGGGGGCTGCTTTCCAGGAGCATCTTTCTCCTTTAGGGAGATATAACATTCTGCCTTTTTTAAAATATTTCTCAAAATATTTCATTCTTCTAGGAGAGGGGTGGGTGCTAACTTTGTACACAACAGTTGTAGCATCCTGGGTCACATGATTGCCATTTGTGACCTTCTCAGCTGGCTTCCGACAAGCAAAATCAACGGGGTGGGTGGGTTTGTTTAATGACCACCTATTCACTTAACAACTGCAGTGATTTCCTTAACAACTGTGGCAAAACAGGTTGTAAAATTGGGCACCGTTCCCTTAACGACTGCCTTGTTTAGCGATGGAACTATGGTCATAAGTTGAGGACTATCTGTTTATTTGAAGAGTCTTCCAAATACATTTTAAAACACTTTTGTGCTACAGTACGAGCAAAACATTGTGTTCCAAGATCATGTAAGAAGCAGTAAACAGGGAAATGGGCTGGGCAGATGGTGACTATTATCTCAGTAACAACCCCATGCAATGCTCATCTTCTTCCCCAGATAAAGTTTATGCAGTCACAGACCAGTTCAAAATAAAAATGCTAAAAATAAAATTATAAAAACACAATCAACGACGGCCAGCTACAACTGAAACTAGTTCTAGAAATTTCCCCCACCCATCAAAGAAATGTATATATCAGTAGTGGGTTGCCCCCGGTTCAGACCGGTTTGCAAGAACCGGTAGTAAAACCGGCAGGAGGCTCCGCCCACCGACCCCGACATCATCAGGAAGCTTCTGCGCATGTGCGCGGTCCCGTTGTGAACCGGTAGTAAAGGTAAGTAGAACCCACCCCTGGTATACATGTGACACACTTGTGTATGTGTGTACATATATGCACCAGTGGTCGGTTGCCCCCGGTCCGTACCGGTTCTATAGAACCAGTAGTAAAACCGGCGGGAGGCTCCGCCCACTGAGCCTGACATCATCAAAATGCTTCTGCTCATGCGTAGAAGAGTGCGCACACAAGCGAGCGAAGCGAGCGTGCACGCTCTGCCCCATTGCAAACCGGTAGTAAAGGTAAGTAAAACCCACCCCTGATATGCACACATACAGCCTGCCAGAAGCTGTGGAAGACCAGGATAAGGCAAAATTCTGTCGACTTAATTAATAGTGACACTTAAGTGCTAATTATCTGAAAATGAAAATATCCATTTTATAACATCAATTTTCCCTCTGTCATCTACAGTATATCAATCCCTTTCTCACACACCAAATCATTCTCATAGACTGAAATACAAATTTCCTTCCGAGAGAAATAGCAAAAAAAGAGAGAGAGAGCAGGATTTACATTGGCAAGTGAAAGGATTAATTGGAGGGAGACAGAAGAGATGAATGGAAGGAATGCAGAGAGAGAAAAAAGCCGGTTTAAGTTTGGACAGAAAGGGTTAAATTCACCAAGCAAGCATCTCTGCTCCATTCTCAATTCAACTTCCTTGGGCAGCTGTCATCCAACTCCTTTGTTCCACCAACTCCCTTGTTTCCTTCTCAGTAAATTTATAATAATGTCAACTTGCCGTGCAGTTGACAGCTAATTATGGGCAGCACAAGGAAGCACGTTTTTCTGATTGAGAATATACCAAGATATGAACCCTTAACAAGTAGCAATGGCTCTATAAACACACTGACAATCTTTCAGATTTCAGACCGATATGGCAGCTTGAGGAGACGAGCTCAAAGTTGAAGCTGTTCTCTGAATTTTTTTTTCCGGAGCTGTGAAGCGTCATGAAAAGTTCCTCCAGAATTGTTTGTCCTTATTTCCTTAATTCCCCCATGTTCTGGGATGCAGCGTTGTCATGGTTTCGTCTTGGTAGAACAGTAGGTAGGTCAATTTGGTCTAGTGGTTAAGGCACCAGGCTAGAAACCAGGAGAGTGTGAATTCTAGTCCTGCCTTAAGCATAAAAGCCAGCTGAGTATCTCTGGGCCAATCACAAGGAGATTGTGAGTTCCAGTCCCTCCTTAGGCATGAAAGCCAACTAGGAGACCTTGGACCCATGATGGCGAACCTATGGCATGCGTGCCACAGGTGGTACACGTGGCCGTATCCGGGGGCACGCAAGTTCAGCTCCGGTGTGCATGCATGTGCCGGCCAGCTGATTTTCAGGCCTTCTGGGCCCACCAGAAGTAGGGAAACAGGCTGTTTCCTGCCTCCGGAGGGCCTTGGGGTGGTGGTGGGGAAGGCCTGTTTTTCTCTCTCCCCAGCCTCCAGACCCTTTCTAGGAGTCTGTGGAGGGTGAAAATGGCCTTCCCCACCCCCCGGGAGGCCCTCCAGAGGCCGGAAACAGCCCGTTTTGCAAACAGCAACCCGTTTGGCTGTTTCCAGCCTCCGGAGGGCCTCTGAGGGGGTGGGGAAGGCCATTTTTGCCTCCCCAGACTCCTAGAAAGGCTCTGGAAGCTGGGGAGAGCAAAAAATGGGCCTACGTGCCGTTATGTACCAGGAGCGTGGGGAGTGTAGGAGAGTTGCACATACATGAGCGGGGGCAGGGCGATAGAATTATGGGTGTGGGCACGCACACATGCGACACCCCCTCCCCGCGCTCCTGCCATGCGGTGGCAAAAAGGTTAGCTATCACTGTGTTAGGCCAATCACAAGATTGCGAGTCCTAGTCCCATAAAAATCAGCTGGGTGACTTTAAGACAATCGCTCTCTCCCAACCCAACCCATCTCACAGGGTTGTTGTTATGGGGAAAATAGGAAGAAGGAATATTAGACATGTTCACTGGCTTGAATTATTTATAAAAAACAATAAAGGTGAGATAATAACTGACAATTGCCAAGAATGCGGCGGTTCAGACTTTACAGATGTCCCTAGCATTCTGGTGCTTGGAATTTCCAGGCAGGGCCTGGAAAAACAATATTCTTCCTATGCCTCATTTCCCGATGCCAGGCATCTGCAGGTCTTGCTCCCACCCGCAGCTTTTCCATTGGAAATCCTGGAATTTTTGGCAAGAGAAAATGATCAAGAAAAAGCACATATGATACAAGGCCCCAACTGACTTCCCTGGTTGTAAGTCACTCTGAAGTCAATACAACTGCGGCAATGGGATGACATGCTCGACCTTGCCTGTAACTCCCAAAGGTGCATTTTTTTAAGAGGCAACTGGACTTTCTGGTTTTTCTTTGAAGACGTTTCACTTCTCATCCAAGAAGCTTCTTCGGCTCTGACTGGATGGTGGGGAATAGAAGGATTCTATTCTTACAGACAGCTGGATATTTGCATTCTTTTAGCGGCCGTTAAGGTCCTTCCACTCCACACTATCCTGTCAGAGCTGAAGAAGCTTCTTGGATGAGAAGCGAAATGTCTTCGAAGAAAAACCAGAAAGTCCAGCTGCCTCTTGAAAAAAGCACCTTTGGGACAACCATGACCTGGATGACTGAGAATCTCCATAGACATTTAGTTTTAATCTTGTTACATCAACTCTTTCTTACGGCTTCTGTTTCTCTCTTCTCCAAACAGTTTCAATTTGTAAATTCATACCATAGACACTTACCTGTAACTGTTTTGGTCCATGATCTGCTAGCTAAAGATAGGATGAATTGGACTTCCTCACACCTGGTGGGCTCTAAGAGAATTAATCTGGTCCAGTGATTAAGGTACCGGACTAGAAAGTGGGAGACTGAAAATTCTAGTCCCACCTTAGGCATGAAAGCTGGCTGAGGGATTTTGGGTCATGACCAGGAGACTGTGATGTTTTAATCCTGTTTTTGTCATAAAAATTGGTTGGGGGACTTTAGATCAGTCATTCTTTCTCAACTCAACTCACCTCACAAGGTTGTTGTTGCGGAGACAGCAGGAGGAGGAGGAGGAAGCATATTGCCACCAATGAATTTTCAATAAAAATTAAAAACAACAACAACAAATTGGGTCCTCGTTTTACTGACCTCGGAAGGATGGAAGTCAACCTTGAGCCCTGTCGGGATCGAACTCCAGGCTGTGGGCAGAGTTAGTCTGCAGCACTGCATTCTAACCACTGTGCCACCACAGCTCTGTATGCCTTGATTAATTTTTAACAATTTCAAAGCCGGATTACATAAAAAATAAACGGGAGTGAGAAGGCTACTGTGGAAGATTTGGAACGGAGCTGTATCACCACGCCTTGGGAATGCATTGTTTTCCCAGTCAACCATTAAAATAGACCCAGGCTTTGCTCTGTTCTGTGTGAATTCCATGTGGTTGTCTGGCCAAAGCCTGGCAGTAAAACACCCATGTCTCACCTCTGGACAAAAGATCACACAACGAAAGACAAAGAAGCTCTTCAGGATGAAATGAACTGGGAAACGTTGAACATTCTTTCTTCTCCCGGGGAACGTGATTTGAGTTTAAATGGATGGGTGTGCAGACACGCTGATATTTCAGTTTGTGATTCAGCTTTTCTTTATTAGAAGAGGAAGTCCTTGGGGGAAGAGAACAGGCCCATGGAGGACAGGGAATTGGCCCAGACACTGTGTGTGTGTGTGTATGTGTATGTATAGTCCTTGTGAAGTAGCTTTCTGCAGTTGCAATGATCAAATAGATCAGAACAAGACAGTAAAATGAATCAGCGGGAACAGAATCTCAATATTTATTTAAATACTAACTGATAACCTGGCATTGCCTGGTTATTTATTTATCCCAATCTGCCTTTGAGGTGATTATCTGAATTAGCAGGCACCTGCCCCGACAACTTGCCCTCTTTGCTTGAAGCTGAGGGCCTAGGCAGTGGTGAAATCTAAAATTTGTTACTACCGGTTCTGTGGGCGTGGCTGGGGGGGGGGTAATGTGACTAGGTGGGCATGGCCAGGGTTTTTTTTTTTTACTTTTAAAACCATTTTTTCTACCTCTTCAGCGAAGAGGCCTTCTTCAGGCTTTTTTAAAACTTCTGCTGATCAGGCAACTTAGCTTGGATCGCCAGAGGTTTTTAAAAGAAAAAAAGCCTCTGCCGATCAGGCAACATCGTCAGAGGCTTTTAACACCATTTTTTCTACAACCTCTGAAGAGCTGCGGGATCATCAGAGCCTTTTTTTTTTTTACTTTTAAAAGCATTTTTTTTCAGCCGAAGAGGTTGTAGAAAAAAATGTGTTTAAAAATTAAAAAAAGAAAGCCTTTGGGCATGGGGGGGGGCAGGGATTTTTGCTACCTGTTCTCTGAACCACCCGCCTCCATTGCTACCGGATCGGGGGATCTGGTCTGAACCGGGAGCATTTCACCCAGGGCCTAGGGTGTTTGTTTTTTTTAAGAACCAATCCCCCTTACCAGAGGGAGCCCCCTTGTGGAGTAATGTGAAGTCGTTACCATGGCAACTCCACTGTGCTGTACAGTAGAAGCCATTTTAAGGCACAAGAGGCTGTATCTTAACAGAACTTGAATCCAAAATGCACACTATCACTGTCAAAAGTACTGTGATTTGACACCATAGATATAATGCATTCCTTTTCATTTCAGTGGCCCAGGCGTTCCAGAGTTATGCTAGAACACACACACACACACACACACCCCGAGGGGTGTTAGGGGTGTCTTACTCCCCATAGTATTTTTTTTTCCAGAGAGTAAGTCATCTGTGTACCAAGTTTGGTTGAAATTGCTCGAGGCGTTCCAGAGTTATGCTCGAACACACAGTACACACACGTACACACACACACAGCCATTTTTATATATATATATATAGATTTTGGGTTTCCTGGACCATGGGTTTCAGTGAAGGAAAAAATTTTGGAAAGAACACATTGCCATTGGAGTCAAAGAATATTGAGTTTTTTCATACACTCCCATTTCCTGGATTTCTGACTTAACTTGATGAAAAACCCAAGAGAAAATTAAATTGAAAGAAACGGAAACCAGAAGAAAGTTTCAGAATACAAATGAACATCCTGCCCTCGTCTAGTCAAGAGGCTTTTAAAAACTCTAGGAAACAACCAAATGCATTTCTCCTTTAATCTAAAACGTTTCTGGATAGCATACAGCAAGGGTGTCAAACTCGCGGCATCACATTGTTGTCACATTCCCCTTCACTAAAACAGGGGTGGGCATGGCTAGCGCATAACGCATCTGGCTCGCGGGCTGCGAGTTTGACAACCCTGGCATAGAGCAATGTTTCTCAACCTTGGCATTTTAAACTTGTGTAGATTTCAACTCCCAGAATTCCCTAGTCTGTCTGCGAAATTCTGGGAGTTAAAGTCCACATATCTTAAAGTTGCCAAAGTTGAAAAACACTGACCAAGGAAGTAATTCATACATGGCCAACAAGAAAGCTCATATCACTTGGATTTAAAATAATGTTGGTCTTTTCTCATAATTGTATGTCTTTCCTGATCTGGTGGCTTTGTACAGGTAGTCCTCGATTTACGACTATTTGTTTAGTATGTTGGGTTGTTTAGTATGCGGGTTGTTACGGGAGCTTCCCGTTACTCCCGTGTTACACCTCTCCTGCGCGAGCTGCACTGGTTGCTGGTGGTCCTTCGGATCCGCTTCAAGGTGCTGGTGCTTACCTATAAAGCCCTACATGGCAAGGGCCCAGGGTACTTGCAGGATCACCTCCTACCGGCCTCCCACTGCCCAGTGCGTTCACATAGGGCTGCCCTCCTCAGGGTGCCATTGGCCAGACAATGTCGGCTGGTGGCACCCAGGATGAGGGCGTTCTCTGTGGCTGCACCGACCCTCTGGAATGAATTACCCACTGAGCTCTGGACGGCCCTTGACTTCCGCTCTTTCCACGATGGCCTGAAGACATGGCTTTTTCAGCAAATTTCCTGATTTGCTGGGAGTTTTTAGTTTTAACTGTTGGGGATTTTAATTGGATTATTTTAGCATTAATTTATTGTTTTGTTTGTTTTATTGTTGTGAGCTGCCCTGAGTCCTTCGGGAGAAGGGCAGCATATAAATATGAATAAAATAAAATAAAAATGTGTTCAAAGTTACGATAGCACCAAAAACAGTGAGTTATGACTGGTCCTTGCAGTTACAGACTAATAGAAAAACAAAGTTGGAAGGTACCTTGGAGGTCTTCTAGTCCAAGCAGGAGATCTTTCATGTCATTTCAGACATGAAAAGAGATTGGCTGTCCAATCTCTTTTTAAAAACCTCCAGTGATGGAGCAACCACAATTTCTGGAGGCAAGCCATTCCACTGATTAATTGTTCTTACTGTCAGGAAATTTCTCCTGAGTTCTAAATTGGGTCTTTCCTTGATTAATTTCCATCTACTGGTTCTTCTTCTGCCTTCAGGTGCAACTTACAATGGTTGCAGCATCCTTGCGGTGATGTTATCCGAATTTGGGCGCTTGCCAATCAGCATGTGTTTATTATTATTATTATTATTATTATTATTATTATTATTATTATTTTAATTTGTATACCGCCCTTCTCCCAAATTGGACTCAGGGCGGTGAACAGCCACAATTAAAAATACATACAAATACAAAAGTTAAGATAATTAAAAATACATTAAATCAATCGGCCTCCCAATTTAAAACCCCAAATCGTTATAAAATTAAAATCCCATTAAAACTATTTAGGCTAGGCCAGCTTGTTGGAATAAATATGTCTTCAGGGCCTTACGGAAGGTCCGGACGTCCGGGATCAGTCGTATTCTGGGAGGTAGCTCATTCCACAGGGCGGGTGCCCCCACCGAGAAGGCTCTCCCTCTGGACATTGCTTGACCGACGGCACCCTGAGGAGGCCCTCTCTGTGAGAGCGTATTGGCCGGTGGGAGGTTATCGGTAGCAGCAGGCGGTCTCGTAGGTACCCTGGCCCTAAGCCATGGAGCGCTTTGAAGGTGAGAACCAATACCTTGAAGCGCACCCGGAAGACCAACGGGAGCCAATGCAGCTCGTTTATGATGGTTGCAACATCCCTGATTGCACAACATCACAACCTAATGCGATTGCCATTTGCCATTTTCCAGCTGACAGATGGGAGAAGCCAGATTTACTTAACAACCATGTGATTCCCTTAACAAGCATGGCAAAACAAGTTTATAAAACCGGGCACAACTCTCTTAATGATCACCTCACTTAGGAATGGAAATTCTGGAACCAATTGTGGTTTTAAGTCAAGAACTACCTGGATACCATATGTTGGGGAAGGTTACATCAGATGATTGGTCTTTCCAAGTCGGTGTAATCTTCTCTGGTTTAATTGGCAATGAGTCTCATTAATCTCAGTGGAGAGATGCCTTTTCCAGCCCTGGCTACCAATCTGTTTTGCTGCCAAGCTTGGAATGGAGTTGAATTAAATGACTTGTTTCCTCCAATCAGGACTGTAACTTTTCGAATTTTCCAAACCATCTCTAACCCCTGCCCTCTGCTTATGAAATTCATGGCCCAGTTATCCAATTAGTCACAGAAACTCCAATTATTTCTCCAGCTACCATACTCATTATTGGAAGACGGAATTCAGCAGTGGCTTTGTTAGAGGAGATACTCCTGATCATATTCAGAGTCATGGAAGAGCACTGGAAAATTCAGTAGCAGAAGATCCTGTCAAAGAGAAAATAGCTTGTAATATAATTTGTCTTGGATGTGGAATATGGTCTGCAGCCAGCTGGCCATCAGCAAGAACACATCCATTTGAAGTATTTGAAGCAGAAGTCGGATTTCTTAAGAAATATAAGATTGAAAAGCCTCACTCCTGTTTAAATTTCATCTTGAAGAGAAGAAATCAGGAGGGAGGAAGAGGAAGAGGCCTTTCCCCTCTTAAATACAAAGAAGGGAAAGAGGAGATTTTGCTTCTTAAATACACTCCCATTTAACTAACAATTGGTCAAATGAGACACAGTTAGGCATCTACAGGAAGAGTGAAAAAACAATCAAGGTGGAATAATCATCTAAGCCCTCCCCTCCCCTTATTTTAATATGATCCTGGAGACAGACTAGGTTGCGCATAAAAACAGTTGTAGTTTCAGTCACACTGTTGTGGTGGCCAACTTGACTTCTTTGACCAGTCCTGGGTCAGCCTGTGAAGAATTTTCTCCTTACCCATTTCTTCCTGAGGTCAAACAGTCTCATAGATGCAGAGTTGATGCAGTCTTCAGGATTCACAAGTACAGGAAAGTACTGGAAAAAGTCAACTTTGGGAAAGGGAAGTTTCTTCTTGAGGAGCCTGAGTGGCGTAGCAGGCTAATGCCTCCTATTAAGGCAGCATTTAACATCCAGCTGCCTGCAATTGTTGTGAGTTCTAATCTCACCAGGCTCAAGGTTGACTCAGCCTTCCATCCTTTCTAAGGTGGGTAAAATGAGGACCCGGTTTGTGGGGGCAATAAGCTGACTTTGTATGAATACACAAAAGTATGAAGGCTATTGCTTAACGCATTGTAAGCCGCCCTGAGTCTCCAGAGAAGAGCGGCATATAAATATAAATAAAATAAATAAAATAAATATATCTGGATCTTTATTAAAATTGGAGTGGAGCAACTCTGAAATTTAGCCTGCCTTGCTGGAGATGTTGAGCCTTTAATCCCCTATAAAGGAGTCCTATACAGCAGGGGTCTCCAAGCTTGGCAACTTTAAGCCTGGCGGACTTCAACTCCCAAAATTCCCCAGCCAGCTTTCCCCAGCCAACTTTAAGCCTGGCGGACTTCTGGGAGTTGAAGTCCGCCAGGCTTAAAGTTGCCAAGGTTGGAGACCCCTGCTATACAGAGAATTCATATGGCAACATTCCCCCTCATTTCCCTGAAAATCAAATTAGTCAGAGTGCACAAAACAAAATCTTTCTTTTTAAAAAATTCAGCTTGTGATAATTAAGTTGGAAAATCTGGTCATTGATGTTATTCAATCTCTAATGTTTTGACATTAAAACAAAATTCAAAGATCCTAGGGAAACAATCGTTTCATTTGAGCAACGCTTTGCAGGTACAGGCAGTCCTCGACTTACAATAGTTCATTTAGTGATCGTTCAAAGTTACGAAGACACTGAAAAAAGTGACTTATGACCATTTGTCACACTTACAACTATTTCAGTATCCCCATAGTCACATGATCTAAATTTGGATGCTTGGCAACTGGTTCCTATTTATGATGGTTGCAGTGTCCCAGGGTTATGGGATCAATTTTTGTGACCTTCTGACAAGCAGAGTCAATATGGGAAGCCACATTCACTTAACAACTGTGGGACTAACTTAACAACTGCATTGATTCACTTAACAACTATGGCAAGGAAGGACATAAAATGGGACAAAACTCACTTAACAAATGTCTCACTTAGCAATGTAATTTTTGGGCTCAATTGCGGTCGTAAGTCGAGGACTACTTGTACTTAAAATATCCTTATCAAAATTCACACACATTTTTTTTCTTCACATTTATCCTAATTTTATTACATTTTCTTTGAACTTTCCCTAACTTACGCCCATTTGCACATGGGTCCATGTTTTCTTATACCTCTGGTGCATATTCAGTGGACTGGAGAAACAATCAAATATAGAAAAATGTTGATTTTGAAATATAGCTACATTTCGATCTACGTCTTCGGGGAAAATGCGAAACAGGGTGTGTGTTAAAATGAAAATCTAATTTCTCCCCCAACTCTTACAATAACAACTGGGCATGCCTCAAACACCCTTCAGGTTCCAAAATTGATTCTGACTTGTTCCAAGGACAACCAAGGCAGAAAAGGCTGTGCAAATTCCACTCACAGTTGGTTTTTAGATGTTCTTTTCAAGATGTGTATAAATCAGGCTACCTCATATTACCCCTCTGGGGGTATATCATTTACAACCACAAGCCTGGTTCCAGGAAAGGAGGACTTATCTTGATTTTTTTCGAGATTCCCTGGCATCTTTCATCATCCCAATATTTGTATAATATATACTAAAAATGGCATCGCTTTCAAAAATGCTTTGATGTTAGCAGCCATTTGTAAACTTTCAGGTTCTCCAGATGTTTTCTTAAAGAATTGGGCTTCAAGGAAGGAAAGAGCTTAAAGTACATTTTTGTTTGATGTTCAGGGGTAGGAAACCTGTGACATTTACCTCTGATTTATGTACTATATGTTTTACTCCCACAATGCTGTTCTTTTTTGTGACAGTACTATTAATTCTCTGTAGAGAGGAGTTCGAAATAAACAAGGTTCTAACAACTACTCAGTCTAAGTAGATAGTGTCAACCCCTTAACCAGGCCAGACCAGACCAGGAAATCAACCCCACACAGAAGGTTAAAAAAAATACTACTTTTATTGTGATAAGACTATATGTCAGGTATGCCTCCTTTCAATACTCAAGAAAGAAAAACCCCCAACTCCATTTTCATAGAGAAAGGTACTTTTACTGATGATGAACTGAATGCAACCAAAGAAAAGCAAGGTCTGAGGTAATAGGCGCGAAAATCACATATAGAAATCATCCCTAAAACTCTCCCCCCAATCGCCCGGTCAGGATTATCCAATCCACATCCCCCCAGGGGTCATGTGGGGTACAGCTTCCGATGGTTCCATCCTCCTGGTATGCCATGCAGTTGACCTTGAGTGATCATCAGCGCTCTTCCCAGCTGCAGAGAGACGCTAAGGAAAACTTTCTTCATTTACTCCACCAGCTCACTTCCCCCCACCCCAGACATCCAGACAGCTCCCCCCTCCCTCGTTACAACGGCAGCCGAGCAAGCAAGCAATAAAAAGGCGGAGGCTGACATTCAGCCCTCCTGCAGAAGAGACATTATCCTTACAAGAAAACAGAATAAGGGGAAAAAGAGAAATATACATAAAGAAAAACATAATTACAGGTTCAGTATTAAGGTTTATCAGGATATTTAGAATAAAACAATTGCAGTTGCTTCGGAGCCCTAACATCTCGCTCATCTACCCATTCAGACTGAGCTAAAGGGAAATGTTTCCAGGCCATCAAGTACTGCACCTTACCGCGATGTTTCCTCGAATTTAAAATTTCTTTGACCTCAAAATGCTGTTCCCCTTCAATGAGTATGGGCACAGGAGGAGGTTCTTGGTTCGAACGCAAAGGGGATGAACGCTCGGGCTTCAGCAAGCTAACATGAAACACCGGGTGAAGGTTTTAGGCAGCTCTAATTGCACCGTAACTGGGTTAATTATGTGTACGAGGGAAAGGACCCAAGTACTTAGGTCCAAGCTTTTTCGACTTTTGGGTAGTTTGCAAGTACTTGGTGGAAAGGAAAACCCTATCTCCTACTTTATAATCCCGACCCTGAATTCTTTTCTTATCAGCTTGAGTTTTATGAGCTTGGTGAGCCTCGTCCAGGGCCTTACGGGTTACGGACCAAGTACCACGTAACTGTTCAATCCATTCAGCCAAAGAAGGTATCTGTGGGTTCTCCTGAGGCAACTCTGGGATGGGCACAAAGTCCTGGCTGGAGGCTACCTTAAATGGGGTAAACCCAGTACTTCTGTGTATAGAGTTATTATAGGCAACCTCTGCAAGCGGCAACAAGTCCGCCCAGGATAATTTCCGAGAGGTATGCCATGCCGGTTGACCTTGAGTAGTTATCAGCGCTCTTCCCAGCTGCAGAGAGACACTGAGGAAAACTTTCTTCATTTACTCCACCAGCTCACTTCCCGCCCCCCCCCCGACATCCAGACAGCTTGCCCCTCCCCCCCGTTACAACGGCAGTCGAGCAAGCAAGCAATAAAAAGGTGGAGGTGGACACTATAATTACCGAATCTTACAAGCCTCCCCTTCTGATTGTGCCTTCCCCTCCTTCTTATAACCCAGTGAATCTGTGAGGTATTTGCTTGATCTGCTTCTGAATATTATTGCATAGTTCTGGACTTAAAAATGCTTCAGCACCTTTGGTCTAGGAAACAGTTCCTCCATATCAGGGGTGAAATCCAGCAGGTTCTGACGGGTTCTGGAGAACTGGTAGTGGAAATTTTGAGCAGTTTGGAAAACTGGTAGTGGAAATTTTGAGTAATTCAGAGAACCGGCAAATACCACCTCTGGCTGGCCTCAGAGTGGGGCGGGAATGGATATTTTGCAGTATCCTTCCCCTGCCACACCCACCAAGCCACGCCCAGACAACCGGTAGTAAAAAAATTTGGATTTCACCACTGTTCCATATCTCCATCAAGGTCTTCTGACAAGCAAAGTCAATGGGAAAGCCAGAATTAAGTCAATGGGAAAGCCAGAATCACTTAAAAACCGGGTTACTAACTTACCGACTGCAGTGATTCACTTAACAACGGTGGTAAAATGGGGCAAAATTCACTTAACAAATATCTCACTTAACAATAGAAATTTTGGGCTCAATTGTGGTCGTAAGTCAAGGACTACCTGTATGTCAGTATTCCAAGTTATGCACCCATTAAGGACATAACTCTGAGGCTGGTAGATTCCTCAAAGAACAATTTATTGGACACATCGTTTTGGCACAACTGGTGAAAACCGACTCTGAAAGTTCCCACGGTTTTCACCTAATTAAAAAGTGAAAGTTTTCCTCTTCCTCCAAGTCATCAGTCACATTGTCCAATAGAGGTGCTTGGTTACTCCACTCCTCCTCTTCCCAGCCACCTGTTGGAATGACCTTGGTTCCCATAGGAAACCTTTTTGTTTTGACGGCATAACCTCAGCTAACTATTCCCCCCTCTCTGTCTTGTGGCAAACTGAAGCCCCAAAGATGGCCTCGGCCAGGTTCGCTTCAGGGTTGACATTATACATGTGTCAGTGCAGATGGCTGAATACATTCTATTCAAGGCAGCAACAATAATGAATTAAAATACAATGTCATGATTTATTCCAGAATTTCAGGTTGGCGCTTCCATTCTCAATTCCTTCAATAAAAAAAAAATAACACTGTTTTCATTCCACCATTGGTTAGATCAGCCAGAGATCAGATTCCTAATATATATAGGGACAGAATCATCAATTTTGCATCCAATCACAGTTTTCCAGAAAAAGGAACCAGCAAGACATTTTAGCTCCCAAAAGCAACTCTTCCATCTCGCCTCGGTGACCTTCGATGCACCCACAGAAAATTGCAAAATCAGGAATATAAGCCTGAGACTGGTATTTTGATTTGAACAGATGTGAAGTCCATCTCTGGCTAAAATATTTCTGAGTATGAAGAATGAAGGCATATTTCTTCAGTGAGTTTAGAAATATTTCTTCTGCATTCTTCCCTCTTTGCTTTCTCCTAGGAAGGGATTTAGACCTAGAGAAACTTGCTGGTGTTTTTGTAGCATCACCCAAATATCAGCAAAGTGATTTAAAGCTTATTTGTGTTGCTGTTATTTTGGCACAACGTTGGTTGAATTGTTCCAGAAGAAGGTAGAAGTTGCTAAGAGGGAAATAACCAATGAGTCCCTATTTTATATGCCAAATGTTCAGTGGTATCACTTCATCCAATGTTACGCTTATGCCTTTTAATGTAATCTGTTCATCAGAAAAGGTATGACAAAACTTCTTCTAATGTAGATTAACATGGGCTCTCCTGCAGTGTTTCTTTTGACAAATTCAGCTCACACCAGAGAGCAAAAAACTCCAATAAAGGGAGTACTTAATTCATTCTAAAAGACGGTTAAAGTCCTGCTTCCACATCTACCCTGCAAACATCCAGCTGACCACTAGATGGCCAGAGACACATAGCAGAATGTTATGTTGTGGCTGCCATCTAGTGGACAATGTGATTTTGCAGCCCAATTACAGCATAGAAATCCCATTTTAACAATATAGTACTCTATGGGAAAGTGATGGTGGGTGGGGGGCAGCTTTATACGGATTACATTGCCAAGAAAAAGGGAAACTGTGAAATTGCCAGGGCAATCCTTTACAACATCTGCTATTAAATAATTTTATGAAGAGGTTATTTATATAAACAGTAGAATGAACTGTTCTTTTAAGATAATATTTGCAGGGATTTGCAAACCAGGCTAGTGCAACTGCAATCCTACCAGCATATTGCCTGGCTAGTAAAAAGCTAGGATTATAATTGGCCAGATCATCGCTGGTATTTTTAGAGTGGCTATTATTACTCCTTAGATTCTTGGTTTAAGTGGAAATGAAGCAAGGTAAAATCTGGTGTCCTTTATGTATTTATTTCATCATGTGTATGAAGTGTATATTGAAGGTGGTGAACTGTTGAGAGTTGTATGCAACAAAAATTCATTTTAATGTATGCCAATTAGTGTACATTCAAAGTGACAATAAAGTTATTATTCTGTTCTGTTCTGTTCTGTTCTGTTCTGTTCTGTTCTATGCTATGCTATGCTATGCTATTCTATTTTCTATTCTATTCTATTCTATTCTATTCTATTCTATTCTATTCATTGCTCACCTCTTTTTTTGAGTGGAGAGAGGTAAAGCAGGTGCTGCTCTATCTGTTCCAAGCATCAATCTGATATTGCAGTATTTGCCAGAATTGTGAGCTCCCATTTGGGGAAGGTGATGTCTGTGCTGTTTTCTACTGTTCTTTCCCCAGGAAGTATATTTTATAATGTTACTAGCTGAATACCCGTGCTCCACTATGAAACTATGTGATCGGGCTTGATAAATTGACACTTACAGCTTGAAAATTAATGAGTCGTTACGATTGGCCTCTCCTCTCCCCTTCTGTCCCTCAGCCTTGCCCCACAGAAGCCTATCCTATCCTATCCCCTTTCTCTCCCTCAGCCTTGCCCCACAGAAGCCTCCCCTATCCTATCCCCTTCTCTCCCTCAGCCTTGCCCCACAGAAGCCTCCTATCCTATCCCCTTCTCTCTCTCAGGCTTGCCCCACAGAAGCCTCTCCTGTCCTATCCCCTTCTCTCCCTCAACCTTGCTCCACAGAAGCCTATCCTAAGCTATCCCCCTTCTCTCTCTCAGACTTGCCCCACAAAAGCCTCTCCTATCCTATCCCCCTTCTCTCCCTCAGGCTTGCCCCACAGAAGCCTTCCCTATCCTATCTCCTGGTTGCTGCTGTGAAAGTAAAAGTGAAACTGAAACTCCTCTCCTCTGCTTGTGTTTTGCATTTGGAACAGATTTCTTTTCAGGTGGGGAGGGGGAATATAATTCCTTAGCATCAGAGCGTGTTAATAATAATATAGGAAATACTAATGTTCTGATGATCATTTTTAAAAATCCTTTCTTAGTGAGCACCTAGAAGCCAAGAGGAACATACGTGGCAAATTGTGAAGATTTTGTGATGATGCATGAGTGGTATTTCGCTTTTATATATACGTGTGTGTATAGATTGATTGATTGATGATACTTCAATTAAGATAAGGGATCTGGAGACTAAACCATACAATGAACGATTGAGGAAATATGTCCAGTCTAATGAAGAAAAGAACAATGGATAGCAGTCTTCCAGTATTTGAGGGGCTGTCACAGAGAACAGGGTATATGACTTCAAAGCACCTGAAGGCAGAACAAGAAGCAATGGATGGAAGGAAGATCTTTAAAGAGAGATCCAACCTAGAATTAAGGAGAAATCTCCTGACAGTGAGAACTATTAATCAATGGAATAGCTTACCTCCAGTTGTTGTAGATGCTCCACCACTGGAGGTTTTCATGAATAGACTTTTGTCCAGAACGCTGTAGTCTCCTCCTTGAGCAGGGTGTTCGACTGGAAGACCTCCAACCTTATTATTCTATATTCTAAGTTCTGTCTTGATTGCAAATGCTTGTTTCTCCCTAATCTTATTTGCATTACTCCCATTATTCCTTTAATGGGAGTAATGCATAATTTTCATATATCAGTCCCAGGACAATAACAGTGACTTTTGCAAAGCTGTCTGCAACCAAAAGTTCATTCTTTCTTTACATCATGCTTCTCTTCTCCAGCTCCTACATGAATTCAGTGGTAGTCCCAATAATGATGAGTCTGACGTTTGTTTAAATGTTGAGATTCAGCTGAAAAGAGACACGTGGTATACCATCTCCTGCTTGAACAGGGGGTTGGACTAACAGGGGTGGGCAACTATGGCCCTTTTATGACTTATGGACTTCAACTCCCAGAATTCCTGAGCCAGCCATGTTAGCTCAGGAATTCTGGGAATTGAAGTCCACAAGTCATAAAAGGGCCATAGTCGCCCACCTCTGGACTAGAAGACCTCCAAGGTCCCTTCCAACTCTGTTAAATTGGCGTGATTGAGAGCCGAAAAAGAGGTACCTAACGCTCTGCCTCAACGGTTATTGGGTTTTTTTCTTCTCGCCACAGGGATCTGTTTTTCCCATTCCCGGTTCCTCTCTAGAAAGAAAACCAGCAAAAATTACGGTCCCAACCCAAATTGAACTAGGGTAGAACTCGATCAGGCATTGCGATGGGCACCCTTCGTATCGCGACAAGAGAAAGGAAGGACCTCTTCGAGAAGTAGGAAGTACCCGTGGGAGCCAGGCCTCGAGTGGCCATGGGGTCCAGGTCCAGGTCCAGGTCTAGGGAACGGCGTCGGCGGAGAAGCCGGTCTAGGTCTGAAGAGCGGGAAAGTCGGGGGAGGAGGAGGAGAAGAAATCGGGAAGGGAGGTGAGGCGAACGAACGCGGCTCCGAGATTTATGATCATAGAGTTCAGGATCATAGAGTTACTCGGTAGTTAGAAAGGCGTTAGGAATAAGCTCCTGCTGGATGCTTCTTCCCTAGAGTGGATGGCTTATATTTGGGGAGCTGGATTCAAATGAGAGTTTACCAATGAGGATTTAAAACCTTGTTTCCAAGCCTTGTTTCTCATCCTGTGAAATTTGGATAAGCAACGGGGCAGTTTTTAAGGGGTAATGCCTGGGGAGCAAGTCCCTCTGAGTACATAGAGATAGTATTAGAATAGAATAACAGAGTTGGAAGGGACCTTGGAGGTCATCTAGTCCAACCCCCTGCTTAGGCAGGAAACCCTACAACCACTTCAGACAAATTGTTATTCAACCTCTTCTTAAAAACTTCCAGTGTTGGAGCATTCAACATGGGATAACTTTGAAGCGAAGCCTTCAAGAATCTGCTGCCTCCCATCCCCAGCACTCTTGGGAGTGAAAATACGAAACTCCATATTTCATGGTAGGGCTCCATAAGCTTTCTCTTTAGGCCAGTGCTTTTCAACTTTGGCAAGTTTAAGATGTGCGGACTTCAACTCCCAGTATGCAGGAATTCTGAGAGTTGAAGTCCATGCACATCTTAAACTTGCCAAAGTTGAGAAACAACGTGCTGGAGCTCAAAACCCAATTGTCTCAATAACAATAATAACAGTACCCACTGTTGTTACTGCTACACTATCCAGGTATGCAATTTTTTTAGAAAGAGAAATAGAATGTAGAATGTAATACGATACAGGTAATTCTCACTTAGCAATTCAAATTGGTACCAGCAACATTGTTGTTAAGCAAAGCAGTGGCTAAATGAAACTGTGACTGTGATTAAGATCTTCCACTGTTCTTTGCTTGACGGATATGCAAAAGTTGAAAATGCAAGAATTGGTTATAAAGTTAACTTTTTCATCACAAATGTAACTGTGGTTGCTACATGAGATAGTTGCTAATTGAAGACAATCTGTATAACCAAGTTTTTTTCCCACTGAAATCATACAGGGCATTTGTCTTAATTATATTCTGTTAATAGAGTATAAAAGTTTGTTGCCTGAATTAGATAACCAAAAGAAGAAAGGGAAGTGGAATCTTAATAAATTAAAAGCATATGCAGTTATACATATTGAGGATTATTTTCAGAATAATAAAATCTGGGGAATATCAGGATTTCATGGACTCCCTAAATTCCCTATGCCAGACAAAGAAAAAGCAGATAATCTGCTGAAATACACCCTCATGTCAACCTTAAGGGGGCATATGAAAAAGCCAGGGAGGTAATATATTGAAAGGTATCAATATTTTCAATTCAAATTACTTCAGTACAGACTTCGTCTGCATCACATGTATTTAATTGTTTTACAGTAGGTTTTGTGGAGATAAAGTCTGAGCCAGTTCAACAGAATTTTTGGCAATTCGGGTTGGTGGGAGTAATGTATTGATGAATGCTGATTTAGCTGACCCAATTAGCTCCTTAAGATGATTGCAGAAATATAGATATATAACAAGGGTGGGGAACATTTGAGTGTCAAGGGCTGCTCTTAACAGTTTTGAGGCTGCCCAAGTGCATGTGGTTGCATCACAAAAGAGCAAAGCCTAGTATGGGGGAGGATTTTGTTCTTTTTAAAAATTGTGACATGCCTATTATAAAACTTAGAATACAGTTTTCCTTTTTTCCTACCACAAAACATTTTTGGTTTGCAACGGTTATGCTCAGAGGAGGCTGTAAGGACCACAGAGGCAGGTCTCAGAGGCCACTTGTTTCTGACCCATTTTAAACTAACACCAGAGCTTTTCTTTTTAAGCTCAGAGGAAGAGAACCAGAAATGGGGAAAGAAGAAAGAAAAAAGCAGGGACCAGCATCACAAGAGACAAAAGAGTCACTCTTCCCGTCACTGGGAACGGTCCCCCGACTCGGATTCCTCTTCAGAAAAAAGGGGGCGTAAAAGTGAGAAGAAGGGGAAGAAGTACCGGAAGCGTTCTGAATCCAGGTCCTCAGTGTCTTCCATGACATCCCCATCACCTTCCCGCTCACAGAGCTCCAAGGGTGACTTAGGTGAGCAGCTAAGCCTCCAGGAACGCTTGAGATTGAAAGAAGACCAAAAAAACCAAAAGGAGTTGATGAAGGCTCTTGAAACCCCTGAAGAGAAACGGGCCCGACGTCTAGCCAAGAAGGAGGCCAAGGAACGAAAAAAACGGGAGAAGATGGGATGGGGAGAAGAGTATATGGGTTACACCAATACTGACAACCCTTTTGGAGACAACAACCTGCTAGGGGCTTTCATCTGGAGCAAGGTAAGTCCTGAATTCATGTCTACAATCCAAGACAGGTGGTGGAGGGTGCACTTTCTCACTCATAATCTAATCCAACCTTCAGGGTTGTTAGGAAAGCCGTGGAGTGAGAGGTGAAGATTAGACAGACAGACAGACAGACAGACCTCCTTCCTTGAGCAGTCTTCCTCAGCCTGATGCTCTTCCGAAGTGTTACATTTCAGTTCCCCTAATCCATCAGATGTGCCCTATGGCTGTGATTGAAGAATGATGGAAATTTAAGTACAAAATATCTGCCAAACTTCTAAGCTGTGGAAATCAAAAAATCACAAGTACAATAAAACTTCAAATTAGTATGGGAGTATTCCAGAAGAAATAGATGAAATTGGATGCTGGGAACTTGAAAGGGTTAGACTTACCCTGTTTCCCCCAAAATAAGACATCCCCTGATAATTTATTTATTTATTTTTTATTTTATTTTTTATTTGATTTATATGCCGCCCTTCTCCGGAGACTCAGGGCGGCTTACAGTGCGTTAAGCAATAGCCTTCATACTTTTGTATATTTATACAAAGTCAGCTTATTGCCCCCACAATCTGGGTCCTCATTTTACCCACCTTAGAAAGGATGGAAGGCTGAGTCAACCTTGAGCCTGGTGGGATTCGAACTTGCAGTAATTGCAAGCAGCAGATGTTAATAGATGTTAATAACAGGGTGCTTTAAACCACTGTACTACAGGCTCTAATAAGCTCAATAGGGCTTTTGAGCGCATGGCAATAAGGCCAAGCGCTTATTTCAGGGTTCAAAAAAATATAAAGACAGGGTCTTATTTTTGGGAAAACATAATGTCCCAAAAAACTGCAGGGATTCCTTGATGCTAGGAAAAAAAATTATTTGGTTTTAATTTAGGGTTTGATGGGTTGTATTTACTTTTTAGGCTTTGGAAAAAAAGGGAATTGGACACTTAGAAGAAAAAGAACTGAAAGATCGGAACAAGCGGATCCAAGAAGAAAATCGACTTGAATTGCAGAAGGTAAGAAATGAAAATAAAATAGATGAAGAGAATCCTTTGAGTTTTGCATTAATCCAGAACCAGTTGTTTTATTCCAAGATGTAAACTTGTAAAGTATGATGGTGAACTGAGTCTAATGTTTGGACATGGAAGTGATTTTGATATTTAAGATCATTAAGATAGCAGACCAGTTCTGAATTTAAGATACCCCATTTCCTAAGACATACATTTTCATACAAAATGGTCCAGGAGCGATATCCAAGATAAAGTGTATATCCTTTTCTAACCAGATCAGTGTTTCTCTTATCTGATTCTTAGCCATTGCAGAGAATTCCGAGAGCTATTCTGTTTGAGAAATGCTGAAACCGATAGGGACTAGGGAACTGCAGATACTACTTCTCTATAAAAATTTCCATTAGGGAAAATTTTCAGCAACAGCAGAGAAATTCTGATTGCATGTTGTTGGATTGAACAGAAGAAGCTGTGTTGTTCAGAATAAAACTGCCATTTGTCAAGCTCAACCTAAATGATTGATAACACCAATCTTTCCAGTATTTTCTTATACTTTCCTAAAATGCCAAACGTTAAAGTAGAGATATTGATCAGAAATTTTTCTGGGATGGGTCAGCATTTTTCACTTTGGGCAAATTGCAGTTTCTGAAAGGCAATTTAGGCAAGAAAAACCAAAGTACAGGTCCAGACTAGGTGAAATTTGGCTCAACAGCAGTAACTGTGAGAGGGATGTTGGAGTCCTAGTGGACAATCACTTAAATATGAGCCAGCAATGTGTTGCAGATGCCAAAATCGCCAATGCAGTCCAAGGCTGTATTAATAGAGGGATAGAATCAAGATCATGAGAAGTGATACTACCGCTTTATAATGCCTTGGTAAGACCACACTTGGAATACTGCTGTGGGTGCTCTTAACACGGGAGGCTTTTAAGAAGAAACAGCCATTTGTCTAAAATGAAATAGGGTCTCCTGCTTGAGTAGGGGGATGGTGGAGAAGACCTCCAAAGTCGCTTTCAACTCTGTTATTCTGTAATTTCTTTGAATGTAGTCTTCGGACTTCATTGAGGAGCCTAGCCTCATTTTTTTTTCATATCAGTGCACTCTAAATATTTGCACAAACTGTGAGTAAAGGTAGTTTTCAACTTATGGCATAATTGAGCCCAACATTTATGTTGCTCGGTGAGACATTTGTTAAGTGAGTTTTGCCACATTTTCTGATTTCTTGCCACAGTTGTTAAGTGAATCACTGCAGTTAAGTTAGTAACATGGTTGTTAAGCGAATCTGGCTTTCCCATTGACTTGTCAGAAGGTCGCAAAAGGTGATCACATGACCCCGGGACACTGCAACCATCCTAGGCAGAGCCAGTGGCCAAGAATTTGAATTTTGATCACGTGACCACAGGGAGGATGCAATGGTCGTAAGTTTGGAAACTGTTATAAGTCACTTTTTTCAGTGCTGTTGCAACTTTGAACCGTCACTAAATGAACTATTGTAAGTCAAAGACTACCTGTGTTGCTAGGGGGGGCTTGCTCATTTGCATAACACATTTTTGTGGTTCCAGATTTTTCAGAAAACCCACATCTCCGCGTTGAACCTAGAATTTCATCCATTGAACTCTGATGCTGAACTTTAGGAGTAGCATCTGCTACTGCTTTGTTCTGTGCCTCTGGATCAGTGTTTCTCAACCTCAGGAGAGCTTTCAGATATCTGGATTTCAATGTTGAAGATGCACATCTTAAAGTTGCTGAGGTTGAGAATCACTGCTCTGGAGTGAGAAGGGAGTGTAGGGTCTCCTGCTTGGGTGGGGAAGTTGGACTAGATCAGTGATGGCTAACCTTTTTGCCATTGTGTGCCAAAAACGGGGGGAGCATGGTGGGGTCACACGCACGCGTGCCCACATCCATAATTCTATGCGCCCCCCCCGTGCTCCCCCTGCTTTTGGTACACGATGGCCCGTTTTTTTGCTCTCCCCAGGCTCCAAAGCCTTTCTAAGAGTCTGGGGAGGGCAAAAACAGCCTCCCCCCCCAGAGGCCCTCCGGAGGCAGGAAACAGGTGGGCCCAGAAGGCCTGAAAATCAGCTGGCTGGTGCACACATGCATGCCAGAGCTGAGCTCGCGTGCCCACCAATATGGCTCTGCGTGCCACCTGTGGCACCCGTGCCATAGGTTCGCCATCACGGGACTAGATGATCTACCAGGTCCCTTCCAACTCTGTTAAATGAGTGCCAATGTATTGTGTACCTCTGTTAACCCCTCCCTTCCCCACATATACAAGGTGAAACAGCTCCGCTTGGAGCGGGAACGGGAAAAAGCCATGAGGGAGCAAGAGCTGGAGATGCTGCAGCGGGAGAAAGAGGCGGAGCATTTCAAGACGTGGGAGGAGCAAGAGGACAATTTCCATCTTCAGCAAGCCAAGCTACGGTAAACAGGGACAATGGATGGAACATAGGTCTTCAGGGGAGGGGGTAATTAAGTCTCCAAATATAAAACAATAATGACGCCATTTGTAGTCCACAGTATAATTCTCAGACCTGATTCTGCCAATATATTTCTTTGGAGTCCAAGGAAGGGAAAAACCTTCCAATATGACCAGATGAAGAACAGGGAAGAATTGATAGTCTAATGGTGAAACATCTAGTTTGGAATTTCTTGGGTTCTCTAACTGCTAGGATTTTTGGAAATAGTTTCCTTTAGTCAAGAAGACTCCACAGTACTGGATTAGATGGGTCAGGAGTTTGACTTGAGCTTTCCATTATGTTTTCCATCAAATCCAGCTTTGTAATCATGTTTACAAGCATAGGAACTCTTTGAAAGATCTGTTGACTAATTTTATCGAGGACCTAGGTATTACATATATGGTATTACACTTAATCCTGAATTTACGACCTTAATGGAAACTGTCCATTATAGCAATAGCAATAGCACTTAGATTATAGATATACCACTTCACAGTGCTTTTACAGCCCTCTCTAAGTGATTTACAGAGTCAGCATATTTCCTCCAACAATCTGGGTCCTCATTTTACCCACCTCGGAAGGATGGAAGGCTGAGTCAACCTTCAGCCTGGTGAGATTCGAACTGCCAAATTACAGGCAGCCGGCAGTCAGTAACTCCATAAGGATGTAAAATGGATCACCCATGTGATCAACCTGATTTTAGGACCGTTTTTTGCGGCTGCTGTTTAATGACCACCACATTCATGAAGCAAACCCATTGTTTGCTATGGGCCAGTTTTGCTGAAAACAGGAAGTAAATGCTGATTGTTCGTAAAACTGTTGTAAAATGTGATCATATGACTCTGGGTCACTCCAAACAGCAATAAATGCAGGACCGTTGCTGAGCACCTGACATGTGACCAGGTGACCATGGAGAGGGGTGGCGGTCAGTACTGTTCTGTCCCTGTCTCACACACGCACACCAGCAGTCGACCAAGAGTTAAAATAAATCAGCAGACAAGAATTTCCGTTGATAACAGAATTGGCAGCAACCCCGTGGCTGCTTGCCAAAAGTTTTTACTTACAAAGGGAGGTTTTTATCCTCCGTCCGAAACATCAAAGTAAGTTCACAAAAGCCAAAGATTAGTCAAGTCCAGTCCAAAAATCAATCCAAGCAGAGCATATAACAAAGTTCCAGAAATGCAGAATGACTTGCTAGCTTTCAGCTTTGTTCGTCACAAGGCATGACTGGCCACCACACCCCCTTTTATCCCCTGTGGGGTGTGGTCCAGTGATTCAGCTTAATCTCTGGCATGCCTCTTCCTCTGCTATGCGCGCTTATCTCTGTGACGCTGTCGGGGGTCCAGCCAAGACTCATCTCCATCGCTGTCCAACTGCGGCTGCTCTGAAGTGCCTGGCCCCTGGCCTATCTTTTTGTCTTTGGAGGACACCTGAGGCATTGCCAGAGAGGAGGGTCCTGGAGAGGGAGGCCTTGCCAACTCCTCTCCTTCACTTTTGGAGTCTTCTCCCTCTGATAAGACAGGCTTGGGGGTCGGAGTCACAACAAGTACTTTGAACCATGTTATAAGTACCTTGGGGGCGGGTGTCTGTTGTAACTTCGATCAGTCGTTAAATGACTGGTCATAAGTCAAGGATTACCTGTAGGTATATTATACAATAATATATAATTGTATTAGATAATATTTACTGTACTAGATATTCTGATACGTAGGCTATTTTGATTTCAGCATCAAACATTGTCCCATCCTCTGACGTTGCACAAATTGGTAGCTCTTAAGTGGCTTTTGCCAGCTTATGAGCCACGGTGGTGCAGTGGTTAGAATGCATTACTGCAGGCTATTTCTGTTGTCTGCTGACCGCCTTCAATTTGGCAGTTCGAATCTTACCAGGCTCAAGGTTGACTCAGCCTTCCATCCTTCTGAGGTGGGTAAAATGGGGACCCAAATTGTTGGGAGCAATTGGCTGACTTGGTAAACCGCTTAGAGAGGGCTGTTAAAGCGCTATGAGATGGTATATAAGTCTAATTGCTATTGCTATTATCATGATGTGTCTGGAAATAGAAAAGCCTGAAAATAAACGTTTAAATACTACCATTATGCCAGTTTTGCTTTGTGCAGCAGAAATGTGGACACCATTTGCTTAGGATCAGGAGGAAATAGAGGCGTTTGAGATGAGATCTTTCAGGACAATCCTGTCATCTCCTTAAGCAATTGATGATGGAATGAGGACCCTTGATAGGCAGATAGGCAGTTAACAGCCCATAGTTAAAAAATAAGAACCAGCAATACTGCCTTTGTTAGTTTGGACATGCTTATAGGATGGATACAGCATGCCTGTTAAGGGACTATAGAAACTGATATCCATCTAAATGGAAAGTATTTTTTTAAAATATCCCCCCCCCCCCCACAATTCCTCAATCAGCCAAATAAACTGAAGTACAGAGTTACAGTTTAATGTCACAAATGCTGACATGAATGCCATATCTGTTGTGACTCCGACCCCCGAGCCTGTCTTATCAGAGGGAGAAGACTTCGAAAGTGAAGGAGAAGAGCTGGCAAGGCCTCCCTCTCCAGGACCCTCCTCTCTGGCAATGCCTCAGGTGTCCTCCGAAGGCCAAGAGATAGGCCAGGAGCCAGGCACTTCCAAGCAGCCGCAGTTAGACAGCGATGGAGATGAGTCTTGGCTGGATCCCCAACAGCTTCGGAAAGATAAGCGCGCGCAGCAGAGAAAGAGGCATGCCAGAGATTAAGCTGAGTCACTGGACCACACCCCACAGGGGATAAAAGGGGGTGTGGTGGCCATTCAGGCCTTGTGACGGACAAAACTGAAAAGCTAGCAAGTCATACTGCGTTTCTGGAACTTTGTTATATGCCCTCCTTGGATTTATTATGGACTGGACTTGACAATTCTTTGGCTTTGTGGACTTATTTTGGTGTATCAGACGGAGGAGAAAAACCTCCCTTTGTGAGTATAGTCTTTGGCAGGCAGCTACTGGGTTGCTGCCAATTCTGTTATCTCAAAGGAATTCCTGACTGCTCGTTTTATTAACTCCTGGCTAACTGTTTGTGTGCTTGTGAGATGGGGACAGAACATAATCTATTCAGGATAGAGAACTCTACAAGGGGTACCTTCAGCTCCATTAGGCATACCTTATAATTTGTGGTCTATCCCACCAGCACTGGAGAACCTGAAAGGAAGAACGAATCCTACCGTCTGCCTGCAGCAATAACCTTGAACAGTTGGTACCCAGGAATTCTATTCAGATTTAAGACAAAAAGTTGCCTTTACCTTCAAGGGCATTTTGTCTCTTGCACCAAGGTTGTCTGCTCTGATCAGCAGTGTGTTTCTGGAGGGTAGCAGAGAAAATTCCTTTCTTTGGAGATGTCTGGGATCTAACCTTGGATACCCACCAGATGTAGAGATATTGAACCCTTCCCAAAATCTTTACCCTGGGTTGCATTGCTCTTAACTTCTTTCCCCGGATATCCCTTTTCTGGCAGCTCCAAAATCCGGATCCGAGATGGGCGGGCCAAGCCAATTGATCTCTTGGCAAAATACATCAGTGCTGAAGATG
Organism: Ptyas mucosa; assembly: GCA_012654045.1. Taxonomy (NCBI): domain Eukaryota; kingdom Metazoa; phylum Chordata; class Lepidosauria; order Squamata; family Colubridae; genus Ptyas; species Ptyas mucosa. The sequence continues at coordinate 89,289,253 of WNWU01000001.1, forward strand.
ATGACTTGGCAGTGGAGATGCACGAACCTTACACATTTCTGAATGGACTCACTGTCTCTGACATGGAAGATCTACTAGAAGACATCCAGGTATCCAGCCGATGGTGGCTGTCCTGTTCTCCCAGGAGGGAGAGAAGGGTCTTCCCGACCCTGATCCGACGTTCGTCTAGCTCAGCCTTCCTCTACTTGGTGGCTTGCAAATATATTAAGGCCCAACCATCTAGAACAGGGGTGTCAAACGTGATTTCATTGAGGGCCACATCAGGGTTTGACCTCAGGGAGGCCATGGCCAGCTCAATGTCACTCGTGTCGGGGGCTCCTGTGGTGGCCCTAGTGGTTTGCCAGTGAAAACGGGCTCCTGAGCTCCGTTTTCAGCTGCGATGGCCTCCTGCAATCCTCTGCCAGCAAAAACAGAGCTCAGGAGCCTCCCGTGCTCTGTTTTTGCTGGCAGAGGATTGCAGGAGGCCGTCGCAGCCGAAAACGGAGCTTGGAAGTTTTAGCTGGCAGAAGCATTGTGGGCCGGTCCTTTGCTGTTTCCAGGGTGGCCCCTTGGGCCAGAACTAAGCATCCCATGCGTCGGATCCGGCCAGCATGCCTTGAGTTTGACACTCCTGATCTAGAAGATACAGGAAGTCCTTGACTTATGACCATAATGAAGCCTGCCTGTTACGATTGTAAGTCATGACAGTTGTAAAGTGGGTCACTCATGTGACCAACCTGTTTGTACAACCTTTTTTGAAATGGTCATTCAGCGAATCCATTGTTCGCTATGAGTTGGTTTTGCTAAATACAGGAAATAGAGGCTGGCTTTCAGCAAAAATGTCGTAAGTCATGTTGGCATGACCATGGATTGCTGCAAACAGTCGTAAATGTAGACCAGTTGCTGAGTGACTGATACAGTCAGATGATCAGAGGGGTGGAACTTTGGAACCAGGTTTTCAAGGCCTTTGCGGTGGGGGTGGGGGCTGTCCTAAGTTTGAATGCCATATGGGTGGTCATAAGTCGAGGATTACTTGTACCAAGCTGGAGGAGGCTGGGCTAATTAACAATTGCAATTTAATGCAACCATGTAATTTGTACTTAAACAACTTGTCTAGTCCAGATGATTATAAACAAAAGGAAAGAATAAATGCAAATTATTGTCAAGAAGCTATTTTGCTACAGTATTTTCTAGTTTCTTCTCTTTGCTTCTCTTCTTTCAAATTTAATTTGCTTTCAAATATTAGGTGTCCCCCATTCCCATTTTCTTCTCCCCATTTGGCAGGAGAAAAAAAATTAAGTAACTTTTATAATGTCCATTCCTCCCTCAGTTCAAATTTCAAGAAGAGATAACAGTTGAAAACAAGCACTATATCTGTTGTTCTTTCTTTCCTTTTCTTTCTTTCTTTCTTTCTTTCTTTCTTTCTTTCTTTCTTTCTTTCTTTCTTTCTTTCT
>WNWU01000001.1:89290695-89325875 GCA_012654045.1 Ptyas mucosa
TCTTTCTTTCTTTCTTTCTTTCTTTCTTTCTTTCTTTCTTTCTTTCTCTCTCTCTCTCTCTCTCTCTCCCTCTCTCCCTCCCTCCCTCCCTCCCTCCCTCCCTCCCTTCCTCCCTCTTCTAATCTCTTTCCCTCTTGTTTCAGGTTTACATGGAGTTGGAGCAAGGGAAGAATGTGGATTTCTGGAGAGACATGACTATCATCACTGAAGATGAAATAGCCAAACTCCGGAAACTGGAGGCTTCTGGGAAAGGACCAGGTAGGGGCAGAAAGACAAAAATTAGGACTCCATTAATTCCATCCAAAAATAGTTCCCTACCCACCACTGGCTTTCAGCAAAATATGGTATTTTTCATTTTCTGAAAGCATTTGATATTACCCATTCCACTGAACTGTAGTTCCTCTTCATATTCTCATCAATACTTATTTATTTGTTTGTTTGTTTAATCAAATTTAGACACCACCCATCTCACTGTCCAAATGACTGGGCATTTTTACAGATAAAAGCCATAAAACCATATAAAAGGAATACAATTCAAAACAGAATTAATGTACTCCTCCCCAGGCTTGGCCACCTGGGGAATTTTACATTGAAAACTAATTGCACTTCTGAGACTTTTTTGGAAGGATCATACTTGGCAGATGTTGTTTCCGATGGAGATCAGGGTGATCAGAGTCCCCATCATTCTTACAGCATACCTCTTTGATAGATCCCTACTTTGCTTCTGGAAAGCATCTTCTTCCTCTTCTAGATTGGGCAGAGCCAACAGTGTGGCTTTTATTCGTTCCTCTATTTTGTTTTAACCAGGGACTCTTCATATAATTGCCAAGTTCCTTTCCTTGAATAGCTAAGCAGACGTGGATACTTTAACGTAGAGGCAGTTTTTTCTTTTCTGTTACTTCTATTCCATTTGAACAATCAAAACACATCCCTCATTCATTATATTCTGATTGGGTGAATCATCCTACTAGTGTTGAACTTTGGATCCTAGAATTCCCTGCCATGTATCAAAGGATTCTAGGAATTGAAGCCCAGTACTGCTGTGGGCACTGAGCTGAAGAAGACTGCCTTAGAATCTAGGCAATTTTGCTGTGCTTGCTAGTTCCTTGAATAGACCTAGTGCAGTTAAAATGACTGCACCCTCATCCCCAAATATCCTTTCAAAATCTGATGTAAAAAATATGTCCTGTCCTATTTATCTGAGATCAAGACACTCTTCCTGGGCACTGGAACCAATTGTCTCCATGTCCTCTTCTGGCCTACAGATTTAAGGAGTATCTTCTTCCAATGCAGTGGTCCGCAACCTTAAACACTCAAAGAGCCATTTGGACCCATTTCCCACAGAAAAGTAAACACCGGGAGCCACAAAACCCTTCCCGTGCCTGACTATTTCTTAAGCGGCCACAAAACTAGCATATGTAGTTGAATTAAACATTCTGTTTTCTTCTGAAACTTGTCTTGGATTTATCCATGGTTGGCCTACCGGGGGTTGAAAAGCTCAATAAATTGTGTGCCACTGGGTGTCACACATTGGCGGTTGTGACACATATTTTGGGCGATAGGGAGCTGCAGCAGAGGACTGAAAGAGCCACGTGCGGCTCCAGAGCCACGGATTGCTGACCCCTGTTCCAATCGTATATTTTTGTGTCTTGCAGGAGAGCGTCGTGAAGGGGTGAATGCCTCAGTTAGTTCTGATGTACAGTCTGTCTTCAAGGGGAAGACCTACAACCAGTTGCAAGTGATCTACCAGGGAATCGAGGGCAAGATCCTGGCTGGGGGACCCAACTTGGACATTGGCTACTGGGAGAGCCTGCTCCAGCAGCTAAAGGCATACATGGCACGGGCCAGGTAAATAAGCACGTATCTGATTTATATCCACCTCCATCCAGAGGGGGACTCAGTGGTTTATACCATGTACTTTCCATTACCAATGAATCAAGACTTTCCCAAATGACTGGACCAAACCAGACTGGCTAGCATTCTGGCTGTCTGGATTTGGTGGAAATAATTGGCCTTACCAACTGATCTCAGAAAGCTAAGCCATATCAGACAGGGTAAGTGCTCCCTCTGAGGTCCACCATGAAATCAGATCTGTAATCTTGATGGGAAAATTGAGCGCATGTCCCAAAAGAAAACATTGGCCAACCCCATCCATGTAGCTACCAGGAAAACTGCATGGATTTATCCATGTTGTCTTCAGGGAAATAAATTTAGTTCGAAAGAGACTTTTAATCCAGCTGGAAGGTGCGGGTTGGAGATGGAAAGGTACCTCTCAAGAATTAACGACTTACTAGGCCATTTTAGTGGGTTTGATATATTTTTTTTGAAGCATTCATTGTATCGAAACAGCCACAAAAGAGCTCAACCAGATTGGGATTATAAATGTGGGGATGGAAAGGAGAATGATGAAGATGACATTAGAAAGGGGCATATTGCCAAAGAATAGTGAATATCAAGGCATAATTTTAAGAGGGCTGTGCTGTCCCAATACTATGCCAATCATCATTGGTGTATGGCCCTTATTCAGGAAGTTGGAATCAGACTGAATAGATTTCATGGAAGGAACATGACCATCATTTCCACAGACAGACAGACAGTCTCTCTTTCTCTCTCTCCCTCCCTCCCTCTCTCAACACACACACACACACACACCTGACCACAAGAACTAATTCTGTGTTCTATCCCTCCTGGCTCACAGGTTGCGAGAACGGCATCAGGACGTCCTGCGCCAGAAGCTGTACAAGCTCAAGCAAGAACAAGGCGTGGAAAGTGAGCCCCTTTTCCCCATCATGAAAAAAGAATCGCCATCCCCAGAAACTGCCAGTAGCAGTCACAGGTACCTGTGGTTGGGATGCTGTTACCTGTTTCCTTCATCCTTAACACTGAAGGTTTTCATCCCAGTGCATAAAGACTCAGGTGCTTTTTCTATTGATATGCATAGCTGCTCCTAGGTGACATAAATAGCATTATCATTATCAGAGCAGCATTATCCTTCCTATGCAAGGAGAAGTCTTGCTGTTTTATATATTCGGTAGTACATTGCTCAATCTGGGCTCCCTCCAAGATATATTTATTTATTTATTTATTTATTTATTTATTTATTTATTTATTTATTAATTATATTTATATACCGCTCTTCTCCCGTGGGACTCGGGGCAGTGTACAGACAAATGATAAAATACATATAATACAAATATTTTAAAGATTGATTAAAATACAATTAAATAATTTGGTCTTGAACCTAAAATTAAAACTCTAAATTTATGAGATTAAGATTTAAGAATTTAAGAGCAGTTTTAGAAGAGGTTAGTCCAGGCCAGCCTGCTGGAATAGAAACGTCTTGAGGGCACGGCGGAAAGCGTGAAGATCCGGGATTGTCCGTATCTCTGGGGGGAGCTTGTTCCACATGGTGGGTGCCCCCACAGAGAAGGCTCTCCCCCTGGGGGCCGCCAGTCGACACTGTTTGATCGACGGCACCCTGAGAAGCCCCTCTCAATGGGAGCGTACCGGTCGGTGAGAGGGTAGTGGTGGCAGAAGGCGGTTTCGAAGATATACGGACTTCAGCTCCCAAATTCCTTGTGGCTATTACTGAGACTTCTGGGAGTTGAAGTCCATATATCTGGAGTTATTCCCAATTTGGGAAAAGCTGCCCTTGTAAGTGTGTTTTGGATTATATTTATTTGTTTGCTTATTAAATTCACATGCTGCCCATCTCGCCATCCAAAGCGGCCTTGGACGGCTTACAATACTAGTAAAAATAGAAATATAAAAACAATGTATACATATAAGAGCAATTAAAGTTACAAGGATTAAATACAGACTTAGAAATTTATAGAAGTAGCTTACAGGTAGTCCTCACTTAATGTTTATTGTTCAGTGACCCAGCATTACGACAGCGCTGAACAAAGAGCCTTATAACCAGCCATTGAAGTTGTGGCCACTGCAGCCACCCTGCAGTCATAGGAACAAAATTCAGGTCCGCGTTTATGGCCACCTTTTGGCTGCCCACCTACCTATTGTGACCTGGCCCTGTCCACCACCATGTCCACAGCACTGTGTGCCATTGCTGTACTGTCCAGGGCCTTCTTTTACATTGGGGCAGCTGGGGCTTCTCTGGTGTCCTGCCCAGAGCATTTTCTCACAAAAGAAGCTTGGTGTGCAAAAGAAAGACCCTTCTAACCAAGGCCTCCTTTTACACACCGGCCTTCTTTCATGAAAGAAGGTTCTGACTGGGGCACAAGAGAAGCCCTTGTGCTGCACCAATACGAAAGGATAAGGCAGTGATGTGCGTGTGGCATTCAGTTCTTGGCAGTAGGGACAGCTGGTGACAGTGAGAATCCAGAGGGCCAAAAGGACAGAGATTTCGGGAGAGAGGAATAGGCAGGTAAGGGGAATGTCAGGGTTCCAAGTAACACCCCGAACGAAAGAAGACTCCGAGGCTTGAATTTCCATAAAGTTCCATTTTATTGAAGATGTCATATTGGCACATCTGGGAAAACCCGAATCTGAAAGCGTCCAGGTTTTCCTCACCCAAAAGAAAGTTCAAGTCCCTGCCCAGCACCCGCATGCCCATCACATGATCCAATCAGAGCACCATCCAACACTGAAGATGCTTCCCAGTCACCTCATCACAGCTGCAGGGCAAAATGGCCTTGACTCTCCGAGAAAAGAATGTTATTTTGACTATATATCACCCATACTCTACAATCCCCCCTCCTGATTTCCCACAGTAGAAAATGTGCCAGGCCTGAAGGCCCAACTGTGAAGATGGCTTCCAGGTCTGACAGCGAGTTCAAGAATGGTGTGAATGGGTTTTAATTGTTTTTAATGGTTTAACTTTTAAGGTTTTATATATGATTTTTAAATGGATTGTAAGCCGCCTTGAGCCTTCGGAGAAAGGCAACATACAAGTTGAACAAACAAACAAACAAACAAACAAATAAGAGGAGGCTAAGCTAAAAGAATACATTTTTGTCTTGATTGTAAAACCATGATTGTTCCTTTTTAGAGAGGCAAAAGTTGAGTCTCAAAAGATTCATCATGATCTCATTGGAATATATGACCTGTTAGAGCAGGGGTGGGGAACGATGGCCCTTTTATGACTTGTGGACATGGAATTCTGACTCAGGAATTCTGGGAGTTGAAGTCCACAAATCATAAAAGGGCCATCGTTCCCCATATCTGTTTTAGAAGATTACATAAGCCGAAGTTAAAGAGACCTGGTTCTTTGCCCAAAATTGCTTACAGTCTATGGAGATTCTCAGTCTCATCCAGGACATGGTTGCCCTAAGGGAGCTTTTTTTTCAAGAGGCAACTGGTTTTTCTTTGAAGACGTTTCGCTTCTCATCCAAGAAGCTTCTTCAGCTCTGAGTGCTAAAGAAGCTTGGATGAGAAGCGAAACGTCTTCAAAGGAATTACAGAGGGTTTCCCAACCTTGGGAAGTTGAAGGTGAATAGACTGCAACTCCCAGAATTCTTAGCAATGGCTGTGCTGGCTATGGAATTCTAGGAGTTGAAGTCCATACACCTAGAAATTGCCAACTGACTAAATAAAGAGCTTGTTAGCGGAAAGAGATTAAAAGCAAATGAAGGTTAGAACAATAGGTCAAGTCAGAAAGATTTAGAGATCTTATGTCCCCAGTCGCTGCACTCTTTTTGCTAAAAAGGTGGGCTACCCTCTTCCCCGTCTTCTACCCAGGCTAGAGCCAGAGGAAATTGCCTCAGCACAGCCTGGTCCTTCCTCCGTGGAGCCTGGCACTGAACCGGAAGCTGAAGCCAAAGCCGAGGGAGACGGAGAAGCGGTGCTGATCGAGGAGGACCTGATTCAGCAGAGCCTGGATGACTACGATGCCGGCAAGTACAGCCCCCGGCTGCTCACCTCCCACGAGCTCCCCTTTGATGCCCACGTGGTGGACGCGGATGAGGATCTCCAGCGCCTCCAGCTCTCCCGGCAGCAGCTCCAGGTCACAGGTAAGGAGTGGAAAGATGGCAGGAGATTTCATCTGGGTTTCATGATGGCAGTGTATGTAACACAAGTCAATGTGTACATAGCTCTGTACCACAAAAAGAATTTTATGTTCTGAAATCCAATAAACCTGGGGAAAGAAGAAAGGAGAGGAATAAATCTCCAATTTCCAAAATGACCGGCCAGCCTCTCCCCCTCACCCCCATTTGAAACATCCTCTTAATATCAATAAACCCCTGTCATTCGTCAGGCCGAGAATCCATTTTTGCTCTGCCTTTTAATCTCTCTTATTCAATTATCCATCTAGTCATTTTTCATAAGGAGTTTCCAACCCTAAATCTAGGTTGAGTTGGCTTTTTCTAAACTCTAAAGAGAAACCATTAGAGGTGAATAAGAGGTCAAAATGGGTTCCTGCATTCTTTAAAAAACAGTAAAAGTTCAAATTAGGCAACAATTAGAAATTAAAACAAATAATCCCTGAATCCAGAAGGAAGACAAATGACAGATAGTCCTCGATTTACGACCATAATAGAGCCTGAAATTTCTGTCATAAATCATGACAATCATCAGTTGAGGCCCCATATGACCAAACTGATTTTATGGACTTTTTTGTGGTGATCGTTAAGTGAGAATGCATTCCTATGGGGTTTTTTTTGCAAGAAAGTAGTTGAAAAGGCCAGTTTCTGGCAAAAAACAATAACTTGAATCACATGATTAAGGAATGCTGCAATCTTCCATAAAGGCAGTGCTTCTCAAATAGTGGGGCGCGCCCCCCAGGGGGGGTGCGAGGCTCCGTAAAAGGGGGCACGTTTGACTTCGGCATCTGATTGGCTGTTCAAAACCCTTGTGACACGAGCCTGTCGGAGCCATCTTTAGTGTGGGACGTCCGTCCACACTTACTTTGTTGCCCGACGGATGTGCGCCCAATTGATGCTCAAATGACTGACAATGACCTTCTCCTGTGAAACATAACGCTGCCCCAATTAATCAAACTTGCTAAAGAAATCGGGCTACCGCTGCTGACATTTGCATCGATAGTGAGCATTAAGCCAGTACATGTGACTGCGCATGCTCCTCCCTTTCAAGGAGAACAGACCTTTTTCTAATAATGATACTATTTACAGTCGCGCGGGGGGTGCGAAAAATGTTTTCTTCTTCCTAGGGGGGCATGACAGAAAATAATTGAGAAGCACTGCATAAAGGTAAGGCGGTTGCCAAGCACCTGAAATGCAGTCATTCTGCCACAGTTGGAACCCTGGAACTGGGTCATGAATACCTTTTAAGGAGACCATCATAACCTCAAATGGTTGCTAACCTACTGAGCTCTATCTGTATTCCATTGCTACCAGAATCCCAGGTGGAAAAATTATAGAAAAACATCTTGGTGGAGGCGGATGTTTATCTTAATTTGGAAGTAAATATGATGACAGAAAAATAGGCTGTACATTTTAAAGAGCCTCCTGCTGGTATTTACATGCCAGACTTTTAAATATTAAAAAAAATAAGAAGATAGACTTGGGCCATGACTTTGAGTTTCTGTCATAACTTGAATCTCTTCTCACCCTCCACATTTCAGGCTAATTGAAATCAAATATTTAATTTTAAAAAACAAGACTGGAAACCAGCTTGATTAGAAATCTGTTTTAAGCAGGCTATAAAATTGAACATATATATTGTAGTCTGCCAGTCCCTTCATCAAAACTGTACTTTATATTTTATTGATGGATTGATTAGATTTGTGTGCTGCCTCTCTTATCTTGACGGGACATAATATGTTTATTGTGGTTGGGATAGAAGTCCAAATCAATATAAAGTTTATTAAAGTTCAGCTATTTTACTGGTGGGATATAATTTGGGTGACAGCTCACTGCTATAGAATCCCATAGTGAAGGTGTTTCCAGATGTATTTGGGCCTTCTCTTTCTCACCAGCCACAGGGGCTAAAAAATTGTAAAGATAAAACAGACTGTCAGGCATGGTGTGGCCAATTGTGCACCAGACCACATGCCAACCCCGGTGTTCTCCTCTTACAGGTGATGCCAGCGAGAGTGCCGAGGATATTTTTTTCCGCCGTGCCAAAGAAGGGATGGGGGCTGATGAGGCCCAATTCAGCGTGGAAATGCCCTTGACCGGCAAGGCCTACCTGTGGGCTGACAAATACCGTCCCCGCAAGCCGCGTTTCTTCAACCGAGTGCACACCGGATTTGAGTGGAATAAGTACAACCAGACCCACTACGATTTTGACAATCCTCCGCCCAAGATTGTGCAGGGTTACAAGTTTAATATCTTCTACCCGGACCTGATTGACAAACGTTCCACCCCAGAGTACTTTCTGGAAGCTTGCCCGGACAATAAGGACTTCGCCACCCTGCGCTTCCACGCTGGACCTCCATACGAAGACATCGCCTTCAAGATTGTCAACCGAGAGTGGGAATACTCTCACCGGCATGGCTTCCGCTGTCAGTTTGCCAACGGCATCTTCCAACTCTGGTTCCACTTCAAGCGCTACCGTTACCGGCGCTGAAGAGGGGAACAGAAGTGGGCTGATTTTATGAAGGGACAAACGTGGATATGTGCAGGGAACTGGTTCCTTGAACATGGACCAAAATGGTGGCTTTCAGTACGGGAACATCAGGTTGGACAGCGTTTCTAAAGTGTGTTAGAACTACTATTTTCAGAAATCATCTTTTAAAAAAAATGTTTCAGGACTGCGCTGATGTTCACCAGCCATTCAGCTGTGGGGAAATCGTCTCTTTGGCTGTAGATGGTGCTCTTTCCTCTGCTAGCCAGTGACATCTAAAACCGGTCAATTTAAAGTGTCTAATTGAGGTGGCTGATACCTTGATTGAGACGATCCTTGTTTTTTAGAATGTATAGATTTGGGAGGGTGGGAGAAAGTGTCCAACTACGATAAAAGGTTTTGGATACATGCTGCTTGTTTGGTATTCTTTATCCCAGTCTGGGAGAACATAAAGGGGGAAAGACAGGCTTCCTATTCTAATGGAACTGTAAAAAGACTCAGTTATGCAAGTATATCCACAAATGGTCTTCTCCAACTGTGCAGATCCTTCAGTGCTGATCAATAAACTAAGCTGAAGGACGCAGCCGCGAGTAGCCACTGGTAGCTTTCAAAGTGGATTAAATAAATGGTGACAAAAGTTCCACCAGTGCAGGGGTGGGTTCTAAATTTTTTTACTACCGGTTCTGTGGGCATGGCTTATTTTGTGGGCATGGCTTGATGGTCATGTGACAATTCTTTAGGATTTAGCAGAGGTACTGGTCTACCAGGCTTTTAACTGCTTGCAGAGCTGTACCGATCTACCCATTTATTTTTTGCAGGCACTGGTCTACCCATTTATTTTTGCAGGCACTGATCTACTCATGTATTTTAGCAGGCACTGGTCTACCCATTTATTTTTCCAGTCACTGATCTACTCATGTATTTTTTGCAGGCACTGGTCTACTCATTTGTTTTCTTTTGCCACTGATCAGCTGTAGGGCGGCCCTTTGAAGCCCCGCGGCAAGAGTTTAAACAGTTTTTTTCCCTCTAGCCATCAGCTGGGACTCAGGAGGCAGCAATAGATTGGGGGTGGGGCCAAATAAAAGGTAAGAATAACGTGGGGTGTGGGGGGGGGCGGGGGGCAGAACCAGTTCGGTGACATCATATTTTCACTGCTACCAGCTCGGGAGAACCGGGCCGAACCGGGAGGAACCCACCACTGCATCAGTGGTAGAGATGTGGGAACGCTGTAGCTCAGAAGGTGTTTTTTGAAAGAGGGTGGGAATTGAATAACAAGGATGTTGTGCAGGGAGTGGGCAGGCCACAGCAACACCAAAATGGTAAACTGCACAATGTAGTCATCACCCAAATGCCTCCATTATGTATTGGCCTCCTCACATTTCACACAAGGCTTGGTGCATGGATATCGTCAGACATATCTTTTGACCCCTACAGAAACCTGAGGAGGAGGAGGGGTGGGGCCTTGGTTCCAACAGTGACCATAGCATGATAGGCTTTTATCTCAACTTACGTTCTCACATAGACAATCATAATGACGGAATCCCAAAGTATAACTTTAGAAAAGCCAACTATGATCTCATAACTGATGACCTTTCATCTCTTGATTGGCAAACTATTCACTGGCTGCATCACTGCTGAAGACCATTATAACATTTTTTTGCAAGAAGTCAAAAGAATCATCGAACTATACATATCACTAATAACCCCCAAAACTAGGAAAAATTAATTACCCATAACAATAAGGAAGCTTTGGACCCAAAAAACAAAAACTGGCTACGTAGCTAACTTCAAAAATCACTACAAAACGGTATGCCGACAGATAAAGGCAGAATGTTATCAGTTATCACAGCAAACAAGAGGATAACCTAATATGGATGCACACCCTTCAAAGGTTTCCTGAAAGTATCCCCTGCCTTTTAATTTATTTGATGTAGTAGAGGTAGTCCTCAACTTACTACCACAATCAAGCCCAAGTTTTTTGTTGCTAAGTGAAAACATTTGTTCAGTGAATGTGTCCCATTTTATGACCTTTCTTGCCACAGTTGTTAAGTGAATCACTGCAGTTGTTAAGTTAGTGTCATGGTTGTTAAGTGAATCTGGCTTCCCCATTGACTTTGCTGACCACATGACCCTGGGACACTGCAACCGTCATAACTATAAGTCAGTTGCCAAACGTCTGAATTTTGATCACATGACCATGGGGATGCTGCAATGGTCGTAAGTGTGAAAAACAGTTATAAGCCACTTTTCAGTGCCGTTGTAACTTTGAACGGTCACTAAATAAACTTGTCAGTCTAAGACTACCTCTAGTTTGGATTCCTGCAGTGCACCCTATAACAAGTATGGTCATTGCTGGTTAGTTTTGGCTAATGATAGCTTAGATTGACTCCTTTCCATCTGCTTGCAGTCTGGGAAACAATCTCCCAGCCAGCATTGGATCATGGTTATGATCTGTGATCATCAAAAACAGTTTGGTGTAGTGGTGAAGGTGCTGGCCTAGAAACCAGGAGAATGTGAGTTCTAGTCCCACTTTGTTGCTGTTAGTTGCAAAGTCGTGTCCGACCCATCGCGACTGCATGGACAACGTTCCTCCAGGCCTTCCCGTCCTCTACCATCCTCTGGAGTCCATTTAAGCTCACGCCGACTGCTTCAGTGACTCCATCCAGCCACCTCATTCTCTGTTGTCTCCTTCTTCTTTTGCCCTCAATCTTTCCCAGCATTAGGCTCTTCTCCAGTGAGTCCTTCCTTCTCATTAGGTGGCCAAAGTATTTGAGTTTCATCTTCAGGATCTGGCCTTCTAAAGGGCAGTCAGGGTTGATCTCCTCTAGGACTGACCAGTTTGATCGACTTGCAGTCCAAGGGACTTGCAGGAGTCTTCTCCAGCACCATCGTTCAAAGGCCTCAATTCTTTGGCGCTCAGCCTTCCTTATGATCCAACTTTCACAGCCATACATTGCAACTGGGAAAACCATCGCCTTCACTATATGCACTTTTGTTGGCAGGGTGATGTCTCTGCTTTTTAGTATGCTGTCTAGATTTGCCATAGCTTTCCTCCCCAGGAGCAAATGTCTTTTAATTTCTTGGCTGCAGTCCCCATCTGCGGTGATCTTGGAGCCCAGGAAAATAAAATCTGTCACTACCTCCATTTCTTCCTCATCTGTTTGAGAGGAAGTCCCACTTTTAAGGCATGACAAAATGGATGACTTTCTCATGCCTTAAAAGTGACTTTGGGCCTGTCAGACTAACACACATCACATAGGGTTGCTTTTGTGGGGGGGGAAAAGGAGGGAGGTATGTTTGTTACTTTGAGTTGTATATGGAGAAAAAAAAAGATAGGATAAAAATATATTTTTTTAAAAAAAAAGTCATTCTCAAGATCCGTGTCTCTTGAATTGTGGTCCTCCAAAATCCTCTCAGGGGCCCTTGGAAATCAACATTATTTGCCAGCCTGTCTTGACAAATAATACAGTGTTAAAAATTATATCCCAAAGGTGCTTTTTTCAGGAGACAACTGGACTCTCTTATTTTTTCTTTGAAGACGTTTCGCTTCTCATCCAAGGAGCTTCTTCAGCTCTGACAGGATAGCGGGGAATGGAATACAAAATGTATTAATGGAATCCCGACTATCCTGTCAGAGCTGAAGAAGCTCCTTGGATGAGAAGCGAAACGTCTTCAAAAGAAAAAGAAGAAAGTCCAGTTGCTTTCTGAAAAAGCACCTTTGGGACAACCATGACCTGGATGACTGAAAATCTCTACAGATTAAAAATTATACTTTATCTCTGCTAAAAAAAAAGGAAGTTTGGAGACCACAAGACAGTTGTCTAGGACTTCTGGATCCCGGGAGAGCTTCTTAAGCATGGGGTGCCCCACGGCCTCTTTCAAGGCTACTGGGTTTGCCCCTTCCCACAAGAAGAGGAACCGAGAAAAGGGCAGAAGTGACACGTGAGGAAAAGTGCACATGGATTGGAGATCCAGGGCCCAGGTGAGAGCACCTGGGCAAAGAACATAAGAAAAAGGAAAACACACACACATAAAAAAAACAACTTTATGTGTTGAAAACCACCCACCCACGAGGCAGAAGATTTGGGTTAATGCCTCCTGAACCCAGTTGCAATCCTAAACTGCGTCAATAGAAATGTGGTGTCGAGCATCATTCTCTTTTCTACAGCCCTCTGCATTTTAACCCATAACCACAGGCCTACGGCCATAGTAGGAAACCGCAACAATTTTCCAAAATGTTTCGAACAACCCTATTTTTAGAAATGGACCATTCCAGTTGCGAATAGCTTTTGTTTTACTACCAATAAGAGCAGTGGTGGGATTCAAGTAATTTAACAACCGGTTCTCTGCCCTAATGATTTCTTCCAATAACCAGTTTGCCAAACTGCTCAGAAAGTTAACAACCGGTTCTCCCGAAGTGGTGCGAACTGGCTGAATCCCACCACTGAATAAGAGTGTATGCAGCATCGCACTTGTGTCAAGTTATTTTGTGTTTTTTGTTAGCAGCATTTGAATTTTGAGTTTCGGTCATTTTGACTGCAGATCAGTGGTGGGTTCCTCCCAGTTCGGCCCGGTTCTCCCAGCCGGTAGCTGTGACGATATGATGCCACCAACTGTTCTGCCCCCCCGTGCCCCCCCCACACACACCCGTGCCCCACCCCCCCGCGTTATTCTTACCTTTTATTTGGCCCCACCCCCAATCTATTGCTGCCTCCTGAGTCCCAGCTGATGGCTAGAGGGAAAAAAACTGTTGAAACTCTTGCCGCTGGGCTTCAAAGGGCCGCCCTACAGCTGATCAGTGTTGAAAGAAAACAAATGAGTAGACTGGTGCCTGTAAAAATACTTTAGATCAGTGCCTGCAAAAATGCATGAGAAGATCAGTGCCTGCAAAAATACATGAGTAGAACAGTGCCTGCAAAAATAAATGGGTAGATCTGCAAGCAGTTAAAAGCCTGGTAGACCAGTACCTCTGCTAAATCCTAAAGAATTGTCACATGACCATCAAGCCACACCCACAAAATAAGCCACGCCCACAGAACCGGTAGTGAAAAAATTTAGAACCCACCCCTGCTGCAGATCTTTGTTAACATACTTTTTTTATAATGTCGGGGCCAAGTTTTCCGCCAAAAAGAGTGCAATTTGGTGATCCAAACTTTGAAGAAACTGTTCTAAAATGGTAGGGAGAAGCAGAGAGTGATCTGAGTGAAGTGGAATCTGATTGGGATGAAAATTTTGTAATGGACGATGAGGAACCCCCCCGCCGCCGCTAATTCTGACATCAGCGATGATGAGGCTCCCAATGAAATCAATAATCAGGTACAATCTACGTCATGCAATAATTTATATGGCAAGAACAAATTCAAATGGTCTTCAGCACCTTTTGGAAGCAAATCGATCCAGAACCGCTAGTCACAATATTGTTTTGCGATTACCTGAACTACGGCCAGCAGCTAGAAATCTCGGAAATTCACCTACTCCCCTAGAGATTTGGAAATTATTATTTTCTAAAGAAATTATTAGCGCCATCATTCAATGGACCAATGTAAAAATTAGAGAAGAAAGATTGAAGTTCAAGGATGGAGAAACAAAAAGTGACCTCTGCGATGTGAATTTGATAGAGATCAATGCATTTTTTTGCTTTACTGCTCTATACATCAATTTTTAGATCCAACCATGAAAACATTGAATGTCTTTTTACTACTGAAGTCATTATGACCTCATGCCTGTAATAGCATAGCCGAAATAGTACATCTGTGGTTAAGGGTTAAAAAGAATATTGATAAAAGTTATGAGAGGAAAACAGTCAAGATGGCGAGGCAATGATAAAGTGGCTAGAAAGAAATTTCTTTCAGAAATGTCTGGAGACAGATACGTTTAGCCTGAAGAAAAGAAGATACTAGGGCAGGGGTCAGCAACCTGCGGCTCTGGATTTTTGCTACCGGTTCTCTGAACCATTCGCCTCCATCGCTACCGGATTGGGCGATCTGGTCCGAACCGGGAGCATTTCACCCCTGACTTTCAGGTCTTCCAATGGTGACAACTCATGATCAACTAAGTCCATTTCTTACAGAACTATTTAACAATGAAACAAATCTGGATGGCCTGTCAGGGATGCTGCACTAGGATTCCTGTAAGGGGCAGTTACAGGTAGTCCTTGACTTACGACTATAATTGAGCCCAAAATTTCCATTTCTAAGCAAGGCAGTTGTTAAGTAAGTTTTGCTCCGTGTTACAACCTTCCTTGCCGCAGTTATTAAGTGAATTATACCGCAGTTGTTAAGCTAGTAACACAGTTATTAAATGCACCTGACTTCCCCATGGATTTTGCTTGTCAGAAGGTCGCAAAAGGTGATCGCATGATCCCCTGGGACACTGCAATTGTCATAAATACATGCCAGTTACCAAGCATCCAGATTTCGAACACATGGTCATGAGGATACTGCAACAATCGTAAGTGTACAAAATGATCATAAGTAACTTTTTTCAGTGCTGTTGTAAGTTCAAACGGTTACTAAACAAAGGGTTGTAAGTCGAGGATTGCCTGTGATTGGATCCACTCTCATTCCACCATAGCAGGGGGTAATACAGGTGGCCCTTGACTTACAACCACCATTAAGACTAGAGTTTCTGTTGCTAAGCAAAGCAGTTTTTAAGTGAGTTGGGCCTCATTTTACAACATATTTTGCCATGCTGGTTAAATGAAACACTGCCGTTAAATGAATCACACGATTGTTATGTGAATCCAGGTTGTCAGAAGCTAGCTGGCAAGTTTGCAAATGGTGTTCACATTTGCGGTTTTCCGGAACACTGACACATGGGATGCTGCAATCATCATAAATACATCCCAACCAGGGGTGGGTTCTAAATTTTTTTACTATCGGTTCTGTGGGCGTGGCTTATTTTGTGGGCGTGGCTTGATGGTCATGTGACAATTCTTTAGGATTTTGCAGAGGTACTGGTCTACCAGGCTTTTAACTGCTTGCAGAGCTTGTCAGATATATACTGATGGTCGTACTCATTCAGTCTATGCGGAAGTTATTTAGGCCATACAGCTTCAGGTTTAAAAGTTATTTTATTATTTACAAATATACAATAATGAACAGGGTGTCCTGCTGCATTTATTACCCTAACTGTATGACTCAGAGGTTGAGAGGGAGAGAAGTTCACTGCTGTCTTGATGAGATGGATGGGAAGAAGAAGGGAAGATATCCAATTGATTTGTGGGTATGACTCCAATAAGGGAGTTCATTGGTTTATACAGTCACATGGGATGTCTGTAGACTTAGAAGACTTAACCCCTTCTGGTGCCTGGGGCATCATACGTAGGCAATATCTGACAGAGCTGTACCGGTCTACCCATTTATTTTTGCAGGCACCGGTCTACTCATATATTTTTGCAGGCACCGGTCTACTCATTTGTTTTTGGAGGCACTGGTCTACCACCAAACTGCCTTTTACCACTGATCAGTTGTAGGGCGGCCCTTTGAAGCCCCGCAGCCAGAGTTCAAACAGTTTTTTCTTATAGCCCTTCAGCTGGGACTCAGGAGGCAGCAATAGATTGGGGGTGGGACCAAATAAAAGGTAAGAATAACGGGGGGGGGGGCAGAACCGGTTTGGTGACATCATATCGTCACCGCTACCGGCTCGGCGGAACTGGGAGGAACCCACCACTGATGCCAGCTAGCAAGCACCAAAATTTTGATCGCAAGAAGGTGGGAATGTTGCAATGGTTGTAACTGCGAGGATGGATTGATTGTAAGTGACTTTTATTCAGTGCCATTGTACATTCAGAAAGTTGCTGGACAAATAGTTGTAAGTCAAGGACCATCTGTGTAGAACTTAGTTTCATAAATAGATTTGGTGAGTTCTTAAAGACATGGCAGACTGGACTGCATCTATTTTTGGTTCCACTAGTACGATGACCAGTTTGTAAAGCATTCAAACTACGGCAAGAATGTTCAAACAAGCAGAACACACTTCTTTAAAGCATTTAAAGCAGCCACAACTTCTGGAAAGTTTGGTACATTGTTCTAAAGACCATCGCTAGCTGTATTATGTTGTGCATATGTAGACAATGCTTCCACCAACTCCACTAGCAAGCGACGATTCTACAATTATGCTGCACACACTTTCACAGATAACCTTTCTAGACAATTGCATCCACCTTTTCAGAGGAGATGGCTGCTTTAACGTTCTGAGAGACGGGCATTGTTTGCATCAATGCACTTTGCAATTGCCCCTTTAAATCCAGTCCACGCCCCTAATAAATAGTACAAACTATCCAATACAAGAAAAAAAACTTCGGTTCATGCAGGCTAACATTTTCTCCTTTTCACTGCCAGCATCTCCTGTATCACCAGGGTCAGAGTCAAGATGGATTGGCTGTTTGTGTAAGACGTGAACAAAACATCCATGTTTAGAAGCAACAACCTGTGTAACACCAGCTGCTTTAAAGACTCGGTGTCTACATTTTGCAGACTATTGTAGCAAAAAGAATGAGTGGAATCAGGTATTTTTACCTTGGCATAAAGCCATTCACCCACACATTTTCTATGCCCTGGTCTGCTTACTGCAGGGGTGTCAAACTCAAGGCCTGCAGGATGCTTAGATCTGGCCCATGGGGCCGCCCTGGAAACAGCAAAGGACCGGCCCATTGTGCCTCTGCCAGCGAAAACCGAGCTCACGAGCACGCTTTTTGCTGGCAGAGAGTTGCAGGAGGTTGTCCCAGCCAAAACAGCTCTCAAGGGCCATGTGCAACTCTCCCCGAGCTCCATTTTTGCTTGCAGAGGGTTGCAGGAGGCCATCCCAGCTGAAAACGGAACTCGGGAGCCCATTTTCTCTGACAGAGTGCTCGGGCCCCCACAGGCGCCCCCGACATGAGTGATGTCGAGCTGGCCATGCCCCCCTTAAAGTCAAACACAACCCTGATATGGCCCTCAATGAAATCCGCGGCTTATTGTATTATCTCCCCCCCCCCGCACTTAAAGAGAGTTGATATACAGTGGTGGGCTACAATTGGTTTAACAACCAGTTCTGTGAGGGCATGCTTTGCGTTCAAAATACAGCAATTTAAAGCTCAGCTGCTTACCTTCTAAGGCAGCCCCGGTAAGTAGAACAGCGGAGGTACGGAAATCAGCTGTGCCGCGCAAATCAGCTGAGCCAGAAAGAAGGAAATATAGGACAGCATACAGCAGGGGCGGGTGGGCAGGGCCAGCTGATCGTTGGAACTACCGGTTCACCCGAACCGGCCCGAACCAGCAGCAGCCCACCACTGCTGATATGCGTGTGTAAAGAGACGGGAAGATGTTCAAGTAGGAAGGCTGTGGCATTAAGAGAGTCCTAAAGAGAGTCACTCTGGTATATTGGTTAAGGCAGCAAACCAGAAACTGGAAGTTTGGGAGTTCTAGTCCCATTTAGGCTTGTTAATCTTGGGCCAGTCATTCTCTCTCAGCCTTAGAAAGAAAGCACTGGCAAACGTTCCAAAATCTTGCCTCAAAAACTGCAGGGCAGGCAGTCTCTAGGTAGATTTAACACTGACTTGAAGGCATAATAACAATAGCGACTTAAGTAAATTGATAGAGATGTTGTGACCGAGGCCCAAGTTAGTACCGTATTTTTCGGAGTATAAGATGCACCTTTTCCCCCCCCTAAAAGGGAGTGAAAATTTAGGTGCGTCTTATACACCGAATGTAGCCCCATCCACCCACTGGCCCTCACCCTTTGGCCTCTGCCTTGCAGCAGTTGCCTCCTTGCAAGCAAACAGCAAGAAAAAACAGCTCCTTTCAGCTTCAGCACAGCCTAATTAGCACAAGTTGATTGGATTGGCCTCCTGACTCTCAGCTGATTTGCTCTCAGCTGTTTTGCCCAGGGCTCTGCTGCTTGCTGCAAAGAGGTAAATTGCTGAAGCAGATTTTTTTTTCCTTGTGCTAATCAAGCTATGCTGAAAATGAAAATGAAAGTAAAGCAGGCTGTTTGCTGTTTGCTGCAACGAGGCAAAATTGCTCAGAGGCAGAGGGAGATTTCTTTTTCTTCTTTTCCTCACCAAAAAAGGTAAGTGCGTCTTATACTCCGAAAAATACGGTAGTTAGTATTAAATACAAACAGTTCGACAACAAACAGACTTTATTAGAACAGCTGAGAATTAACTTATTCTCAGCGTAGTCTAAACTAAATTAAAGCAAATTCTTCAAAACACCATTCCTCAGTTTATCACTGACCTTGGGATAATTAGGCAAACTGCCAAAGGCTTTTCTTGGCAAAAGTTCAGAAGCAGAAGACGCCGACAAGAAATGAATACAGTGAAACAAGAAGCAAATCTCTCAACATTGTTTCCGGCAAAAAGGCCTAGAGCCTTATGTAGGCTTAAAAGGCTTATGTAGGCTTATGTAGTAGGGCAAATCATCTCTTGGCCCTACTCCCAAGTCGTCCTCTCTGCTTTATCTGCTCCTGCCTTCTGGCAGCTCTTCTCATAAGTGCACTAGGAACAGGCCCCTCCTGTTCCTCTGCCTCTCTACTGTCAGCCTCTGGAGGCTCCGAAGTCTGCACATTACTCCCTGATGGCCCTGGCTCCATCTCTGCCTCCGATGCAGAGCCCTCATCCGGGCCTTCCCCAGCCTCCAGGACTGGCCCATGTTCTTCCTCAGCCTCATCGCTGTCTGACTCCGCTGCCAGCTTTGCAGGCTGCGGGCGGACCACAACAAGAGAATCTTTCTTTTTCCTCAGGAAGTTGAAGGAAATACCCAATTACTCTACCAACATTACTCTGGTTAGAGAAGTTTAAAAGGTGAATACAATCCGATTTATTCTGCTTTAATCAGTGCTAAAATTCTCTAGAATGAGGTTCAACATCCAGCCCATACTCTTGCATTTCTTTTGAATTTCAGTTGATCTCAACTTCTGAGTCAGCCTGAAGTTCATCAGGGTTTTTTTACATGGAAGAAAGGCAGTGAGACCCATCAACTCCTCCTAGCAAACAAATGAGTAATTTGTTTCATAACTGCTTAATGGATTTTTTGGAAGGAACTGAGTTCCAAATGGAATTCACGTCTGCTTTTATACATTTAAAAGATTTAAAACTCTTGATGAGGTAACAGGATCTAGAAGATGCTCTCACTTAATTCCCGTTAAACTTCTCCCGTTTCTCAGCGTTTCCTTTCCTTCAAATGTAGTTTAGTGGCCGCCAGGCTCTCTAGGGAGACTGAAGGGTTCATGGTTCTGGGTGAGGCACCAGTTACCCGTGGGACATTTTTGAGTTTCATTCTCCAGACGTAATTATACTTATTTTTCTAACCTTGTAGAATGCCATTTTTTTTTTAAAAAAATAGTCTTTATTCAACCTTTTTTAGTTTTAAAATCACATTTCCACTTTTACAGCTTTCAGTTATCGGCATCAATTCAAATTTCATATTTCCCTGAATGCCAAATTTTTAAGCATTCATCCAGGTTCTTTCTTTTTAATGAGGAAATGGAATTCTACCCCATTCTAGCTGTGGTTTGGAGTTCATTTTGTTGATTACCTCACCCCTTTCTATACTTAACTTCGCTCTGTTTATTTATAATTGTTTACTGAGCTTGTCTTTACAAAATAAATGGAAATCAGAGATGTTTGTCAACAGAAAATTCTATCAAATCACCAAAAAAAAACCCAACATTCCGAATGTGTGCTAAAATGAAGAACAGAATATTTGTAATGTAAGAAATTTTATTTTATTTTATATTTTATTTTATTTTTTATCAAATTTTGAAACCACCTATCTCTCTCACAGAGAATATAAGCAATACAGTTTATAAAACCAGACATATCTCTGGAAAGCAAAATCACAAAATTTATTTCACCTTAAATGTTTTGGCCATGTCAATCGATCAAACTCATTGGAAAAGGCAGTTAAGTTCGAAATAGTTAGCGGTAAAAGCAGTGGTGGGATTCAGCCAGTTTGCACCACTTCAGGAGAACCGGTTGTTAACTTTCTGAGCAGTTTGGCAAACTGGTTGTTGGAAGAAATCATTTGGGCAGAGAACCAGTTGTTAAATTACTTGAATCCCACCACTGGGTAAAAGGAAATGAGGCTATCAAAAAACACGGGGACTGCACAACATCAAAGCATAAGAAGGCAGACCATAAAAAGAAATGAAAGAAGTCATATAAGATAGGAAACTGTGCAGAAAGCCAGTCCATAGAATTAATGAGAATCGGACACAATTGAACAAATAGCATTATCAAGAATAATTGTGTTTTTATGTCTTGTGTGACACAGACACAAACACAAACTGCTTTTTAAAATAGCAATGGCTTAAAGTCACCACATGTTTTAGGACCAGGGTACTTTCGAGACCGCCTTCTGCCACAAGTGGCCTCTCACCGACCAGTACGCTCCTCAGGGGCTTCTCAGGGTGCCGTCGGTCAAACAGAGTCGATTGACAGCCCCAGGGGGAGAGCCTTCTCTGTGGGGGCACCCGCCATCTGGAACAAGCTCCCCCCGGAGATACGGAGGATCCCGAATCTGCGCACTTTCTTCCGTGCCCTCAAAACATTCTTATTTCAGCAGGCTGGTTTGGCCTAACTTTCCCTTTTAAATTGCTTTTAAATTTGTTTATAAATTGGGGTTTTTTAAATCTGTTTTGGGCCGAAGAATTTAATGTATTTTAAATGGTTTTTTAATGTTTGTATTACGTGTATTTTATCTTTTGGCTGTTCACCGCCCTGAGTCCTTCAGGAGTAGGGCGGTATATAAATTTAATAAATAAATAATAATGCACCTAGACATACAGCAACCCGTGTAAATATTCAAAGCTATCAAACACTTTCTAAACATCATTCTATTATTTTACTTCTGCTTCTACTCTTAAGCCGCCCAGAGTAGCCCTGTAGCAAATAAGTTGCAAATAAATTTAACAAATTAATAAATACATCCACATCCAAGCTGTGTTTTTTTTTCTTTTTCTCTTTTAGCTCTGTTGGGCTTACAGAGAACGAGGCAAGAGAGGAGGGAGGGAGGGAGAACCATCTATACTTCTGTGAAGACATGAAGCTTTAGCAGATGTGCCCTCTGCTTCCGCCAGATAGGCAGCTAAATTTTCTCTTCGGAAAGGCAGGAAGCTGCTCTCAACATCAGCCCAGAATAAGAGAATAGAGAGTTGGGAGGTACTTTGGAAGTCTTCTAGTCCAACCCCCTGCTCAAGGCATTTTAGATAAATGGTTATCCAACATCTTCTTAAAAACTTCCAGTGTTGGAGCATTCACAACTTCTGGAGGCAAGTTGTTCCACTGATTAATTGTTCTAACTGTCAGGAAATTTCTCCTTAGTTCTAAGTTGCTTCTCTCCTTGATTAGTTTCCAGCCATTGCTTCTTGTTCTACCCTCAGGTGCTTTGGAGAATAGCTTGACTCCCTCTTCTTTGTGGCAACCCCTCAAATATTGGAAGACTGCTATCATGTCACCCCTAATTTAATTTAATTAATTCAATTTAATTAATTCAATTTATATGCCGCCCCTCTCCGAAGACTCAGGGCGGCTCACAATACATTTTTAAAAATCATTATAAAAAACATTTAAAAATTAAAAACATTAAGAACATTAAAAATTCAGTCACGCCATTCATGGCCGGATCTCGCCAGATCACAAGAGCGAGATCAACGGCCCTAGGCCTGCCGGAAGAGCCAGGTCTTCACCGCTTTTCGAAAGGCCAATAGGGTGGGGGTCGTCCAGACCTCAGGAGGTAACTGGTTCCAGAGAGCTGGGGCAGCCACAGAGAAGGCCCTCCCCCACGGGCCTGCCACCCGGCATTGTTTAGCTGACAGGACCCAGAGGAGACCAACTCTGTGGGATCTTACCGGTCGCTGGGAACTATGCGGCAGAAGGCGGACTCTAACCCTTCTTTTCACCAATAGGTTTAATATTAAATATCCAGCAATAAGTTCCCAGGGTGATTGAAATAATTGGGTCCAAAAGAAGTCCAAAAGGACCTTGAGAACAGATTTGGTCTTCCTGAGTGGCGATTCACTAATTCCCACTTTTGAACGGATAAAAGAACAGCAACAAGAATGATCATAGGGCTGTTTCTGAAGTAATCTAGTTTAATGTAAAAGGATTGCCAGTAAATTCGCCTTAAGAAAGAAATTTGGGAGATAGTTTGTGTATAAAAGTCTGCCGCTGTATAAGCAATTGCCCTTAGAACTAGATTAATTGCAAATTTCAATTGGGGATCTTCATTCTTCAGTAAATGATCATTAAAGAAAGCTTGATGGTACGTTCTTAAAAAAAAAAAAGAATGATCAGAGAGCTGGAGGCTAAAACATATGAAGAATATTTACAGCAATTGGGTATGCCTAGTCTACTGAAAAGAACTATGGGAGACATCATAGCAGTGTTCCAATATTTGAGGGGGTTGCCACAAAGAAGAGGGGCGGTCAAGGAGAAAGGTTAGGAAGAAATTTCCTAATGGTGAGAGCAATCAACAATTGAACAAGTTGTGGATGCTCCACTACTGGAGGCTTTAAAAAAGAAACAGGACAACCATTTGTCTTAAATGATATAGGGCCATGATGGCGAACCTATGGCACGCGTGCCACAGGGGGCTTGCGGAGCCATATCTGTGGGCACACAAGCGTTGCCCTAGCTCAGCTCCAGCATGCATGCACGTGCCGGCTAGCTGATTTTCAGGCCTTCCGGGCCCACCAGAAGTCGGAAAATGGGCCGTTTCTGGCCTCCGGGGGGCCTCCAGGGGTGTGTGGAGAAGGCCATTTTTGCCCTCCCCAGGCTCCAAAAAAGCCTCTGGAGCCTGGGGAGGCCAAAAAAGAGACCTACCGGGTCCACTGGTAACCGTTTTGCCGTCGCGTGCTAAAAGCGGGGGGAGTGCAGTGGGGGCATTGAATTATGGGTGTGGGCACGCAGACACGCGACACCCCCCCCGTGACCCCCACTTTTGGCACGCGATGGCAAAAAGGTTAGCCATCACTGGTATAGGGTTTCCTGCTCGAGCATGGGGTTAGACTACAAGACTTTCAAGATCCCTTCCAATTCTATTACTTATTATTCTATGTTCTGAATACTGTTCCAAAGTGACATCACTATTGCTTCTCAAAAAGGCTATATTTATGCCATGGATTTTTGCCTATTGAACCTTGAATATAACTCAAAGGAGAGACAGTTTCTTGTTATAACCCAGCATGGATAAAGAGGTCTCTCTGCCTTTTCCAATCAGACCAATTAATAAAACGGGAACTGAGTTTAAACTAGACCAAATCAGAAATTCTGTGTTTCTAATATTTACAAAATTGTAATTGTTTATAATTTCAGTGACCCATCATTGTAGTGGCTCCCTCCCCAGAGTGATAAAATGTACTACAAACCTAATAAAGTTGCACAAAACCTTGCAAAGTAGAATTCAAAAGCAACGTATTATAATCAGTATCAATACATGATATATGATATCCCCTATTTATCATATAGAAGTCTCCCTACTCAATAGAGCAGGGTTTCCCAGCCTTGGCAACTTTAAGACTCGTGAATGGACTTCATCTTCCAGAATTCCCCAGCCAGCCATGCTCAACTACCCACAATTCCCCAGACACAGGGTATTTATTGCTAGGGAAAAGATTAACACAGGCTCTAAGAAATGTTAAAAAACAACAACAATGCTATAGTAGTGGATCTTTATTTTTTATATGTGCATGATAAATGTGAAATATTACTGTTCTGGAGTGTTTATTAATTCTTCTGTGTTTGTGACTCACCACTTACTCATTTCAAAAGCAAAATCATCACACATGCATAAATGGCAATGCTAAGGTACAGTTAACCATACCACAAACATTTCTCTTAAACATATACATACTACATAACAAACAATCATATTGTCTTACTGTCACAATTACGCACACGGGGGCATTCTGTGTGTCAGAGGCATTGGGGGTTTCAAAAATACAAAATGTCAGCTACAATACATATAAAAAGTGGGCAGGGTTTTGAACGTGCAATTTTGGCTGCCATTTTGAATTCTTTAAATTAGTTTTTATGTGGGTTTTTTTGCAAAAATCATACAAATTTAAACAAGAAAACAAAGAAAAGTGATCAGTAAAATAGAAAAGAAATTAAAGAAAAAAGACAAAGAGAAAACAGGAAGATGAAAAAGAAAGCTATAAAGAAGTGGCTTCCAATCTCATTTTACATTAGTTATAATTGCAGAGTTCTTTGAGCTCTGTTGTTTGTTTACAGACATTTCATTACCCAATTAGGTAACGTTATCAGTGCTAATGGGTTATACATGCATTTATATTTTATCCTCTCTCTATAAGGTTACCTCATGGCTCCTTTCTTCCCATATTCTATCTTTCTAATCATCAAACCCATAAAATCACAAATTCATTTTTCCCTTCATTTTCAGCAAAAAGCCCATAAGGCATTGCTATTTTGCTTTTTTGGACTCCCTATGGCGGATAATAATAAAAGATTAATAATAAAAGATTATTTTAGTCTGGGCTGTCTATTTGGCTTAATGTTTTACCAATAGCAATAGCACTTAGACTTATATACCACTTCACAGTGCTTTACAGTCCACTCTAAGCAATTTTCAGAGTCAGCATATTTCCTTCAACAATCTGGCTCCTCATTCTACCAACCTCGGAAGAACGGAAGGTTGAGTCAACCTTGAGCCGGTGAGAATCAAACTGTCGGCAGCTGGCAGTCAGCAGAAGTAACCTGCAGTACTGTATTCTAACCACTGCACTACCACGACTCTTTACTTGCTTTTATGGATTTTTCAGTCCTGGGTGGCTAATAAATTATAATTATTATTATTAGGGTTGGTTGCAAATCAACCAGATTTTTAGACTGATTAGTCATTTTTCTCCACCTATTGAATCTTTCTGAAGGACCTGGGGTACACAGATATTGCTCTTGTTTGATCATGTTAAAGGTATCTTTATAGGATGTAAACTGTTCCAAGTAAAGCTGCCTTTTGCAATTGACAGATGGAGATTTTGTCAATGCCAGTGGGGTTCCAGATGTTTTGTTCCACTTCTATTTGCAGGTTTTCGTATTTTGTGATTTTCTCCAGTTCTTTATCTTCTTCTTGAATCAGTCTAGCCACAAACAAAGATCTCTCATCATCAATGCATTAATCTATTCAGATACCAGGTTAGGTGAAGCAAAAAGTGGTTAGCCAGAGAAAAGTAAACACACTGAAATGGAAAGTGGCCGAACCATCTTCGTCTTCTTCACAGCACCCTCTCTTCATTTTAAAGTTGAAAAGGTCTTCAGGTGTGAATCATCAGTTTTTCCCCAGCTCCATATATGGCAAAGAACCCTTTAGGCTGAACGTCTGAGAAATTAAGGTTCTCCCACTCTGCTGGTCTCCCAACTGACTCTGTGGCCTGTTTTCTTTCTGTTTGATTCTTTGTGGTTAGCAACGAACAGAATTTGAAGTTCAAACTTCTTTGATTTCTTGCAAGATCTGATAAAGGACAGAAGGGTGGGGGGAATGAAGAGGAGGCGAAGCTATTAAGATAAAGGAGAAGAAATATGAACTTTAAGCCTGGCTCCAGGACTTTTTAATTACGATATTGTAGGCAAAAGCAGGATTCTTGTCATCTTGTTGTAGCAGTAATATTCTAAGGTACAGGTAGTCCTCGAGTTATGAATGGAAATGGTGCCAGCCCATCACGGTCATAACTTGTGATAGTTGGAAAGCAGGTTGGTGAGTCAGAGGATGCATGCATGTATAATGATTTTGATCCTCTCCCTTCCTAACTTGATTGCCAAGAGAAAGGTCAGCAGCTATAAAGGTCAGAGCCTGACTAGGTGGCTCATGTGGTTAAGACACTGAGCTTGTCAATCAGAAAGGTCGGCAGTTCGGCAGTTCGAATCCCTAGTACAGGTCTCCTGCGTGAGCCGGGGGTTGGGCTAGATGACCTCCAAGGTCCCTTCCAACTCTGTTACTGTTAAGTTATTTGGCAACTACCCAAAAAAAAGGCAAGAATCTATAGGGAGAATGGCTTTTCACTTGTCCACAAAGGGGGGAAGGTGTTGAAAAAAAAAGGCAAGATGGTGGCCAGGCCTGCATGACTGAAACTATCTCGATATTTTTGACACCCCCTGGGAGCTGCCATTGCAAGGCATCTCTAAACAACAGAATGCAACTGACTGGACTTTGGCTGTCTGGTCCACTAGACAGGGAGAACCTGTAGTCCACCATACATTTTTATCCTGCCTGGAGCTACTGGGAGTCATAGTTTAACACCGGTGGGTCAGTCCTTGCTTAGAGATCCATCAGGGCTGCAAGAAGTTTTGCTGCGGTTCTCCTCTCCTCCCCCAATATTATCTCTACAAAAGGTTGCGTAATTGAAGCTGCATGGGGGAAGATGGGACTGGAGACTCCTTCCTTGATATTTGGGGTTAGGAATTTGGGGGGAAACAGGAAGGTCATCTTCCAGTAAGGCCATGCAAACATCACTGACCACTTTCTTCCCTGACAGGGATATTCATTGTAAGTGAGTGTGCAATTACTCACGCCTAGACGAAATTCTTTTCTATTATTCATTTCTGATAAGTGATAATAAATGATCAAACTCAATTGCTGCAGCCACAACATTGTAGAATGTCTGCCAACGTTGCACGCTGTGGAGACTTTCTACGGTCCTTGGAGAGTTAAAATACAATCTCTAATGCACATATTCCGCTAAGATGTAATTTCTGGACCAGACTTCTCCAAGATGTTACTTTTTGATTGGGTTAGACTACAACTTTCATCAACTTCTGCAAAGATGGGAGTCACGTGAAGCTCTGAACTAGCCCCTCCGCAGCTGGCTTTCTGGCTTCTGTATAAATTGGTCGGTAGCTTCCATCAACCTGACAATTAATTAGCTGTGCTCTCTAGGGCAGAGGTCTCCAAACTTGGCAACTTTAAGACTTGTGGGCTTCAACTCCCAGAATTCATCAGCCAGCAAGTTATGAGACACTGGAGCAGTGTTTCCCAATCTTGAGAACTTTAAGATATGTGGACTTCAACACATGGCTGGCTGAGGAATTCTGGGAGTCGAAGTCCACAAGTCTTAAAGTTGCCAAGTCTGGAGACCTTGCTCTAGGGCAGGGGTCAGCAGCCCGCGGCTCTGGAGCCGCATGTGGCTCTTTCATCCCTCTGCTGTGGCTCCCCGTTGCCGGTCAGCTCCACAATTGATACGGCTTTCGGTTAGGACAAGTAGAGGAAAAAGGATGCCTTGCTAGGAGGAGACTCTATGGTGGAGGAACCAGATTTCCGGTCAGCAGAGGAAAAAGGACGCCTTGCTAGGAGGAGACTCTATGGTGGAGGAACCAGATTTCCGGTCAGCAGAGGAAAAAGGATGCCACGATAGGAGGCGACTCTATGGTGGGGGAACTGGACTTCTGGTCAGCAGGAGAAAAAGGACGCCACAATAGGAGGAGACTCTATGGTGGGAGAACCAGACTTCTGGTCGACTCCAGAATTGAATGGGAAGCTTCTGGTTAGGACCTTTGTGGCTCTTTGAGTGTTTAAGGTTGCCGACCCCTGCTCTAGGGTGATGGGAGCTGTAATCCAATACAGCAAAAGAATCATTAGAGACTTTGAGGAAAACTCAAGGACAGAGGCCTTCTAACAGCTATCTCCAGCTGACTTCTGTCAAGAAAACTCAATGGAGAATTTGGCAGGAATGTAACAAGCCGCTGTCACGGGATGTCACCACAGTGATTCACTTAACAACCATGGCAAAAAAAAAAAAGTGGTAAAAAGGCACAATCATCTGATGCCTCAGTTAACAACTGCACTGCTTAATGACAATTTTTCCTCCCTCCCCCCCCCCCCAATTGCAGTCATAAATCAAGAACTATCTGTAAAGATTAAGGTAAAGATTTCTCCCCTCCAAGTCGTGGGTAGCATACACTAAAGCCAATGATTAAAATGTATGATACAAATCACTTAAAACAATCAATTTAATTAAACATGATGACAAGAGGATTAAAATCAGATTGTTATGTGTGCTGTGGCTTCCCCTTATCACATAGCTTTCTGTCCCATGTCTCGCTGTTGGCAATGCATCGGGGTGAAATCCAGCAGGTTTTGACAGGTTCTGGAGAACCGGCAGCAGAAATTTTGAGCAGTTCGGAGAACCGGCAAATACCACCTCTGGCTGGCCCCAGAGTGGGGTGGAAATGGAGATTTTGCAGTATCCTTCCCCTGCCACACCCACCAAGCCACACCATGCCCACCAAGCCACGCCCCCAGAACCGGTAGTAAATACATTTGGATTTCATTACTGCAATGCGTCTTTTTCTGCTTTACCAGATCTGTCAGATGTGATAAAAGCTCATGAACCATCTCAGTTCAGATGAAAGATCTTGCAGGGGTCTGCTTCTTGTTAATTTTGGCATGCAGAACTCCAGCCAGCTCCAGCTGAAAAATCACCAGGCCTGGAGAAGGAAACAGCTGTCACAGAGAAGCTGTGGGTCATTTCGTTTTGGCTAAGAAGGAAGGACTTGCACATCACTTCAGATACAGCCTCTCCTGGAGGAAGAGAAAGTGTCACCTGGAGGAGAAACTGTTTTTTTTCGTTTTGCAGAAAATCAACAATAAATCTTGCAGGTCCTTAAAGATTAAAAGTTGGCTTTCAACCATTACATTAAGCCAGTGGTGAAATCCAATTTTTTTTACTACCAGTTCTGTGGGTGTGGCTTGGTGGGCATGGCAGGGGAAGGATACTGCAAAATCTCCATTCCCTCCCCACTTCAGGGGAAGGATCTGCAAAATCTCCATTCCCACCACACTCTGGGGCCAGCCAGAGGTGGTATTTGCTGGTTCTCCGAACTACTCAAAATTTCCACTACCGGTTCTCTGAACTGCTCAAAATTTCCACTACCAGTTCTTCAGAACCTGTCAGAACCTGCTGGATTTCACCCCTGCATTAAGCCCATGCTGTGGTTTCTGTGGCGTTGTTATATGCCTGCAAAACAACTCAAGTTGGTTTGCAATGTCAAAAATATATGAATGCATTCAGTTATATCCTATCTACGCGCTACTAAAACTCTCATGTCTATAACCTTTAAGTGGGCCAAACAGTGCATCATAGGGCAAAACATTTTCAACCAAGATACCCTTATATGGCCTAAGTTACAGAATGCCGAGACTCATGACTTCTGTGAGAATAAAATTTTGGAAGGTTTCTGCCATTTCAGTACTGCGGTGCTGCTGCTGTTCAGCACCACTGTTGTACTGCCACGGACATGTGTTCCTCATTTACAATGTTCTATGACACCTTCCCACAACTCAATGGGTGGGACACCAGCAGGGAGAAAGTCAATGGGGATCATGTAACTGTGACTGATGGCAGGAGCGTGACAGTGGATTTGAGCTTGCAACTTCCTTCTTGGAAAGCTTGCAGTGAGAAAGTCTTGGAATTCGTTGTTGGAATGTATTTTTATGCAACAACTACAGTAGTATTTAGCTAGTAGATGGCAGTGTTTACAAGTTTGGAAACTTGTAAAGTTGTACAAGTATGGTATATGCTCTATACTCTTTTGTTCTAAGTAGAGTTCCCTGTTTCCTGTTACAGTTATATAGTTGAGCAGTAAAGCACATGGTGACTGTACTCTTCGTTTGCTCTGCGTGGTGCTTTATATAAACAGAATTTCTAACAGAAAGTCACATTGCAGGGACAGTCTCCTGTACCTGTGCAATCTCCGCCAGTCCCTCTGAGCTCCCGCCAACCACTCACACTATCTCTTGCTCCTTTCTCTATCTACCGGTAGCAGTAGCCATTTACCAACCTGTTTTATCTTCCCTTTAGAGCAGGAGTCTCCAAACTTGGCAACCTTAAGACTTGTGGACTTCAACTCCCAGAAGTCCTCAGCCAGCTATGTATTGAAGTCCACATGTCTTAAAGGTCCCAAGGTTTGGAAACACTGCTCTAGAGTCTTGTAACTTCAAGAAAGAGGTTTTCTTCATCCTGAAGGTCCAACATCCTAACTCTTTACAAGTCCCCTTTCCCCCAGATAACTTACTTTGTAAGATTTAAGATTAAAAGTGAGGGCTCTGGATCCACACTTAGAGCAGTTGAAACAGTGAATAGCCTCCACTGTTGTAACTCTAGACTCTGTAACTCAAGATAGAGTGCAGAGAAGAGTAACAAGAAGGATTAAAGGTAAAGGTAAAGGTTCCCCTTGCACATATGTGCTACTCGTTCCCGACTCTAGGCGGCGGTGCACATCTCCGTTTTAAAGCTGAAGAGCCAGTGCTGTCCAAAGGCATTTCCGTGGTCATGTGGCCGGCATAAATGCCAAAGGCACGTGGAACGCTGTTACCTTCCTACCAAAGGTGGTCCCTATTTTTCTACTTGCATTTCTGACGTGCTTTCGAACTGTTAGGTTGGCAGAAGCTGGGACAAGTAACGGGAGCTCACCCCATTACGTGGCACTAGGGATTCAAACCGCTGACCTGCCGACCTTTCAATCAACAAGCTCAGCATCTTAGCCACTGAGCCACCACATCCCATCAGGAAGGATTAGGTGGAGACTAAAACATATGAAGACTGGTTGCAGGTATTGGGTATGTCTGTCTAGTGAAAAGAAGGACTAAGAGTGACATGACAGCAATGTTCCAATATCTAAGGGGCTTCCACAAAGAAGACAGGGTCGACCTATTTTCCAAAGCATCTGAAGGCAAGACAAGAAACAATGGATGGAAACTAATCAAGGCAAGAACCAACCTGGAAATAAAGAAAAACTTCCTAACAGTGAGAACAATAAAACAGTGGAATGGCTTGCCTTCAGAAGTTATGGGTGCTCCATCACTGGGGGTTTGAAAGAAGAGATTGGACAACCATTTGTCTGAAATGGAATAGGGTCTCCTGCTTGAGCAGGGGTTGGACTAGAAGACCTCCAAGGTCCCTTCAACTTTGCTATTTTGTTATTCAATTGGTTCAAAATCCCACTGAGTATAAAAGGCACTGTAAACATATGATCCCCGCTAGTTTTAACCCACCGGCATTAGTTTCTTGACTTCTGATCTAGTTTTTAACACAACCATTTTTATTTCATTATAGCAACTGTAATTCTCCAGCTCTTTTTTTTCTTTATTTTCCATCTTTGTGGACCTTACTTAATTGATGTTTAATTTTTTCCTAATGGATAGTTAACTGAATCAACCACTTTTAGCATTATTGGGCAATCATAATTTTTGAGTTTGTTTTCTTCCAATAAAAAAATGCAAAAGAATAAAATGTACTACTTTGTTAACTTTAGTCTCCTTTTGTTCAATCCAGAAAAACTGTTTTTTTTAAAGTGGGTGCTTAAAAATGTAAAGGAGAATGATATTCAAGAAAAGCTATAGTTGTTGGAGTAGTATTTTTTAATACGACCATTTGACGTTACAATGGAAAAAGTGACTTACAACGGGTACTCATATTTACAATCCACCTTCACAAGATCATGTGATCAAAATCCAGGTGTTTGACAACTGGCATGTAAGGTAGTCCTTGACGTACGACCATAATTGAGCCCAAAATTTATGTTGCCAAGTGAAACATTTGTTAAGTGAATTTTGCTCCATTTTACAGCCATTCTTGTCACAGTTGTTAAGTGAATCATTGCAGTTGTTAAGTTAATGAGCCATGGTGGCACAGTGGTTAGAGTGCAGTACTGCAGGCTACTTCTGCTGACTGCCGGCTGCCTGCAATTTGGCAGTTCGAATCTCACCAAGCTGAAAGTTGACTCAGCCTTTCATCCTTCCAAGGTGGGTAAAATGAGGACCCAGATTGCTGGAGGCAAGAGACCAACTAACCTCTAACCCACATTTAGAGGGCTAAAAAGCACTGTTTAGCAACCATTGAAAGTTACAACGGAACTGAAAATAAGTGAATGATGAGTGCTATTTCTATTGCTAGTAACATGGTTGTTAAGCGAATCTGGCTTCCCAGTTGACTTTGCTTGTCAAAAGGTAACAAAAATCACATTATGATATGCCAGTTGCCAAGTCTCTGAATTTTGATCACATGACGATGGGGATCAGGGGTGGGTTCTAAAATTTTTTTACTATCGGTTCTGTGGGCATGACTTATTTTGTGGGCATGGCTTGATGGTCATGTGACAATTCTTTAGGATTTAGCAGAGGTACTGGTCTACCAGGCTTTTAACTGCTTGCAGAGCTGTACCGGTCTACCCATTTATTTTTCCAGGCACTGGTCTACTCATTTATTTTTGCAGGCACTGGTCTACCCATTTATTTTTGCAGGCACTGGTCTACTCATTTATTTTTGCAGGCATTGGTCTACCCATTTATTTTTGCAGGCATTGGTCTACTCTTGTATTTTTGCAGGCACTGGTCTACCTATTTATTTTTGCAGGCATTGGTCTACTCTTGTATTTTTGCAGGCATTGGACTACCCATTTATTTTTGCAGGCACTGGTCTACTCATGTATGTTTGCAGGCTTTGGTCTACCAATTTATTTTTGCAGGCACTGGTCTACCCATTTATTTTTGTAGGCACTGGTCTACTCATGTATTTTTGCAAGCTTTGGTCTACCCATTTATTTTTGCAGGCACTGGTCTACCCATTTATTTTTGCAGGCACTGGTCTACTCATGTATTTTTGCAGGCATTGGTCTACCCATTTATTTTTGGAGGCACTGGTCTACCACCAAACTGCCTTTTACCACTGATCCGCTGTAGGGCGGCCCTTTGAAGCCCCGCAGCCAGAGTTTAAACAGTTTTTCCTTATAGTCCATCAGCTGGGACTCAGGAGGCAGCAATAGATTGGGGTGGGGCCAAATAAAAGGTAAGCATAACACAGGGGTGGGTGGGGCAGAACCGGGGATGTTGCAATGATCATAACTGTGAAAAACGGTCATAACTCACTTTTTCCAATGCTGTTATAACTTTGAACAGTCACTAAAGAACTCTTTTAAGTTGAGGACTACCTGTAGGATGGTTGCAGTAGCCTGGGTCATGTTATCTCCAGTTGTGATCTTACCAGCCAGCTTCTCACAAGCAGAGACAATGGGAAAGCCAGATTTGCTTAACAACATGGCAAAAAAGGTTATAAAATCAGTCAGGAGTCACTCAACAACTTCCTTGCTTAGCAATGGAAATTCTGATCCAACTTGTGGTTGTCAGTCAAGGATCACCTGTATTACATGTTCCAAATGATGGGGAGGGTGGAGCAATAATGCATAGAGGTAATTGGAAGAGGTAGGAGTAGGGGGAAAAATGAGTGTTGTGTGCTTTTATAGTCCAGGAACTGGACTTCCTTGATTTTCTCTAAAAACAGTTCGCGTCTCATCCAAGAAGCTTCTTCAGCTCACGAAGACTCTTCTTGGATGAGAAGCAAAACATCTTCAAAGAAAAGTCCAGTTGCCTCTTGAAAAAGCACCTTTGGGACAACGATGACCTGGATCAGGGGTTTCCAACCTTGGCAACTTTAAGACTTGCGGACTTAACTCCCAGAATTCCTTTGCTGGCTGAGGAATTCTGGGAGTTGAAGTCCACAAGTCTTAAAGTTGCCAAGGTTGGAGACCCCTGACCTGGATGACGGAGAGTCTCCATAGACTTTAAGGGAAGTTGAGTGATGTGGGTCAAACTTGCATTGAAAGCGCCCTCTTAGAAACATGGCAGTTTGGATTTTGCTTTATTTTATTTAGTAGTTAGTATATATATAT
Organism: Ptyas mucosa; assembly: GCA_012654045.1. Taxonomy (NCBI): domain Eukaryota; kingdom Metazoa; phylum Chordata; class Lepidosauria; order Squamata; family Colubridae; genus Ptyas; species Ptyas mucosa. Next base: position 89,324,837 of record WNWU01000001.1, read on the forward strand.
ATATTATCCCTTTATTATTTTTACATTATTTTTCCAAACAACTCAATATGGCGAATATCCTCCTCCTATTTTTCCCCACAACAACAACTCTGTGAGGTGGATTAAGCTGAGAGAGAATGATTGGTCCAAAGTCAGCCAGCAGGCTTTTGTGCTTAAAATGAGACTAGAACTCACAGTCTCCTGGTGATTGGGCAAAAGTTACCCAGCAGGCTTTCATGCCTAAAGCTAGATGAGAATTCACAATCTTCTGATTTCTACTGTATCATTTTAGCCACTACATCACTGACTCAGCTTTAGCTACACTTCCTTCCTCTACCCCCACCCGCACCCCAATAAAACATCTGTTCCAGCTGGAGTGGGCAGCTTTCTCACTTCTTTGCAATATCCTGTCCTGATTCATTTACTCTTACCTCATCCTCAATTCTAGGCCCTGGGGATTGAAATGGACCTTATTGTCTTCTGTCACACATGTGTTCTCTCTTAGCATTCTGGAATGACCTTCCCAAGTAACCTTCAATTACAAAAATAATTAAATTCCCTTTCCCAGTGAGTTCCACAGACCCCCTTCCCTTCTGAGCCGACGAGAAGACTCCTGCAGATGCAGCCAACCTCTGGTTTAGAATCTGGAGGCCCCTCCCTTCTCCCACCCACCCACCCTCCCTTCCGTCTCTTCTGTGCTTTGTATAAATGCAGGCGGTTTAGGCAGACGCTGGGCTGCCCCCTGAGCCAGAGACACCAACTTCTCAGTTCCCAGTTGAAAGGTAGGTGGCCAGTCCCTGGGTCTCCTCTGTTTGCTCTTGGCAAGCTGTTTTTCCTGATTAAAGAAGGACAGTTCTGGTACCAAGGTGCAGGCAGAAATTAATGGTGTGATGGAAAGGGGTAAACTGAAAATTTGTTCCTTTGGAAGCTCCTAAGATACAAAAATGATAAACCACAAGAAAAAAAAAGTGAGAAGAGAAGCAGGGAGGAAGATTGGAAAACAGTAATGTTTTTTCTCTTCTCTTCTCTTCTCTTCTCTTCTCTTCTCTTCTCTTCTCTT
>WNWU01000001.1:89325885-89346850 GCA_012654045.1 Ptyas mucosa
TTCTCTTCTCTTCTCTTCTCTTCTCTTCTCTTCTCTTCTCTTCTCTTCTCTTCTCTTCTCTTCTCTTCTCCTCTCCTCTCCTCTCCTCTCCTCTTCTCTTCGCTCTCTTCTCTTCTCTTCTCTTCTCCTCTCCTCTCCTCTCCTCTCCTCGAGATGAAGTTAGTAAATAGGAGCAGCAAATGATGAGAACATTGGCAGATAAATTAGGATTATCAATTTAAAGTACTCTCCAAAATGCTCTTGGCTGTGTCAAAATTTGCTATTTTTTTTTTTTGCTGAGTCAGTTTCTTCATTGAAAAACCCTTCCTTAATGTATTAATCACTTAATGTTAGGAACTTCATTACAGGCGTAGCCCGCTCTTCTTGTTTAGTTTAATTGGTGTTGAGACTTCAGAAGATGGCTATTCCTTCTCTCTTTCAAAGAGACTTTCCAAAATAAGACCCTTTCTCCAGATTACATTTGCTTCCATATACTAATTTTCAGATTGGGAACTTAATGAGAAGGCAAATTGTTTGTGGATACCAAACGGTTTCCCTGTTCTTATATATAAGCAGGAGAAGCAATGAATCAGAATAGATTGCTTGCGAGTTATCAAGAGCTGAGTCTTGCTCTGACATCCAGAAGTAAAGGATACTGTCTTTTCACAATGCATGTTGGTAGCTGATGGAACTCCGTGCCACTATATGTGATGATAGGCTTCAGAAGAGATGAGATGCATTCATAGATATGGAAGAGGGTTGTTAAAGGTTGATTGGGTTGTTAGGAACTTTCATTTGCAGAAGCAAAACTATAATAAAAGCACAGTAGAAGGTACAGGAAACACAAAGACATGGATTCTAATCTTTCACCTCTAGCTTGGAAGAAATAAATTTATATTAGAACACAGCGGTTTTTGGACCATGCAATTTAAATTTGTGAGGCTTGTGGATGAGCCTGTGAATCATAAAAAGTCATGATCTCTTTTAAATAATTGCTTGGCCTTCTAGTCTCTTGTCTGTCATAATTTGGCTGCAAGATAGTTTTCTGTTTCTCGTATCTCCCTGGTGTTCCACTACTTCATAAATTGTTGACACATTTTTGTGTGAAAGTTCCCTGTAGTTCAGTGCTCAAATCTGAGGCTCCAGATGCGTGAGGGAGCCTGCCTCCTAGCTACTGATTTATTTTATATATTAAATGTATACATTACGTTGATAGTTATTTGTTGTTTACAGTTTTTTATGTTTTTAAGTTTCTTATTATTTTAATGTTAGAAGTGGCCCAAAGTCATTTCTTTGAACTGGGTGGTTATCTAAAACTATGAAATAAAAATAAACAAATAGTAGAACTTTGTACCCATCCTCCAATGTGAACACAATTTGACTGACCGAAGGTGTTCTTGGCTTTTTAAAAATTAAAATTATAGACCAGGGGTGTCAAACTCAAGGCCTGGGGGCCAGATCTGGCCCATGGGGTGCTTAGATCTGGCTCATGATGCTGCCCTGGAAATATGAAGGACTGGCCAGGGGTGCCTCTGCCAGCAAAAATGAAGCTCGGGAGGGCCGTGGGCGGCATATCTCACTTAACAAACAATCTCACTATTTAACAAATTTTCTGGACCCAGTTGTGATTGCAAATCAAGGACTACCTGTACCCAGAGCAAAAAGTGTTTCAGTGTTAAAACAACAACAACAAAAACTCCCCTAAACTCTGCTGAAGATGTTACGTAGCCTGATAACAAAACATTCGTAAACCAATGCACAAGCTTGGAGAACGAAGCATCAGCCTCACCCTACACCCGAGCTACAGATATTAGGAGTCCTGGTGGCGCAGTGGACTAATTCATTGTTATTAAGATCAGCTGCTTGCAATTACTGCAAGTTCAAATCCCACCAGGCTCAAGGTTGACACAGCCTTCCATCCTTTCTAAGGTAGGTGAAATGAGGACCCAGATTGTGGGGGCAATAAATATACAAAAGTATGAAGGCTATTGCTTAACGCACTGTAAGCCGCCCTGAGTCTCCGGAGAAGGGCGGCATATAAATCAAATTTAAAAAAAAAAAATTAGTCAGTATTGCAAAGATTGCTGTCTTTTCTACCAAGATAGACAAAGATACAGAAGAAAGTGATAAGATTTGACCAAAACGTCGCCACGGAATATTATCCTGTTGCTCACTTTACCATCTTTCATTAGCATTAGAACAGGGGTGTCAAACTCAAGGCCCATGGGGTGCTTAGATCTGATCTGCGGGGCTGACCTGGAAACAGCGATGGACTGGCCTGCAGTGCCACTGCCAGTGAAAACGGAGCTGGGGAGGGCTGTGTACAGCCCTCCTGAACTCCGTTTTCACTGACAAAGGATTGCAGGAGGCCATCGCAGCCGAAAACGGAGCTTGTGAAGGCTGTGGGCGCCACTCCCAAGGTCAATTTTCACTGGCAGAGGGTTGCAGGAGGCCGTTGCAGCCAAAAATTGAGCTCAGGAACCCGTTCTTGCTGGCAGACCACTTGGGCCACCACAGGTGCCCCCAACACGAGTGACATTGAGTGGCCATGCGCTCGTTATGAAGCAGCAGAACGATTCAGTCCTTTCTGAAACAAATCTGGGAAAGCCACTTTGGTCTAGTGCAGGGGTGGGCAATTCATTTTCCCAAAGATGTCACATGAGAAACTGGGACTGTTGTGGGCCGAACCGATAGGGCTGTGAAGGTGCGTAGGAGCACACGCAGATACATACGTAAATAAATTTTAAAAAATAGCAGTCGCTTTCAAAATAAAAGCAACGCACTTGTATTGCGTGACTGGTGCATACTTATTTATATTTGATTTCTAATTTTCAATTGACCTCACACAGAGATGGCCAAAGTGCCTGTTGTGACTCATGGGCTGTAAAATGCCCAGGTCTGGTCTAATGCTGAAAACACCAGGCTAGAAACCAGGAAACTATGAATTCTAATCCTGCCTTAGGCCATCTGAGTGACTTGGGGCAAATCACAATCTCAGCCAAATCTACCTCACAGGGTTGGTGTTGTGGGGAAAGTAGGAAGAGGAAGAAGTATTAGGTATGTTAGCCATCTTGAGTTACTCATAAAAAATAATAAAGGGATAAAAATAAATAAGGTATTTGTATTTTCCTTGATTTATCCATTGCCTCATGTTTAACCCTTGCATGTTCTTTTTTGTGTGTGAGGGAAAAACAGACGGATAAAGACAAGAAAACATAGAAGATAGATTTGAAGATGGAAATGTTTTTGACTTTCCAGACAAAACGAGTGAGATTTTTGATATGGAGGAAATAAAAGGTGCTGTGAAAGGGCTGAATGCCTCTATCATTCAACATAGTTTTTTCCAACAGGAAGCAACGCCCATCATAACCAGCAGTGGCTGGGGAAAATGGCCATTGCAGTCCCATACACCATTTTCCCTTTCTGCCTTCTATCAACATCAGATTTTATTCTTTTTACCACCAACAAGGCATATTTCCCCCTATTTTCCCCCTCTTTGGCTGCCAAAAGACAAAACTTTCCCTCTGTTTGCACAATCTTTGAATCTCCAAATATTTGGTAATGCCTTTCAGTGTGGATATAAACATTTCATTTGTATTAAAATAAACCAACAATCCATCAGCCCTGGTCAAGTTTTAGCCAGGCCCGATTTTGGGGACACCCACAAGTTAGGGGGCACATTGTGTTGTGAAAAGAGGAGAGATTTAGAAGATGGAGGGCAGGCAGGAATTAGGAACAATACATTCCCAGAGTTGGGAAAATGATAAGAGGGTCCAGATTCATCTGTGGCTTGCTGTTTGCAGAATACATTCGAAGGACATCATGAACCCACTATATTGAATCAATCACAGTTTTGTTTTCAAAACATGTCAAATCAAGAAAACTGTAAAATAGGAAATAAATTCTGTTAATGCAAACAAGTTGCTCTCAGAAAAATGTGTGTGTGTGTGAGAGAGAGAGTTGGGGGAGCTATTGCTGCTTTCAGATGTTTGGGGAAGTTTCTCTCTGGATCATGCTTGGCTCCAAATTATTCTCAATCATTTTTTAGGCTACCCCACTGCATTGCTTCTTTGTGCTTAGCATTACTGACTACCTTTGAAGCAAATAATCATAGAACCATAATGTTAGTGGGGTTTTTTAAAGACAGAGGATCATCTAGCTCAGGGGTCTCCAACCTTGGCAACTTTAAGACAGTTCTGGGAGTTGAAGTCCACAAGTCTTAAAGTTGCCAAGGCTGGAGACCCCTGAGCTAGCTCAACACTTCATCAGTAAAGGAATCCTACAATTATACAAGGATGTGCCAGCTGCCAGGTTTGTGTGGCTTTTCGTCCCTTTTTAAGGGCTTCCAAAGTCTGCCAAGAGCCTGCTGTCAAATGATGGGTTTTTTAGCAATGCAGTTTCTAATGGGTTCATTTGTCAATCAGGGAGTGGTGAAAAGACAACATGGCAGCCACAACAAATCAAAGTTCTGCCCATTTTTTATGTGTGACTTTTTAACCTCATTTTGACCTTTTTCCCAGAAATTGTAGATGCCCCTGCTTCCTTCCTTCTCCCCTCCCTCCCTCAATCTATTCAACCATCCATCCACCACCCATCCACTCATTTATTGATCTATCTCTACCCATCCATCTGCCTACCTACTATCTATCTATTCATCCATCCATCTCAGTGGTGGGATTCAATTTTTTTTACTACTGGTTCTGTGGGCGGGGCGGGGCGGGGCGGGGCTTGGTAGGCGTGGCAGGGGAAGGATACTGTAAAATCTCCATTCCCACTCCACTCCAGGGGAAGGTTACTGCAAAATCCCCATTTCCTCCTGATCAGCTGGGACTTGGGAGGCAGAGAATAGATGGGGGTGGGGCCAGCCAGAGGTGGTATTTACCGGTTCTTCGAACTACTCAAAATTTCCGCTACCGGTTCTGCAGAACTGGTCAGAACCTGCTGAATACCACCTCTGATCTGCCTGTCCGTCTCAGTCCAGCCATCTTCAAATCTTAACCATGAAGCTAATTCCTACTCAGTGGGAGAGAAAAAAAATAACATTATTGTGTTCATTACAAGGGAATTGGTGTTCAAATCTCTAAAATTAAATTGGCAATATCAGGATAAGTAGGAAAGGTACATGCGAACGAAGAATTTTGGCTAAAAGATAACAAAATGCTAAGAAGCTTGTTCAGGCTACACACATGTGACAAAAAAGAAAAGATGTTAAAAGTTACTAATCCAGGTATTATAAATATTAAACGAGCAACATAAATTACAATTATAAAAAAGTTGATAGAAAAAAAAAACCCAATAAAATTTTCCAAAAGGGAATTGAGGATTATAAACTTTTCTTACACAGCCCCTGTCAAACCTGAGAAAAATATAGTACAATAGCTGACATGGCATGTACACATCAACTCGAAAGAAAAAAGAAATCAAATGAGAACCAGTGGTTAATGCTGAGCCAGAGGCATGGCTGTCTGTCCATATTCAGGCAGGTGTAGTTCCTCTTAATTATTCTTTGCCTGATTTTGTGTGCCGCTGTGATGCAAACTTGGCAACCTTGTGTGTTATTTCAGGATTGATGTTGGAAAAGTAGAAATGGTTTATAGTGTTGATTGGAAAATCCTGTTTTGTTGGTCAGGAGCCCAGCTCAGTCAGAAAATCCAGACCAAAGCATCCCAAAGTGTTAGCTGCTTAAGCCTCTACTTAATCCATTCATTAATTACTTTCTATATAAATCATTGCAGTGGCGAACAAGTTTAAAAAGGGGCAAATCTTAATGTTCTTTTTCTTTTATTCCTCACTCCAAACTCTTGTCTCCGGATTTCCAGAGCCAAAATTTCAGTCCCATCCCCTCCAAAGACCACAGAGCCACTGGAAGGCTCCCTGCAATTCCCAAAATCAAAGTTACCCACCAGAGTAAAGCAGGTGGCTATGTACCGTATATTGAATAAATGAATGAATGAACATACTAGGAAAGAAACTTTATTCTGGTCCAGAATGCGGCCGCGCGGGTAGTGATGGGAGCAACATGGCGCTCCCATGTAACACCGCTCCTGCGCGAGCTGCACTGGCTCCCGGTGGTCTTCCGGGTGCGCTTCAAGGTGTTGGTTATCACCTTTAAAGCGCTCCATGGCATAGGGCCTAGTTATCTCTGAGACCGCCTACTGCCACAAATGACCTCCCACCGACCCGTGCGCTCCCACAGAGAGGGCCTCCTCAGGGTGCCATCAGCCAAACAATTTAGGCTGGTGACCCCCAGGGGGAGAGCCTTCTCTGTGGGGGCACCTACCCTCTGGAACCAGCTGCCCCCTGAGATAAGGAGATCTCAAGACCTCAGTGCCTTCCGCCGTGCCCTTAAAACCTACTTTTTTCAACAAGCCGGGCTGGCTTAGGAAGAAATTTTAGACGTTTTTTAAATTGGTTTGTTAGTTTTAAAATTGGAGCCAAATTTATATGTATTTTAATTCTTAATATTTGTATTGTATGTTTTTAATTCTGGCTGTTCACCGCCCTGAGTCCTCAGGGAGAAGGGCGGTATATAAATTTTAAATAAATAAATAAAATAAATAAATAAATTCGATCGGATATATAAATGTCTAAATTTAAGAAGTATAACACTCTACCATCACTCTGTAAATTTTTCTAATATCTGTGCCACTTGCTCACCTCCATCTAATGAGGGGTGTCAAACTCGATTTCATTGAGGGCCACATCAGGTGTTTGACCTTGGGGGGCCAGGGTGAGCATGGCCAGGTCAACATCACTCGTGTAAGGGGTGCCTGTGGCAGTCCGAACGCTCTGGCAGCGAAAACTGGTTCCCAAACTCCATTTAGGCTGTGACAGCCTCCTGCAACCCTCTGCCAGCGAAAATGGAGTTGGGAGTGCCGCCTGCGGCCCTCATGAGCTCCATTTTCGGGTGCGATGGCCTCCTGCAACCCTCTGCCAGTGAAAATTGACCTTGGGAGTGGCGCCCACAGCATTCACAAGCTCCGTTTTCGGCTGCGATGGCCTCCTGCAATCCTTTGTCAGTGAAAACGGAGCTCGGGAGGGCTGTACACAGCCCTCCCCAGCTCCGTTTTCACTGGCAGAGGCGCTGTGGGTCAGTCCATCGCTGTTTCCAGGGCAGCCCCGCGGGCCAGATCTAAGTACCCCACTGGCCTTGAGTTTGACACCCCTGTTCTAATGCTAATGAAAGATGGTAAAGTGAGCAACAGGATAATATTCCGTGGTGACGTTTTGGTCAAATCTTATCACTTTCTTCTGTATCTTTGTCTGTCTTGGTAGAAAAGACAGCAATCTTTGCAATACTGACGAATATCTGTAGCTCGGGTGTAGGATGAGGCTGATGGTTCGTTCTCGGAACGTGTGGGTTAGTTTACGAATGTTTTGTTATCAGTCTAGGACCGTGATGGCGAACCTATGGCACGGGTGCCACAGGTGGTATGCGGAGCCATATCGGTGGGCATGCGAGCTGAGCTCTGGTACGCATGCATGCGCCAGCCAGCTGATTTTCGGGCCTTCTGGGCCCACCAGAAGTCAGGAAACACAGTTTCCAGCCTCCGGAGGGCCTCGGGGGGGTGGGGTGAGGAAGGCTGTTTTTGCCCTCCCCAGGCTCCTAGAAAGGCTCTGGAGCCTGGGGAGAGCAAAAAACGGGCCTACCGGGTCCACCGGGCCATCACGTGCCAAAAACGGGGGGCAGCACGGGGGGGGGGGGCAGGACACATAGAATTATGGATGTGGGCATGCGTGTGACCCCACCGCGCTCCCCCCACTTTTGGCACGCGATGGTAAAAAGGTTAGCCATCACTGGTCTAGGTAATATCTTCAGCAGAGTTTAGGGGAGGTTTTGTTGTTGTTGTTGTTGTTGTTTTAACATTGAAACACCTTTTGCTCTGGGTACAGGTAATCCTTGATTTGCAATCAAAACTGGGTCCAGAAAATTTGTTAAATGGTGAGGTTGTTTGTTAAGTGAGATATGTGATTATGGGATGCTGCAACGGTCAAAATTGCACTATGATTGCCAAGTGCCCAGGAATGAATGAATGAAGCCCAGGAATACCAGTGATCATTATCTGCCAGATGTTTGCAACATGCTTTAGAAAAGATTCAAAAAGTTTGCTTTGAACCTCACACAAATGCAGCATCTATCTACCATTCATTGAAGCAGAGCAAATTTTGTCAATCTTTGCGATAACCCTGTTCCATAAATGTGACCTGCTAATGGAAAAGACAGTATCAATTACCAGGATGCTCCAAATGCAAACAAACTCACTTTTTGCAGAAGGATCCTCACCCTGTTTTACACAAAGCCAGATATTTAATCCAGGAACAATCTTTCCAGATAGCATTTTGTTGGTTACCTCCATCCATTCAGAGATACATGTAAGACAGGGGTGTCAAACTCGATTTCATTGAAGCTGCATCAGGGTTGTGTTTGACCTCGGGGGGTCAGGGTGGGCGTGGCCATCTTGACGTCACTTGTGTCGGGGGCGCTTGTGGAGGCCCAAGCGCTCTGCCAGCGAAAACGGACTCCGTTTTCGGCTACAACGGCCTCCTGCAGCCCTCTGCCAGCGAAAACGGAGTTACATTTTCACTGGCAGAGGCTCTGAAGGCTGGTCCTTTGCTGTTTCCAGGGCCTTGTAGGCCAGATCTAAGCACCCTGTGGGCCGAATCCGGCCTCCGGGCCTTGAGTTTGACACTCCTGATGTAAGACATTTGTATACTCTTGAGACACTGATCTTTAAAGTTTAGGCGACTCTTTGAACCGTCCCATTTTTTTTCAGGGCTGTGCAGAAATTTGAAATAAATCAACGAATTGCAAAGTTTAAAGGATTGCAAAGAGATCCTGTGCTCTTCCTTCCTTCTGAACCATTTCCCAAGTGCAAACAGCCTGGTGCAGAGTGCTGGGGGTAAAGAAAACAGTGTTGGTTACTTGATGCACATTGCAGAAAATTGCACAGAAATCTCACCTTCTGTCTGGCAATAAGAACAAAATATAGGACAATTTGTTCCTTGTGACACCCCAGATAGGCTATGTGATGTGATCCACTTGCTGAGCCTTGTAAAAGGACCGACTCTGCCTTTTTCTGCAGACCCTGATCACACACCAGTCTCAAAGGAGAGTCTCCGGGTTGCAGTGCAGAGTTTAGCTGAACATATGAAAGATGGTTTATTTTTTCCAAGAACCATTTGGGTAACTCAGTGTACTTTGCTTTGCCTCACACTCACACCCATGCACTCCCCCTTCCATCCTTGCTGAGGGTTGCTGATCACGTCACAAGGCCTTTCAATGAACTTAAAATATTGAAATTATGTCATTTCCCAAAGCGGAAGGAGATAAGACCTGGAAATCCTTGAGCCCAAAAGCTTCTTCCTCTAGAAATGAATTCCTGCTCTGTTGAGTCCATGACTTCCAGATTTTACACAATCTGAAAAGTTAAGTAAAAGTTGCAATGCTGATTGACCAGAGTGCTTGATTAGATTAAGAGGTAAAAAGCCAACCGTTTTACAACGTGCCTTGGATAATTAAGTCACAGGGAAATGAAATACATGTACATAAAGATCTGGAAGACAGCCTATAGCCGTGATGGTGAACCTATGGCACGCATGCCACAGGTGGCAAGTATAGCCATATCAGTGGGCACACCAGAAGCTGGCAAATGGGCCGTTTCTGGCCTCTGGAGGGCCTCCGGGGCGGGAGGGAAGGCGGTTTTCGTGCTCTCCAGATTCCTAGAGAGGCTCTGGAGCAGTGGTGAAATCTAAAATTTGTTACTACCGGTTCTGTGGGCATGGCTTGGTGGTGGTGGGGTAATGTGACTGGGTGGGCGTGGCCAACTTTTTTTTTTTAACTTTTAAAACCATTTTCGGCGAAGAGGTTGTTAAAAAATGCTTTTAAAGGGCTCTGATGATCCCAGCTGAGTTGCCTGATCGTCAGAGGCTTTTTTTCTTTCTGCCACCCAAACCCATGATCCCCTTCCCGATTCCAAACATGGTGTGTGTGCAGAGACAAAAAAAAAAGTGCACCGTGTTTCAGGCGGCGGATCTGGCCAGGAGGAAAAAGAAGAGTCTGCTGAGAAGGAGGACGGGGGCGTGCGGCTCTGCAATGTGCAGAAAAACACTTTCAGGCAGCAGGGCTACAATCTCCTCCCCGAATCCAAAGCACTTCCCAGTTCCCCGCAGCATATTGCAGGGGAACTGGCCGCCACCTGAAGCGCGACTCTTGAGATTTGTATTGGGGAATCCAGGCAGCGATGCCTGTAAAGGAGGAACGTTTCCCTCTAGGGGCTCACATTCAGCTCGGCTTGGCTCCTGGGCACAGAGAGGGCTTAGGCAGCGGGAGCGGCGGCTCCTCACATAGCTGGGGAGTGAAGTCAGTGCGGCCAGAGGGGTGACCAGCCGCAAATCGTGGCACCCGCCTTGTTCCCTGAAGCTGCAGGGCAGATCCCCCCCCGACCATTCCGAAGGTTTGTTCCTCAGGCTGTGCTCTGTCCCTCCCCCCCAGAGCATGCGTGGGGTCTCTTTGGGGGAAAGCGAGTAGTCCCTGCACCTCTCGCTTGCAGGAGGAGGAGGAGGGCGGCGCCACCTTAAATGCTGGTAGGCAGAGGTAAAATACTTTTTTCCTTGTTTTCCTCCCCCAAAATTAAGGTGCGTCTTATACTCCGGTGCGTCTTATACACCGAAAAATACGGTAATTCGGAGAACCGGTAGTAAAAATTCTGACTGGCCCCACCCCCATCTATTCTCTGCCTCCCGAGTCCCAGCTGATCGGGAAGAAATGGGGATTTTGCAGTAACCTTCCCCTGGAGTGGGGTGGGAATGGAGATTTTACAGTATCCTTCCCCTGCCATGCCCACCAAGCCACGCCTACCAAGCCATGCCACGCCCACTAAGCCACACCCACAGAACCGGTAATAAAATTTTTTGAAACCCACCACTGTGTCAGATGTGAATGTAAGTCTTTGTGGTGAGTTGTCAGAGAAAGTTGAAGAAAGGGTAACACAAAGGAAAGTAGACCCAGGATAAATGGGGAGGACCATCCAAGTCTTCTCAGTGTCTTTGATTATTATGGGCTGGCAAAGATACCCCCCCCTCCCCCCCCCCCCTCCTTGCAATTTTTTCTTCAAATGGTGTCTCTCCAAAACCCATTATCATTTCTTTGGCTCAGGCAGAATCTTTTTCAGCCTCTTAACGTTCCTTTCTAATGAAGCACTACTGTCATTACCCACATTATGCTAATAAACAACAACCCTATTGGAATGGCTTGTATTACTCAAACATATTCTGTGATTTATTGTGCATTAGAGAGGGTCAGGGTGCAGGGAAAGACATAAATGCTACTGTAACGAAGAAGAAAATAATTCCGTTCCCCGAATCCAGGGGAGATGAGGAAAGGTTTGACAGAGCACATGATTGATGGACAGCAAGGTGAATAAGTCAGGATCCCTTGGGTTACACCCAGCCCCAAGTTTCTTCCTTATACCCTGTGAACTACCACTGCTGGAATTAGTAGTGTGAAATCAGCCAACAGGAGTCAAAACTGACTCAAAGACACATATTTTGCTACCGCATCATCAGGAAAGTTTTTTAAAAATTGCTTTCCCCCCCCCCCCCCCCCCAAAAAAAAGCAAAGAAGAATGTACCTATTCTATATGTTCTGGTCTTTGGCTTTGCCTTTCTTCCAATGTTAAGAGCCCCAGCCACCAAAAATATGCCCAACTTCTTGGGACTAAGATTCGTAGTCCCAAGAAGTGGTGACATGTACTCAGGGGTGGGCTTCAAAAATTTTAGCTAGGAGTTCTCTGCCCGGTTGCTGGGTGGGCGTGGCCATGGTGGGCGTGGCCTAGTCGGCCTCCTGCACCATGGGGGGGGGGTTTGCCCTCCCCGGGCTCCGGAGGCTTTCTTTGAGCCTCTGGGAGGGCGAAAATGGCCTTCCCAGGCTCTGGAAGCCCTCTGGAGGCCAGAAACAGACCCGTTTTCGGCCTTCCCGAACTTCCGGTAGGCCCATTTTTCACCCTCCCTGAGCCTCTGCGTACGCCCTGCACTTACCTTCAGCCAAAATGGGCCGCGTGGGGACTCCTGGAAGGGGCCAGGCAGGGTGAGTGGAGCCAGCTGGGAGTGGGATTTGGGGGTTCTCCGAACTGCACAGAATCTTAGCTAGAAGATCTCCCGAACTCCTGCGAACCCCAGCAGCCCACCCATGCATGTACTAGCTCTGAGCGAATATTGAGTAAATGTATAGAATAGGACCCCTTGCACTAATGGCAATGGTTGTGATAGCTTAGACCAGGGATGTCAAACTCAATTGCATTGAGGACCGCATCAGGGTTGTGTTTGACCTCGGGGGGGGGGGGGCTGGATGGGCATGGCCAGAGTGGGCATGGCCAGCTCAATGTCACTTGTGTCGTGGGCACCTGTGGTGGCCTGGGTGAGCCTGGGGGGGGGGGGAAATCTCCTGCAGCCCTCTGCCAGTGAAAACGGAGCCTGGGAGGGCCACACTGGCAGAGGCACCATGGGCTGGTCCTTCGCTATTTCCAGGGGGGCTCTGTGGGCCAGATCTAAGCACCCCACAGGCCAGATGTGGCTTACTGGCCTTGAGTTTGACACCCGTGGCTTAGACAAACCTCCAGGTTCAAAGGCAGTCTACCTAGGGGTATCAATTCATGAAGTAAGGAAGCCAGCCGAGCAAGAAGGCAATTGCCTTTGAACTTACTTGCTGGCTTCTCAGAAGCAACATGCATGGCTATTGTGCACATTAGTTGGTTCCATGACCCATTTCATCAAGGCTTTTGTTTATGAGGGACATTTCTGTCAATGCCTCTTAAATCCCAGATATTTACAATTCTCCAGCCATCTGTTCCCATTTATGAGCTGCTAGAGGACAAGCAACAGGAGGAAGTTGGAAGGGATCTTCCAGTTTTATTTGGGGGAAAAAAGTATTGCATCTCATCCAGTCTCCAGTATATTGCTCAAAGCTGGAAATGTTTCTATGATCTTGTTCATCTTAAATCATGGTTTTTTATTATTTCTTGCTATTCATTTTCCCGGCAACTTTTGACTTTTGCCTGGTTTTGCCCTGATTTTGCAAGACCATTGTTTCTGATGTTTGTTAATTTCTAATAAATAAACCTCAAGCTATATTTTTTCCTAACTGAACTGAACAGTGTATGTGCTATGAACTGACTGGACTACAGTAACAATAACAGAATAGCAGAGTTGGAAGGAATCTTGGAGGTCTTCTAGTCCAACCCCCTACTCAAGCTGGAGACCCTGTACTATTTCAGACAAATGGCTCTCCACTCTCTTCTTAAAAGCCTCCAGTGATGAAACACCCACAACTTCTGAAGGCAAGCTGTTCCATTGATTGATTGTTCTTACCTAGAAAATTTCTCCTTAGTTCTAGGTTGTTTCTCTCCTTATTTAGTTTCCATCCATTGTTTCTTGTCCTGCCTTGGTGTTTTGAAAAATAGGTTGACCCCTCTTCTTTACGGCAGCCCTTCAAATATTGAAACACTGCTATCATATATCTCCCCTAGTACTTCTTTTCACTAGACTAGACATACCCAATTCCGGCAACCGTTCTTTATATGTTTTAGTCTCCTGCCCCTAAATCTCTTCTTAAAATCTCCAGTGGTGGAGCACCCACAACTTCTGAAGGGAAGCTGACCAGTGGGTAATTGTTCTCACTGTCAGGAAATTTCTCCTTAGTTCTAGTTGGTTTCTCTCCTTGGTTACTTTCCATCCATTGCAGAGGTGGGATTCACTTACTTTCCCTACCGGTTCGCAAATGTGAGTGTGCGCGCTTGCTTTGCTCACACACCTGCGCCACCAGTAGTCACGCATTACGTCTGGGCGGGTGGGTGGAGCCTCCCGCAGTCACCGCTACCGGTTCACGTGATCCAGACAGAATCGGCTGAATCCCACCACTAATCCACTAATTGTCTTGTCTCCAGGTATTTGGAAAATGTGCTGTCCCACTCTTCTTTGTGGCAACCTCTGAAATATTGGAAGACTGCTATTATGTTACACCTAGTTCTTCTTTGAATTAGATTACGCATACCCAATCCTGCAACCATTCTTCATATGTTTCAACTTCCAGCCCCCTAATTATCTTTTTTGTTCTTTTCTGGACTGTTTTCCAGAGTCTTAACATCTTTTTCTGTGTCGTGGTGACCAGAACTGGATGCAGTATTCCAAGTGTGGTTCTTTTTTTTTTATTGAAAAAGTTTTAAAAGTTTTACATACATTCCCCCCTCCCCAACCACCCCCCCAACTTCCCAGAGCAAATACAAAATATAAAATACAGCTTAAATCCCCTAAATTCAACTCCATCTCTCACTTATCTTAATCATTAAACAAATAGATAAAAGGAAAGCAAGTCTTCTTTCTTCTTATTCCATCTAATTTAACAGAATTAGTATCCATTTATAGTTGCAGCAGTTAATAAAACAGTTAAATATTACCTAATCAAACCTATCATTACTCAATTTAACTAATACACACTTAGCAGATTATTAGATCTATACAATTTAACAAGATATTTTATAACTTCTTTCATTGAAAACAAAAAAAACCTCATTCAAAAACCCCAAATTTAAAATAAAATATTATATAAACTCTTCCGTCCTCCACTTTTAAACCATCAAGGTCCAATTATAGTTAAAACGCTTAAAAAAAAACATTTTCTAAGTAAAAAATAATAATCAAACCTCTTATTAATTTATCAGTACATATTAACAAATCAACTAAAAACATTTAATAGCTATATCAAACAAGTGTGGTTCTTATCAAGGCAGTAGAGCAGTGCATATTGAATACGTACTATGCACATATATCCAACTAGAAATTATCCACTGTAATTTTCCAACAGGAGATAAATTATTGTTGAGGAAGGGAAGAGAAGGATGTTAAGCTTTTTTTTATTTTCGGTAGCTGCATTACAAGGTCATCATTGGGTTTTGTTCCCAGCCTAGACTGTCTGTTTGCAAAAAGAAACCACAAATTCTTTACATTCAGCACAAACAGAAAGTCTCTCAGGGCTGTGGGTGGGTTGTGTTTTTTGGGGGTGGGGGTGGGGTTCTCTCTTCCCATCTAATTCCTCCTGTGATGGATGTGGGATGCAGGGCAGGACTGGGAAAGGGCAAAAGCAAAGCAGATGTCCTCCAAAGAGTTGAATGTCCTTGCTTTGATTTATAAATCAATCCTGGCTTCTTTTAAATAATCATCTGCCTGCCAGCGTATTGGGAGGGGGCCTTTCTCAGAAGAGATCCTGATGAAATTCTTTTGCCATGAGCAGCTGATGAGGCTGCTGCTGGTGCTGGTGCTCGTGGGAAGGCCTTGAAACTCACTGATAAGCCTTGGCCTGGCTTCTGATCCGGAACATGGCTGGAAGTCTCTTTAGGCCTCCGGAGGTCACATTTTTGATAAGACGGATTCCAAGATCTGTCTGTGACTTCTCCAACTTGATGGCTGTAGGGCATTTTTCTAGGGAAACAACCTTTTATGGAATATGTTTTATTCTGAAAAGAGTGTGTGCACGCATGCCCATGACTACGTGTGTCTGTGTCTCACCTACGTATTTCCGCCTTCAACCTGCTGTTCTCGAGATGCATTGGACCAGTTACTTTGTTTTAGAATTTTAGAATTTCTAGGGTTAACTAGGTTTTTAGACAGTGGCTATTATCACTCACCTCGCTGAACCAAATTACTTGGAGTCCTGCAGCTATATGTACGCACCCTTCTGAAACCACCTAGTTTTAAACTTGGTTAATGTTTTGCAGTGTATTGTGTTGAAAAAAATCAAGCCCCTGTGATGAGTTCACGATTCATTGAATTATGTTTTAGTATATTATATTTTCACTCTGAAAATGGGCTAGTTCAGTCTAAAGGCAATGGTGGCCTGCTGCTGGTTCAGACCGGTTCGGGAGAACCAATAGTTCTGACCGGTGTCTGGCTCCGCCCACCCACCCTGGCAATATTACGTCCTATATCAGTGATGGCTAACCTTTTTGCCGTCACGTGCCAAAAGCGGGGAGAGCACGGGGGGGGGGGGTGTCATGTGCACGTGTGCCCATACCCATAATTCAATGTGCCTCGCTTATGCGCACGCTCCCCCCGCTTTTGGCACACGATGGCACAGTGGACCTGGTAGGCCCGTTTTTTACCCTCCCCAGGCTCCAGAGGCTTTCTTGGAGCCTGGGGAGGGTGAAAACAGGCTTCCCCACCCCTCTGGAGGCCAGAAAAGGCCCATTTGCCGACTTTCAGTGGGCCCGGAAGGCCCGAAAATCAGATGCACGCGCTGGAGCTGAGCTAGGGCAACGGTCGCGTGCCCACTGATATGGCTCTGCGTGCCACCTATGGCATGCGTGCCATAGGTTTGCCATCACGGTCCTATATAATCACTGGTTTTTTGATGCTGTGTGCATGCATGCACACGCTCACATTTTCCGCTCACGGTTCCAGGCGAACTACTTGTTACAACTGGCAGCAACCCACCATTGTCTAAAGGTAATGCATTTTGTGCAAACATAGTTTACCATTGAAACACCGTTCTTGATCTATTCCAACCTGATTCTAACCTCAGTAAGATAAAGGGCTTTAAAATATAGTACCCAGCCTCTTTTGATCAAAGCTTGCAAATCTTAATCATGGACTGTGGTGGGTGGCCTCAGCAAAAAGGAAGTATTGTTGAAGCAGTCACAAGTGAGTGTATCCAGAATAAACTTTTCAAATTTACATGCTTCCACCCAGTGGTGAATTGTAAAATTTGTTACTACTGGTTCTGTGGGCATGGCTTGGTGGTGGTGGGGTAATGTGACTGGGTGGGCGTGGCCATTTTAAAAAAACTTTTAAAAGCATTTTTTCTACAACCTCCATGGCTGAAGAGGTTGTAAAAAGAATGCTTTTAAAAGCCTCTGACAATCCCAGCTGAGTTGCCTGATCGGCAGAGGCTTTTTTCTTTACTTTTAAAAGCATTTTTTCGGCCGAAGTGGTTGTAGAAAAAAATGCTTTTAAAAGTAAAAAAAAGCCTCTGATGATCGCGCAACTCAGGTGGGCATGGGGGAGGGGCAGGGATTTTTGCTACTGGTTTTCTGCCACTATCCGCCGCCATCACTACCAGATCGGGCAATCTGGTCCAAACCGGGAGCATTTCACCCCTGCTTTTACCTTTCCAATCTTCAGTTTCTCTTATAGAAAATCAGCCAGGGGAAGCAGAGGAAATGTTGCCTCAGTTCAGATGCCACAAACTGTGTGCCTGTGTTTTAAAAGTTACGCTTGGAATATAACAACACCTTCAAGCTGAAATCTCAGATCACTTTTACCCTCTGCCACCAAATTATCATTTTAATGGAACAGAAGTATAACAAATATGCAGAACAACCAGACTAATGAATTTAATTCAAATGTAATTTTAATTTCATTTAGATATCAATTAATTTAGTTTTAGATTTCATGCTGATCTTACTCAATTTTCACATGCTGTCTCCAATAGATGCTACAGCTCATCCCTGCCCCCGAAAAAAAAAATCCATATCTCTGTGTAGACAATACAGTATTTGGTAAAATAGATTTTCCAGCAGGGATACAACACATGTCAAAAGGCAGGACAAATCAGCACCATCTTGATTTGGTTTGAATCCACTGGCTTCTGGTATGCCTTCAGCTGATTTGCCTAGTGTATTCTTTATGACAGAATAAAAAATAGAACATCTGCTTTTCCAATTACAGTTCAATCCACGATACTTCTAGCTGAAAAGATCACTCACATGAAATAAAACTAATAATGTGGTCCTGAATTCCCTGAAGTAGCAACTGTTGGTAAAATGGTAAATTTAGAGGTTCCTGGAAGGTGGTGATCCAACGTGGTGATTTCAATTTGCATCTCTTCATTTCCACTTTCATAAATAAATAAATAAATAACTTTATTGTCATTGTACGTGTATACACAGTATACACATACAACGAAATTCACTTAACACCTAAAGACCAGGCCCAACACACATAACAATCCCCAAACACACTCCCACTCATCGCAATTCTCCACCCCTAAACCGCCCAAACATCCACACAACAGACCAAGTAATACTGTCCAACAGCTCACTGATGGTGGCCCTTTAGTTCATTGTTGAGTGCAATTATAGCCCTGGGATAAAAACTATTCAGAAAACGTGTGGTCCGAGTTTTAATTGTTCTGTATCTTCTGCCAGAAGGCAACAGTCCAAAAAGATTGTACGCAGGATGGGAAGAGTCTCTGAGAATGTTATGCAACTTTCCTAAGCAGCGAGATTTGAAGATGTCGTCCAGGGCTGGTAGCTGGAGTCCAATAATATTCTGGGCAGTTTTAATGATTCTCTGTAGAGTTTTTTTGTCCGCTACAGAGCTGCTCCCATACCATGCAAAAATGCTGTATGTCAGGACACTCTCAATGGTGCTGTGATACTAGGACAGAAGTAGATGCTGAGATAGATTTATCTTCCTGAAAAACATAGAAAACTGATGGCAGGAAAATAAAAAACCAACCCTATGATCTGCCCTTCGTTTTTGTTTCTGTTTTTTTTTAATTTATTCATTTATTATTTTTATAGTTTATTTTATCTTTAATTTTTGTTGGATGATGGACAAGTGTTTATCCCAAGTAAACTCAGTTACTGATGATTGACCCATTATCTCCCCTGGAGTTTTTTTCTTCAGAAAACGATCTGAGAGAACAGCTGGAGCAAAACAGAGGGTTGCAAAGCAAGCGAAATGGCTATAACAGTGATGGCTAACCTTTTTGCCATTGCGTGCCAAAAGTGGGGGGAGTGCGGTGGGGTCACACGCATGCGTGCCCACATCCATAATTCTATGCGCCCCGGCCCCCCGTGCTCCCCCCGCTTTTGGCACGTGATGGCACGGTGGGCCCAGTAGGCCCGTTTTTTGTTCTCCCCAGGCTCCAGAGCCTTTCTAGGAGCCTGGGGAGGGCAAAAACAGCCTCCCCCCCCCCAGAGGCCCTCCGGAGGCCAGAAACAGTGTGTTTCCTGATTTCTGGTGGGCCCAGAAGGCCCGAAAATCAGCTGGCTGGCGCACGCATGCGTGTCGGAGCTGAGCTCGCGTGCCCACCAATATGGCTCCGCGTGCCACCTGTGGCACCCGTGCCATAGGTTCGCCATCACGGGGCTATAAAGTAGAAAGAGGCCTTTTACCCACTGCTAGTCCAACTGCTTCCCTGCCATCCTTCAGCCAGCAGAAAATTACACTGGTCATGAAATTCTCCATGCTGAAATTTCTTGATCCTCTCTTGACGTGTTCCTTGTGTCAGCGATCTAACTTGTTCTATTTTCATCGCTGCCGTGAAGATCCAAGAGAAAATAAAAAAAAAAGAGCTAGCAGAAGCAGTTTGAAGTTTTAGCAGCTTGGCATTTGATCTAGTGTTCTTCTCCCCCTTAATAGATAGGGTTACCCAGGTGATGAAGGGAGGGGGGCATTCCTGTGATCTGAAGTAGTTGGCAGAAGAGACTGACTTGGAAGATGGCCAATGGGCATTGAGATTTTGAGAGGCAGAAGGTTGGTTTCAGAGAATCAGTTTTGGCTGCATATGAGTTCAGATCGGATTGTAAATTCTTCAATAAATGAGAGATTCATCAAAGACTTTGTGTTTGAGAATGAAATTTATTTGAGATTACGTCGAAACCTGACACCTTGATAGTTTGTTTATTTATTTATTTATTTGTTTGTTTATTTATTTATTTATTTATTTATTTATTTATTTATTTATTTATTTATTTATATTTATATGCCGCCCTTCTCCGGAGACTCAGGGCGGCTTACAATGCGTTAAGCAATAGCCTTCATACTTTTGTATATTTATACAAAGTCAGCTTATTGCCCCCACAAACCGGGTCCTCATTTTACCCACCTTAGAAAGGATGGAAGGCTGAGTCAACCTTGAGCCTGGTGAGATTAGAACTCGCAGTAATTGCAGGCAGCTGGATGTTAAATGCTGCCTTAATAGGAGGCATTAGCCTGCTACGCCACTCAGGCTCCTTTTAAAGGCATTTTAGTCCTCTGACTTCTTTCCAAAGTTGCGGATGACAAAACCTAATGGATTTTAAATGACTGCAGGTTATCTATGAATAATAACAGAATATTTATTTATTCATTGAATTATAGGGTTAGCCTAATTTTAACACTGGCACAGCTGTGCCCCTTGGATTGCGTTAGATTGGGATGGGGTATCAAAAGAGACAACACAGCATCAAAACACAAACCCCATCCTTTTTGGGTACGCATATACAAAGGGACGTGGTGGCTCAGTGGCTAAGAAGCGGAGCTTGTCGATCGAAAGGTCAGCAATTCAGCAGTTCGAATCCCTAGTGCCGCGTAACCGGGTGAGCTCCCGTTACTTGTCCCAGCTTCTGCCAACATAGCAGTTCGAAAGCACGTAAAAAATGTAAGTAGGAAAATAGGGACCACCTATTGGGAAGGTAACAGCATTCCATGTGCCTTTGGCGTTTAGTCATGCCAGCCACATGACCACGGAGACGTCTTCGGACAGCGCTGGCTCTTCGGCTTTGAAACGGAGATCAGCACTGCCCCCTAGAGTTGGAAATGACTACCACATATGTTTAAGGGGAACCTTTACCTTTACCTGTATACAAAGGGTTGAGGTTGGATCACAAGGACATATCTTATCCCATCCTTAGATAGCAGTGCCCTGATATAGAAAAAAAAAATTAAAAAATCTTGCCTTTATTATTTTTATACACAACTCAAGGTGGTGAACATATCTAACAATGTACTCCTTCTTCCTCCTATTTCCTCCACAGCAACAACCCTCTGAGGTGAATTGAGCTGAGAGAGAGTAACTAGTCCAAACTTCCCAGCTGTCTTTCATGCTTAAGGCAGGATCAGAACTCACAGTCTCCTGGTGTTTGGCCCAAAGTCAACCAGCCAGCCAGCCAGCTATCTATCTATCTATCTATCTATCTATCTATCTATCTATCTATCTATCTATCTATCT
>WNWU01000001.1:89351824-89409772 GCA_012654045.1 Ptyas mucosa
ATATATATATATATATATATATATATATATATATATATATATACTGTATACATTCACTAGATCAGAAGGGACGTGGTGGCTCAGTGGCTAAGACACTGAGCTTGTTGATCGAAAGGTCGGCAGTTCAGTGGTTCGAATCCCTAGTGCTACATAATGGGGTGAGCTCCTGTTACTTGTCCCAGATTCTGCCAACCTAGCAGTTTGAAAGCATGAAAAAAATGCAAGTAGAAAAATAGGGACCACATTTGGTGGGAAGGTAACAGTGTTCCATGCGCCTTTGGCATTTAGTCATGCTGGCCACGAAGTCGTCTTTGGACAGCGCTGGTTCTTCGGCTTTGAAATGGAGATGAGCACCACCCCCTAGAGTCGGGAACGACTAGCACATATGTGTGAGGGGAACCTTTACCTTTATACATTCACTAAAATACAGTAAAGTGCGGATTCATTAAAATCAGCTGTAAAGACAGCTGTAAAAGCATCACTCAGAGAAATTAGAACTTCTTAAGCAACGTAGAGATGGGAAGGATCAAGGGCACTTCAGAATGGATGATAAAAGCTTCCCCTGTGAAGCCTTATGGAGTGAGCCCATTTGGAAGAGAGTGTATACATTCACGATAAACTAAGAAAATTCCTCCTAGATAATATCATCCGTCCAGCATGCTGAGCACACTGTGGCCAAATATTTGTATTTAGGCAGCTCACCAGCCTGAATGAGAAGACAAGACCCCCTTTGACTTTCACTTCCCAGGAACCAGAACATAAGCATGAGAGGTCAACAATTTTCACTTTTGCCAGCCTGGCCCTCAGTTCCACAGAATGAGATAGAACTAAAGAGAAATTTCCTGACAGGGAGGACAATTAATCAGTGGAATGGCTTACCTCCAGAAGTTGTAGATGTTCCATCACTGGAGGTTTTTCTGACGAAATTGGACAGCCATTTGTCTGAAATACCATACGCCTTCTGATTGAACAGCGGGCTGGACTAGAAGACCTCCAAGGTCCCTTCCAAGCCTGTTATTCTGTTGTAACTTCAAATAGTCACTAAATGAACTGTTATAAGTCAACTACCTGTGCAAAGTGCAGTCAGCTGCAAAGGTGTCTTTTCATCATTGGATAACCGGTTGTTTTTTCGGATCCAATTTTTCTTGATATGATGATGCTCTTCAGATGTGTAAAATAACAGCATATCTCCCAGCCCATCCTGAGTACTGTAAGATGACTGTGGTTCATGGCAAATGTAGTCCCAATCTGTTTGGTGCAGTGGTGGGTTGCTACCGGTTCTCACCGGTTCTTGCAAACCGGTAGTGGAAATTTTGAGTAGTTCGGAGAACTGGTAAATACCACCTCTGTCTGGCCTTGCCCCCAATCTATTCGCTGCCTCCCGAGTCCCAGCTGATTGGCTAGAAGGAAAAAATCAGGGCTCACTTGACAAAGAAGAGGAAAAAACCCCCAAGATATCTTAGCTTTAAATTGAGAAGCCAAGAAGCCTCCCAACTGATCGGCTAGAACCGATCCGCTCCTTGTAAACCACTCAGTGGTGGTAGTTTGGCAATTAAGGCCAAGCTACCTGAAAGCAGTTTCCGATGCTCTCAGTGGTGGCAGTGGCAAAAAACTGTTTAAACTCTTGCCGCGGCACTTCAAAGGGCCGCCCTACAGCTGATCAGCGGTAAAAGGCAGTGTGGTGGTAGACCAGTGCACTCCAAAAACAAATGGGTAGACCAGTATGCTCCAAGAACAAGTGGGTAGACCAGCTCTGCAAGCAGTTAAAAGCCTGGCAGATCAGTACCTCTGCTAAATCCTAAAAAATTGTTTGTCACATGACCATCAAACCACGCCCACAAAATAAGCCACACCCACAGAACCAGTAGTAAAAAAAATTTAGAACCCACCCCTGGTTTGGCGGGATCTATGCTTGCTAAAGCTGGACTAGTCAGTTATTTTTTTTAAAGAACTGTTTACAATCTTGGCTTTTAAATCTGCAGAAAGAAACACGGTGTGAATTCATTTTAGCCCATTTAGTTGCCCAACCATGATTAATTTTAAGAGTTTTGACATGTCTGCTGCTAATTTGTCCTCTGGCTTGTCATTCCTCCTTCCCCTACAATATTTCTACCCCACAACCTGCAAATAATTGCGTTCGTATATGTATGTTTGTGTAACTTGTTTGGTGAATCCTTTCCATTCCTTGGTATTTGTAACCTTTCCCATTTGGGAAACATCTGTGGCATTTCAGAAGCTAAAAGGGCAGTGTGCTTTTTCAAGATTTCAAGAATGGAGGGAATCTTCAAATCCAAACAACAGCCTTGGTTGAATGGGATATTCCGTTTTCTTAGCTGCAAATCCGTTCTTTCAACACAATTCTTACCCTTTGCATCTGTCTAAAGTCATCCTGACCAAACATAGAAATCATTATCTCACTCTGGAAATAGCAAACTTTAAAAGTTTGCAACAAGATGGATGCAGTCATGGTTACAACCATTTGTTTAGTGACTGTTTGAAGTTATAAGGGCACTGAAAAAAGCAACTTATTTTCACACTTTTTTCCCCACACTTACAATGGTTGCAGCATCCCTGTGGTCACATGATCAAAACTCAGACCCTTGGCAACTGGCATGTATTTATGACAGTTGCAGTGTCCTGGGGTCATGTGAGGTTGTAAAGCAGGTTGTAAAAGCGTTTGATCAAATGCCTTCAACAAGTCAGAAGCAGAGCAGGACAGTTACTAGATGACCTCCAAGGTCCCTTCCAACTCTGTTACTCTTATTTTGCCTCCCTTTCCCCTTTCAAAGTCATCTCAGTTGGAGGCCCGTTCTCAAATATTTATTTTTATTTCATTTTGATTCGTTTTACAGCACTCCAATCCTAAAGGATGCTGGGTGGCATGAAACAGCAGAACAGAAACAAAACAACCTACTGATAAATAATGAAAACGGTGAAACATTAGGAACAATTATTAACCACAGATAAAGATAAAACTTCAAGAAAAAGGCAAGAACCCTCTTGCGCTCTCCATTGGCACTGAAAGGAAATGCAAATTCAGGGTCCCTGTAGGATGAGCCCAATAAAAAATCAAGACCAGTTTTTGATGTGTTTGTTTTTGTTTGTTTGTTTTTGTTGTGCCTTATAGTTTTCTTTTTTTTTCTTTTCTATTTTTTGTACTGTGTATTTTAATGTTTGAAAATTTAATAAATATATATATATCACGGCCAGGATGATACAATTGAACCTCTCTGTCTGTTTCTTATGTGCATATAAATAAAGTTCTGCCTAGTGCTGTGATGGCGAACCTATGGCACGGGTGCCACAGGTGGCACGCGGAGCCATATCTGTGGGCATGCGAGTGTTGCCCTACTCAGCTCCAACATGCAAATGCGCGCCGGCCAACTAATTTTCGGGCCTTCTGGGCCCACCTGAAGTCAGGAAATGGGCTGTTTCCGGACTCCGGAGAGTCTTCCGGGTGGGGGACGGAAGGCCGTTTTCGCCCTCCCCAGGCTCCAAGAAAGCCTCTGGAGCCTGGGGAGGGCAGAAAACGGGCCTACCGGGTCCACCGTGCCATTGCGTGCCAAAAGTGGGGATAGCGCGGGGGGGTCACATGTGCATGTGCGGGGAATGGGGCACATTGAATTATGGGTATGGGCACACAATGTGCGACCCCCCCGCATGATCCCCACTTTTGGCACACGACAGCAAAAAGGTTAGCCAACACTGCCCTAGTAGTTAAGACACCAGGCTGGAAGCTAGGAGATTATTAGTTCTACTTTTGCCTTAGGTGTGAAAACCGGCTGGATGACTTTGGGCCAATCACCAGGAGACTGAGAGTTCTAGTCCCACCCTAACCAATGAAAGCCAGCTGGTGACTGGGCCGGGCCCTCTCTCTCAGACCAACCCACCTTACAAAGTTGTTGTTATGGGGAAAATAGGAGGGAGAAGGAATATTGTGTATGTTTCCTACCTTGAGCTATTTATAAAAATAATAAAGGTGGAATATCAATTGCAGGAAGTTAGCACCCACCCCTCTCCTAGAAGAATGAAATATTCTAGGAAATATTAAAAAGGCAGAATATAATACCTCCCTGGATGAAAAAAGGAGAAACATACTCTTGGAAAGCAGCTCCCCCCTTGTTAATACCCTGTTTCCCCTAAAATAAGACATCCCCTGATAGTAAGCCTGATCGAGCTTTTGAGTACATGCACTAAAATAAGCCCCCCCAAAAAATAAGCCCTCCCCAAAAATATTTAAACGCATCCGCAGCCAGTCCCCGCCATTTCCTTTACTTAGGATTAGGGAGACAGAGCTGGAAATCAGGTAAGATGGCAAGAGGAGCCCTGTCTTACTCCATGTGCCCCAAAATAATAAGGCCAAGCACTTATTTCAAGGTTCAAAAATATATAAGACGGGGTCTTATTTTTGGGGAAACACAATAGCCCCAGAAAGACTGGTGCCAACCTATCTACAAGACAAAAGGCTGAGCCAGTCTATCTACAAAACAAAAAACCTTCACCCTCAGGACATGATAGGATTAGCTCCACTCAACTCAAGATCCAAACCAGGACAAAGCCATTAAGCCATAATAGGAATTGCCCAAAGCCCCTTCATTACATCACCCAGCAAGATTCAACCAAGCCTGGGACTCAAGACAACCTACAAAGTTACCCCTGCATGGCCCCATGGGAGTCCGACAACCAATCAGAATACATTTCTTTCACAGGAACAGAAAGCAAGTTCAAAGCCCAAGAGAGGGTATAAATCTCTCTCTCTCTCTCATCCATGGGCTCAATTGCCCAGGACCTCAAACTATGTGGTCCTGTCCACCATTAAACCATCTTTCCAATCAGCCTCCATGTTTTCAGTGCCTTTCTCCCCACTTGGAACTCAACCCAGATGGACATTTCTTCCAACACAATAAATACCTGTGCAAGTAAAAAGCAGAGCTTTGTTTGCACTGTCACAGCTGCCATTTTGTCTTTTTTGACCACATCCTAGAGGATCCTGCTTTAATTTGTTTCCAGAATACAACTGGGGGTTCCTACAGCCATCTCCAGGGTGGTGGTGAGAAGGGAGTTATGAAGAGAGAGGCCCGCTCTCATATCCGTGCAGCCACACCTCACACAAAAGGGAGGAATATTCATCAAACTTTCTTTGGATGACCATATTTTTCTTCTTACAAGCAAATCCCCCAAGCGTATTCAGCACTGTTCCTGAGAAACTTTTGAAAAATATGTTGAGAGTCTTCTATAGATGACCTCAGCTGGAGCTCTTAAGAAAAAGGGAGGCCTTTGGTGTTCTACACAAACTTGCATTCATTTTGAAGTGTCATAAGACATGTTGTTGATCCAGGAAAGAAGTGTTGTTTGAAAGAGTGTGTTGCATTCCCATAAGGGTTGTTTGTGGGTGAGACCAGCTGCATTCCCAGGGGGAGGATATGGGGTGGGGGGGTGGGGGCGAGCTGACAAAAGAAGGCTGCAGGGTTGCAGTGCAACTAGGTCAGGATGACCCTGTGCAACAACAGTCTGTGGATGCCACTGGATGAGTGTGGCCATGAGAATATCTTCCCTTAACTCTGGAGCTCCTTGTGTGATTTGCACCAGCCCCTTTTTTTTCCTCAGCCCAGCTTAATTCACAGGGTTGTGAACAGAATAACAAGAGTCGGAAAGGACCTTAGAGGTCTTCTAGTCCAACCTCCTGCTCAAGCAGGAAAAAACAATTGGTTGGTTGGTTGGTTTGCTTCTTTTCAAGACTGCAAACCTTCCAAATTGTCAAAGGCTTTTTCTGGTTTCTCTGGATTGTAGTGTGTTTAAGATGAAATCTGCAAAAATCACTGCTGCATCTTCAGGAAAGAAAACAATTTATGGGGACTGGTAAAGCAGATTTGGTCTAAAAAGCAGGAGGCCGTGAGTTCAAATCCTACCTTAGCCATGAATGTGGCTTTGGACAGTTACTTTCTCTCAGCCCTATCTACCTCACAGGGTTGTTGTAGAGAAAATAGGGGGAGGAAGGAGTACTGTATGTGTTTGCTGCCTTGGGTTGTTTGTAAAAATAATAAAGGTGGAAAATAAATAAAATAAAATAAAAAACGGTGCCAGAACCAAAAGGGGAAATGCTCATGTCCTAAAAAAAACAAATTCTGGCAGTCTCTCTTCTTCATAGTAGTTGGCTAGGGAAGGAGCAAGTTACTCTTTCTTGTATACCTTAATTATTTTTCCAAAATATTTTTATGTTGTGTGTGTGCATTTTTATGTATATACCAGAAAAGCAGCAGGATGCCCAAACCCATATTGTAAAGGGATGTATATTATATTTGGGGGCACTGACAGCAAGAGGGATTTTAAAAATGTATTTATAGGCCTTGAAGGTGTAGATGGTCAGCTACAGCCCCTATTAAGTAAGAGAGACACAACTGAATTGATAACAATTTTTAAATAGCTGGGTTTGCATAACGCTCCAATTTAAGATTAAATGGATCTGGGAGGTCTGCGGTAATGAGAAGCCATTCCTTGTCTGAGCATATTGTGTGAACCAGGTTATTGTATTAAATTTGTGCATACCCAGCGCATACTATGGACATTGTGCTTAAATCCAGATTTGAAGAATAAGTGCATTGTATAAAATTATCCAACACAGAATTAGCCTAGGTGGTCACTAAGAGTCGATACTGATTTTGATGGCACAGAATCAAACAATAAAGTAAAAAAAAAAAGTAGAATGGAACAATTTGTTCCAATTGAAAAATGAGGCCAAGCAGTTTAATAAAAATTCAAGGAAGTTGCCCTTGAGGAAAGTACAATTTGGACTAGAAGGAACTAAAAAGGTGGTGGGAAAAACATCTGGAGTACTACCCATGTTTTTCCTGTTTCCATAAGAATTCAGTGTCCTCCACACTCATCCTAGTTCTCCTTTTTGCTCATGGGCTTAATTAGTACCCCTAATTAGATGATTAACAAATCCCCTCTGCAGCCCCACAGCTTTTGGGCACTGGCATCATGTCATAAAACTCTGTTGCCAGTGCGGTTGCAATTATGACCAGCTTGGATGTTTGGGGAATAAACTTGGCTTCTTTAGAAGAGCTGGACTGTAAGAAAGAACATTAGTTGGGAAATGTCATTTCATTAAACTTTCCAAATCAATTAGGTGCCTCCATGGTTTGATGTAGCCTTCAGCTCCAGATGTTTCCATTTAATTTAATTAATTTAATTATTTCAATTTATATGCCACCTTTCTCCGAAGACTCAGGGTGGCTTACAATACATTGAAAAACCATTATAAAAACATTTAAAAATTAAAACATTAAAACCCATTCACACCATTCATGGCCGGATCTCACACGATCGCAACAGCGAGATCAACGGCCCCAGGGCTGCCGGAAAAGCCAGGTCTTCACCGCTTTTCGGAAGGCCAATAGGGTGGAGGTGGTCTGGACCTCAGGAGGTAACTGGTTCCAGAGAGCTGGGGCAGCCACAGAGAAGGCCCTCCCCCACGGGCCTGCCACCCGGCATTGTTTAGCTGACAGGACCCAGAGGAGACCAACTCTGTGGGATCTTACTGGTGGCTGGGAGCTATGTGGTAGAAGGCAGTCTCGAAGAGTCTGAGTTTCTCTCTGTCTTTTTGAATGGTGCTTTATCGATGCTCAGAATCAGTTGTACATATCAATTAAATAGAGAACAAACCAGAACTTTTCCGGACCATCTTCCTTATAATCCCATCAAGACTGTTTTTATTGTCATTTTATTCATACTCAAGGGCATGTTGGATGCAATTTAAGTGAAAATGATAGCCATTATGTATACAGCAGTGATGGAACCCATCAAGCTGAAGAATCCCAGTTTATTGATTTGATTTGATTTCATTTTTTTAAAAAAAATTGATTTATATGCCACCCTTCTCCGGAGACTCAGGGCGGCTTACAATGCGTTAAGCAATAGCCTTCATACTTTTGTATATTTATACAAAGTCAGTTTATTGCCCCCACAAACTGGGTCCTCAATTTACCTACCTTAGAAAGGATGGAAGGCTGAGTCAACCTTGAGCCTGGTGAGATTCGAACCTGCAATAATTGCAGGCAGCTGGTGTTAATAACAGGGTGCTTTAGACCACTGTACTACCAAGGCTCTTTTTTTTAATTCGATTTGATTTGATTTGATTTGATTTGATTTGATTTGATTTGATTTGATTTGATTCGATTCGATTTGATTCGATTTGATTTGATTCGATTCGATTTCTATAGCCGTCCATCTCAGCCAAGTGACTCTGGGCAGCTTACAATTCTCAAACAATAAAAAACTAACAAAGCAATAAAAACACCCGAAAAATAAATATATACAGTAGCTGAGATAGTTAACGAACTAACTAACAGTAAAGCCAAGAAACAAAGCCTTTAACACATTCCAGCTTTAGGTCTGGGTAGGCAGCCAAATTTTTAAAGCCTTACAAAAACCAATAGGGTTGGGGCCATCCTGATTGCCAAGGGAAGAATATTTCACAAAGCAAAGAAGATCCATTTTCTAATCCAATGCCAGCCAAAACTCTTTGGCTGATGGGATCTGCAGCACACCCAATCTGCTGGATAGAATTGGGCAGGTAGAGACTCTTGGAAAAAGACAGTCCCTCAGGTAACTGATCCCAAGCCATTAAGAACTTTATAAGTGACAATCATACTGTTAAATTGCACCGGGAAACATACTGTTATCCACTGCAACTCATGTAGTAGTGGTGCTACATGTGCTATGTATCCAGCACCTGCCTAGCCATATTCTGCACCAGTTGAAGTTTCTGGATGCTCTTTAAGGGCAATCTTATGTGGAGCGCATTGCATTGCAGTGCACTGAGGGATTGCTACACTGAAGAGGTGGTCAACCTATTTTCCAAAGCACCAGAAGACAAAACAAGAAACAATGGATGTTTAATAACCAAGGAGAGAACCAACCTAGAACGAAGAAGAAATTTCCTGACAGTGAGAACAATAAATCAGTGGAATGGCTTGCCTTCAAGAGTTGTGGGTGCTCCATCACTGAAGATTTTCAAGAAGAGACTAGACAGCCACCTGTCTGAAATGGGTGTGCTGCTTGAGTGGGGGGGTTGGACTAGAAGACCTCCAAGGTCCCTTCCAGCTCTGTTATTCTATTCTGCAGTAATCCAACCGAGACGTTACAAGAGCATGAGTGACAGGACATCCGTATGGTCAAATTTTGCTACTGTTAGCTGACATTTAAATTTCCAGCATCGTTTTATCTGCAGTTATTTCAGCTGTATTAAATCAATAACCTTTTGCTACTTGTTTAGATTCCCAACACTGATTTCCTTCCAGTTGCAAGTTCCCAGACTGGATCTTACAGCTTCTGTTTCTTTCTCCCATTCTATTCTTGACTCCCATATTATGCCCGTTGGAGATTTATGTCTCTAAGGGTCAAATTGATTTAATCCTAAAGAGATTATTTCTCTAAGGGTGGTTTCTGACTTAGTTCCTGTGTTCTGTTGCATCAATTACCAGAAAGATGGGAATTCTTTCTTTCTTATGAGATGGATCTATATTTCAAGGCAAACAGGATGCAGCTGTTTGTTGACTCTTTTGGGGCAGAGGACCAATTCTCTTAAAATTCATCTTCGTGAAGCTTGACATTTTCTAGACTTTCTAGAACTAAAGCAGGCAAAGGCTTGTATCTTGCAAATGTTTGGGTCAGAATCTGATCCTGGAATGGATAGGAAGTAGAAATTAATTTAGGCATAGCAATTTTTTTCAGGATTAATTCTTCTCTAATTTATATAATCTGCAGTAAATGGCCCAACTCTGGCCCGGTATCCTCAGTTAGTTTTTTGTGGGACCTAGAGCCTCTTGAAATAGTATTGTTGGAATATAGTGGCAAAATGGCAATTGGGGGGCAGCACAACTTTTTTCTTTCTTTTTTCTTGTAATTTAAACAAAACTAAACAGGGAAAGACTGTGAATTCTACGGGTAGTTCTGCTTTACGTATGAAAGCCAGCTGGGCGACTTTAGGCCAGTCGCTCTCTCTCTCAGCCCAATCCTCCACACAGGGTGGTTGTTGTGTGGAAAATAAGGGGAGGAAGGAATATTGTGTATGTCCACTGCCTTGTGTTATTTGTAAAAGGCAAGATATAAAGAAAAAAAAGGGGGGGGAACTAGAATTCAAGAGTCCTAAAGGTGCTTTTTCAGGAGGCAACTGGACTTTTTGATTTTCTTTGAAGACGTTTTGCTTCTCATCCAAGAAGCTTCTTCAGCTCTCAAGAAACGTCTTTAAAGAAAAACCAGAAAGTCCAGCTGCCTCTTGAAAAAGCACTTTTGGGTCAACTATGACTTGGATGACTGAGAATCTCCACAGACATTTAGAATTCAAGAGAAAAAACAGCTCAGCATATGTGAAACTATTAGCACTATTCAAGCAAGTGATAGTAAAGTGTCTGAGGTTTGGTGCTGAAAATTAACTATTATTAATTTTGAACATGGAAACTCCTGGAAGAAGGCAAGGCAGCTTTTTGTACCAAGGAAAAGAAAATAAGTTGAAAATTGACAGCAGTTCAAAGGCAATCATTTCCTTTTACCAGTGTCTTGATAAAGCACATACACAAATAGAATCTTGATCTACTTGGGGGAGCATGTCCATGTAAGCATTGTTAATAGAGGAACTGGGAAAAAAACCAAGGAACTTGAGGTTGTAACTGGTCATTTGTGGGACTATACATATAGGATTCAGAATTTTTAAAATAATTCAATAGAAATTTCAAGTACATTGATACTACAGGTAGCCTTCAGATTATCTACAACCACAATTTAGTGCAAAATTTCTGTTGAGGAATTCGCAGAGCAACCCATTGAGTAGCAAGGGTGTGCACATGAAAGCGACTGAGAGCAGTTGCAAATAATCACAGCCAACACAGAGATACACTGAGTTGTGCTTACTTTTAGGAAATAGTAATAAGCCATAGTCCAATAAACAATTCAGGTCATACACAGATAAAGCAGTAGATAGTTAAACAATAGTCCAGGGATATTGCAATAACAAAGTCTTCTTACCAGTTGTCGTAGTCATACACAATAAACAGTTGCAAACAGTAGCAAACACAGCAAAGAGCAATAATGATTAGCAAAGAGCAATAATGGTCAGCAAAGAGCAATAATGGTCAGCAAAGAGAAATAAACCATGTTTCAAGCTCCCTCTTATGGACATTGGCTACAGAGCTAACCAATCAGTACACAGTATGAGGCAATACAGCAATACAGTCTTAAAGCTATACTGAGGTTTATATATTGCCAACCCAACAAGTTAGGTAATTATCATTTCCTAACAATTTCCACTGGTAAGTAAAACACATTTTTGAGTGAATTTTGCCCCATTTTATGACTTTTTTTTGGTCACAATTGTTAAATGAATCACTGCAGTTGATTCACTTAACAGCAGTTAGTTGTTAAATGAATCTGGCTTCCTCATTGACTTGCAAAAGGTGATTATAGGACACCAGGACACTGCAACCATCATAAATACATGCCAGTTGCCAAATGTCCAAATTTTGATCACATGGGCACAGGGATGATGCAACAGGCATATGTATTGTTGAAAGAAAAATCAGGTCTGGTTCCAAGCCGTGAATAAAATGGAGGCTGCTTTAAGAAAGAAGGTTTATTGATGAGCAGATCCAACGACAGCATGTAGTTCTGGAACAGCTGACAAAATGGCTGACTGAGTGGATGGATCTTTATAGGTTTCTGAGGTTTTGTGTCTTAGGGGGGTTGTGCAATGTAGTGAGCTTTTTGTTTTTTACTATTTCAATGGTGGTGGGTCAGTCCTATTATGTTGTAAAGGACATGTCCTGTCATTTTTAATCCTATCAGCTGGATCTGAAGGCATTTTGTTTATGAATAGATTGGCCCAATCTTTCTTAATGTCAAAATATCCATCTCTAAAGACTTAAGGCATCTGCTGGAGGCCATTAAGAAAGACTGAGGTTGCTTTCTGCCTTTAAGAACATGTTTTCTCTATTTCTCCTTTGGGCAAATATTCTATCCGATATCTTTTAATATTAAGAATAAAGAATATTTTAATCTGGGAAGGAGGGCTTCCTACAGTATGAAAAAATGGTCATAAGTCAGGGGTCCGAGTAACAGACTCCTTTTTTCATTGCCATTGTAAGTTTCAATGGTCACTAAATGAATGGTTGTAAGTCAAGGACTACCTGAACTACAAGAAGGAGACAATGCAAAGCTTCACGTCCAGAAAAAATTCTATCTGGGGAATTCTGGAACCATCATTCTCTGAAAAAAATTGGGGAAAGTGTATTAAAAAAAATAAAGAAAATCTTTCACTTATTCTATTCTTGGCAGTTGCTTTTTTTTGTTACGTGATTTATCTTGTGTTTCTTAGCTAAAATACCACGGAAAATGTCTCATGTGTCCAAGTCCTCTTGACTGATTCACATGTACCATCAAGTTGGTGTCAACTCTTAGCGAACCCACAGATGGATCTTCTCCAGAACAATCTATCTCTAACTTGGCCCTTCACCTCACTTTCTTCTTCTGCATCAGAAATTGAAGGATAAATTTAGATAACTGTCATATTAAAGGAATGCTCATTAAGTCTAGTTTATATTATTTGGTCATTGACCCCAAGTTCTATCTTGACTATATCCCTTCAATGCCATTTCTTTTTGTGTGTGTAGGTTCTGATTTAACTGAAAGTATCTGCAGATAGTCCTTGACTTTCAACCAGGGGTGAAATCCAACAGGTTCCGACAGGTTCTGGAGAACCGGTAGCGGAAATTTTGAGCAGTTCGGAGAACCGGTAGTGGAAATTTTGAGTAGTTCATAGAACCGGCAAATGCCACCTTTAGCTGGCCCTAAAGTGGGGTGGGAATGGAGATTTTGCAGTATCCTTCCCTGGAGTGGGGTGGGAATGGAGATTTTGCAGGATCCTTCCCCTGCCATGCCCACCAAGCCATGCCCACATGCCCATCACTTTACAAGTGGCTTAAGTTATGATAGCCACCAAATGGGTACTTTATGATTTGTAAAGCATCCCTGGCTATTGTAATTGGCTGTACGTGCGCACACACATACACACACACACTACTAGTCATGTGACCAATTTTGGGCAGGTCAGTTTTGCTACTGGTTGCAGCATTCTGCAAAAAGCAAACAGGTTCACTTAATGAGAGTGGTGTTTGCTTATTAATCATGGTGGTTGTTTAAAGGAAAGGAGTCCCTGTGGATTTTACTCTGCTAGTCATTCTCCCAAAGGTGCTTTTTTCAAGAGGCAACGGGACTTTCTGGGTTTTCTTTGAAGACATTTTCGCTTCTCATTCAAGAAACTTCTTCAGCTCTGGGCACCTTTGGGACAACCATGACCTGGATGACTGAGAATCTCCACAGACTGCTAGTCATTGCTAGCTATGGGGGTGTGTGCTCATCTTCATTTCAAGGTAGTGAGTCAGTGCCGTGTGAAGACATTTCTGCAGTCACGTAGCCATCATGACCTTGTGGAGTGCTGCTTCCTCCCCCACTGAAGTGGTACCTATTTACCTATTTGCATTTGCATGCTTTTGAACTGCTAGCTGGGCAGGAGCTAGGTGAAGACGGGCGCTCACTCCATCATGCGATGAATGAATCTCAAACCTGGGCTTTCAGCTTTTCAGCTGATGTAGCCGGCTTCTTAACTGTTAATAATAATAATAATAATAATTTTATTTCTATACCGCCCTTCTCTCGAAGGACTCAGGGCGGTGTACAGCCTATTAAAAACACAAAAAGTATACAGATATAAATTAAAAATATTTAAAATTATTAAATAATTTTGGCCCAAATTAAAACCCAAAAATTTAAAACACCCAATTTAAAATCATTTACATTGATAGCCCGGCCTGGCGGAACAGCAGGGTCTTAAGGGCACAGCGAAATACACGGAGGTCGGAGATCTTGCACATTTCCAGGGGCAGTTCATTCCACAGGGCAGGAGCTCCCACAGAGAAGGCCCTCCCCCTGGGTGTCGCCAGCCGACATAACTTGGCCGATGGCACCCTGAGGAGCCCCTCTCTGTGGGAGCGGACTGGCCGGTGGGAGGCTACTGGTGGCAGAAGTTGGTCTCGAAGGTTGAGTCATCAGGCCACCCAATGGTGTTTGCTGAATGACTACCATTAAAAAGAAATATGGAAAATTACTTCCGGTCACATGGGTGCCTCGACTTATGACTGCAACAATTTATGACCATAGTTCTGAGCAAAATTGCTCTTGGTGGACATTTTCTATGTTCTTTGCTTATCCCTTCACCCCTGGCATGATGACTCAGCAGAGCGGGACTTGAGAGGGCCAAACCTTCTTTGAATCGTAAGAGAGAAAAAGAATAGGATAGAGAAGAGTTTAAATAAACCAAACCACCCATCTCAATCTGTGTGGGATGATTGATGAGAGAAGCTGGAAAGAATTACCTTTTTAAAAGATCTTTAAACAAAGAACAGAAGGAGGATTATTGTCCTGGCCAAATTTTCTCCTAGTGTTTGACTGATGTAGCCCAGCTGAAGTCAAGGATGCTGAACATCACTCTTGCATAAATATTGAGTTTTTTTCTCCCCAAGCAATGTAGCATTATAGCTGTCTCTACCAATGTTGTTAATGGAGGGATGCTACAGAAATTCTATATGTATAGATTATCCAAGCATAGAGGATATGAAGTAATAGAGACCAATGGAAGCATCCAATGAAGCTGACTGGTGGGACATTCCCAAGCAGTGTTTCTCAACCTTGGCAGCTTTAAGTTGTGTGGATTTCGACTCCCAGAATCCCCAAGCCCCATGATGGCGAACCTATGGCACGCATGCCACAGGTGGCACACAGAGCCCTCTCTGCAGACAATGTGAGCCATCACCCCAGCTCAGCTCTACCACGCATGCGTGAGCGCCTCCCGCCAGCCAGCTTATTTTTGGGTCCCTGCTGCGGATGCGTGGGGGGCAGGGGGCATGCGGGAGATGTATGCACGTGCACAGGGGGAGGGGGAGTGCGGGGGGTTGCACGCACATGCGTGGATGTACAGTGGGCGGGACACTCTGGGGGGTCACCCTCACATTGCATTATGGGTTATAAGCAGTGGTGGGATTCAGCCAGTTCACACCACTTCGGGAGAACCAGTTGTTAACTTTCTGAGCAGTTTGGTAAACTGGTTATTGGAATAAATAATTAGGGCAGAGAACCGGTTGTTAAATTACTTGAATCCCACCACTGGTTATAAGTGCATGGAGGCCTACTACGCCCAAAATGGAGTGCCGGGGGGGGGGGTGTAGCTGTGCCCCCCTTCCCCCTCTCCACGTGGCCCGTTTTTGCTCCCAGGAGGCTGCAGGGAGGCCTACTAGGCCCAAAATGGGGCACAGGCAGGTGTTTGTGATAAGGCCGAAGGACTGTTTATGAAGGATTTGTTTTGGACTTAATTTGGACTAAGTGAGAATGAAGTAATTCTCAGCTGTTCTAATAAAATATGTTTGTTTAGGACTGATTGTGTCTGATAATAATTACTTGGACCTAGGTCACAACATGCTGTAGATAGCATAATTAGAATAAATGGTGCAAAATATTTCAGAATGCGTGCTTTGTGTCATCATTTACAAAGATCAAAAATGTCAAGTCTTTTGCCTCCCGGGGTTTGGGTATGAGGCATTGGGGAATCTTGTTTGATTTTTTTTAAGCATGAAATGCTGACTGATCCTCCTCTTTTTCCTTATCTTCCTCTCAAGTGAACACAGCAGGTTCCTTTGCTATCCACAAAATGGAAGGGAGAAAACTTTGGTGGGGCACTGTCACACCTTCAGGAGAAGACCTGTCTTGGTGCAACATCATGGGACTGTGCTGAATGTAGTTGTTGTTCCCTATTGGAAAAATGACAGAGGTGATCTCCCACTTCCCAACTATGGAGTCGGAGAACTCCAGCGCTGCTAGACATCTTGGATCCTGCTTCAGGGGAGTGAATGTCAGCGAGGAATACAAGGAACACCTCGCATCTCCTTGGTTTGCCACAACATTTGGCCTGATCGGCCTCTTCTCCAACCTCTTTGCCTTGTGTGCTCTGGTCAATTCCTCCAGGAAGATGCAGAGCGCATCTGGTTCCTCCTTCTTAGTCTTCCTCTGTGGCTTGGTGGTGACGGACTTCATGGGCCTTCTGCTCACTTTTGTCATCGTGATTCCCTACCACTTCCTCCGCTTTGACTGGACGGATGTAGATCCTGGATGCCACCTCTGCAACTTCTTGGGCTTCGTCATGGTCTTTTTCGGGCAGTGTCCTCTCTTGTTAGGTGCCACCATGGCTGGAGAGCGTTTTGTGGGTATCAACCGACCCTTTTCTCGGTCTGCTGGTATTTCCAAACGGAGGGCCTGGACCTTGGTGGGTGTGGTGTGGGCCTTGGGTTTCTTTTTTGGTCTCTTACCCTTCTTTGGCCTGGGGCACTATAGCCTGCAGTACCCCAACTCCTGGTGTTTTCTCACTTTGGTCCACGATGCCCGAAATGTTGTTTTCTGCTTCCTGTTTGCCCTGTTGGGCCTCCTCTCTGTGGGTCTTTCCTTCCTCTTCAATACAGTCAGCGTTGTGACCCTTTGCCGAGTCTATCATGACTCTGAGTCCGTGCAACGCCGGAGAGACAGCGAGGTGGAGATGATGGTCCAGCTTTTGATGATCATGGTTATCGCAAGTGTCTGTTGGCTTCCCTTGTTGGTGAGTCCTCAAGCGTTAGCCTTTTTCCCAGAGAAAGCCTCTCTTTTATGGGTAGTCCTCAACTTACAACCATTTGAGCTGTGGTGGCGCAGTGGTTAAAATGCAGTCCTGCAGGTTAACTCTGCCCACTGCCAGGAGTTTGATTTTTACCAGCTCAAGGTTGACTCAGCCTTCCATCCTTCCGAGGTCGGTAAAATGAGGTCCCAGATTGTTGGGGGCAATATGATGACTCTGTAAACCACTTAGAAAGGGCTGTAAAGCACTATGAAGCGGTATATAAGTCTAAATGCTATTGCTATTTGTTTAGCAACCATTCAAAGTTACAATGGTACTGAGAATAAATGAATTATGACTGGTCTTTGCAGTTATGACTGTCACAGCATCCCCAAGGTCATGTGATAAAAATTTGGACCCTTGGCAACCAACCAGTGGTGGGTTCCTCCTGGTTCGGCCCGGTTCTCCCGAGCCAGTAGTGGTGACGATATGACGTCACCAAACTGGTTCTGTCCCTCACCCCCACCCTTCACCCCCCCACCCCCCTGCGTTATTCTTACCTTTTATTTGGCCCCACCCCTAATCTATTGCTGCCTCCTGAGTCCCAGCTGATGGCTAGAGGAAAAAAAACTGTTTAAACTCTTGCTCTAGGGCTTCAAAGGGCCGCCCTACAGCTGATCAGTGTTAAAATAAAACAAATGAGTAGACCGGTGCCTGCAAAAAATAAATGGGTAGACCGGTGCAGCTCTGCAAGCAGTTAAAAGCCTGGTAGACCAGTACCGCTGCTAAATCCTAAAGAATTGTCACATGACCATCAAGCCACGCCCACAAAACAAGCCACACTCACAGAACCGGTAGTAAAAAATTTTAGAACCCACCCCTGCAACCAACATGTATTTAAAACAGTTGCAGCATCATGTGACTATCATTTTGCAACCTTCTCAACTGGCTTCTAACACGAAAATTAATGGAGGAAGCCTGATTGGCTTAACACTTGCATGATTCAGTTAATTGCGGTGATTCACCTAACATTGGTGGCAGAAAAGGTTGTAAATGCGATTCACTTAACAGCTGCCTTGCTTAACAATGGAAATTCTGGTCCCAATTGTGGTCATAAGCTGAGGATTACTTGTACTTTGTTTCAACCAAAAAGATGTTGGCAGCAAATGTATGCTACAGTATTTTAAAGAACTTTCTGAAAGTTATATATAACCCTTTGATGCAGTGGTGGGTTCCTCCCAGTTCCTCCCGGTTCCGCCGAGCCGGTAGCGGTGACAATATGATGTCACCGAACCGGTTCTGCCCCCCTGCTTCCCCCCCGCATTATTCTTACCTTTTATTTGGCCCCACCCCCAATCTATTGCTGCCTCCTGAGTCCCAGCTGATTGGCTAGAAGGAAAAAAACTGTTTAAACTCTTGCCACAGGGCTTCAAAGGGCCGCCCTACAGCTGATCCATGTTAAAAGGCAGTGGTGGTAGACAGGTGCCTCCAAAAACAAATGAGTAGACCGGTACCTGCAAAAATAAATGGGTAGACTGATGCCTCCAAAAACAAATGAGTAGACCGGTACAGTTCTGCAAGCAGTTAAAAGCCTGGTAGACCAGTACCTCTGCTAAATCCTAAAGAATTGTCACATGACCATCAAGCCATGCCCACAAAATAAGCCACACCCACAGAACCAGTAGTAAAAAAATTTAGAACCCACCCCTGCTTTGATGTAATAATAGTTGTCCTCAAGATAGAACCAGTGAGGTTTTTCTCCATCATTTTCCCTCTCAATCTCTCAGTTGCTGCCTTTTGATGGACTGGTGGGCCTGCTTGCCTGCACCACCCTCTCATTTTTATTTTCTAAATAAAGTAGACATTAAATCTTTTGTGGAGAAAAATAATGCCAGAAACTTTACCATAAAAAAGTAGTTACATTGAAGACTGACTCTTTGTGTTAGAATGTCCAAGCTTCCAAATTATTTTGATTAAAGCAACTGTCATTCCTTAATTAGGGTGAAATAATTAAAATTTTTAAAAAATAGTTAATTCTGTAAAATATTTTTTAAAATAAAGACTTTCTAAGAAAACTTTGCAAGCATTTCAAATATGAAACACCTGTTTCCTTTTGCCAACATCTGATAAACAGATCGATTACAACTCCCTTTGTCCCCTGATCCAGGCAGGGGTCTCCAACCTTGGCAACTTTAAACCTAGAGGACTTCAACTCCCAGAATTCCCCAGACAGATCCCTGCCCTAATCCACACACACCCAATTATGGAAGCCAATGGGTTTGTAGTCTAAAATCTCTCAGTGATGTTGAGTAGGAGACAGCTTTATTTATTTCCAGAGGCATTGGAAGGAAAACTGACCCTGACTAAACACCCATAATGTCAATGCAATACTTGCCAAAGTTTTATTAAATCTTCTCCAAAAAAGGCCAAGTGGAGGATAGAATCAGACTGTGATTTATTTGGAGCAGGGAGTGGAATTTGGGAGTTATCGCCTGTTAATAGAGAGAGTTGGAACACAATGGTTTTCAAGTATGCATATTTATAAATAAGGATGTGGACAAGCAGCAAAGATGGATCCTACTAATCAGTCTTGTAGAAAGTTAGCACCCACTGCTCTCCTAGAAGAATGACATATTTTCAGAAATATTAAAAAGGCAGAATATTATATTTCCCTGGATGAGAAATGGAGAAACATGATCTTGGAAAGCAGCCCCCACCTTCTTAATAATAGCCCACAGCAAATGTCAGCACTTAAGAGATAAAGAGATAGATAGCTTTGTTCATAAGCAAATACCCTCACTCAAGAGCCAACAAAGGTAGGATTAGCCCTCAGCCACACTAGGAATTGGCCAACGCCCCTTCATTGCATCACCCGCAGAAACTTCAACCAAACGTAGCTCAGACAAACTGCTAGGATTTGTACATGACCCCATGGGAGTCTGCCAACAGCCAATAGAATACATGTTCTTGCACAGGAACAGGAAGTTCAAGTGCAAAGCCCAAGAGAAGGTATAAATACCCCCCACTCTCATGTGGTCAGCTGCACCAGAACTACCCATGTGATTCTGCTTCATTAAACCATCTTTCCAATCAGCCTCCATGTTTCTAGGGTCTTTCTCCCGGCTTGGAACTGAACCAGAAGGATATTTCTTTCAACAGTCTCAAAAATACTGGCCTGACTAGATTTTGAACATGAAATCATCATTGGACTTTTTGTTGAATCAAGGATTGCAGTTCCTATGCTTGTAAAACATTTGAGTGGCAGGTGGGATGAAGATAGACAGAGTGGCTTCACTTTACCTTAGCAACAGGCAGGCAATGAGGCTCCTTTGTCAGGATATGACACTAAGAAATGGTATGTAGTTGGGCCCAAGCAGGGATGAAATGCTCCTGGTTTGGACCGGACCGCCTGATCCGGGAGCGATGGCAGCGGAGAACCGGTAGCAAAAATCCCTGCCCTCCCCCCATGCCCAGCTGAGCTGCGTAATCATCAGAGGCTTTTTAAAAAAAAATTTTAAAAGCATTTTTTCTACAACCTCTTCAGCCGAAAAAATGCTTTTAAAAGTTAAAAAAAAAGCTTCTGATGATCGCACAGCTCAGCTGGGCTCATCAGAGGCTTTTAAAAGCATTTTTTTACAACCTCTTCGGCCACGCCCACCCAGTCACATTACCCCACCACCACCAAGCCAGGCCCAT
This sequence comes from Ptyas mucosa, assembly GCA_012654045.1. Taxonomy (NCBI): domain Eukaryota; kingdom Metazoa; phylum Chordata; class Lepidosauria; order Squamata; family Colubridae; genus Ptyas; species Ptyas mucosa. The sequence continues at coordinate 89,372,208 of WNWU01000001.1, forward strand.
AGAACAGATAGTAACAAATTTTACATTTCACCACTGGCCCCAAGTATTCTTTTTTTAATACCAAACACATTTCCCAAATGCAAAAGGGCAACAGCAGCAGTAGACATCAAATTCTCCTCTACCCAATTCTATACAACACCCATTACTCTGTTTCCCCTAAAATAAGACATCCCCTGATAATAAACCCAATCGGGTTTTTGAGCACATGTGCTAAAATGTCCCGGTGGCGCAGTGTCCTGGTGGCGCAGTGGAGTAATTCACTGTTATTAAAATCAGCTGCTTGCAATTACTGTAAGTTCAAATCCCACCAGGCTCAAGGTTGACTCAGCCTTCCATCCTTTCTAAGGTAGGTGAAATGAGGACCCAGATTGTGGGGGCAATAAGCTGACTTTGTATGAATACACAAAAGTATGAAGGCTATTGCTTAATGCACTGTAAGCCGCCCTGAGTCTCCGGAGAAGGGCGGCATATAAATCAAAAAATTTTTTTTAAAAAAAGCCCTCCCCGAAAATAAGCCCTCCTCTAAAATATTTAAACGCATGTATAGCCGGTCCCCACCATTTCCTCTGGTGGAGATTAGGGAGACAGTGCTGGAAATCGGGTAAGACAGCAAGAGGAGCCCCGTCTTGCTCCATGCACTCCAAAATAATAAGACATCCCAGAAAATAAGGCCAAGTGCTTATTTCGGGGTTCAAAAAAAATATAAGAGAGGGTCTTATTTTCGGGGACACATGGTAGTAGTTAAACCAGCTGATCAGTTAAACCTGTGTTTTTCAAATTTAGTTTTAGATCTGTGGACTTCAAGTCCCAGAAGTCTGGCTGGCTGGGGAATTCTGGGAATTGAAGTCTATACATCTTAAAAGTTTGAAAAAGACACTTCAACTAATTCATTAGTGAATGGCTAGGTTCGCTAATGCTCCAGTTTGCCAATTCAGTTACAGTTTTACATTTTCCTGTATTTTGTGCCAAACCTTCTGTAAGAGTGCAAATGGGCCTAAATTTAATTGGTGAATTTATAAATTAATTGATTTGCTTCTAAGCTGCTTATTAAACAATCTCTTTTTTTTATGCCAGCATGCCTCCAAGCTTGGATGTTAGGAAGAATTTCCTAATGGTAAAAGCAGTTTGACCGTGGAATTAGAGCTCTGAGAACTTGCCACCTTTGCTTCACTGGATATGTTTAATAAAGGCTGAAAGCAGCTGTTTGTGTCAGAAACTAGGACAATGCCAAGATAACAACAACAGGCAATTACGACGTATAAAATGTTGTAATTATATATTAGTTGTCAAGACTTTCTTCAGTCTTGATTGGAAGCAAGGAATAAGAATCCAATCTTTATTTGAAGGAAGATAAAAATGATTAACATATCTCGACATCTCTAAATAAACATTATTTTCAAATGAGAAACAATTTAGAACAACAAAAGTCCGTTCCTACCCTGGACCTTCCCTACAGCAGATTGACTGGCTCCATCTTTTGAGAAGGAAGGGCATCTTCTATTACTCCATCAATTTAACAGTTGATAACTGGTTTAGCAGCATGAAAAATAACCATCCCACTCGTGTCATGATATCTGATATAAGCATATATATTGCAACGTTGGTGCAGTGACACTATAGGTAATCCTCGACTTACGGCCACAATTGGGAGCAGAATTTCCGTTGTTAAACAAATGAGTCATGTCTGTTTTTATAACTTTTTGCCATGGTTGCCAAGTGAATCCAGTGCAGTTCAATGAATCATACGGTCGTTAAGCAAATCCACCTTCCCCCATTGATTTTGCTTGTTGGATGTCAGCTGGGGAGGTTGCTAATGGCGATTGTGTGAGCCTTGGACACTGCAACTCTCGTAAATATATGCCAGTTGCCAAGCACCAAAATCACTGGTGGTATTCAGCCAGTTCGGGTAAACTGGTAGTGCTGACTTGCAGGTCCACCCACCCATCCCAGTGCTATGCCATCCTATTTAGCCACGTTTTCTAAGCCGCGTGCAGATGTGCAAGCCACGCGTGTGAGCAAAGCGCACGTGTGGAAGGGCGTGCGCATGTGTGGAATGTTTTCGGTGCACGGCGAACCGGTGGTAAAATTATGTGAAACCCACCTCTGACCAAAATGTTAATCATATGACTGTGGGGATGCCGTGATGTATGATTACCAGTTATAAACCCCTTTTTTCAGTGTATTGTAACTTCAAACAGTTGCTAAATGAATGGTTGTAAGTCGAGGACTGCCTGTATTACACATGCATTTTGATTTGGGTCCCTGTACTCAGCAAGGTTGATTCTAAGGTGGTACAGTGTGTGTGTGTGTTTGTGTGTGTGTGTGTGTGTGTGTGAGAGAGAGAGAGAGAGAGGGATCTTTCTGTTTCTACCCCTTCCCACATCTCTCTTCTCATCGACATGTAATTTTTATTGAAATTTTTTTTGCACAAATAAAAGTAACATGAAAACATCTAAAGCAGAATGTTAATGAAAAAGATGGAAGAAAAAAATGCAGAAAAGAAAAACAATATTACCCAAAAGAAGCAGATCCGGTTTTCTTTGCAGCAGTTACAAACAAGCTTATTTTCTCCCTCTCCCTTTAAAGTTTCTATGCATATTTCCCCTCTCCTCATATTCAACCTTTTTTTTTAATTAATGAAAACAAAAATCAACCAGGTCATTTTTAAATCTTTTCAGCAAAAAAAATAAAAAAATAAAAACCATCAAGGGTTTTCAATCTTTTATGAAAGCACTTATTATTTTACACATGGTTTAAAAAGTTTATTTTGTATTCTTTCTTCCTAGGCAATCTTCCAATACCAAGTTTCCCAACCTTGACAACTTTAAAACATGTGGACTTCAACTCCCAGAATTCCTCAGCCAACCATTCCATATGCTGGTTAGGGAATTCTGGGAGTTGAAATCTACATGTCTTAAAGTTGCTAAGTTTGGGAAAGCCAATTCTAATAAATCAGGGGTGTCAAACTCGCGGCCTGTGGGCCGGATGTGTCACATGCTGGCCACACCTACCCCTGGTTTAGCGAAGAGGGGGAGTTGCGATGTGTCACATGACGACAATGTGACGCCATGAGTTTGACGCCCCTGTGATAGATGTTTCTTTGGGCAAAGTTAACTTGTTGCAGAACAGTAGTGGGTTTCACTTACCTTTGCTACCAGTTTGGAACTGTGAGTGCGCGTGTGCGCTTGCTTCGCTCACATGCAGCGCTTTTGAACCGCGGCGAACCGGTAGAAACCCACCACTGGTATTGAAGTATTGTTGTATAACTTGATCTCTTGTTATCCCACCTTTCCTTTCTCCAGATACTCATTCTCCAGACATCTCTTCAAGAGCCCCCTTCTACCCTGCCTCCCAATCAGATCCCAGAGGACACCGAGAAGTTGCTGCTCATCTACCTCCGGGTGGCCACTTGGAACCAGATTCTCGATCCCTGGGTCTACATCCTCTTCCGCCGAGCAGTGCTGAGACGCATCTACCCCAGCTTCAAGCCCAGGCCTTCTATTGTCTCTCTCTACCCGGTGCTCAACCCATCCCTACGGAGGAAATTTACTCAGGAATCAGTGTTCCAGTAGCAAGATCTTGTGTTGATCCCGAGGAAGGTCCAGCTCATAGGATTCCCTTTTTAACAGAGCAAGAGAGCTCTGGAGTGCTATGCTTTACCGGTAGTCCTCGACTTACGATCAACAATTAGGCCCAAAATTTCCATTGCTATGCAAGACAGTCGTTAAGTGAGTTTTTTGCCCCAGTTTATGATGCTTCTTGCCACCGTTGTTAAGCGAATCACCGTAATTGTTCAATTAGCAACACGGTTGTTAAGTGAACCTGGCTTCCCCACTGAATTTGCTTGTCAGAAAGTCGTAAAAGAGGTCATATGATCCCGGGACACTATAACCAACATAAATACATGCCGGTTGCCAAGTAACCAAATTTTGATCACTTGACCATGGGGATGCTGCAGTGATCATATAAGTGTGAAAAATGATCATAAATCACTTTTTTCAGTGCCACTGTAACTTTGAACAGTCACTAAATAAATGGTTGTAAGTCGAGGACTATCTGATTTATACCTATACTGCTTGATAGTTTGCATTAGGGTAAAGGCCCTGGGAGTATACTATGATTTATCTCTAAGCTACAGTATAAGTATAAGGGCCGTGGTTAGAATGCAGTACTGCAGGCTACTTCTGCTGACTGCTGGCTGCCTACAATTTGGCAGTTCAGAGCTCACCAGGCTCACCAGGTTCACTCAGCCTTCCATCCTTCCGAGGTCGGTAAAATGAGGAGTCAAACTGTTGGGATAAGTATGCTGACTCTGTAAACCACTTAAAGAGGGCTATAAAGCACTGTAAAGTGGTATGTAAGTCTAAGTGCTATTGCTTTTGCTATTGTCGAGGTTCCGAGTAATGAACCCATCCAACCCAGCAACTCTTGAGACTTTCAGCTTTCTCAAAGAACTGCTCTACTGAGTACATCATATCACCACTTTTGAAATGCAAAACCAGCTCTGATTATTTTCCGCGCTTTCAGTATAGTTCAAGAATAGACAGCCCGCTCCCTCCTTGTCACTGGTCACATTGTCCAATTAGGTGTTCTAGCGTCTCTTTGGTAACTTCTTCCAGTCTCTGGCTGGCATTTGTTGGGATGACCTTGGTTCCCACGAGATAGTAAGGTGTTGATGTCTGGTCTGACATTCCAGAGTGCCTTTCCCTCCCTCCCCCCAACGTGTGTCAAGCTGAGAAACGGTGCAAATGGCTGCGACAAGCCCAATCCGTTTCAAAGTTGAGAGCTATTCCATTGGAGCTCCGGAAGCTCCCGCCATGGTACAACCCATAGCCCCAAATATAGCATGTAGCTTCACATTGGAATCTTTCCAAGAGTAGGAAGGACAGTTCCTCAGAATAGGAAAAAAGGCAGGAAGATACAAGTAGGCCTCAAATTACGACTGGTAGCTTAGTGACCGTTTGAAGTTCCAGACCCCCCACCCACCTCAAAAGCTACTTACAATCCAATTCCAAAGTTCTGATGTGCTCCCCCCCTCATCCCTTGCAGTCACTTGACTGCATTTGGGACACAACTGGGCCACCCTTATGGCAGTTTGCAGTAGCCCGCAGTCACTTAGCCACAGTGGTGGGTTCCGCCCGGTTCCGCTGAGCCGGTAGAGGTGACGATATGATGTCACTGAACCGATTCTGCCCTCCCTGCCCCCCCCTCCCCCCTGCGTTATTCTTACCTTTTATTTGGCCCCACCCCCAATCTATTGCTGCCTCCTGAGTCCCAGCTGATGGGATATAAGAAAAAACTGTTTAAACTCTTGCCGCAGGGCTTCAAAGGGCCGCCCTACAGCTGATCAGTGGTAAAAGGCAGTTTGGTGGTAGACCAGTGCCTCCAAAAACAAATGAGTAGACCGGTGCCTGCAAAAATAAATGGGTAGACCAGTGCCTGCAAAAATACATGAGTAAACTGGTACAGCTCTGCAAGCAGTTAAAAGCCTGGTAGACCAGTACCTCTGCTAAATCCTAAACAATTGTCACATGATCATCAAACCATGCCCACAAAATAAGCCACGCCCACAGAACCGGTAGTAAAAAAATTTAGAACCCACCCCTGCTTAGATGTGATTTGCGATGGTTTTGCCAGATTTCCAGCAAAACTCAGCCCATAGCAAAACAATGGATTCACTTAAAACCATCATGGAAAAAAGTCCTAAAATTTGGTCTGGTTACCTAGCGACCCTCTTTATGTCCATCATGACTTACAACTGTACAGGTAGTCCTCAACCTGTGATCACAATCGAGCCACAATTAATTGAGTTATTAAGTGAGAAATTTGTGAAGTGAGTTTTGTCCCATTTTACAACTTCTCTTGCCACATTTGTCAGGTGAATCCCTGCCATTGTTAAATTAGGAACCCTGTTGTTAAGTGAATCTGGCTTCCCCGTTGACTTTGCTTGTCAGAAGGTTGCAAAGGGTGATTATGTGACTCCGGGACACTGCAACCGTCATAAATGTGAGTCAGTTGTCAAGCATTCATATCAGGGGTGAAATCCAGCAGGTTCTGACAGGTTCTGGAGAACCGGTAGCGGACATTTTGAGTAGTTCGGAGAATCACCAAATACCACCTCTGGCTGGCCTCAGAGTGGGGTGGGAATGGAGATTTTGCAATATCCTTCCCCCAGGAGTGGGGAGGGAATGGGGATTTTGCTGTATCCATCCCCTACCACGCCCACCAAGCCACACCACACCCACCAAGCCACGCCCACAGAACCGGTAGTAAAAAAAAATGGATTTCACCACTGATCCATATGTAAATCACATGATCACGGGGGTGCGGCAACGGTCACCAGTGTGAAAAATGGTCTAAGTCACTTTTTTCAGCGCTGTTGTAACTTCGGTCATTAAGCAAAATGTTGTAAGTCAAGGACTACCTGTAATTTCCAGGCTCAATTATGGTCGTAATTCAAGGATTACCTGTAGTTTGGCAACCTAACGCAGGTGAAGAGAAGGAGCCAGTTTTTAAGCAGAAAGTTGGTCTTACATTCTGTAAACCACCTTGAGTCACCATGGGCGAATAGGTGGCAATATAAATTCAATAAATAATAAATAAAGTTAATGGGGAAATTGATCCCTAGTGGGATTTCAGAGGAGACGACTAAATGCAGGAATGACCAGGGCAATTCAAAATGCATGGATTTATTCAAAATAAATGATTGTTGCAGTAATAAATCCTGTGGCAATATACAATATGCATTGTGATCGTCGTTTTTTGGATCCTTTCACTATCCTGGCAAGCTGGATTTCAAAGCATTGGAAAATTACTGTGGATATTCCCAGTTTAGTCTGCCCCAATCCCTATATCCAGATTGAAGCAAAGAAGCGCACCACTCAGTTCAGCCAGCAAAAATTTTAAAAGCTTGATGTTTATTTATTAAACATCAGCTAAATTTTAAAAAAAAAATTAAAAAAGCCTCAGCTACCTGGCCAAACTTGGATAAAAGGCAACTGAATGCAGGAAGAAAGAAGGACATGACTAATATGTTTATGGAGATTCTCAGTCATCCAGGTCATGGTTGTCCCAAAGGTGCTTTTTCAAGAGGCAGTTGGACTTTCTGGTTTTTCTTTGGAGACGTTTCGCTTCTCATCCAAGAAGCTTCTTCAGCTCTGAGCAATAGGCAAGAATTTACCTGAGGTAAAGGTTCCCCTCACACATATGTGCTAGTCGTTCCTGACTCTAGGGGGCAGCACTCATCTCCGTTTCAAAGCCAAAGAGCCAGTGCTGTCCGAAGACATCTCCGTGGTCATGTGGCCGGCATCACTAAACGGCAAAGGCACACGGAATGCTGTTACCTTCGCACCAAAGGTGGTCCCTATTTTTCTACTTGCATTTTTTACATGCTTTCAAACTGGTAGGTTGGCAGAACTGGGACAAGTAACAGGAGCTCACCCCGTTACGAGGCACTAGGCATTCGAACCGCTGAACTGCCGACCTTTCGATCGACTGGCTCAGCGTCTTAGCCACTGAGCCACCGAGTCCCTTCTGATCTACATACATATCTATATGTATATTCACATGCATAGTTTCCAAGGGCACTAGATGTAATACTGTAAATCAAGGGTGTCTAACCTTGGCAACTTTAAGACTTGTGGATATCAACTCCCAGAATTCCACAGCCAGCCATGTAGGGAGTAAACTTTGGCTACTCCAGTCCTAATCCCTTTGTGAACATAATAGATCAAAAAAGAGATGGAAAGGAGAAGAGGGCATTCTGTACCTTGAAGGAAATATTTTGATAGTTTGTAGGTCAGTAGGTCAAGGGTCACAGTGCCAGGCTGTAGCAGCACACTGCCAGCTTGGGCTCTGTGGGTCTTTCCAGCTTACCTCATTATTGGCTCGGATATGGATCATCATCTCACCTAGAGAGGACAGTATCTTGAGAGGGGGGTGAATAAGTTATCCAATCAGAATGCTGTTACTGTGCTACCTTTTATCTGCTTGTGTAATGCTGTATAAAAAATAAAGCTCTCTACGAAGTCTGGGGAGACATCTTAGAGACATCTTGAAAACATCATGAAACAGAGCAAAAGCCTGGACCTCTGATTTACAACAGTAGATGGGAATGATATACTCCAGAAAAAGAAAAACTTCAAGGTAGAGCTGTCTCAGGTTCACCTCCCCCCCTCCTTTCATAGAGTGAGGTTTGGGGACAGGAAAGAATAGCTGTCAAAGAAGAGTTGGGAAGTATTGGGAGAGTTATAAATGGCAGATATATTTTGGAATCTGTCATAAATTCCATCCATGATGCAGAGGAACTTAAAAGTGTCCTGAAGTGTCCATAACAAATTGCATATAAAGATCCAACTGGCTCAAACAGTAAATATAAGCGTTAGGTTCTCGTTACTGTGATTTAAAAACCTAGTTTTTAAAGGCTTCATTGTCCACATGTCCTATGAACCATGGCATGGATGTGGCCCAATAGTTCGTTTTGTCTGCTGTGACTTCATGCTATTTGCTTAGCTAGCAGCTAGCCACAGCTGAGGAATTAACCATGGTTGCTTCAGTTTTAAGGTAGCATTTGTCCTTTTCTCCCAATACCGTCAGGTCTTACACAGGCCCCTTATATCCATGGGTTTAATGCTATTATGAAAAAGTGCTAGACTTTATAAACACAATAAAGTAGATTGTGGAGTCCCTTGGTGTTCCCTAAATGTGGTCGTTTGCTTGTAGATGTCTCATTAGGACACTGATGGTGTTACCTAGTTGGGTAACGAGACATCTGCAAGCAGAGGAAAACGAAGCGAGGCTCATTCCATGACGTACATTAATGAAATGCTGCAAAAGAAGCGGTTTTTAAAAATATTTTTAATTATTTCAAAAACAAACTGACAGACATAAACAAAATTGCATATAAAACACAAACACATAATTATCATGTCGAGGTGGGTGAGAAGATTATATATATTGTGCACAGACAAGGAGTATGAAATAGCTTAGCCAAAAAAAAACGGCAGAAGATGAGAAAAAGGAAAGGAAACATAGTGAAAACTTGTTTACACCAATACATCCTCCATACCTTCCTATCATCACAAATCATCCTTGTTCCCAATACCCATAGAGCACTTCATACACCACCTTTTTTTCTTTAAATTTTTCTACTCTCTCTTTTTGAGGCTCTCAGCAAGACCAGCCCACCACCCAAACTCCTTTCTCAGGTCCTTCATTTTGATTCATTCTTCTATCTTCATTCCTTCGCCTTCTATGACTAAACCTCTTCAATGTAATTCTTCTATTCTGATTGCTCCCTTTGGTAACTAGTCCCCAGTCATTCAGAACCCATTCATTCTTGTCACGCTTCCATATAACAAAATACACATAGTCCTTGATTTACAACCATTCATTTAGTGACCGTTTGAATTTAGAATGGCATTGAAAAAAGTAGTTTATCACCGTTTTTCACACTTACGACCGTTGCAGCACAGCTGATCATCGGCATTATTTACTACTGGTTTGGGCGAACCGGTCCAAACCGGTAGCATTTCACCCTTGGCTAGACACGCCCACCCCAGCTCCGCAAAGGGAAAAACTGTTGCATTACATCATGTGACGGCAATGTGATGCTACGAGTTTGACACCCGTGCTCAAGATACTGGTCTTTGGAAGAGATTTATCTTTTTAAAAACCAACCACCAACTAAAAAAAAAAAAATACATAAGAAATCAAGGGTATCCTCAGGGAATAGTTAAAAAAATCAAGATAGTAGTTGCAACTATGAGGTTGGAATTCTCATTTTTAATGGGTGTTGCATGTGTCATATTATTGTGGGTGTCCTCTTGACTTACTTCACTATGCTCTGCAGAAACCACTGTGAAGAATGATGGTTCAAATCCTTTCCAGTTACAGAACTGGACTAAAAATACCCACCTTTAAGAGAAGCCTGAAATTGCAGTGCGGCGGGTTGCCAAGAAGCAGTGTTTCTCCTAGCATTCTCCTATCTATTCTGCAATTATGAGAAGAGTAACTTAAAGATCTTAACCAGAGAAGATGCCATCCTAACCAGGGGTGAAATGTTCCCGGTTCGGACCGGATCTCTCGATCCGGTAACGATGGCAGCGGATGGTTCGGCGAACCGGTAGCAAAAATCCCTGCCCCCCCCCCATGCCCAGCTGAGCCGCGCAATCATCAGAGGCTTTTTTTTTTACTTTTAAAAGCATTTTTTCTATAACCTCTTCAGCTGAAGAGGTTGTAGGGAAAAAAAATGCTTTTAAAAGCCTCTGGCGATCACAGCTGAGTTGCCTGATTGTCAGAGGCTTTTAAAAGCACTTTTTTCCTGCAACCTCTTTGTTGTAGAAAAAATGCTTTTAAAAGTAAAAAAAAAAAAAGTTGGCCACGCCCACCCAGTCACATTACTCCACCACCACCAAGCCACGCCCACAGAATCGGTAGTAACAAATTTTACATTTTACCACTGATCCTGACCTGTTAACATGGACCTACAGGCAGGAGTAGGCTTCAAAATTTTTAGCAAGGGATTCTCTGCCCGGTTGCCGGGTGGGCGTGGCCATGGTGGGCATGGCCTAGTCGGCCTCCCATGGTGGGGGGGGCGTTTTTGCCCTCCCCAGGCTCCGGAGGCTTTCCTTGAGTCTCCAGGAGGGTGAAAATGGCTTCCCCAGGCTCTGGAGGCCCTCTGAGACTGGAAACGGACTTCCCAAACTTCCGGTAGGCCTGTTTTTCACCCTCTCCAAGCCTCCATGTATGCCCTGCACTTACCTGCATCCAAAACAGGTCACATGGGGACTCCTGGGAGGGGAGGGTTGGGCAGGGCCAGCCAGGAGTGGGGTTTGGGGGTTCTTCGAACTGCATAGAATCTTAGCTAGAGGTTCTCCCGAACCCCTGCAAACCCCCAGCAGCCCACCCCTGCCTACAGGATAGCAATTGTATTTTGGAATACTACTGGAAGAAGATCCCATATAGATGCTAACTAGAAGTAACCACCCAAATGGTAGTAGCTCTCTGTTCCCTCCGTACAGGTAAGTTCCTTCCACCCCAGTAGGAGAGCATGTGGTCATTGGTGCTACTGTCACCTCTGGAAATTTTGCAAAGGTGTCATCCTTGAGCCATGGGTGATAATTCTGAGTGGAAATCCCAGATGCGGATGTCAGTGTATGCAAGATATGGAGAATTGCAGAGTAGAGAAAAGAAGAAAAGGGTGAGTGGGGTGGCAAAGAAAAGAAACAGCCTTCATTGCTCAACCCATCTCCTCAAACTACTCAGGGATTTCCCTGCTCTTGCAAACGGCAGTCCAGACCTCTGAGACAAAGTCTTCAGGGAAGGCAAATTCACCCAGGAGCGAATCCAATCCGCGAGCAAAGTCTTCAGGGCTCTGGCATTCTTTGGTGATCTCTACCATGCTTGATGCTGTGGAAAATGGGCCAGAGGTTAGGATTCAGCACAGGGATAAAACATCATTTGGAGCAAAGACATATTTGGGTGTATTCTGAGTGCATTCATAAAAAGGCTGCTAGGGAGGGCTTGGCTTGTAGTGGGATACCCAACTGAAGACAAAGTGTACTCTAGGATGCTGTTCAACATCTCGATGAGAGCCCACGGAGCCTACAGACACTCCTGCAAATAAATATGAAGGTTTTGGCATGCTCGCTACCCAGTTAATTCAGTAATTAGCCAGGATCCTTGTTCGATTATTAATTTAATCAAGAAGCCTAATGGATACCAATCTGGTGGATGATCCACCAGTTCCATCTCCTTAAATGGAGGAGATGGGAAGCACATGGGTATCCAAGGGTGCCACGTTGTCTATTTTGTTTTTAGACAAAATTAAGGGAAGGTCCATCAAAACTTAAAGAACCCTGTCTAGGACAGTTCTCTTTATCTTAAGAGCCGAGATGCTCTTTTATTTAAGAACCGAGGTGGTGCAGTGGTTAGAGTGCAGTACTGCAGCTACTTCAACTGACTGCTAGTTCAGCAGATCAGCGGATCAAATCTCACCAGCTCAAGGTCGACTCAGCCTTCCATCCTTCCAAGGTGGGTAAAATGAGGACATAGATTGTTGGGGGCAATATGCTAGTTAGTATACTGTCTTTGGTGTAAGCCGCCCAGAGTCCTCGGAGAGTGGGCGGCATAGAAATATGAATAATAAATAAATAAATAAATAAATAAATAAATAAATAAATAAATAAATAACTCTTTAATTCTTAGCTTCATTTCACATGAAAACATGTCTTGCTGTATTAAACTGAAAATCCATCTTCCTCAATAGTCATCCAGATTCAGCACCCTTCTCTGCAGCCATGTTTTTCAACCTTGGCAACTTTAAGTTGTGGTGGACTTCAACTCCCAGAATTCCCTAGCCAGCTGGCTAGGGAATTCTGGGAGTTGAAGTCCGCACATCTTAAAGTTGCCAAGGTTGAGAAACACTATTCTACAATATAATTCCCCAAATCCAGAATCTGAGGGTAGGCTGTCTCCTAATCTGGAAGTCCCACCCAGGCAGTAGTGAGGGCAAGGTGAAAGGAATCACATTTTTTTTCCAACCATATCATGCGTCACTCCCTACTCACCCAATTCGAGGTCACGAATGCCCATGTAGCTTTCCAATAAGTCATCCATTTTTTCAGCAGCTTCCTCCTCAAACTCACTTGGCTGTACACAGAAGGAAGGAAGGAAGGAGATCAAATGGAACTCAAATGCCAATGCTGACAGGAACTTTTTGTAGTGTTTCTCAACTTTCAGACGTGTGGACTTCAACTCTCAGAATTCCCCAGATGGTTGGGGAATTTTGGGAGTTGAAGCAGGGGTGAAATCCAGCAGGTTCTGAAAGGTTCTAGAGAACCGGTAGTGGAAATTTTGAGTAGTTTGGAGAACTGGCAAATACCACTTCTGGCTGGCCCCAGAGTGGGGTGGGAATGGAGATTTTGCAGTATCCTTCCCCTGCCACACCCACCAAGCCACACCACACCCACCAAGCCACGCCCACAGAACCGGTAGTAAAAAAAATTGGATTTCACCACTGAGTTGAAGTCCACACATCTTCAAACCACCAGGGATGAAAAACATTGGGCTGCACAGAAGCTTCAGAAGCAATGAAAATTTGGTGCCTTCTCATGACTCTTCAGAGGTCCCTCCTGTTACAATTGGCTAGGTATCTAACAGGCATTTTCCTGAAGTGAACCCTGAGGCAATCAGCTCATTTCCAACTAGCCACCAAGTTTCTTATATATAGTACTATGAGAATATGGGCACCTGGTTAATCCGATCCCTGTCCCAGAGCATACTCACTGCCTGCTCTATGGTGGCAGTGCCCGTTGCACGCAGCCGTAGTGTCTCCTTTCCACTGCCTATTTTCCCCTCGCTTGAGCTCTTGTTGCTTCGTGTCCTCTGGCTGATCATATCTACAGAGGGGAGGAGAAAAGAAGATCAAGGACTCAACATCTGGTTCAAAGACAGTGGATATAACAGAAGATGTCTGAGCACAACAAAACTCTTCAGCAGAATGAAAACGTTACAGAATTCACTTTTTATTTTTGCTAGAACCCCTTGAAGTTCATGGGGGTGGAATAAACGCTTGAAGACTAGAGGTAGTTGATTATTACACCTAGTAAGGCATCTACTAACAGAGGAATGGCATTCCTTTGGGCCACTGGCCATATCTGGAATTTGGAGAGCATGTTATGGACACACCCACAAAAAGCCAGCTATGGAATGCAGCAGGGGTGGGTTCTAAATTTTTTTACTACAGGTTCTGTGGGCGTGGCTTATTTTGTGGGCATGGCTTGATGGTCATGTGACAATTATTTAGGATTTAGCAGAGGTACTGGTCTACCAGGCTTTTAACTGCTTGCAGAGCTGTACCCGTCTACCCATTTATTTTTGCAGGCACTGGTCTACTCATGTATTTTTGCAGGCTCTGGTCTACCCATTTATTTTTGCAGGCACCGGTCTACCACCAAACTGCCTTTTGCCACTGATCAGCTGTAGGGCGGCCCTTTGAAGCCCTGTGGCAAGAGTTTAAACAGTTTTTTTCCTTGTAGCCCATCAGCTGGGATTCAGGAGGCAGCAATAGATTGGGGATGGGGCCAAATAAAAGGTAAGAATAATGTGTGGGGGGCAGGGGGCGGGGGGGCAGAACCGGTTCGATGACGTCGTATCGTCACCACTACCGGATCGGTGGAACCAGGCCAAACCAGGAGGAACCCACTACTGGAATGCAGTCATCCACACGTTATTTGCTAAGAAGACTTCTGAGATCAGTGAGGTGATGCTATCATACACATATGTTTTAGGCTAACACTTTCGTAACATGGTTAAAGGTAAAGGTAAAGGTTCCCCTCAGATATATGTGCTAGTTGTTCCCGACTCTAGGGGACGGTGCTCATCTCCATTTCAAAGCCAAAGAGCCAGCACTGTCCAAAGATGTCTTCGTGGTCATGTGGCCGGCATGACTAAATGCCAAAGGCGCATGGAACGCTGTTACCTTCCCACAAAAGGTGGTCCCTATTTTTCTACTTGCATTTTTTATGTGCTTTCGAATGTGCTCACCCCGTTAAGCGGCACTAGGGATTCGAACCGCTGAACTGCCGACCTTTTGATCAACAAGCTCAGCGTCTTAGCCACTGCGTAACATGGTTATCTCCCCTTTAATTTTTTAAAAATTAAACACATCTTTAAAAAATTAAAATAGGTAGGGCACAGAACCATATCAAGAATCAAGAAATTAGAATGATAGGCATTTTTAAAAAAAAATTGATTTATATGCCGCCCTTCTCCGGAGACTCAGGGCGGTTTACAATGCGTTAAGCAATAGCCTTCATACTTTTGTATATTTATACAAAGTCAGCTTATTGCCCCCACAAACTGGGTCCTCAATTTACCTACCTTAGAAAGGATGGAAGGCTGAGTCAACCTTGAGCCTGGTGAGATTCGAACCTGCAATAATTGCAGGCAGCTGATGTTAATAACAGGGCTTTAGACCACTGTACTATCCAAGGCTCTTGCATAGGTAGTTCTCAAGCCCTTACACAAAAATTCAAATGGTAGGATTATTGGGTCAGACTGAATTAATGACTGAAGCTAGGAAATGATGATGGAGGAGGAGGAGATAATGATATGATGATGATGGTGATGATGATGATGATGATGATGATGCAAAGGTGGGATCACACCACAATATAGACAAAGTAATAGAAAAGAAGCTCTAGAATTCCAATAGACAAGCACCTGCTACATAATACCCCAGACTTAACAATTGTTGATAAAAAAGAGAAAACAATCTGAATTGAATTGAATTTCTATTCTATAAAAGATTTAGAGAATAACAGAATTGGAAAGGACCTTGGAGGTCTTCTAGTCCAACCCCCTGCTTAGGCAGGAAATCCTACACCACTTTAGACAAATGGTTATCCAACATCTTCTTAAAATCTTCCAGTATTGGAGCATTCACAACTTCTGGAGGCAAGTTGTTCCACTGATTAATTGTTCTAATGGTCAGGAAATTTCTCCTTAGTTCTAAGTTGCTTCTCTCCTTGATTAGTTTCCACCCATTGCTTCTTGTTCTGCTCTCAGGTGCTTTGGAGAATAGCTTGACTCCCTCTTCTTTGTGGCAGCCCCTGAGTTATCGGAACACTGCTATCATGTGACCTCTAGTCCTTCTTTTCATTATACTAGACATACCCAGTTCCTGCAATCGTTCTTCATATGTTTTAGCCTCCAGTCCCCTAATTATCTTTGTTGCTCTTCTCTGCACTCTTTCTCGAGTCTCAACATCTTTTTTACATCGTGGTGACCAAAACTGAATGCAGCATTCCAAGTGTGGCCTTACCAAGGCATTATAAAGTTGTTTTAACACTTGAGTCGAAACAAGGTTGGACAATCGCACAGCTGGAATTTTCTATGACGCACCCATAACCACCTTAACAATACAGGGAGTCCTTGACTTACAACCACAATTAAGTCCAAAATTTCCGTTTGCTAAGCAAGGCAGTTGTTAAATGAGTTTTACCCCTGTTTATCACCTTTTTTGCCACAGTTCAGTGAACCACTGCAGCTCTTAAGGGAATCATGTATTTGTTAAACAAATCTGGCTTCCTTCATTGACTTTGCTTGTTGGAAGCCAATTGGGAAGCTTATAAATGGTGATCACATGATCCCAGGGCAGTGCAACTGTCATAAATACATGCCAGTTGCTAAGTGCTTTTGATCACATGATCACGAGCATGCTGCAATAGTTGTAAGTGTGAAAACCAATCATAAGTCAATTTACTCAGTGTTGCTGTAACTTCAGTCACTAAACAAGTCAAGGACTGTCTGTACCAAGGGTGAAATCCAGCAGGTTCTGACAGGTTCTGGAGAACCAGCAGCGGAAATTTTGAGTAGTCTGGAGAACTGGCAAATCTGCCTCTGGCTGGGCCCAGAGTGGGGTGGGAATGGAGTTTTTGCAATATCCTTCCCCTGGGAGTGGGGAGGGAATGGGGATTTTGCAGTAACCTTCCCCTGGAGTGAGGTAGGGATGGAGATTTTGCAGTATCCTTTCCCTACCACGCCCACCAAGCCACACCACGCCCAAGCCACGCCCACAGAACTGGTAATAAAAAAAATTGGATTTTACCACTGGTCTGTACACATTTTCCTCACAGAAATGGAGAACTTCTAACCAGTACAGCTCTGAGCATCCTACACTATGGACCATGTTGGCTATGACTCCTAGAAGCGGTTATCTGCCCACATTCGGGAAGCCCAGATTCCCATGCCAACCTCTTTTCATTTTAGCAACCTAAATTAGAAATGAAAACAAGAAGGTTGTTTTTTTCTTGCCTTTGTTACAACAGGGAATCAACTTCAATTTTGAATCAGTCTGAGATCCTAAACCATATTTTAACCAAAGCTGAATTAAATGAACTGCATGGCTGTAACAACCCCTTGTTAAAATTCCCTGGTATGCAGTCTGGGAATTGTTCTCATCTGTGACACTCTTTCAAAATGGCCGGTCAAACCGTTCTGCTTATTATTATTTCGTAAGGTTACAATATACATCAGCTGCTCCTTTGGAAAGATCAAGCTCCTTGGGGAGCTGATAATATTTAGAATTTCCATCAGACAGCAACCTGCTTTCCAAACTGCAAGGAGGAGGATTTTCAGCCCTTGACCTGACTTCCTGATGTGGTAGATACAAATAAAAGGAAGAGAAAGGAAGGGATGAAGAGATGAAAACCAGGGAAAACAAAGAGGGAAACCAGGAGAGGCTTTTCACCGAAACTGGATTTTTATAACCTAATCTAGAGCAATTAAACAAGTTTAAGGAAATCCAAAGCTTGAAAGAACACACAAATAAAGGAAAAAATAATCCTGAACAACAAAAATCAAAGCAGCAAATAAAATGAAGACTAAAGCAAAAATAAATAAATAAAGTATTTCCTGCCTCAAATAATTAAACAAACAATGCAAGCGTCAACTCTTTGGGGGAGCTTTTCATAATCATGGTGCCACTATAGACAAGACTTTGTCCCTTGTTTTCACCAATTTATCCACTGTTGAGGATGAGCTATAGCTATGATGGTGAACCTATATGGCACGTGGAGCCATATCGGTGGATACGTGAGTATTGCCCTAGCTCATCTCCAGCGCACATGTGCACGCAGGCCAGCTGATTTTCGGGCCTTCTGGGCCCATCGGAAGTCAGGAAACAGGCTGTTTCCGGCCTCCGGAGGGACTCTGGTGGGTGGGGAAGGCCATTTTCACCCTCCCCACGCTCCTAGGAAGCCTCTGGAGCCTGGGGAGGGCAAAAAACGGGCCTACCGTGCCCACTGTGCCATCGTGTGCTAAAAGCGGGGGGAGCCCAGGGGGGGTTGTGTGCGCATGTGCGGGGGAGCAGGGCGCATTGAATTATGGGTTTGGGCACATGCGCGTGTGACTCCCCCCCCCGCTCCCCCCACTTTTGGCACGTGATAGCAAAAAGGTTAGCCATCACTGGGCTATAGCAAAGACCCCCTAAAAAAGATCTTAAATTACAGCAAGATTAACATGGGTTCAGGGGATTATTCAGATACTTAAAACAGTTGGGATTCTACAGATAAGAACTAGCATTATGAACCGAGACCAAAAGCAAAATGGCAGCCATTACAACTGATGTCCTGTTTAAATTTGAGACAGAATTGCTGGTGAAGTAATTAAGATGAGTACAGGTAGTCCTGGATTTACAATCATTCATTTAGTGACTGTTCAAAGTTACAACAGCACTGAAAAAAGTGACTTATGACCGTTTTTCACACTTACGGCCATTGCAACATCCCCATGGTCATGTGATCAAAATTCAGATCCTTGGCAACTGGCATATATTTATGACAGTTGCCATGTCCTGAGTCACATGATCTCCTTTTGCAACCATCTGACAAGCAAAGTCACTAATTTAACAACTGCAATGATTCACTTAACAATTGTGGCAAGCAAGGTTATAAAATGGGGAAAGTGTCTCACTTAGCAACATAAATGTTGGACTCAATTGTGGTTGTGCGTGAATGATTACCTGCACAACAGATAGTCTCTCTATCTACAGACACTGTGGATTCTCCATCTCTGAAGGTTTTTAAGAAAACCTTTCATAGGGGATTTGATTGGTCTTCCTGCATCTTGCAGAGGGTTGAACTAGGGGTGTCAAACTGGGGGCCCGCGGGCCGGATACGTCATGCACAGGCCACGCCCATCCCAGCTCTGCAAAGGGGGGAAATGTCGCGATGCGTCACATGACAGCAATGTGACGCTGCGAGTTTGACCCCATGAATCTGATGATCTTTGTGGTCCTTTCCAAATCTACAGTTTTATTATTCCATAATTCATTCTGTATAACTCTTTCAAACCCGTCAGCCCAGCTAATCAGCAAGAGTGCAAGCACCCCTGATCATGATTACAATCCTTCCTTTATGGTTTGTGACATCCATTGGCCTCTTCCTGAACACGGGCCTAGTGCTCTTTTCAAAGAGTGTTTAACAGGGGTGAAATGCTCCCGGTTTGGACTGGATCGCCTGATCCGGTAGCGATGACGGTGGGTGGTCCGGAGAACTGGTAGCAAGAATCCCTGCCTCCCCCATGCCCAGCTGAGTCGCGCGATCATCAGAGGCTTTTTTTTTTACTTTTAAAAGCATTTTTTCTAAAACCTCTTCGGTCGAAGAGGTTGTTTAAAAAATCCTTTTAAAAGGCTCTGATAATCCCAGCTGAGCCGCACGATCATCAAAGGCTTTTTTTTCTTTTAAAAGAAAAAAAATGCTTTAAAAAAAAGCTTCTGACAATCAGGCAACTCAACTGGGATCGTCAGAGCCTTTTAAAAGCATTTTTTAACAACCTCTTTGGCTGAATAGGTTGTAGAAAAAGTGCTTTTAAAAGTTAAAAAAAAAAAGTTGGCCACGCCCACCCAGTCACATTACCACCACCAGCACCAAGCCACGTCCACAGAACCAGTAGTAACAAATTTTACATTTCACCACTGGTGCTTAACCGGTGTCCAAAAGAACCTGGAGAAAGGCTGCAGATATGGAGAAGGGTCTAAGAAGAAGCTGAACATCTCTCTCTGTACCTCCCATCTATTGGACAATGTTACAAGTGACTAAACTTGCTGTTCAACGAACCCATCAACACTGGGATCAACCATGCATTACGGAGGATTAGTAATTGTTTTTCTTGCTTGCAGAAATGCTCAGCAGGAAGGAAAAAGCAACTAAGAGAATCCGCAAATCATTTACTTAGCTTCTTCCATACGAAAATTATAAGAACAATACCACTTGCTCTCTGGTCTCATCAGTGAAACAGAAAAGACCTTGACCATCAGGGGAGAAAAACAATATTTTATGCATTTATTTTTGCTGGCTCAAAAACTATTGGAGGGCACTTTAAAGCGGCCAACTGGCTGTTCCTCAGTGATGCTGGACTGTGGTGCTAGGCCTATGGTGGGACTCTGTGGCCCAGCCCTCTCTTCAGTGCTCAAAAATCCACTTACCAAAAGCTCGTTTAGGCTGCACCAAGCGCAAAGTAAATGGCTGCGCCTGGGGCATCTCGCGCAACATCTTGGCAACTTCGTAGTGGCGGCATCCGACAATGGTTTGGTCATTAATGGCTTCAATGCTGTCCCCAACAGAGACCGTTGGAATGCGGTTCATTATACTACCTTCCTTAATACGCTACAAGATGGGGAAGTAGAAAAAAGGGAAGGTTTAGAAAGAGAATAATCCTGTCTATGGCCTAATGACCTTGACTGACCTTGAAAGGTGAGGCAGGAGTAGCAATTTTTCTCAGCTTTAGCAACTTGAAAATGTTTGGACTTCAGCTCCTAGAATTCCCCAATGAGCATGCTAGCTGATGAATTCTTGGAGTTGAAGTCCAGATATCTTCCAGTTCCTAAGGTTGAGTAACACTGGTGACAGGGTATGATAAAAATGTCAAAATTTTTGCAGCAGCACAATCAAAGTTCCACGTATTTTTTTAAACCGACAAAACTTTGATTGCGCCATTGTGGCTGCCATTTTGATTCTTTTGACCATGCTTTGTAGATACCTCTGTAAGAAGGGCTGGACCTGCATAGTATTTGAATGAGAAACTATTCAGAAATAATGAGGAAAAGGTACAATTTTCTTTGTTGTTCTTCTCTGCACTCTTTCTAGAGTCTCCACATCTTTTTTACATCATGGCAACCAAAACCGGATGCAGTATTCCACTGCTGCACACTACTGGCTCATATTTAAATGGTTGTCCACTAGGACTCCAAGATCCCTCTCACAGTTACTACTGTTGAGCAAGGTATCACATATGCTGTATCACAACCTCCGGGTGAGGTGCAAGGTGTTGGTGATTACCTATAAATCCCTACATGGCTTAGGCCCGGGGTATCTGGCAGATCACCTGCAGCCAGCAACAGCTCCCCATCGCCCGGTGCGCTCACACAGAGAGGGCCTACTTGGGGTTCCGTCGGCCAAGCAATGTCAGCTGATGACCCCTAGAGAGCGAGCCTTCTCTGTAGGCGCACCTACCCTCTGGAATCAGCTCCCCTTGAAGCTCCGGGTGGCCCCTGACCTTTGCTCTTTCCGCCATGACCTTAAAACATGGTTGTTTCGCCAGGTTGGCCTGGACTGAAGGGGTTTTAATGGGAATTTTAGATTATTTTATTGTTTGAATTTTAATTTGGACTTGTTGTTGCTTATTGCTGTGAGCCACCCTGAGTCCTTGTGGAGAAAGGGCGGCATATAAGTCTGATAAATAATAAATAATAATAATAACATTCTACTGGAGGTAGAAACATGGCTATTGCAAATCAGCATGTCAGTCTTTTACCTTATTCCCAAAGGCCTACCTTGATGAAAGCATAACCAGCCCCATTATCTGTGATAGTGAGTCCCAGAGCATCCTCTGTTTTGGTGACCTCCACCTCCTTGGTATCACCGCGGACATGAGCGAAAATGAAGTCCTCCAGACCAATCTGGCCACCCAGTAGTTTCTGCATATCTACCTTGTGGGTGTTCAAAGTGCAGAACAGAATCTGGAGGGAGGTGCAAATGTATTTATATTTTATATAGAGAAAAGGTCTCTATGGAAGAAGTCAAAGCCTGTTGCTTTTAGAAGCAGAAGTGGTACCGGTTAAAATGGGGAAGAAAATATGGAGTTTATACAGGCATCTTCACACTGGACTGGAAAAGACTCCCCACCCCCACCCCCACCCCCCGCATAAATGAATCTATATTGAAGATTATTCTTCCCTAGTAATGCTTGTTTTTGTTCTTCCTATCTCCCATCTTCTCCTGCCATAGACTGTAAGCTTTGTGGGAACTGAGCTTTCCAGCTCAAATTACTCCTTAATTCCTTACCCTTCTTTAACCCGTGGCTGAAGTTTTCATAGGCCTAAACATTGCTGACCCAGCTTTTAGTCTGCTTCCAGACACAGTGAAAGCTCTTCAGTTGCCCCTTCGTGCCTTCTCATTCTCAATCCCTCTTTGGTCCTGGAACCTGATAATTAATCATTTATATTTTTCTCTTCCTGTTCTGTTATCCTGAACTATTTCATGGTCTTTTTCTCTGGGCTCCTTTGTTGTTTCTTATGTGTGATGCTGGAGGTATTTTTCAGTATATCTACACAAAAATACCTCTCTCTTCTGGCAAGATGCTGAGCATTTCATCTTGTTACCATATATTCTTAATGGGATGCTTGCTGCATCAGCACACAGTACCTTCCTTCCTTCCATCCTCTCCTCTTTCCTTCCTCCCTCCCTCCCTCCCTTCCTTCCCCCTTTCCTTCCTCCCTCCCCCCTTCCTTCCTTCCTTTCCTCCTTCCTTCCTCTTCCCATTTTCCTTTCTTTCTTTCTTTCTTTCTTCCTTCTTTCTTCCCTCCCTCCCAGTAACAGTAATATAGACTACAGTACAGCCACACTGAACATCTAACTACCCATCCTGGACATTGGAGCCTGGCCTCCTTGCCTAATGCTTTGGTGAATCTTTTCCAGTGCCAAGGACCAGGCAAGGACTTGGCTGAAAGGCTGAGAGCCCAGCTCCTTCCTTCAATGCTTCCAGCACACTAAGCGGCCCCCTTCCTTACCTCTGTTGAGGAGATGTCAAAGACCTCCGCAATTTTGGCATAGAGCTCCTTAACGTTGGTGAACCCCTCAATCTTGGCAGTGGGGCTCCCGTGAGCCAGCTGGGTGTGGAAGATGAGCCGAGGCCGCACCCGGGGTGGCGGCTGGGGTGGTCTTGGAACTGCGCCATTCTGGCCTGGAGCACCTCTTCCCCCTTCTGCAGCAGGCTGAGAGCCTCCAGACTCCTGGGCCACACCGTTTTCCATAGGGGACCCCTTCTGCTGCTTTGTGTTGTCTTTCTTGCACTGCTTTCCAGACTTCCGCAGCATTGAGATGCCAGGTGTTTGAACAAAGGGGATGATGGCCTCGATTAAATTATTGATGTTGCAGGTGGAACAGTAAGGCTGTAAGGTGATCCCCGCTCTGGTTCTGCTACTTGGAAACCCAATCTCCCACCTTCCAGTGGACAGTTCAGTTTGGTGAGCTGCACCTGTTCCCGACAATGCCTCTGCCCAGCCACAGGAGACACACATGCAGGAAACTGCAGGAGAAAAAATGCCCAGTCCTGACGCACACGAGCTTGCAAACTATTTCTGTCCCTGGGCATTTGCAGATGCTTTGTTTCTCTAGGGAATACAGATGTTTTGCTGGTATACCTGGAGCACATGAGGCTCAGTTGCTCACTTCTTTTATTTATGGAAAAACAATTTGAGCGCGATTTTCTCAGATTCACTGTTATGATTGTTAAATGTCTATGTTGTTTTCCCATTACACGTAGTCCTTGAATTACAGCCTATTGCTTAGCAACTATTTAAAATTAGACAGACACCCGCCCCTTAAAAAAGCTACTTATGACCGAGTTCTGAAGTTCTGATGGCCAGACCCCCTCCCTATGGTCATGTGATTAATTTTGAGCACTTGATAACTGGTCTGGCCCTCATTCTCAGTCTCATCCAGACTGGATGAGAAGAGTTGCCATACAAATCAAATCAATAAGAACAGCAGCAGCCCAGGCATGTAATATGTTGTGCAAATACAGGAATTGTGTTTTTGCTAGCCCCAAATTTGAAAATATTCTGAGGGAATCAACAAAGCACCCATATTTTCTTGAATTGGTGAGCTGGTTATCTACTTAAATCTAAGTAGATATCTCAAATTCACTCCATAGCAGGGGTAAAATCCAGCAGGTTCTGACAGGTTCTGGGGAACTGGTAGCGGAAATTTTGAGTAGTTCGGAGAACTGGCAAATACCACCTCTGGCTGGCCCCAGAGTGGAGTGGGAATGGAGATTTTGCAGTATTCTTCCCCCAGGAGGGGGTTGGGAATGGAGATTTTGCAGTATCCTTCCCCTGCCACTTCCACCAAGCCACGCCCACAGAACCGGTAGTAAAAAAAAATTGGATTTCACCACTGCTCCATAGAATCGAGGAAAGATTCTCCTGGGCATGAGGGCATAAAGTGTTGTTGTTTTTTTTAAATAGGGGACCCAAGGGAAGCTTCTCCTGTTGAATTTCTGCCTGTTTTGCCGGTACTGATTTACTGATTCCTTTGTCAATGGCTACAACCTCTGGCCACTATGATCAAAAGCAATGGTGGGTTTCAAAATATTTTACTACCGGTTCTGTGGGTGCGGCTTGGTGGGCGTAGCTTGGTGGGCATGGCAGGGGAAGGATACTGTAAAATCTCCATTCCCTCCCCAATCCAGGGGAAGGATACTGCAAAATCCCCATTTCCTCCCAATCAGCTGGGACTTGGGATGCAGAGAATAGATGGCGGGGCCAGTCAGAATTTTTACTACCGGTTCTCCGAACTACTCAAAAATCCCACTACCGGTTCTCCAGAACTGGTCAGAACCTGCTAAAACACACCTCTGACCAAAAGAAACCAGGACTTTAAAACTTTCGGAAGTCGGGTCCCAGTTCCCTTCTACAGTTTTGCGCTGACCAACAACTTTGTTCTTTGGGAACTAACAGTCCAATGTCGTGCGATTTTATCTCCTTATTTAAAATACGAAGCATGAGTGGATAAACTTAACAAAAGCAACTCATTGGCAAATATGGGAAGGGGCGACGAAATGCCTCCCAAGGATTTCATTATAAGTGGCCAGTCCATGATGAACACTTGCTCTTTTGAAGAGCCTTTGAAGAGCTCTCATTGGCTCCGGTCTCATTTCCAACCAACCCATGCACTTGGAAGCCATGACGTATCCCATTACAGACGGGTGGGGCGGGGTGAAAATAAAGAAGGTGGCCTATCAGGAGAGAGAAGGGAAAGCCGCTCTTCTCCAATCAGCGCCTCGAGAGCCAAGCTCGTTTAGCATAATGGTACAGCTGGGCGGGGGAAGGGGAGGAGGCGGAGGCGGCGCTTTCTGCTGGTGAAAGGGACGAGAAAGAGAAAAAAAGAGCAGGAGGACCAGGAAAGTTTTGGGAGTCAATATTGTAATGGTTGCAATAAGAGGGAGCGGGGAGATCTCAGCCACAGCAAAGAGGGGAGGAGTGAGTGGGATGTGGGGCTGCGCAAGGGGGGTGATTCAGGAAGAATCCATGAACTTATTTGGGGAGATCCTGGGAGGGAGGGAGGGAAAGGGGGGGCGGTCTAGCTTCCTCTTTTCCCATCCTCTTCGCTCTCCATTTATCCGATGGTATAATTTAATGGTGTCTTCTTCTCCCACATATTGTGATTTTCCCAGGTTCTGTGACCCCAGTTCTAGATTAGAGCAGCCTCACCTAGCACGCTTTTTCAAACGTCCCGGATTGCAAAACCCATAAAGCTCCGGCCAGCATGGCCGTTTGGAGCTCTTCTAACAATTCTTAAAGAGTTCAATGCTTTCAGGAAGCCCACTCCCTTCCCCCCTTCCCCGAGGGCAGCCAACAACTCTCCTATTAACGATGGTGCAATGCCTTTTAAAATGGAGATCCTCTTTTACCCGTCCCACCTAATGGATCATTTGGTGCGGGCTTTCTCCCTTACTCCTCTCCCCGAAAAATTAGTCATAATGTTGTTTCTAAAGTTGTGTATTTCAGCATCCAGTCTTGCCTATTGAACAACTTCTGTGTAGTGAGTGTTTTAAGTGAGGTGGGGTTGAGGAGGGAGGCATCTGCTCCATCTGATTTGGTTCTGTAGGGTTTTCTAATAATATAGAATTTCAACAATATGAATGGGAGCACCAATTGATGTTTTTGTTCAAGGTGGAGATTGATTCTCCGTATGCCACAGTGGCCATGTTTGCGTAATACAGACTGGCCCACACGAATGTGATAGGTAAATTTAAGCCATGTGGTTAATGGTGCAGCGTGTCATATAAATTCAGAAAACTGCGTTGAGAAAACCGTATTTCTGTTTATTGTAAGGATATTGTATGAACAAAGCAGAGGTGTTTGTTTATCCATCTTGACATAAAATGCATCTTGGTGTATCTTCCAAATTGGAATGACCTTTCCCAGGTCACTAATTATCTCTACAGAGAGAGATTGGGAACCTGTAACTCTCCAGATGTCATGTAGCAATCTATACTAGCTACAGGATCAACTTGCATATAGAGGATCATAAATTCCCTATCATTAGTCTAAGATTATGAAGAGACGGTGGCTTCTCAGTCCAAAAATATTGAGCTACAGTGTTTCTCAGCCTTGGCAATTTTAAGAAGTGTGGACTTCAACTCCCAGAATTGCCCAGTCAGCAAGCTGATAGGAGAAGTCCACAGGTCTTAAAGTTCCCAAGGTTGAAACACACTTAAATTACTGTACGTGGACTAATCCCAATTCAGTATTTGGCAGCTCACTTACTATATAACTACATTTCCCCCCTAATTCCCATTGACCATGCTGGCTGGGGATGATGGGAGTAGCAATCCAGCATACCTGAAGAGCTTCCATCGAGGAAGATGGCCATTGTTATATTCCAGAAGAAAATTTATCTTGTGGTTGCCCCTTCCTGTTCTATTGAAATTTTCAGGTTAGAAACTTTGGGGAATAATATAAATTGATCCTGCTGGACCTTTATCTCTTAATCCAGGGGTCTCCAACCTTGGCAACTTTAAGCCTGGGGGACTTCAACTCCCAGACTTCCCTAGCCAGCTTTGCTTTCTGGGAGTTGAAGTCCACCAGGCTTAAAGTTGCCAAGATTGGAGACCCCTGTCTTAATCTATGCAAATGGAGCCTCTCTTACAGGGTCATCTTATTTATGAAAGTAAGATATTTTGTTTTCTTTGCAAGTCCTGAGGGCTTTTGCTCAGCCATTCTAAGGGTTTAGATGATGCATGATTCATCATTTAGGCATTCAGAAAAAGAGTTCAGAGATACAAAGAGCCGTTTTAACCTCCTGTGTAAATTATTTCTTGCCCAAGCGAGTTGTAATTTACACACTAATAATTTTCACATGTTCTTTTTTAGGTTCCTTAGGTTAAGTGGACATTTATGGTTTTTTTGAATTCAAGAGAAAGGAATGTCGCAGAGCTCCAAGCAGCAATCTACCGGACTCCTGTAAGTGATGAACACTTTTTATTTTGGAGCTAAGGGACTTTGGATTGTGTGAGAGACAAACAGACAGACTCTATGGTTTGTCTACCTGGGATCTTTCTCAAAAATCTAACTTTCCCTAAACCTGTTTTGAATGGTCACAAATACTGTTAAATGTTTAAATACTCAAATTGTGAAATCCTGCATCTTGATTACATGCAAAATCTCCTTTTCTTGGCCAGGTTCTAAAATCCCTCTTTCGTTTTTGAAATTTACCAGTCCTGGCTATGTTTTCATGGCACTGTCCCACACATAGGTTTGTTTATCTACATATTTATATTCTATTTCTATTTTCTTCAACTCAAGGGGGTGTACATCTTTTTCTTACCTTCTTTTCCTCCTCACAACTATCCTGTGAGGTGGCTTAGACAGAGAGAGGAGGACTGGCCTAAAGTGACCCAGCCAGTTTTCATCCTTAAGGGAGAACTAGAACTCAGAGTCTCTTGGTTTTTATACCTGCAGTTTACCAATTACACCAAACAGGCTTATTAACCTATCACGTGAGCAAGCTACATCTTAGAGGATGCTTCCTGTTGGTTCTTCTTCTTTGCATCAACAAGGAAGCAAATTAGACATGTAACTTACACTAATGACTGAATCCAAACTTGGCAGGATCATTTCTTTATTAAACAAATTTATATAGCGGCCCAACTCACACATAGATGACTCGGGTACCAATTTAAACTTGCATGTGGGTTGCTTATTATCTCAGCTATCTAGGTTGAATAAAACATTTTGCATCCTGTCTCTTCACTTTCTGAGTAAATTAGTAGAGCAAATGAGCTGGGTGTATTTGCATACTTGTTTCTATAGTGGTTTAATATTCCTGCTGCAATTCTTAACTGAAAACAAATTGGACATGCCCGGTGAGTCATTGTATTGAAACAGTCTTTTCAACTAGGAGGACTTGTTTTTCTTTTAATGTTTTATGTATTTAAGTTTAAATACAGTGTTTTTTTTTAAAGATTTCAAAACTAATCAAAAGTCTGATTGTGTTTCATAGGGCTTTTTTTTCTTAAACATATAATCCTACACCTTATTTTTCTCTTCTGTTCTTATTGATTGGTTTAACTCTTTAGCTATGTCCCTGAATCTGTTTTAGTTTTAATGGTAGATTTGGAATGTTTTGAAGTTCTGCATTGCTATTGTGGAAATATTTGCTTGTAATTTTGGATTATAGGAA
Source organism: Ptyas mucosa (assembly GCA_012654045.1). NCBI lineage: Eukaryota > Metazoa > Chordata > Lepidosauria > Squamata > Colubridae > Ptyas > Ptyas mucosa. Next base: position 89,400,458 of record WNWU01000001.1, read on the forward strand.
CGCTGCAAGTAAAGCTCAACATGGGAACTTCCTAGTGGCTATTAAACAGGAGAAAGGCGAGGCCCCTCGGTTAATTGGGGAAAAGCCCCATGGCGAAGAGGAGGTGAGCCCCCTGGTGCGTCCATATAAACACACTTGTCAATTTTGATTTTTTTTTAAACCTAGCTCATCTGAGAAGGGAAATGTCCTTAGTAAATCAGGATGTAATACCATCTTAGCATTTTCCCCGATTCCCGCTACAAAATTTTAATTAGCTGTCATAGGAAGTGTTACAAAAAAACAAAAGAGCAGTCAGCAGGAAATGACTTGGGGCTTATGGGTGATATAATTGGAGTGTATTTATAGCATTTAGAATAGAATAGAATTCTTTATTGGCCAAGTGTGATTGGACACACAAGGAATTTGTCTTTGGTGCATATGCTCTCAGTGTACATAAAAGAAAAGATACATTCGTCAAGAATCATAAGGTACAACACTTAGTGATAGTCATAAGATACAAATAAGCAATCAAATCATATTAGGAAGCAGTCAATATAAATCGTAAAGATACAAGCAACCAGGCTACAGTCATACAGTCATAAGTGGGAGGAGATGGGTGATAGAAACGATGAGAAGATTAATAGTAATGCAGACTTAGTGAATAGTTTGACAGTATTGAGGGAATTATTTGTTTAGCAGAGTGATGGCGTTTGGGAATTTTGAAAGTGTCAAAATAACAATGGCCAGACTCTGCTTTAAAAAGTTTTTAATTGTTGAATTCGGTGATGCATAGATTAGATCACTCAGCCCAGTGACAATGTCAGCCAAAGCTCTATTTGTACTTTATAATACTAAGCAAGGTCATAACTAGTTGTATTTGAATGAGAAGTCATCAGAAACATTGTGGCAGAATTATTGGCTGGACTAGGAGTTTTAAACATTCAGGAAAAAAAAATAGCAAATAGCTTCTACATTGTTGCAAAGAAAGCTACATGGATGAAATTACTAGGAGTCTAGTTTAACTTGCATAAGACTTTAACTTTTTGATAGATTAATTATGCTTTCTTGAGCAGCATGGTAGCCTAGTGGTGAAGATGCTTGCCTCCCATTTGGAAGGTTGAGAGTTCAATCCTAGGCATGGCAGATGTTTCTTAGGGTGCAAAGAAAAAAAATACCTGCTAAGAACTCCATATAGGCATTAGGAAGGGCATCCAACCAGTAAACTCTCGGCTCCATCCAATTGCCCCAGCTCTACTGTGCTCCATCCTTTCAAGGATGTCTCTAGATTTCTGAGGTCTAGAAACTTTCAGTTTAGAGTATAGCCAGAGATTCCACGTATATTGAATCCCACAACCAGGATCGCAGTTCAGGATTTTTCCTTTTGCTTGTGTGGGATTGCCACAAATATATAGTGGCAGCCCTGAACACAGGCCTCTAGAAATGACAGGAGTGACCCAAACTTTTTTGTTTCCATTGCGGGCAGCCGGTGAAAAAGCGGGGCTGGCCGAAAGGCAAGAAGAGGAAGAAAATCCTTCCAAATGGACCAAAAGCCCCCGTGACGGGCTACGTCCGCTTTCTGAATGAACGACGGGAGCAAATTCGCATGCAGCGCCCAGATTTGCCCTTCCCTGAGATCACAAAAATGTTGGGAGCAGAATGGAGTAAACTACAGCCCACAGAAAAGCAGGTGAGAGAAGATGGGAATATGTAAGGTTTTCTGAAGCCAGCAGAGATACCGACTATGATTGTTAGGCACGAATAAGTGTCAAATCTTACTTCTGGGTTCCCTCAGCTTATAATCGATCCCTTAGCAACCATTCAAATTTACAACAGACCCCCCCCCAAAAAGGCACAACCTGAATTCAAACTTCCTATGCCCCCCCTCCCACCCGGGTCACATGATTGACTACAATTTAAGGCAGGTTTTTTGCTAGAAACCAGTTTACTTCCAATTTCCAGCAAAAAAAACAACAACAACACTCACTACAAACAGTAGGCTTGCTTTACGACTGGAATGTTAGCATTATGATTGGCTCAAAATAAAGGTCATAAAATTGGACATGGTCACATGATGACCTGCTTAACGACCAGCATAACCTTCGGCCTTAATTATATGTTCCATTATGGTCGTAAGTGGAGGACTACCTGCATTTTGTCCTTATCTAATGTTAATCTAGAACAGGGGTGTCAAACTCAAGGCCCGCAGGCCAGATCCAGCCCACAAGGTGGTTAGGTCTGGCCCGGAGGGCTGCCCTGGAAACAGCAAAGGACTGACCCATGGTGCCTCTGCCAGCAAAAACGGATTTTGGGAGGCCCACACATGGCCCTCCCGAACTCCCATTTTTGCTGGCAGAGGGTTGCAGGAGGCCATCACAGCTGAAAACGGAGCTCAGGAGCCCATTTTTGCTGGTAGAGCGTTTGGGCCACCACAGGCGCCCCCAACACGAGTGACATCGAGCTGGCCATGCCCCCCCAAGGGAACTCCACACACCCCCCAAGGTCAAACACAAACCTGATGTGTCCGTCAATGAAATCGAGTTTGACACCCCTGATCTAGAAGTTACTATTTCAGTTTTGCTTCTACAAGTTTGAATTCTGCTTTTATTGAATTCTGTTTTTATTGTAATCGGGTGTCTGATTAGGTGCTATCAGATTGGTTCCTAGTGACCAAACTGATGGATTTTCTTCTGGGTAATTGTCCACAAGACCATTTGTGCCTTGATTGAGAAGTCTGGGTATTCAGTGATCCATTTGTTTCTTTTCTTGGCTATCTGTGGTATTCTTAGAAGTCTTTTCCAACACCAAAGTTCAATAACATCAATCCTTTTTTCTATTCTATTTCTTCAAAATCTGAAGCCAGTTGCCAGTTACAGGTAGGGGTGGGATTCTATCGGTTCAGACTGGTTCGGGCGAACCGGTAGCTCTGACGATCAGCTGGGAGCAAACCGGTTCACTCCGATGATCAGGTTGGCCTGCCCGCCCCTGTGCTTTACTTACCTTTATCTTCTCAGCTGATTGGCGCGGCAGAGCGGATTGCTATGCCTCAGTTGTGTTACTTCCAAGTGGTAACACAGAAGGATAGGATAGGACAGGACAGGACAGAACAGGACAGGACAGGACAGGACAGGACAGAATTCTTTATTGGCCAAGTGTGATTGGACACACAAGGAATTTCTCTTGGTGCATACGCTCTCAGTGTACATAAAAGAAAAAATAGGTTCATCAAGAATCATAAGGTACAACACTTAATGATAGTCATAGGGTACAAATAAGCAATCAAATCATATTAGGAAACAGTCAATATAAATCGTAAGGATACAAGCAACAAGGTTACAGTCATAAGTGGGAGGAGATGGGTGATAGGAACGATGACAAGATTAATAGTAGTGCAGATTTAGTAAAGTCTTTACTTAGTCTTAGTATTTTTAAAATTGTGCACGCACGCACAGTGTGTGTTAGGTGCATGCTCAAAAAGCACGCAATCACCGATCCAGTTGTTAAACTGGCAGCATCCCACCACTGGTACAGGTAGTCCTTGAATCACGCCACAGTTGAGCTCAATATTTCCGTTGCTAAGCAGGACAGTTAAGTGAAGTTTTCCCCATTTTATGCCTCTTCTTACCATACTTGTTGAGTGAATGACTGCAATTAGTAACACGGTTGTTAAATGAATGTGGCTTCCCCATTGACTTTGCTTGTCAGAAGGTCCCAAAAGGTGATCACATTAACCCAGGACACTACAACCGTCATAAATAGAGGTTGGCTGCCAAGCACCTGAATTTTTAATCATGGGATTAAAAATCCCATGGGATACTGCAGTGGGTTTCAAATTTTTTTACTACCGGTTCTGTGGGTGTGGCTTGGTGGGTGTGGCATGGCTTGGTGGGCGTGGCATGAGAAGTTTACTGCAAAATCCCCATTTCCTCCTGATCAGCTGAGATTTGGGAGGCAGAGAATAGATGGGGGCACGGCCAGTTGGAATTTTTATTACCGGTTCTCCGAACTACTCAAAATTTCCACTACCGGTTCTCCAGAACTGGTCAGAACCTGTTGAAACCCACCTCTGGTCTACTGGGATATTGCAACGGTTGTAAGTGTGAAAAATGTCGTAAGTCGCTTTTCTCAGTGCTGTTGTAATTTCAAACCGTCACCTAACAAACAATTGTAAGTTGAGGACTACCCATAGTGGCATATTATGAGCTTCTAAGATTATAAGCATGTTTCAATAAGCACGGGATAAAGAGTCTGTAGAGATTCTCAGTCATCCATCAGGTCATGGTTGTCCCAAAGGTGCTTTTTCAGGAGGCAACTAAACTTTCTTGTTTTTTCTTTGACCATGACCTGGATGACTCAGAATTTCTACAGACTTTTTAACTATAGAATTTGAGACGAACACCCTTTGAACGGTGTGGGAGTAGGAATGGATTTCCAGAGGGGGGGAGGGGAATGGCAGACTAAAGGAACCAGGAGAATACTAGGAGTAATAGAAGAGCCTTGGTGGCACAGTGGACTAAACTACTGCTGTTAAAGTAGCACTTAGCTGCCAGCTACCTGCAATTACTGCGAGTTCAAGTCTCACCAGGCTCAAGGTTTACCTACCTTCCGAGGTAGGTAAAATGAGGACCCGGTTTGTGGGGGCAATAAGCTGACTTTGTATAAAATAGAACACCGCTCAGGGGGGCCCAAAAAGCCCTACTAAGCAGGTATATACAAAAGTATGAAGGCTATTGCTTAATGCATTGTAAGCCGCCCTGAGTTTCTGGAGAAGGGCGGCATATATAAATCGAACTAATAAATAAATAAATAAATACATACATACATACATACATACATACATACATACAAACATACATACATACTCAGGTGACCCTGAAGACACAGATAAACCTCCAAGGGCTTCAACGACCCTCTAAAAGGATGCAAATGACCAGCTGTCTGCAAGGAATATAAATCCTTCCATTCCCCAGTATCCTGTCACAGAGCTGAAGAAGCTTCTCGGATGAGAAGAGAAACATCTTCAAAGAAAAAACAAGAAAGTCCAGTTGTCTCCTGAAAAAAGCACCTTCGAGACACAGGTTAAAGAGAGAGAGAGAGATGGAGTTTGTGGATTGGGCCAGTCGTAACTTTTCCTGTGTTTTCAGCGCTATCTGGATGAGGCTGAACGGGAGAAGCAGCAATACATGAAGGAGCTGCGGGAATACCAGCAATCAGAAGCTTACAAGCTGTGTGCCGAGAAGATGCAAGAGAAGAAAATTAAAAAAGGTCAGTTTTGCAGTTGCATTTGATACTCGAAAATCCATCATACAGGAATTGTACAAGTTGTCTCTTAGGGATTCACCATTATTATATTTCTTCCTCATATCGTTGCTCTCAAGGGACACGTTTAGCTTTTCATTCAGTAATGTATGCATGCCACGGAGTAATTAATGGACTCCAAGAAAGGCTTCTTAACTTTGTAATACCATTTCTGTCTACATATTTTTATGTATTTAAATACATTTCTTTTCTGAAAAAGAGGTGTGTAGGCTTTACCAGCCTCAAGGTCTACAGCAGGGCTTCCTAAGCCCCAGTCCATGGACTGGCACCGGGCTGCAGCATGTCAGAAACCAGGCTGCGCAAACAAGCGAAGCCCCATCCGTGGGATGCAGGCAGCTTGCGAAACCACGCTGTTGTGGCCTGCCAGCGGATCTGGCAGCAGATTTAGACAGTCAGGAGGTTGGGGAGGAACATGAGCCAGTCCTGGGGTCTGGGGAAGGCTCTGATGAAGGCTCTGCATCGGAGGCAGAGAGGGGGCCAAGGCCATATTAGCTGCCTTCGAGTCAGACATCAATGAGGCAGACGAGCAGCTGGAGCCTGTTCCCAGTGTGCGCATGCGCAGAGCTGCCAGATGAAGGGAACAGCTAGAGAACAAGGGTCGACTTGGGAGTAAGGCCACAGGTGGACGATGAATGGCCCCTCCCAGAGGGAATAAAAGAGGAGCGAAAGGGGAGTGGAGTTTGCAGGAGACAATTAGTTCATTACTGCATTCTTGCCAAGTATTGCGGCGTCTGAAAGATAATCGGCCTGGCCACTCTCCAAGCCTGATTAAGGTCGGTAATTGTGAACTGTCTTGAAAGACTGGAAAAAGAAAGACTTCACTGTAAATTAAATAAAAGGGGGATTTGTTGGGACAAGGAGTCTGCTTCGTGGTTTGGGGAAGCCTAGGTCAGAACACATGCCCCCTCCAGGCCACAGAAAAACCTCTCCACAGAACCGGTCCCTGGTGCCCAAACGGTTGGGGGCCGCTGGTCTATGGCACAAAAAAGATTAAGAACCCCTGACTTACAGATTTCCCACTTCCTAGAGGACGCTGGTGTAGGCATTCTTGATCCCAGTGAATATCAGTCTCTTATTTTCCTTGCATATTCCCTTCCCTCCCCTCTGCTTGAAGTTATAAGCCTTAGGAGGGATTTAATTCAGGTCATGGCTGCCTTATCAGCTCCTCCATACCTGCTTTGATTAACTAATTTTTTTTCTTTTAAAAAATATTATTTTAGAGGACGCTGGTGCTGGAACCGTGAACACATTGCTGAATGGATACAAGGTAATTTGTCAGAGTGTAAGGCAGAGGTGTCACACTCAAGGCCCGTGGAGTGGATCTGGCCTGTGGGGTGCTTAAATCTGGCCTGGAAATATCAAAGGATCAGCCCGTAGTGACTCTGCTGGACAAAATGGGCCGCATGCTGTCCCCTGTAGCCCGTTTTTGGTCTGCCAGCCTCCAGCAGCCCTTTGCCAAAAATGGGCTGCATGGAGGCCTCGTGAGTATTGCTGGAGGCTGGGGAGGCCGAAAGCAGGCCATGCGAAGGCCCCACGAGGCCTCCAGGCGGCCCTTTTTAAAAAAATTTGATTTATATGCCGCCCTTCTCCGGAGACTCAGGGCGGCTTACAATGCGTTAAGCAATAGCCTTCATACTTTTGTATATTTTATACAAAGTCAGCTTATTGCCCCCACAATCTGGGTCCTCATTTCACCTACCTTAGAAAGGATGGAAGGCTGAGTCAACCTTGAGCCTTGATGAGATTCGAACTCGCAGTAATTGCAGGCAGCTGGATGTTAAATGCTGCCTTTAGTAGGAGGCATTAGCCTGCTACACCACTCAGGCTCCTTTGGCCAGCAGAGTGCTGCAGGAGTCCATCGAGGGCGAAATTGAGGTGCAGAGAGAATGTGTGTGGCACCCCCATGCCCCATTTTGGCCGGCAGGGTGCTGCAGGAGGCGTCTGTCCCGTCTCCCTTCCCCGCTCCCTGCCCCTTCCTCTCCCACTGGCCCACGGAGGAGAACTTCAGTGCTGATCCGGCCCTCAAAGAAATCCAGTTTGACACCCTTCAGATTTTGCTTTTAGAAATTTCAAACCTGAAAGTGAGAAATTGTGATTATGTTTATTTTCTAGGTACTAATCATTTAGGTAAGATATTTCACCATCCATCTGCTTTGCCTTTTATCTAGCATACTGAATGTGGAGAGTACACTTTCTCTAGGTACACACATACATACACACACACACACACCCGGCAGCAGTTAGTGCAACCCAGCTGCAATTTCAAAACATTTCTATTTGAATGTCAAAGGCAAAAAAACAAACAAAACATGAACAATCTGAGCCTAAAAACTCCAGATAAACTCCAGGAAAGCAGTTATGTCGATGTAGTTTTTGATCTAGACATTAGATTTAGAATTTGCATGAAAGCTTTCTGTTTGCAGTCTTAAGAACTTCCTACTGATTTGAATATTTATTTATTATTGATTGATTGATTGATTGATTGATTGATTCGATTTATATGCCGCCCTTCTCCGGAGACTCAGGGTAGCTTACAATGTGTTAAGCAATAGCCTTCATACTTTTGTATATACCTGCTTAGTAGGGCTCCCCCCCACCCAAAGCGGTGTTCTTTTTTATACCAAGTCAGCTTATTGCCCCCCACAATCTGGGTCCTCATTTTACCTACCTCGGAAGGATGGAAGGCTGAGTCAACCTTGAGCCTGGTGAGATTTGAACTCGCAGTAATTGCAGGCAGCTGGCAGCTAAGTGCTATTTAACAATGTTTTAGTCCACTGTTCCACCAAGGCTCCTTAGGGAACAATTAACGATAGGGGAACAATTAACGATATGTTCACTTCTAAGAAAAATCCATTTGGCATCGCCTAGATACCATTTTAGTTTCTTGAGCATTAAATTAATGGTGGATGTGTTCTTTTTATTAACTGCTGTGACTTCTCAACTATAAGAAGAATCATAGATATAAGCTTTGTTTTAACCCCTTTAGCTTTGTCCTGGAGCTTTGATACCAGACTTATGGCACATTAATGTATAGTGTAGTAGCTCCATTGCAATACTCAACTTTTCATTGCTAATTCTGAAAAAGAAAGGATATTATTTTCTAAGGCTCTATGGAAACATAGTTCCCACATTTTCAGTGTTTCCATGCCAAGCTGAGAAAAATATATAACCTTTAAGTTATGAATGCTTTTTGGCTAGCTTTCTTACCTATCTTTTCTTGCAGATTGGAGAAGGTGGCAGTGATGGCTTCTCAACATTTGATGTCCCTATTTTTACAGAGGAATTCTTAGACCAGAACAAAGGTACAAATGAAACTGTTGAAAAGTAGTCAGTGTTAAGATAGGGTGGTTTCCCTTATGGAAACTGGGGCATACCAAATAACATTTCTTCCCGCTGTGCCGCCTTCCAAAAGCCACAAGCAATGGCTGCAACCTGAATCTCAGATCTGATAGGAATTAATTGTTGGACTGAGTGAGTGTATCAATGGTGACATTCAAATTTTATCCCTACTGGTTCTGTGCACGTGGCTTGGTGGTGGGGGTGTCCTGTGACTGAGTGGGCATGGCCAACTCAATGTCATTCACGCCCACACCCACTCAGTCACATGAACCCCCCCCGCCACCAAGCCACGCCCACAGAACCCAGTAGGAAAAAGTGTGTGTATGTGTTGTGACCCAGGCCCAAGTAGGTAGTAATTGATGCAAACAGTTCGAAAACAAACAGACTTTATTAAAACAGCTGAGAATTAACTCATTCTCTGTGCAGTCCAAACTAAATTAAAACAAATTCTTCATAACACAAATTCTTCAGTCTAATCATCAACCTTGGTATAATTAGGCAAACTGCCAAAGGCTTCTCTTGGCAAAAGTTCAGAAGAAGAAGACGCCGACAAGAGATAAGTGCAGCAAGACTATCAACGTCGTTTTCCGACAAAGAGCCCAACACCCGTTGCTGGTCTTTTAAGCCTCATGGAAGGGGCCAATCATCTCTTGGCCTTACTCCCAAGTCGTCCTTTTTGCT
>WNWU01000001.1:89409872-89445398 GCA_012654045.1 Ptyas mucosa
AAACAAACAGACTTTATTAAAACAGCTGAGAATTAACTCATTCTCTGTGCAGTCCAAACTAAATTAAAACAAATTCTTCATAACACAAATTCTTCAGTCTAATCATCAACCTTGGTATAATTAGGCAAACTGCCAAAGGCTTCTCTTGGCAAAAGTTCAGAAGCAGAAGACGCCGACCAGAGATAAGTGCAGCAAGACAAGAACAAGTCTATCAACATTGTTTTCTGACAAAGAGCCCAAGCCCAAGAGCCGTTGCTGGTCATTTAAGCCTTATGGGAGGGGCCAATCATCTCTTGGCTCTATTCCCGAGTCATCCTCTTTGCTGTAGCTGCTCCTGCCTTCTGGCAGCTCTTCTCATACGTGCACTAGGAACAGGCTCCTCCTGTTCCTCTGCCTCTCTACTCTCAGCCTCTGAAGGCTCCGGAATCTGCACATCACTCCCCAATGGCCGTGGCCCCATCTCTGCCTCTGACGCAGAGCCCTCATCTGGGCCTTCCCCAGCCTCCAGAACTGGGCCATGTTCTTCCTCAGCCTCATCGCTGTCCGACTCCACTGCCAGCTCTGCAGGCTGCTGGTTGACTACAACAGTATGAGCACGAGAAGGACTCGTAGTGAATGCTGTGGCAGAAAGAAGCCAAACTTTTCTCCCTCCATTCAGAGCAGAGCTGCTGCTCCCTTTATGGTGTCCCCCCACAGCCTTCTCCCTCCCGGGGACTACCTTAAAGGGACAAGCTGCAGCAGCTCCGCTGTGAATGGAGGGAGAAAAGTTCGGATTGTCTCTGCTGCATTTAACATTGAATTCTGTGGAATAGCGAGCGGCCAGAAGGGCCGAGCAAGCAGCCGGAAGAGGTGAGCAGGTGACCAGGCGGGCATGGGCGGGGCCAACCAGGGGTGATTTTTACCGATTCGGTGAACTGATTCAAATCATCTCTACCAGTTTGCCCGATCCGGTCCGATCTGGTTGAATTTCACCCCTGGAGTGTATATGTATATTAAAAGGGGGTGCGGACTTTCCTATTTCTTTGTATACAACAGAAATATTTTACAAAGAAGTTTTGAAACACAATGAAGATAGGTTTGAAATTAAAGGTGCCCAAATTTTCTGGGAAAATTGAGGTGCTATTAAAATGTGAATTGACTTGAGGAAGGAGGACCAGCTTGACTTAAAATGGTTAGAAAATATGGAATTGAGTTTTTTTGCCTTTAGCTGCAATGGAAAAGAGATTGCAGCATTAATCACTGAAAGAGTAGAAATCTTTAATACTAGAGATGGATATTGGCACAAGAGGCAAGTTCTAAGACCCTTTTTCAAGAGGCAACAAGACTTCCTGGTTTTTCTTGTAAATCCTTCGATTCCCCACCATCCAGTCAGAGTTGAAGAAGCTTCTTGGATGAGAAGCGAAACATCTTCAAAGAAAAAAAAAGAAAAGAAAAATCAGAAAGTCTGGTTGCCTCTTGAAAAAGCACCTTTGGGACAACCATGACCTGGATGACTGAGAATCTCCAGAGATATTTATTCTAAAGCAAATGCCTAGATTAACAGTCTTTTTTCTTCTGTTAACAACAGTTTATTAAATCACAGTTCGTCCAGTTCACAAATTGAGTTAAAACATAAAAGGAACAGTACCTTTGTTCCTAGTGCATGCTAAGTCCAAAAATAAACCCCCTTGACTTTATGATGTGCAATGTCTGAACCAGCTCACTTTTTGCTTTGACTTTCTTCATAAAACACCTAGGAGAGCTTTCCTTGTTGTTCCAGTTGTGATTTCTCCTTAGATACTAAATCTTCCAGAATCATTTATCTAGGAATTATAGAAGACAAACAGTGCACGGTTCAAATTACATAGATAAACCCACCTGGCTACATTCATTCAAGGCCATTAGAGTTGAGTCCACGTTTTACTAAGACATTATGGAAGACAAATAGACTGTCCAGAAATCCAACTTCTCTCTGGTGCCCCTAAAAATTCCCAACCAATATAGTCAAAGTCAGGGAATTCTGAGAGCTGTAACTAACACATCTGAAAGAGTGGTGGGTTCCTCCCAGTTCGGCCCAGTTCTCCCGAGCCAGTAGCGGTGACAATATGACATCACCGAACCGGTTCTGCCCACCCCCGGCGCCCCACCCACCGCTGCGTTATTCTTACCTTTCATTTGGCTCCACCCCCAATCTATTGCTGCCTCCTGAGTCCCAGCTGATGGCTAGAGGGAAAAAAACTGTTTAAACTCTTGCCATGGGGCTTCAAAGGGCCGCCCTACAGCTGATCAGTGTTAAAAGAAAACAAATGAGTAGACCAGTGCCTGCAAAAATACATGAGTGGATCAGTACCTGCAAAAATAAATGGGTAGACCAGTGCCTGCAAAAATACATGAGTAGACCAGTGCCTGCAAAAATAAATGGGTAGACCAGTGCCTTCAAAAATACATGAGTAGACCGGTGCCTGCAAAAATAAATGGGTAGACAAGTGCTTGCAAAAATACATGAGTAGACCAATGCCTGCAAAAAATAAATGGGTAGATCGGTACAGTTCTGCAAGCAGTTAAAAGCCTGGTAGACCAGTACCTCTGCTAAATCCTAAAGAATTGTCACATGACCATCAAGCCACGCCCACAGAACCGGTAGTAAAAAAATTTAGAACCCACCCCTGATCTGAAAGGTGTCAAATTGGAGAAGGTTACAGCAAGCAGTCGCCTATTTTTATCAGGGACTGGAAACAGGTTGAAAAAGTAGGATTATGATATTTGTTTTTTCCCCTCTTTTTAATTCTGGTCCTCCTGTTTTCCCTTTCTTTTTGCTGGAACAGCCCGGGAAGCAGAGCTGCGGAGACTGCGTAAGATGAACACGGAGTTTGAGGAGCAGAATGCCATCCTGCAGAAGCACACAGAGAGCATGAGCTGCGCCAAGGAGCGCCTAGAGCAGGAGCTTGCACTGGAGGAGAGGCAGACAATGGCGTTGCAGCAACAGCTCCAGACGGTGCGCCAAGCTCTGACAGCCAGTTTTGCCAGCCTTCCCATTCCAGGTACTGGAGAGTTTTAGTTTGACAGTGCTTCCCCTGCCAACTTAGGAGACACTACACACAAGTGTTGCATGCTTTGCAACACTTGTGTGTAGCAGTCAGGTATTGGATATGTCTAGTTTAATGAAAAGAAGGACTCGGGGTGTCATGATAGCAGTGTTCCAATATCTCAGGGGCTGCCATAAAGAAGAGGGAGTCAATCTATTCTCCAAAGCACCAAAGAAGGCAGGACAAGAAGCAATGGATGGAAACTAATCAAGGAGAGAAGCAACCTAGAACTAAGGAGAAATTTCCTGACAGAACAATTAATCAGTGGAACAACTTGCCTCCAGAAGTTGTAAATGCTCTAACACTGGAAGTTTTAAAGAAGAGATTGGGTAATCATTTGTCTGAAATGGTAGAGTTTCCTGCGTAAGCAGGGGGTTGGATTAGAAGACCTCCAAGGTCCCTTCCAACTATGTTATTCTATAAATCTTTTAGCAGTGCATCGATCATGGCAGTGCCACAAGGAAAACACTGCCCCATTCTCAATGTCAAGTTTTACTTTGTTACAAATGCAAGAGTGCTGAGGTGGTTATATTTACCAGAAGGTTTGGACAAACTCTTCAGGGTCCTTCCAGGAGGTCTGTCCCTGCATAGAAAAACATTTCCATCATAGAAACGTTAAGAGTTGGGAAAGATCTTTGATTTCATCTAATCCAGGGGCAGTCAACCTTTTTATACCTACCGCCCACTTTTGTATCTCTGTTAGCAGTAAAATTTTCTAACCGCCCACCGGTTCCACAGTAATAGTGATTTATAAAGTAGGGACAAAACCCCTACCGTCCCATCATGAAAGCTGGAACGCTTAGTGGGCAGTAGGGACCAGGTTGACTACCACTGATCTAGTCCAACCCCTTCTTCATTAGAGGAATTGACAAATGACCATCCAGCCTCCGTTTGGAGACTTCCACCAAGATTATTGCTGAAAGAAAAAACCCTTTGGGTTTAGATTTAGACAGGCCTGTTATTTATACAGTGGTACCCTGGTACTCAACTGCTTTGAAACTCATTGAGTTTGGTACTCGACGCATTTTGACATGAAAATTTTGTCCTTGGGACTCATTGTTTGTTTGGCACAAGCTAGAACATGTTCATGTTGACTACCTTGTGACTCACTACCCTGTTTCCCCGAAAATAAGACCTCCCCGGATAATAAACCCAATCAGGCTTTTGAGCGCATGGGCTAAAATAAGCCCTCCCCTCAAAATAAGCCCTCCCCAAAAATATTTAAACGCATGCGCAGCCGGTCCCTGCTGTTTCCTTTGCTTGCCGCGCAAACAACATGAGGTAAGGAGGTGAGGCCGGAGGGGGAGAAGGGAGGGGGAACATGCCCCACGCACCCCACACGCCCTTACCTAACAGCCGCTCCCACAACCCTAGCCACCGCCCCCCTTCTCTCACGCTAATGGCCGCCGCAAAAGCCGTTAGCGAAGAACAGAGTGGTGACAGCAGCGCCAGGACATCCGGTCGCAGCAGCATGGCCGGGTCAACGGCATAGTGCAGAGTCCTGAGAAGCATGGCTGGAAGCACGTGCACGACCTCAGGGGCGAGCAGCTGACAAGCAGCTGTGTCAGCAGCAGACATGAGGTGACCACGCTTGTCACCTCCTGCACCTCAAAAATAATAAGATCTCTCCGAAAATAAGGCCAAGCGCTTATTTCGGGGGTCAAAAGAAAATAAGACCCTGTCTTATTTTCAGGGAAACACGGTACATTATTCCTCTTGGGAAAAATGTGCTTGGTATTCATTATTTTTTTGTATTTATTGCACCTCCCAGAATCAACGGTGAGTACTGAGGTACCGCTGTACTTAGGTTGTAGAGCAAGATAAATGAATGCAGTTGTGCTACGGATGGAGAAAAAGCAGGAGTGACTTACTAGAGCAGTGGCTCCCAAGGGGGCACCAGGGATTGGTTCTGTGGAGAGAGGTTTTTCCACGGATTGGAGGGACGCGTGGTTTCGCATGCTGCCTGCATCCCGTGGATGGGGCTTTCTTTGTTGGCGTGGCCCAGTTGCTGGCATGCCAAGGACTAGTGTTGGTTCACAGACCAGGGGTTGGGGACCCCTATACTAGAGCAACTTGCAACCTTCCCTACTGGCTTCCCAGTTGTGGTTGCTTGTGGGAAGCCGTCAGAGAAAACTGAAAATCATAATAATGTGACCGATTATGTAACCTCCCTGTGAGGTTATAATTGCAAGCCAGGCACCTAAGTGCCCAGATAACAATCATATGGCTGTAGGGTTGCTGTGACAGCTGAAACGTTAATGACCAGTCAGTCATATGTCTGCTTTTTCAGTGCTGCTGAACTTTGAGCCATCATTGAATAAATGGATGAAAGCTGAAGGCTACTGAAAAAAAGGCAGTAGGAAATTGGGGAGGGGAATAGATGCCAGCAGCAGAAGCAAACCAGATTTCTACGGGTGCCACAAGCGTTTCTGGGATATAAGCTTGACTGGAAAACTTCTTGATTTCTTCCAGTTAGATACTTGCTAGATTCCAGCTTTACATTTTAGAGCTAAAATGGAAAATAGGGGGGGGAAGCAAATTTATGCATTGTCATCACTCTGAATCAGGTCAACGTGTTCTGTAACCATACAGTAGGAAAACAAAATACATCATTGGGAAAACATTCTGAACAGCATGTTTTACTTTGTTAAAAATGCAAGTGTTTAACTCTTGGTTGTCTTAAAGTTATGTCCAGATAAGATTTCCAGGTTTGTTCTCTGCTACCTTCAGAGTAGCCTACACAATGTTAATTAAGCAAGGATACTAATTGGTGTTCAAGCAGTTAATGGTATTCTTTCCAACAGGCACAGGTGAGACCCCCACAATGAACACGCTTGATTTCTACATGGCAAAGCTTCACAGCACCATTGAGAGCAATCCTATACAACATGAAAGGCTGGTTGTCCGAGTCAAGGAGATTTTGTCCCGTGTTGCCAAGTAAGCATGAACATGTACTTCTGTAATAGAGGGACTCCTTGACTTATGTCCGTAATGGAACCTGCCCATTAACGGTCATAATCATGCGACTGATCCAATTTTACCTTTTTGGGAGGGTTGGTGGTAGTTAAACAAGTCACCATTGTCATTAAGTGAATCTGCAGTCATTAAGCGAACACCATAGTTGTTAATTGAATTTTTTGTTCGCTATGGTACATATTTGCCCAAAACTGCAAGTAAACACGAGTTTTCTGCAAAAACATAAACTGCAGTCACATGACCCCAGGATGTTGCAAACGGCCATAAATGCAGGCCAGTTGCTGAGTACCTGAAATGCAGTCACATGACTGGGGGAGTGGAGTATCCATCAGAACTTTGGAACTCGTTTGTAACTACATTTTGGGTGGTCCATCGGAACCTCAAAAGGTCACCATCGATCAGTTATAAGTCACTGTAACTGTTAACTACCTGTAAGCAGGGATGGTATAGAACAGGGGTGTCAAACTCAAGGCCCGCAGGCCGGATCCAGCCTGCAGGATGCTTAAATCTGGCCCGCGCAATTGGAAATAGCAAAGGTGTCAGAGTTCCAGAAAAAACCCCAACTCCAAGTAAAAACTCTGAAGCAAGCATTTTTTCAAAGTTCTATTTACTAGAATAGGTAAACTGGCACATCTGGGAAAACCCGAATCTGAGAGTTCCAAGTTTTCCCTCAGTAAATCAAAACCCCCAAAACCATCACTCCTCAGTCGATCACATGCTCCAATCACCATCCATCCAGAGGTGGGTTTCAGCAGGTTCTGGTCAGTTCTGGAGAACCGGTAGCGGAAATTTTGAGTAGTTCGGAGAACCGGTAAATACCACCTCTGGCTGGCCCCACCCCCATCTATTCTCTGCCTCCCAAGTCCCAGCTGATCGGGAGGAAATGGGGATTTTGCAGTAACCTTCCCCTAGATTGGAGAGGGAATGGAGATTTTACAGTATCCTTCCCTGGAGTGGGATGGGAATGGAGATTTTACAGTAGCCTGCCACGCCTGCCAAGCCAAGCCACGCACACCAAGCCATGCTACGCCCACAGAACCAGTAGTAAAAAAATTTGAACCCCATCACTGCATCCGTCCTATCTCAAGACAGCACTCCGACCACTCCTTTTCCAGATGCAGGATCGGCCTGATCTTGACTGACAGGAAGAATGCTATTATGTCTACAGACAACCCCTCTACTAAACCCCCCCTCCTACTTTCCCACACGTGAGAAGGTGGCAGCATGGAAGCTTCCGGCCCAATATGGCTGACAAAAGGAGCATACGCAGCCAAAAGAGGGCGTATGGGGACAAGTGTGGACCCCACCACCCCCATTTTGACCAGCAAAGCAGGCCAAAAAGGCAGCACAGGGAAGGCACACATGCCTCCCCCATGCCCCGTTTTGGCTGGCTGGGTGCTGCTGAGGCATCTGTCCTGTCTCCATCCCATCCCACACCCCCCTCGGGTCCCCTGGCCCGCAGAGAACTACAATGCTGATCTGGCCCACAAAGAAATCCAGTTTGACACCCCTGGTATAGAAGCCAACTATGAGGCTGATGCCCAGAGAGGTGAAAATGTTTGCCAGGAAGGCCTGCCCACTTCAAGATCCAAACACTACACATCTCTGCCTTGAATTATCTGCTTGTCCAGGATTTGAAAAGCACTAGGTCTTTCCCATCATTTCCTCCTGTCTCCTCCTTAAAGGAGCCTGAGATATTTTGCCCACAAAGCAAGTGGGTTACGCTGCAGGTGTCAGGTTCCGATGTTATCTCAAATAAATGTCATTCTCAAACACAAAGTCTTTGATGAAATCTCTCATTTATTGAAAAATAACGATCTGTCCTGAACTCATTTGCAGCCGAAACGGACTCTTTGATCCCAAACCCCTCCCTTTCCGTTCCTCAAATCCCAGTGTCTCATTGGCCATCTTCCAAATCAGTCTTTCATCCCGGCTGCTTCAAATCACAGGGATTTCCCCCCTCCCTCCATCACCTAGGTGACGTTATCTGCCGGGTGGAGAAGAAACTGGGTGAAAAGCCAAGCTGCTAAAATTCAAACTGCTACTTCTAAACTTTTTTTTCTTTCATGTCAGCGATGGAGCAAGAATGATTTAGAGCGCTGACATCAGGTTTCTCTTCAGCCATGCGCTCTTGTATAAGAGAATGATATGAATCCAGAATGTGGCGTGTTCCTTTGCACGCATACTCAAAAGCAGCATTTCTCAACCTTGGCAACTTGAGGATGGGTGGACTTCAACTCTCAGCATAGCTGGCTTGGAAATTCCGGGAGTTGAAGTCCACCCATCATAAGGTTGCCAAGTTTGAGAAACACTGCTCTAAAAAGCATGGATCTTTTGGCTTGCCTAGGCTGCATTGAGTGAAGAGGAATTGTCTTGGGTTGCATATAAAATATATACTACAGTTAATATATATAAATAACATTTTAAAAATATTTTTATACTATCTTACGGAGCCGCATTACTAGTTGTCCAGGGCCACATGCAGTCCGCGGCCCATAGGTTGGACATGGCAGCTGTAAAGCAAATTTAGTTTTAGTCACTGAAGTTCATTTGCTAATTTAGTGTGCGAACTGAAAACAAACTAGCTGCCTATCGAAACTAAAATGAGGGTTGCATTGGATTTAAGAGTTGTTTAGTGTTGTTATTTCCAAGGCATCAAATGTCTTGTCGTAAACAGACAACTGAGCATGTTGTGGGTAACTTTTGTTTCTTTCCTCAGCGAGCATTTGTAAGCATCTGGGACACCACTTGAAAATATCTCAACTACAGTCTGCCAGGTTGATGGATTACACTGCTGTACGCTGCTCCTGACGCAGCTGCCTTTATGTAGCAGATCTTCTCCAGTGCCTCTTCTCTTCAAAGAGCCTTAAGTTGCCTTTTCTGCTCCTGAAATGCGTAGGATTTTCCTCTTTTCTTTCTGAGCTTTGTCCTCTCTTGGCTCTTTCAGAAGTTGCTGGCAGGACAGTAGATGGTAGAATGACAGAAAACCAGTGAGACTTGTCCATGATTGCTGGGTTCCGGAACTCTGTTTTCTCCTCTAAAGTACAGATTTCCAGGCTGATTTTGCCACAGAAATGAGTATTGCAGAAATGAGTACTGGGATATGTGACTACTAACAAGTCACTATTGTGGCTGTTATTAGGTCACACAGGAATATCAAAAGCAGACCCACAGAGAACAAGATTAAAGGCAGATATCGGAATGGTTTGAAGATGATCAATAAGGATTTTTAACTCCCAGTTAATTAACAATAGCAGCTACACGATGCCTCCTCTAACTCTAAATTATACTACTGAGGTTATGAAAGATGGGGTTGTATGAGAGGCCTTTAAACTCAAATGCTGATCCTTGATCCTTCTTTAATTTTCAGCATATATCTGAATTCAATTGGTGGATAGAGAAAAAGCAGAATAGATCCATGTCCGAAAACTGCCCTTCCCTCTGATAAGAGATACAAATAAGTAGATCACTGAATTCATTCCACTTGTGTTTTTAAAATCAGAGCAAAACATGCTATTTCTTATAGTTTACATCATCATTTTAATTATCCTATTGGAGCGTTTTATTGACAAGTGTTTTGGAATGCTTTTTGGAATTGAGAAATGCATTGCAAAATTTGAACAAGTGCAAATCCAAGAGATAGTTATATTTTGATCCAGATGTCCATTGGCAGAACATTTATCTGATTAATTCTCGCCAGAATGTGATTAATCATCTCTAATGAGTTGTTTAGCATATATGACTGAATTCATATAAGCTAAACCACAGCTTGCTTAACCATGGTTTGTTGAATAGCTGGGCTCACACAATTGTACATTTAAAAAAAATTAAATCCTCCTGGTAACTCAAAAAATGCTTTTTAAAAAGGGACCTGGACTGTTTTTTTTTCCTTGAGAAGAAGAAAATGTTTCACTTTTCATCCAAGAAGCAGCTTTTCATCCCAAAACATTTTCTTCTTCCTCAGGGGAAAAAAAATAATCCAGTTGCCTTTGTAAAAGCACCTTTGAGACAATTATGATCTGGATGACTGAGAATCTCTACAGACATTTTCTTGGTGAGTTAGAGGGATGTGAGAATATTGACAAAATATTGTGGTTGCATTGCAGACTTACCCATAATTACCCAACCATGGTTTATTGAATTTGCCCATAGTTCTGCATTTGCACCACCTACTTAAACATACACTAACTGTACAGACTGGATTCACACAACACACTAGGCTGAAACCTGGCTGGCTGCTTTAGGAGTCTGCATAAACAGTCCATGTGTCATTTCAAAGACCTATCTGTCTCAAGAATGGGCAGCTTATGACCTGCAGATCACAAGCACATTGATTTAAGTCCCTTTTCATCTTCTGGGGGCAGTTTAAGGTGAAGATAAGAATGAATTCCTTTTGGGAGTCTTGAACTTCCACCCCGTGGCCAAAAAAAAAGGGGGGGTTCAGCTCAGACTGATTCTCAAATATCGCCATAAAGTTTACCTAGCTTAAAGCTGGTGCCATTTCTCCGAGCTAGATGGTCAGTGCACATATTATTTTAAATCATGCTGAGTAATCTATTTTATACTGGAGATGCCAGGAAAGTTTTATTAGTCTACAGTAAGTTTCAAGAAGTGGAACTTTTCTTGGACTTGCTGCCTTAATATTTAAATACATATAATGTGACGTAAGATGCAACTAATATTTTTGCAGGGTGAATGCCCCCCCCCCACCTCAGTGTGCATTTGTTGACATTTGCACTTTACACAGTGAAAAGTCTTGCAGATGAGACATAGAAATCATTCCTTCAGGAATATGGCATGAAGTTTTTGGGTTGTTGTTTTTTTTTAAAAGAAAAAAGGTTACAGATCTTGTGTCTTAAATCGAAGATACATATATAGGGCTGGTAGAATCTCTGAAACCAAACTAGGAGCCTGAAGACAAATGCAAGGAATTTTCAAAGCCATTGTTCCTTCTCCTTGAAAATAATGGGTACAAGATTCTATGAAGAAAACTGCATATGTAGATTAAGTCTGCTTCATCTAAAATAATGATAGTTGCTAGAAGCAATTTAACAATGCAAAACTTGAGTTGCCTTGGCATAAAATAATGGCTTTATTTATTACATAGCATTGCACCTCTTCCTCATGACATAAATCCATGCTGATTATTATTGTGAATGAATTCTGACTTAGTTTTGTATTTTCTTAATGCATTAGGATAGGATTTTTTAACATATTTGCATTTAAAATTGTATTTTTAACCTTTTCCTCTCCCCCCCCTTTGCAAAAAAAAAAATAGAAGTATGGAAATAGTTATGCTGCTCTGGTGAGGGCAAGTGTTCTTTGTAAAAAATAAATAAAATACATAAATGTACAAACTTACTTGACTAATCTTTTTATTGCAAATATTACTTGGGATGAAAATGAAGCAAATGCATGTGAATTATCTCTGAGAAAAAAATCTGAGCCATGAATGTGAGATGGGCAGCTATATAAATAACAATCAGGTTTACTCTGCTAATTGTTTGGCAAAAACATATGTATCCAGTGCTATTCAAAGGATAAATTATATCTAGAATGCAGGAGATTGAGAAAGGGTTTGTTTAAAGTACTATATTATATAGGTAGAATGGAATATAATTTTATTATGTGAGCAATAGATATTAAGATGAGATTGTTGTATAAAATAAATTCTTATTAATCTAAGGGCTGTCAAATTCCCAGCCCATGGGCCGGATGCATCATGCGCTGGCCACTCCTGGTTTAGTGAAGGGGGTAAAGTTCCAATATGTCAGGTGATCTGCCGTGACGACGTGAATTTAACACCCCTGATCTAAGTGAATCAAATTTCAAATTAGATTAATTATAAGAACAAGCTATCCATTATAACTTAATGTATTCAGATATTAATACTTGCCAATTCACAGTAAAATTCAAATCCAAAATTAAAACCAGGCTTGCATAAAATTGTCCCTTTACAAATCTCATCAGAAAATATTTCTTGCAATAAACATAACTTGATTCCTCGAGTTCCTTACTTCCCCACATATACATACGGTTGATACTCATTCTACCTGCTCTATGAGTTAACCATTTAAACATAAGCTATGGGTAGAAAAGTGGAATATAAGGAGGAAATACTCTGGTTTGTTGGATGTTGGCCAAGTATGGTGAATTGCGAGGTAGTCTCTAAATTAGAGATCCTAGCATACATATGCTTGGAGCAAAATAGCTTTAATTGTGCATACAGTATGACATACTGATAAAAACATGATAAAAATGACTGGTATCTTCTTGTCATTAGCAGTAAATGCTGTAAGAGGCATATGAGCAAGACTTTTAGTAAAGTGTTAGTATTTTTATTTATTTATTTATATTTATATGCCGCCCTTCTCTGGAGACTCAGGGCGGCTTACAATGTGTTAAGCAATAGCCTTCATACTTTTTGTATAGTTATACAAAGTCAGCTTATTGCCCCCACAAACCGGGTCCTCATTTTACCCACCTTAGAAAGGATGGAAGGCTGAGTCAACCTTGAGCCTGGTGAGATTAGAACTCGCAGTAATTGCAGGCAGCTGGATGTTAAATGCTGCCTTAATAGGAGGCATTAGCCTGCTACGCCACTCAGGCTCCTTAATTTATAATTTTTTCCTTATAAGAATGTTCTTCACAAATCTTTTTCTTTAGAGGCATTTTAGACTCCAGATTGGATTTCCCTTTTTTCCTCCAATTTTAACATGCTCTTTTTGCAATGTGTAAGTGCCCAGTGTTGTCTAAGCGTTGTCTATAGAGCTTCTAGACTTTAGCTACAAAAATCCAGCAAGATGGCAGCAAAAAGAGAAACTCCTTTTTTATGCTGCCATCTTAGTGTCATCTAGGTTTCTGCAGCCCACATAAGGCAGGCCTTCTGTGTGCAGGATTCCAAGTATGATGGTTGTTGTCTATAAAGGCATAATGTGTAATGGTAGAGGAGAATGACTTTGGGAGACAGGAAGGAAAGCCACACACAGGACAACCGGTAGATGTCCCAGCCCACAGAAAGTGTGGGAAATGTTTAAGAAGGGATTTTTCCTAAATTCCTGCCTCCTATTCTCCCCACAACAACCATGCTGTAAGGTAGGTTGCTCAGCTAGTTTTTGTGTCACTCAGTCACTCAGCTAGTTTTTGTGCCTAAAGCAGGACTAGAATTCCTGGTTTGTAGGCCAGCACCTTAACCACTACACAAAACTGGTTCTCTTTATGTTGCTTAGAATGATCGCTATTTTCCACTTTTAAAGCTTACATTTTCAACGAAGGAAGTGACATTTGGAGGGTTTTTTGCATTCCAAATCGCTTATAAATAAGTTAAAAGCACTGATTCCATGGAATGCCACTGTTCATAGCTCTTCTAAATTGTCAAAATACTTCCTATTGTCATCTGTTATCCCATGATTACAAAAGTTTGCACTGGATTCTAGATAGGCTTTTGCATCTACATCTTATCAAATCACTTTTGGCCATTCTCAAAAGAATACTGGAATTAAGTGCAACTGGCCTTACATTTCCTGAAACTGAATTCTTTTCAAACCAGACTTGCTCTTCTACATATTTCCTGTGATAACTTGCATATAGATGACAGGAAAACTAGTGATTTTATTATTTCTATTTCTAGCCACTGACCTCTACCAACTACTTTGGGCAAAGAATGGTTGTGATGGGGGGGGGGGGGAAGAATAATTTAATTCAGATGGTGGATTCACACAGTGTCATAGTACTGGAACAGTTATGAACCTGGGTGAGGGGGGATTCAAGTTCAAGTTCAAAGCCTTTATTGTCATTGTATACAACGAAATTGGTTTAGCCTCTATTGGTGCAGTCCATACAAGAATACAAGACAGCATGAATAATATAAAGAATAATCCTTATACAAATAGGGGAAAAACTAATCACATGTTTCCATATGTACGTCGTATTCTGTGCAACATATATATTACTCTGGTGTATGATCTTATATCATGGTATATACATATTACACACTACACTGGCACCAGTGAAATTCATCATATTAATGTTTGTGGTGCTATATTGTGTTTAAGAGTCTGACAGCCCATAGGTAGAAGCTATTTTTAAACCTGTTTGTCCAGCTGGCTATATCTCTTGTGTTCTACCCGATGGTAAAAGTGAAAAGAGACACTGGGCAGGGTGTGAATCATCCCTAAGTATCTTCCTTACTCTGCTGAAACAGCGAAACCTGGTGATGTCATCCAGCGGTGTTAGGGGACAACCTATGGTTTCATGTGCCGAATTAATCATTCTGTTCCAAAGCACAAGAATAATGATGGAAAAGGCATGTCTCCTAAGTCCATTAAGACGAGTTACCTGAATTGCACTTGGAAGACCATTAGTATAGAACTCACATAGCAGAAGTATTTCAGGGGCATATCAAGGCCATTTACTTTAACAATAGTTAACTGATCCCAATTTATAATTTATCTAGATAACTTCTCAATTTCTTCTCTCCCCCTCTCCCCTCCCCATCTTTCTCCTCTCGTCTCTTGGCATTATGTGGGTCACTTTCCAGTTCAAACTGAAACAACTAAGATGAAAAATATGCGACCAACTTCAACAAGAAGTTGCCTGTAACCACTTCTAGTGGATTTATTGAGAAATAAATATTTTAGTGTTCAGTGAAATTTATTCCCAGATTAATGTTGCAATAGCTTGGTTGCAAAACAGTACAATGTATGTCCAAGAGAGTATACTAAAAAGAAATATTTCATAAGCAAATATGCCTACTTATACACGATTCAAATAAACATTCTTCTGTTGTTTACTCTGTCTCAACTCTTCCCTTCACTGTTATCTCCTTAGGATTGATTGCTTTTGTACAATCAAGTACAGAACGTTTTCAACTCCTAGTGACATCAGTAGATTTCCTCCATGATGGGCAGTCCCTAACCTACTCTTTTAAGCCTCCCAACTATGCTCCCATCACCATTGTAACTAAGCCATTTCCCATGCTGCTGGTCATCCTCTTCACTTTTCTTTCCACTTTTCCGAACACTGTAGCCTTTTCCAGAGAGTGGGGTCTGTCCAAAGTAGAATATTTGAGCCTGGCCATTTCTGCCTCAAAATGAGATCTCTAGATTGATTTATTCAATGATCCATCGGATTGTTTCTTGTTTGTACATGTTCAGGGTCTCCTGCAACATTAATGATCAAAAGCATCAATATTCTTTATATCCGGCATTTTAAAGTCCAACTTTCCCTTCTATAAAGCGTCACAGGGAATACCATAGTTTTCACAATTCTGATCTTTTGTAGATATACACACATCCAGCATCTTGTTACCTGGAATTTTAAGCTGATTATCCTTTTCAAGACTTTCATGGCTGTTCTACCCAGTGTTAGCCTGTTTCCTTATGGCATGATATTATACTGTATTACCGTAGTTGTTATGTTCTTTATAGCAGAGGTGAAATCCAGCAGGTTCTGACAGGTTCTGGAGAACCGGTAATGGAAATTTTGAGCAGTTCAGAGAACCGGTAGCGGAAATTTTGAGTAGTTTGGAGAACTGGCAAATACCACCTCTGGCTGGCCCCAGAGTGGGGTGGGAATGGCGATTTTGCAATATCCTTCCTCCAAGAGTGGGGAGGGAATGGGGATTTTGCAGTATCCTTCCCCTGGAGTGGGGTGGGAATGGAGATTTTGCAATATCCTTCCCCCAGGAGTGGGGAGGGAATGGGGATTTTGCAGTATCCTTCCCCTGCCACGCCCACCAAGCCACACCACGCCCACAGAACCGGTAGTAAAACAATTTGGATTTCACCACTGCTTTATAGTATTTATTGGTTTTAATCTTATCCTTTCTGTAGGGAACTACACTTCAAAGTTTGTAAATACCATCCACTTTACAGGTCATGCCTTATTAATAAACTTATCAATGGCTGCCCTTGCATCTATCCAGAGGCTTAATGGTCAACATTAAAAATCTTTTTGCACCTGTACCTCAAAAATTGTTATTATAAACCCCCCTCATCCTCCCCCAATTTCCTTTTCTCAATTTTCTCCTCCCACTCTTTGCGGTAAAATTAGACTGAGAAATAAGCAAACGCCCAGAGATTTTACAAAAGGACCTTTAAAGCCCTGATATTTACTGCAACATCAGATTCTCTCCAATTTCGTTCTATTTTTATTTGATGATTTTTCAGTGCAACATACAAATGAACAAACTGTTCGGTCATCGGACACTTTTTCACAGCCGCTTGTCTTTCCCCATTTTCTTTAAAAACCACCCCAATGTTAGGAACTCCCCTCCTTTCTCCCCTCCATTTTTATTTATTTATTTATTTTTGGTTATTCCTCAGCTTTCTATATGGAAGAAGAAGGGCAAAAGCCAGCTCCGTGACCCAATTTGCTACCTCCCCCCGCCCGCCTTTCCTCCCGTACTTCTGCGCTTCGGTTATCTCACGCAAAGCAGGCTCGCTGGGTCTCAGCTAGGCCTCGGGACCGTTGCTAGGGCTACGCTCCCCTCTGCGTTGTATTGATTCGAACGGGACGAATCAGCGAGCGAGGCGGTGGATTGCGGGGGGGAGGAAGGTCTTCTCTTCCCGTGATGCCTTGCGCGCCTGTGATGAGGGAAGAGTGGGCGGGGAAAAGGGGAGGGCAAGAGAGTCGGATCGGCGCCATATTGGATGGCTCTCGCTGAGGGCAGGTGAGAGGGAGGAGGGTTTATATTTCCCTTACCTGCGGGTCCCAATTCTTTTCTCTTTTTGCGCCCAGGTGAAAGTGGGCGCGGGGCTTCTGGAGGCAGGCTCTGTTGCATCCCCCGTGTGATGTTGGGACGGGGCTGCCTGGGCTTGGATGCGGCGGGAGGGCTGTCTTGTTACGGGAGCGTTCAGGCTGACAGGCATTTAAGGCGGAGGGTGAATATGGAGGAGAGGGAGGCAGCTCGGGGGACACCCCCCCCCCCGTCCCTTACAGGCCTCTTCTGCAGCCTCTCTTGTTCTCTGTAATAAAAGCGATTTGCAGCGCGGAGGGTTCCTCATGGGAGGCTGGAGGTGAATTCCCAAATGTTGGTTATCTCCATCCTTAGTCCAGCGATAGATGCTAAGCGCAGCTTCCCCCACCCCACCTATGTATAGCATAGACTAGTCACTAGATTAAAGGAAACCTGGGAGAGGAAATTATATTTACCTGTATTTGTTTAAACACTGCATTGCATTTTTTAAAAAAAAACCATTTTGTGTTATAAATGTGGAAATGTCTTAATTTCATGGGAAATGGGTTTGAACCCGATCAGCTGGCTGAGGGGATGGGAAGGCATTGGGGTCCACTGAAGAAGTTTATTTATTTAATTTAATTTATTACATTTATATACCGCCCTACTCCCGAAGGACTCAGGGCGGTGGACAGCCAAAAGATAAAATACACATAGTACAAATGTTAAAAAAAAGTTGGGAATTGAAAAGGAAGCTTGAGGGCTTTCAGCAGGGATGCACTTGTTGGATGATAATTAGGGTTGTAATTTTTAATTTATTTATTTATTTATTTATTTATTGGGAGTTTTTGAAGCCTTAAGAGAAAAATACCCATTTTTCCCTTTTTCTTTTTTTCATCAGGAAAAATTATAGAGAAGATGCCCAGCGTGCTTTTTTTTGGGGGGGGGGTCAGTTCACTGCTGTGATAATGTAAAATATATAGTTGTAATTTATTTTGGCTTTTTGTATTATCATTGCCTAGAACTAATTCTATTAGGCAAATATTACCTGTTAGGAATGTTAGTGCAACACCCTTTGAAGACAACAGATGTTGCTAATTTAAATGTCAGGTAATAGAATAATAATTATTACAGTGCTTGTTGGCAGCACTTACAAAATCTCTGCATTGACAACATTTCCATCTTTCAATCATTTCCATCTTTCAATCAAAAAAGGGCACTTTTTTTGGAACTGCACATACACTTTGATAATACATTACATCCTGGGTTCTATTTTGGGAGGAACTGTGTATGAAGGCCGACACCAACTAAAGAACTAGCAACTATGATTTCACACTGTTATGTATATAATATTTTTATCCCACTTTTTAGTCAATTCAGGGTGACAAACATACTTGATACTCCTGCGTCCTATTTTCCCCATAACAAATCTGTGTGGTGGGTTGGTTTGAGAGACAGTGGCCAAGTCACCCAGGTGGCTTTCATGCCTAAGGAAGGCCCAGAATTGGCACATTTGTGGAATTTAGAGAAAGTCTTGAATAAATTTTCTCAGAAGCCACTTGCTGGTTGATGGAGCTAATAGATAATTTCAAGCTGTGTGTCAGATAAACCAGACAGGAGAGAGAGATTGAAATGAAAATTTCATAAAAGTTCATCAGCATACAAATGATCATAGCTCATTCAGAAGGGCAAGGAAGACCTTGTGTTGCAACTCTCTGAGGTACAGAAATACATTTTAAGGAATACATATTTTGAATATGGAAAATAAAAAGTAAGAGTATTTTCTATGACTTTCACAAATGTTTAGTATTTTAGGTGAGGAAAGAATATGACTTTTCACATTTCTACATATAAATGAGATTTATGCTTCATTTTCTTATGCCACAAGTATTGGATTAATGTTTTTCAAACAAAATGTTGGTTATGCGTTCCTCAGAGTCAAAACTGACTTCGGGTAATGTAAGGTTTCATTGATAGGTAGGTATGCACAGGCATTGAAGAATCTTGAGTGTATCTGCCACTGATTTGTAGAGAAACATTGTAGAATTTGGTAAAAACTTTGTAAACTTTAGTTCTCAAGGTTTTTTTAAGACCCAGATTTCGAATTTAAATAGCAGTGAGGAAATTTTGAATTGTTTGTGTTTCTGTAGTACTGTCACTACCCATAATGCTTTATCACATGTAAACAGGTGAGCACTGAGGAGTTTACTGTCTATGATAGATCATGAGAATGGAGATCTCACAGAAGAAATGTATGATTGTTTAAATTACAAGTTGATAAATTTAATTGTATGGAGAACAATGAATTCTTAGTCCCAGCCAATCCCCTCAGCTAATAAAAGAATGATGCCAATCAGTCTGATTTTAACACATAAGACTTTGGCTACACAACTTTTTTTGCTTGTACGCTGGAGAAAACATTTCTAATTTCTACATAGGATGATCCGGGCTTGATCATGTCTATAAATGAGCAATTTGCCCAGTGTGTAAATCCATTGTAATTGAGTGAAAATAGGTGTCATCTAATACTAAAAGAGAAATTAGAACTCACAATCATAACATTTGATGATTTTAACATTTCAACTGCTTGGAGTTTGATGGTCCTGCCTTTTTCTTTGCAGCCTATTGGTCACTCCCTGGTCTCCATGCACAAAAAAATTGTGTGAGACTGTTATAAGACACCTTGGCTCTTTCCCTCCCCTGTCCTGCACCTGTCCATCATGGATCAAGACTATGAAAGGCGCCTTCTCCGTCAGATCAACATCCAGAATGAAAACATGATGCCTTCTGTAAATATTATTAAGCATTTAAAATTTTTCTGCATAGGGTACAAGAAATAAAATCCTTCTATTGTGGCATACATCTCTAAAAACGATTCATGTTGTGCAGATATTGAGCAAACAGATGCTGGGTTGTTTACATGATTAAGTTACAAATGATTACCTAGTTTTGCATTGATGTATTTGCAATCATAAAGTGTATCTTAGAAAGGAGTGTATTTCAAAAAGAGGGAATGGTAGAAAAATGCATTTAATTTAAACTTAATTAAAATTGAAACAACCTTTCAATTTTAATTTAACCCTAACTGTAAAGTAATAATTTGGTATTTGGTAAAAATAATCAGGGTTGCATCCCTGTTTTGAGAAACTATGTATGGTTCTGGGAAAACCATGTATGTGCATGTGCCTAAGGAAAGTGATGAAAGAGGCAACAGAAGCCATTTGAACTCATATTAGAAGAAACTTGTGTATTTTCAAATGTTCAGTTTGTCAGATTCAGAAGGTTCCTGTTGCTTTGGAGAAATATAAAAGATCTCATTAAAATTATGTAATGCATATTTATATGTAATGTTAGTAGCCGAATATTGGAATTACCCATTGATATTCGCAACAGAAGAGTGAAAATGAAATGAATGGGGAAGCATTCCAATTTATATATTTTAGTGGTTTTTTTCAGTAATTCAGTATTATTATTATTATTATTTTGTTTTAAAAATTGAGTGATAACACGCAATTTAAATTTAGTGCTTATTTTTTATCTATCTGCAATGTGATGAAAATATAAAAATATAGATACATGCTAAATATTTTGTGCCATTGAAATAGCTTTTAAATGTGAAGATTTTGTTGTCCTTTCCTGCAATTCTGTGGGTAGACTGCATTAGCCTGAGTGGCGTAGGAGGCTAATGCCTCCTACTAAGGCAGCATTTAACATCCAGCTGCCTGCAATTACTGCGAGTTCAATTCTCACCAGGCTCAAGGTTGACTCAGCCTTCCATCCTTTCTAAAGTGGGTAAAATGAGGACCCGGTTGTGGGGGCAATAAGCTGACTTTATATAAAATATACAAAAGTATGAAGGCTATTGCTTAACGCATTGTAAGCCACCCTGAGTCTCCGGAGAAGGGTGGCATATAAATAAAATTTTTTTAAAAAATGCTACAAATGAGGTACCCTTATTTCACTCTTATAATGTAAGAATGCTAGAAATGTTAAATGGTTTCTGATGGAAAAAGTAGTATTATATTAAAAAGGGATCGGTAGGCACTGAATGATACACAACTAATATATATATATATTAGCAATATTCATACAGTAAAAAATGTTGATAAACATAGGTTAATTAATGGACACAATCAGTATGTCTAGAAATCGTATTTGGACTTTTGGTTTGACATGTTGGAGAGTTTTTACTGTTTTATCTCTTCTAATGAAGTGCAGATTATAATATTATGTTACTGAAATGTTGCTCAGTTGTACTTGCTGAAATATAATTCCC
This sequence comes from Ptyas mucosa, assembly GCA_012654045.1. Taxonomy (NCBI): domain Eukaryota; kingdom Metazoa; phylum Chordata; class Lepidosauria; order Squamata; family Colubridae; genus Ptyas; species Ptyas mucosa. The sequence continues at coordinate 89,430,868 of WNWU01000001.1, forward strand.
TCTTGGGTTGGTTGGTTGGTTGGTTGGTTGATTGATCGATGGTCTTTACTTCTAATTAGGTATATGTAAGGTTACTTCTTTGCCCAGAAAGACTTTGTGTTGTTAGTGGTCCTAAATTAACTTAGTTTGGAATCAAATGTTAAAAAAATATAAACACAACAGTGCAAAATGAGGTAAGCTATACAAAAGTGCCAAGCTCATATAATATACAGGTAGTCCTTGACGTATGACCACAATTAAGCCCAAAATTTCTATTAAATAAGACAAGTGTTAGGTGAATTTTGCCCCATTTTACGACTTTTCTTGCCACAGATGTTAATGAATCTGGTTTTCCCATTGACTTTGCTTGTAAGAAGGTCGCAAAAGGTGATGACATGACCCCAGGATACTGCAACTGTTATAAATATGAGTCAACTGCCAGGCATCCAAATTTTGATCACCTGATCATGGAGATGGTGCAACATTCGTAAATGTGAAAAACGGTCATAAGTCACTTTTTTCAGTGTTGTCATAACTTTGAACGGTCACTAAATGAACTGTTATAAGTCAAGGACAATCTGTATAAAAATTCTGAAATCTTGTTTTTCTGTAATTGCTGAATTTCATTTTTAATGCAGTTGTATTCTGTTTCGTCACTGGTCTTTGTTGCGGATTTCCAATGGCTGCTTTCTTGACCTTTCCTTCCCTCTCATTCTCGTTCTTTCAAAATTCCAGGTTACAGATATGAGGAGGACCTTGACACCTTCTAATTCACCCGTCTCCTCCCCTAGTAAACATGGTGACCGATTCATTCCTTCCCGAGCTGGAGCAAATTGGAGCATCAGCTTTCATAGAATAAATGTGAGATTTGCAGAAAGGCCATTTAGTTGGTTGACTGGTTGTGGGTGACTGGATGTTCCCAGATCCTTGACATGATGTTTTCTTCCTTCCTGTTGGTCATTCCATTTGTGTGTTTTGTTTTGTTTTGTTTTGTTTTGTTTTGTTTTGTTTTGTTTAATATATATTTTACAATCATGGTTTCCATTAAACATTTGATGGTATCCAAAAGAAAATAACATGTTCAGTGATTGAAATTGTGATCTTAAACCATATGGAGGGTACCATATGTCTTAGGACTATCATGATCAAGATTGTCAGGAATCAGGTCATCCAGTCTAGTTAGGCTAGTAATCCTCTCCAAGTATTTAGAAGGAAATCTGATAATCTGAGCTACTTAGCTGGAGTTGGAGGTTTTGGTCAAATTTGGGGATTTTTTTATGTGTGAAGCAGGAGTTTGTCCAGATGTTCTGAGTGTCAGAAGTTGTGATGCAAGACTTTTGGGTCTTAAAAATGCTGAGGAACTTCAAGCGACTGCTTGAAGATGGGTTTAGTTATTTAAAAATATCCAGTTTACACAAGTAAGATTTTTTTTCTTAATAATTGGTTATAAATATATACCAGCAAGACAAGCTCTAAAATCAATGGAAAACAATAGATGCAGAGATTGTTTGATAGGTATGGAAAGACTAAATTTTTTAAAAAGCTGGTTTGAATGAAAAAGGGATGGGGGCCAGTTGATCACAGCTTTTAGAAACTGAATATCTCCTCCCTGATGCAGCCTATTTAACCTTTGAAAGCAGAGTAGGGGGCTGCAGAAGTGGAACTGCAAAGCAAATTACAAAACTCCCAAGCTGAATGAATGGATAGCAATGTTTATTGAAGAGGTATTTTGAAAACCTTTGGCATTTTAAAAAATACCAGAATTTCTGGGTGAAAAGATCAGCTGTAATAGATAATGTTCCTTGAACTCCATATTCCTCTAAAATGTTTTAAGCACTGAAGAGGAGAAGATAAGATTCTGGAACAGTTTTTAAATTTAGGGAAATAAGAGAGTATAAATCGTGCCAAATTTGGCAAGCGGTCAAAGTAGAGCCTCTGATTTGTGACTCAGAATCTTCTGCAGTGAGGCTGCTTAGAAAGCTTTACAGCAATTATATTGCCTTTTGAAAGCAAACAAAAGATCCACTATGAAGTTTGGAAATTCTCAAAATGGGTGCATGCTAATTGTTTTATCTGCATTTTTAGGAAAATGAAAAGTCTCCAAGTCAAAATAGAAAAGCAAAAGATGCCACTTCAGACAATGGCAAAGGTAGAGACCAAATCTTGCCTATTGCTTGCATGCCTTAGGCCCTCTGAAGAGATTGGGGTAGGCTGGTTTGTGCTAGACTGCAGTACCCTGGTTTGCTGTTTGTCTTTGCCATCTTGACCTGGATGACTGAGAGTCCCCATAGACATTGGGGGAGAACAGTACATAATAGCCATGTGGAAGATATTTAGCAGAGTCGTAAGCTTTTGCCAAAATGAATGTAAGTTTTAAGGAAGAATAAGGGATCCTTAAGTAATATGAATAAGATCTCAGCATTACTTATGCTCATCTTTCATGTTTGTAATTAAGTATATTAGTGCTTTATAGTAAGCAGATTTAACTAATTTTGAAATGTAATCTCCAACCACCTGGTTACTTACATCTTTTGGAAATAATATTTTTTAAAAATGCTATGTCCTTTTTTCTGTTAGTTAATTAAATATAATAATAGTAGCTGTTTGTTAATTTTAGTACATTGCCAATAAGACAGATTTAGCTGACTTTGAAATTCAGTCTCCAACTTCCTGATTACTAATTAATATCTTCGGTAAAATGTCTCTTATTTTTCAAATAAATGTTTTGAAAAAATATTTTTTGTATTTTTTTTCTTGTAAGTTGCTACATGCTTCCAGTTAACCTATTTTTAAAGAAATGGCCAATCAATTTGACAAGGTTTTTGTTTGTGCAGATGGCCTTGCCTACTCCGCCTTGCTAAAAAATGAACTCCTTGGAGCTGGGATTGAGAAAGTCCAAGATCCACAGACTGAGGACAGGAGGCTGCAGCCCTCCACGCCTGAGAAGAAGAGCCTTTTCACGGTATTCTTCTCCTCTGAAAATGATATTGCCTTAAAATAGTCAGGTAGTGACCTACAATAAAAAGCAGGTAGTATTATTCATTTAGGAGTTAGGAATTAAATTATTCATTTAGGAATCAATATTCATTTAAACTCAGGGTGTGAATCTATTTAGCTGAGCATCCTGTTTTCTAAAGTGGTCAATTTAATAGCTGAAATTTAGACTGTTTCTGGATTTGGAAGTCCCAGTTAAGACATAGTGGGTAAAAAAACCCTTGATCTATTATATTTCATTAACTATTTAAAAACAAAAGAACTTATGATTGTTAGATCACATGGTGGCATGGTACAGCTATTAATTTAAATGCAAATTCATTAAAAAAAAATCAAAGTTTTGTGTATCGGGCGAAAGTGGAATCTAATTCAGCTTCCAGTTCTCAAATTAATCTGATGGTTATTGGAATACCATTAGTGCAGTAATATTCTCCCACATTTTTAGAAATGAGTATTCAGATATCGTGTCTTAAGTATTGTGTCTTAAGTATGCAAAACATTTAAAAAAGATACCTCACGAAGCAACTTAGCCAGAGCAAAACAGCTGTCCTTGAACAGAGTTGTGATACATTCCCCAACATGTTTATAAAGCAGTTATTTTGAATTCTTTGCATAGTTCTAATATCTGACCCTTGTTAAAGTTGCTGAGTCGCCTCCCACTAAAATTAAAAAAGAACTTTAAAGTACAACAAAAGAAGCATTGGGATAATGGTAAAAAAAATATTGAAACAAATTGAAAAGAATTACATCATAAAATAATGTGAAGTTATTTACTGTCTTTCTAATATGTTGCTTGTCTGAAAGCAAGCAAAGATAAGCCATTGTGGGGAGGCTATTTCAGGTTTATTTTTTTTTAATTACAGCTGAAAAGGATGTGGTTGGAGCAGACTCTTGAGTCACTCTCTGTTTCTTATCTTGTTGGCTGTTGAAGGAAAGCTGTAGACAAAGAAAACTAAACAGGCTGTTTGTAAGCATTTGGCAGATAGGAAGGCAAGACTCACTTTATACATACATTGCACTAAGCTAGGTTCTTGTTGAATAGTCACAATGACTGGGGTTCAGAGAGCATGTTAAGCCAAAATTAAACAAATATGATAGCTTAGTGCAATATGTGAAGTCTGAATGGATTGTGAAATCAAGTGCTTGTTCTTTGGCAGAAAACTCAGTTTGCTAATTTGGGGGTAATTGTTTTTTCCTTGTTAAATGTAGTATTCCCTCACCACAAAACGTTCCAGTCCTGATGATGGCAACGAGGTTTCTCCATACTCCCTCTCCCCTGTCAGCAACAAAAGGTTGGCGACCATTTGAAATGGGACGGTGGTTATCCATGCAGAATAATAATCCTGGAACTAATGCCACCTTGTGATTTGGGAACTAGAAGTTGCATTGAAATTCGTTGTGGTTTCTATTATTAAAAGAGCCATAGTGGTGCAGTGGTCAGAATGAAGTACTGCAGGCTAACTCACTGCTCACTCCAGAAGTTTGATTCTGAGCAGGTCAAGGTTGTCTCAGCCTTCCATCCTTCTGAGGTCGGTAAAATGAGGACCCAGATTGTTGGGGGCAGTATGCTGACTCTATAAAACCACTTAGAGAGGGCTGTAAAGCACTATGAAGCGGTATTATGTATTATTGCTATTATGGGTGGAATCCGGGGGGGGGGTGTTGTGTTAGGATAAAGCTCCCTTAAGATAAACTGCAAATCCCCTTTCCTCCTGGTTCAGCTTTTCTCTTGCACTGATTTTAGAAACGGGAAGGGAAAATTCTCTTGAATTGTGTTGGATTTGGGGTGGGTAGGAGTTTCCATATGTCTTGAAATGACACTGAAATGGTAAAGAGCAGTGATGGCTAACCTTTTTGCCATCACATGCCAAAAGGGGGGGGAGCACGGTGGGGTCACACGCACGCATGCCCACATCCATAATTCTATGCCCCCGCTCCCCCATGCTCCCCCAACTTTTGGCACGCGATGACCTGGTGGGCCCAGTAGGCCTATTTTTCACTCTCCCCAGGCTCCAGAGCCTTTCTAGGAGCCTGGGGAGGGTGAAAACGGCCTTCCCCACCCTCCCAGAGGCCCTCCGAAGGCCAGAAAGAGTGTGTTTCCTGACTTCTGGTGGGCCCAGAAGGCCCAAAAATCAGCTGGCCGGCGCACACATATGTGCCGAAGCTGAGCTCGCGTGCCCACTGATATGGCTCCACGTGCTACCTGTGGCACCTGTGCCATAGGTTCGCTATCACGGATATAGGGTTTCCTGCCTGAGCAGGGGATTGGACTAGAAGACCTCCAAGATCCCTTCCAACTCTGTTGTTCTGTTCGATTCGATTCGATTCGATTCGATTCGATTCTATAGGCATCTGAATCACATAAACTGTGTGTGGTGCATTTGATAGAATAGCTTAATCTGATCTAGCCTTCTCTTCTTTTTAATGTTGCTTCCTGGACCATTAATCAATGAATATATTATTTCTAGGAATTTTACAGGGCAACCCTCTACAGCAGTGTTTCTCAACCATATCAACATAAAAATGTGTGGACTTTAACTCCCAGAATTCCCCAGCCAGCCAGCCATGTAAGAATGTCAGTGTGTGAATAAACAAGGAGGAAATGTGGTGTAGAATTTAGAACATTCGGTCTCCGCCATTGCTCAAAACACAACTCTCCGTGAAAGCATCCCCAGCACTTGAATAACCAGCCCCTGCTTGATCCCTAGCTGTTTAGAATATAGAGAAAGAATATAAAGAAATATCTTTTTCAGAACATAAGAGCAGTGCTGGATTAAACAAAAAATAATTTGTCTAGCACTCATTTCTCAAAATGTGAAAAGCCTTAAATAGGTGAAGAAGGGCAATGCCATTACCCAACTTGCATGCTGTTTCTAGTTCTGCCAGAAGAATGTAACTCTAATAGCCGCTGATGGTTATTTATATGGCTGCCCAGCTTTCATATAGGTGACTCCAGGCATGAAAAAGTCCACAACATAAAAACCCATACCTTCTCCCCTGGTAGCAGCAACATAATCAAATCAACCATTCTCCATTCATGGTCCCCAGGGATACTGGCAAAACCACGTCTTCAGGGCCTTTTGGAAAAGCAACACAGTGGAGGGTTAATCATACCTTGGGGGGAATGACGTTCCAGGTCCCACCACCACTCCCTTTTCATGGTTCCACCAAATATACATCCCTAATAGAGGGGATTTGCAACGTACCCTGCCTTCCCATCCTGGTGGGCTGGATGGATGTAATAGGAGAGAGGTGGTCCTTTAAATGGTCTGGAATTCCTGAAATGACTTCAGGAAATAATAGAACAGCCAGATTCTTTTGACATTTTAAAAATATCTTATGTTTTGTGTGTATTTGTAGGAGGTGGGTCACCAAACTAGGGTATATCTGGGGAGAATGGATATTCCTTCTCTATGGTACTTTCTGCAACTTCTTTTTTTTTTCTTCCTTCTTCCAATAGTCAAAAATTACTTCGATCACCTCGAAAGCCCACAAGGAAGATATCCAAGATTCCATTCAAGGTTTTGGATGCTCCAGAACTTCAGGATGACTTCTACTTGAACCTAGTTGATTGGTCATCCCTCAACGTCCTTAGTGTTGGTCTTGGGACGTGTGTCTACCTTTGGAGTGCTTGCACTAGCCAGGTAAAGCCTGTTGTTTGGGACAAGAGTTTACATTCCTGCCCTCGGACATCTCCCCCAATAGAGAGTCAGAATATTATTTACCCCTTGAAGAAGTCTGTAGAGATTTTCAGTCATCCAGGTCATGGTTGTCCCAAAGGTGCTTTTTTAGGAGACAACTGGACTTTCTTGTTTTTTCTTTTGAAGACGTTTTGCTTCTCATCCAAGAAGCTTTTTCAGCTCTGACAGGATGGTGGGGAATGGAAGGATTTATATTCCTTGCAGACAGCTGGTAATCTGCATCCTTTGGAGGGTGGTTGAAGCACTTGGAGGTTTATCTGTGTCCTCAGGGTCACCTGAGTGGAGCTCCTGGTTCCTGTAGTCTGCAATTTTTTTCCTCTGGAAATCCATTCCACACCATTCAAAGGGTGTTCAACCCAAATTGTATCGTTAAAAGTCTGTAGAGATTCTCAGTCATCCAGGTCAGGGTTGTCCCAAAGGTGCTTTTTTATCCGGTTTCCTCCTGAAAAAGCACCTTTGGCACCCCTTGAAGAAGTGTCTCTTTTGACTAGGTTTGTGGGTTTCTGCTCTGGTAGCCTGCTCTGAACATGCACAACATTTAAATTTGAAAAACAGTATCTTTCAGATGCTGGGAGTTTGAAAATCCCTGGCTTGAAATTTTTGTTAAGGACAGGATTTTTCTACTGCTTGGATTTCTGAAGCCAAATGTACAAGAGAGGTTTCTGAAACCCAAGTTTATGAATTCCCTTTTTTCCCCCCATTGCCTTTACAGAGATTTCTGATTCTTGATTTTTTCCCCCTCAAGGTGACGCGGCTATGTGATCTATCTGTGGAAGGTGATTCTGTTACCTCTGTAGGATGGTCAGAACGGGTCAGTATGTGGTCACTGCAGGTCTGAGACAAAGATTGAGAGCCAGTTTGCTATAGTGGCTAAAGTGCTGGCCTAGAAATAGGCCTCCATTGGGCCTGAAAACTGGCTGGGTGACTTTGGGTCAGTCACTTTCTCTCAGTCAATCCATCTCAAAGGGTTGTTATGAGAAAAAATAGGAGGAGGCACAAGTATTAAATGTGTTCACCAACTTGAGTTAGTTATATATAAAAAAGATGGGATAAAATAAAGAGGAGGAGACCAGAAAAATGGATAATGCAGTGAAAGCTTTAGAATTAAAACTCCTTCAATTGAAACTGTGTAAAAGGGCTAAAGGGCTAAAACCAAGACAGGTGCGCTACTGTTTAAACCTTTATACTATGTTGCCACCAGCCATAGCTCAGCAGTGCTTTGTAAACAGAAGATTCTTGATTATATCTCTGAAATAGCCTGTTAAAGGATGTTCATTGATAGAGAAATTTTGCAGAGATGTCCCTACCATAGAGCATACTGGGCGATTCCAGATCAGGTGATCCAGTAATTGCCTATACTGATACAAAATTATTACTTTCATCTACTTACACATATTACATATTTGCACAACCACATGTTATCCTACACAACTTTATTTTGCAAAACCTTACAAAGCCCCTTTACCATAAAAAGTGCAATTCAGCGTCCTGTAGAAATTTTGTGCGAGTGAATCTGCATACATATGCCTGCGAAATAAATAACAGCAGATGTTTAGGTGTTCAGTTGCTAACAAGAGAGAGAGAAAGAATACATTCTTCAACATTGCTCTAGAGCTGGGACCGTATTTGGAGCAGGGTTTTCCCTGGAGAATGATAGTTTCTGCAGCTGTATGTTCGATATCTTTTTTTTTTTCTGCTTAGGGCAATTTGGTGGCAGTTGGGACCCACAAAGGTTTTGTACAGATCTGGGATGCTGCAGCAGGGAAGAAACTCTCAATGTTGGAAGGTCACACGGCCAGAGTGGGTAAGGAAAGCTGACTAATGTTGCCTATTGGGACATTCCATCCCATCTTGAATGTTAATTTTTCCTTGCTCAGTAATGAATTCTTGTTATACTTAGCATTGTAGACAACTCTTGGTTATTGTGAGAACATTCCAGTGGATGCTATAGCCCCATTCTTCCATAATCCTAGGTTAAATTATCTGGGACTTGAATGCTTCATAAGTCATCTTCTACCTGTCTGTGAACCTGTCCATGTGCTGAGATCCTCTGTGGTAACCCCACTTCATGTTCTGTTGGGAAGCTAGAATATTGTAACCTGACATGGGACATCGCTGGTTGCTGCAAGTTTTTGGATGTGGTTGCCATATGTTCTCCCTTAATTTTCAAATGCTAAGTGAAAATGGTTTTGTTCCAAAGAGGTTAGGATTTGAAAGTCCTTTGTATTTAGCTGCTTTCTGTGGAGTGATTCATGCTTTGACTGTGGCTGTTTTTATTGTTAATATGCTTTTTAATTTGATAAACAGGGTAGATGCTCTTTACTTTTTAGGAGAAATGTTAAAATTTCAAGGATTTAGATAATTTTTAATCAGGATGTTGAGCATGCAGAAGATTGTTCATAATTTTGTGTTATTTTGGTCAGCCATGATTCTTTTTTACAAAAGAAAAATAATATATTGTGCTTCATAGCTATCTGGTTTTATTCTCTATGAGCTAATGTATCTAATCCAATGGCTAGAAACACACCTAGTAACTAAATGGAAAAGGGCTCCTCATGCAGCAATTGGGAAAAAATGTCTTCCTGAGACCAGTAGAGTTGCTGTTGCTAGTCAAAACAAGTATTGGAATAGGTGAGCAATAGCTTTCTGAATAAGCCAGGCACTAGTTATTGGAAGATGCTTCCGAAGAGGTGACATATACAAAATTTAATCACTTCTTAGCTTTAAACTACAGGGATATTCAGTTTTCTTTCAAGACTGTAATTCCTTCATTGTTTCAGGGCAATTCTGTTTTTTTTAGCTTTCCTTAATTATTAAGGATGAAATTATGAAATCTGATATCCTATGCTGGATGTTGCACTGGAAGAGAATTGCTTTAGGAAACCCAAACGTAGTTCTTATCTTAAAAATAGTATTAATTCCAACAATTTCTGACATTATTTTCCTCTGGCAAATGGCTGGTTTTTTTCGGTGATTAGAATGGCTCTGAGCATGACATTTCACAGGCGCTCCCCCAACAGGGGCAGGAGTGCTCTAGAAGTGATACACAAAATTTCTTTTCATAAAGGATTTTTTCCCAATTACACCGTTTTTCGTGGTTTTCACAACACTCCTCTGTTCTAGGTGCTCTGGCATGGAATGCAGATCAGCTATCTTCTGGCAGTCGGGACCGGATGATCCTCCAGAGAGACATCCGGACGCCTCCCTTGCAGTCCGAACGGCGCCTTCAAGGCCATAGGCAGGAAGTGTGTGGGCTGAAGTGGTCCACAGATCACCAGCTCCTGGCATCTGGTGGGAATGACAACAAGGTGAGGTGACCAGCTTGGCCTTAACCTCTGCTGATCCAGGGTGGCCGTGGTTACACAATCTGTGGTTGCTGCATTGCTGTGATACTCTGTAGCAGGAGAGCAGAGGATGGACCTTGAATTAAGAGAATGCTAGAAGCACACGAGAGAAGTTGACCTTGACAAGGAATATGGCAACTGTTTTTTATTTTGAATTTAAATAGGTCTGAATAGTATGTTCATAATACGGTATCTGAGATGACAGAGAGATTGTTGAGCCTGAATTTGACATATGTGTAGCCATTTTATTTAGCTTTCTATTATACTCATTTATTTATTTTCTTTCTCTTTACTATGTAAAGTGGGTTTTTGGGCTCGCCACATTCTTAAGGTGGGGGGAAGGAGCGAATAGATAGTGAGGAATTGTTTTGGCTAGGTGACTTTCTTTCCCGTGGGAACAGAGGCTGCTCCTGGTGAGAATGGAAGGTGGAGTTTGAAGACACCAGGAAATGGGGATTGAGTGTTTATTGGAGAATGAGGGATGTTTCTAACTTAAAATATTATGTGGTGTAATTCCGGTTTGTGTCAGATTCGGAATCACTGCAGACTTTGCCAATTTGTTGCCTACCTAAATAAAAGAAATTTGTTTTGGAAGATAGACTTTGCCTATTTCTTTTTGAATGGGTTTCATCACTTGGAAACCTGACATTATTCCAGATCTGACACAATTCCCTAAAACACCACATAAGAGTTTAAATTTCATCTGTTCTCTTACTGAGACTGGGGAGACATTTTAGCCCTCAGCCTCTCACTGCCTGGTATATTAGTAGGAAGGTCCACCTGGTTCCATTTTAACTTGATGAAAGTGTGGTTTTCTATACAGGTTGGCATCGATTCTAATTTTATCTTTTCCCATTCCTTTCTGAAAATAATGTGCAGTTTTTAATGTTTATTTCTAGTTTATCTTTATTATTGGATTTTGCTTTGATGACCCTTTTGAGGGATGCAATATAACATACACTTGAGCTTAGCTGCCGTTTGAAGTTCTGAGGGACCTCCCCAGAGCCATTTACAACCCATTTTCAAGGGTCTTATGGACACACACACACACCTACACACACACACACACACCCCTTACATGATGGCATTTTGGGTGCTTGGCAAGCGGCTCATACTTACAACTGTTTATAGTGCCCCCTGATCATGTGTCCATGATTTTCAGCTTATTTTTGCCAGCTTCCGACAAAAACCTCCCATTGGTGAAAATGGGTTTTCTTAACGACTGCTGTAAAAAAGCTTGTAAAATCAGGCAGAGTGAAGAGGTGACACAATCAAGAGACATTTAACTACTGTCACGACCATAATTCCAGGCTCAGTTACAATCATAAGACGAGGACTACCTATACATGGTTTAATTTTTTAAAAATAAACAGCTATGGAAAATGTAAAAATGTGGAAAGGCAAGAATAGAAATGTTCAAATTCAAAACAAAGTTTAGTAATAGCAAATTTCTCTTAAGCCTGAGGACTAATTCCAAATGTCACTGTATTCTAATAGTGAGTAGAACAGTTCAATCCACAAACCAGTTAGAGCTGTTTGATTATTGATGGTATTGATTTTTTCAATTTAAAAATACAGTCTAGAACTCGGTGGACTGCTGTAATCAAAACCGGGCAATGAAAGAAACTCCTTTTTTCCAGTTGCTATTCCTCCTCCCTCCCAGTGTGCAAAACATAGTCTTGGAGCCAAGAATACAAGTGGTAACTCCTTTGAGCCTCTGCCTCAAGTGTTAGCAGAGTCCCTCTGCTCTGAAAGCACGATACTCATGAACTTCTGTCCTTCCTTTCCAGCTCCTTGTCTGGAACCATTCCAGCCTCAGCCCCGTCCAGCAGTATACAGAGCATCTCGCGGCAGTCAAAGCTATTGCTTGGTCCCCTCATCAGCATGGGCTCCTCGCTTCAGGAGGTGGGACTGCTGACCGCTGTATACGTTTCTGGAATACCTTAACTGGACAGCCTTTGCAGTGCATTGACACAGGGTCACAAGTGTGCAACCTTGCTTGGTCCAAGCATGCCAACGAACTGGTAAGGACCACGGGATGGTATGGGAATGGCAAAGTGGCATCCCTTCCTTGGTTGAGGCATAGGAGAAGGATTCCCAGTTTGGCTACTGGTTGTTTTTTTTTTAACAGAATTCAATGTGACACAGGGAATATCGTGTTGAACTTGGAAGCTTTGAGAAATAATTCTCTTCAGGTGGGCTTTATGTCTACCGTGTTTCCCCAAAAATAAGACCCAGCTGGAAAATAAGCCCTAGCGTGATTTTTCAGGATGCTCATAATAATAAGCCCTACCCCAAAAATAAGCCCCAGTTAAGATTGTCAGCAAGATGGACGAATTTAGTACCATATTTCTCTGAAAATAAGATATAACCTACGGGTGTCAAACTTGCCACGTCACATTGCCGTCACGTGAAGTATCACGATGTTTTTTTGTGGAACTGGGATGGATGTGGCCTGCATGTGACGCATCCAGCCCATGGGCCGCCAGTTTAACCCTCCTGATCTAACCAGAAAATAATCCCTAATGCATCTTTTGGAGCAAAAATTAATATAAGACAGAGTCTTATTTTGGGGGGAAACACGGTATGAATATTTAACCATGTAGTATGAATGTAGTATTACTATATCCTTATTATTATCTTCTTTACTACCCCCTTTTATTGAGATGATGATGATGATTCTGTTGCTTTGCATGTACACTAAGAGCTTCTACATCGGAGACAAATTCCTTGTGTGTCTAATCACACTTGGACAAATAATGTATTCTATGCTTTTCTTTAGCTGTCACCAATGCAGAAGATACTGGATGCTATAACAGCAGTCATTCTGCCAGAGTAGGGCTGTTTCTCTCTTCAAAAGCAGTCAGGGATCCTTAGCTGCTGTTAGTGGGCTTAGGGCAGAGTTTACGTATTTTAATAAAAGCATGCCTATGTTCTGCTATGTCCCTTCATAATTTGAACACTGTCCCCTCATTCCAAGCTACCTTGCAGGGCTATTGTGAATAATGCATCAGTTTATGGGAGAAGTGACATAGTTAAAGGGATTCTGAACTAAAAATGGAACTGAATAAAAACATTGTTTTTTGCTTTTATTTTGTGTCTTCAAAGTTCCCACTTGTATAAACTTTTCCTTCAGCAGCTTATGAGGAATGTTTTCTATCTCTTGCTCTCTCTCCCATCATGAAACAGACCAAATAATTTCTTGGCTGAAACAATTGAAGGCAAAAGGAGGAGGGGATAGCATAGAATGGAGATAGTTAGACAGGGTCATTGGCATGGTGAACATGGGTTTGGGGAGACAGTGAAGGGCAGGGGGTCCATATGGTCACAGAGAGTCGGGCATGACTTGGCAATCGAACAACGACGAGTCAATTCATACTTCTTAACCATCTTAACTGAAAAGGATTTACGTGGAAAACCTATTTAGAGGCTACCATCAACACCCTCAAAAGTCCGATTATAATTGGGATCCCTTCCTCGGCCTTTGTGCTTGCTTTTTGTTTGTAGCTAAGACCTGAAGATTGTGTTCTTTCTGTAGGTGAGCACCCATGGATACTCACAGAACCAGATCCTAGTTTGGAAGTACCCGTCCTTGACTCAGGTTGCAAAGCTAACTGGGCATTCCTACAGAGTCCTTTACTTGGTGAGTATGGGGGTAGTGTAGTCATCCTTGCTCTTCCTGACCTTTTGATTGCCTTCAGTATCATCAACCATGATACCTTCTGCTCTGGTTCCAGAAGTTGGTGTTGACAGTGTCTTCTGCTGGTGTCCCTGGAGGACCACACTGTCTTGTGTTGGTTCTCCTCCTTCCTTTGGGGTCAGTTCCAGTCTATGTTGATCAGGAGCATGTGATCCCCGCACCTCCTCAGTCCCTGCTTTGTGAAGTTCTGAAGGATTTGATATTCTCCCCACTCCCATTTAATATCTACACAAAACTGCTGCATGAGGTCATCTGCTGGAGATATCATCACTATGTTTATGATACCCAGTGGAGATACCCAGATATCTCTCCACCCTTGGCAAATTAAGTGATGTTGTTGGAGTCCTTTTCTGTTCTCTGAAATCTGGAACAATAGATCTGAATGGGAACAATAGGCTTTGGCTCCACTAGCAAGACTGAACGACACTGGATTTTGGGGTCCACTGGTTCCAAGAACCTACAACCTTTGAGTCTGGATGGGTTTGACCCTGCTCCAAACAGACCTACTGTGCAATCTGAGGCTTCTCCTTGACTCATGGTCCTGCTTGAAGAGCAGGTGATAGCTGTGGCCAACTCCTTGTTATTTGCCAGTTGTGCCCATTCCTGGACCAGGAGGCTCTGCTCACAGTTACTCATGCCCTGGTCATCTCTCGACTGGATTACTATCATGTGCTCAACATGGGGCTGCCTTTGAAGAGCATCCAGAAGCTGCAACTGGTACAGAACATAGCAGCATGTGCAGTTAGGTGCACCTCAGTCAGCACAAAATAATAATAATAATAATAATAATAATAATAATAATAATAATAATAA
>WNWU01000001.1:89445408-89455972 GCA_012654045.1 Ptyas mucosa
ATAATAATAATAATAATAATAATAATAATAATAATAATAATAATAATTTTATTTCTATACCGCCCTTCTCCCGAAGGACTCAGGGCGGTGTACAGCCTATTAAAAGCACAAGACAGACATCAATTTAAAATAGTTTAAAATCTAAAATTTAAAGTTTAAAATTTGGCTAAATTTAAAACCCCAAGTTTAAAACACCCAATTTAAAATGTTACGTTGATAGCCCGGCCTGGCGGAACAACAGGGTCTTGAGGGCACAGCGAAATACCCGGAGGTCGGAGATCTTACGCATTTCGGGGGCAGTTCATTCCACAGGGCTCTTATACTCTGCTCCGTTGGTTCAGCTGCACTGGTTCCCCATGTGCTTCTGAGTTCAATTCAGAGTCCTTGTTGTGACATACAAAGTCCTATATAGCATAGGACCAGGTTATTTGAACACCTCTCCAGTTACACCTACCCATTCCATCATGAGAGGCATGTTACGGGTCCTGTCTGCAAAAGAATTTCATCTGGTGAGACCCAGAAAGAGAGCCTTTATTTCCATGGCAGCCACCCCGTGGACGATCATCCCCTCTGAATTAGATTGGCCCTCATCTTTCTGCCTTTTAGGAAGGCCCTGAAAACATGGCACTGCCACCATGCCTATGGGTCAGTAATGGTGCTGAGCTCTTACGGTGACAGCGTTCAGCTGATAGAGGATGAATTCTATTGCTGATCACGATTCCCTGTTTTTTTTTTTAATTGATTATGAATACTTTTTATATGTGCATCTGTTGTTTTTAACCTGTTTTTATTGAATTATTGTTGTGAGCTGCCCGAAGTCACATAAATGAGATGGGTTGCCGTATAAATCGAATAAACAGTAACAATCATTTTCCTCAACTCTCTTTTTATAGGCAATGTCACCAGATGGAGAAGCCATTGTGACAGGAGCCGGTGATGAGACACTGAGGTTTTGGAATGTTTTCAGCAAAACTCGCTCTACCAAGGTAAAATCTTCGTGTGTTGTTTTCATGTACTTGAGCAATCATCTTGGAAGCTAATGCGGAGTTCCAGTGGTACATAATGAGATGAGATTTACAAGCAATGTGCCATCTTAATGAATGAAGACAAAACCTCAATCTGAGCCTTCAGCCTCTGTCTGTCTTTTTAAAAAATCTTCTCTCTTCTGCCATGTAAGTGGCTAGATATGTATCTCTGGGGATTTATGAATTCCATTCCAACGTAGTGTCAGTTCAGAAGTTCGAATAAGTGACTCATCCTCACTGTTGTATTCCGCACATAATTGAAGGCTGTCTTTGAAGAACTCACACATTTTGAAAAGTAGGCTGTGAAGAAATCATGCTTCTCTTCCAGGAAGACCAGTGAGTGGATTGTACTGGAGAATTTCCTCCTTAATGTCTGATGCCTCTGTCAGAAGGGTGCTAGGGACTTCTCATAGGCGCATAGCTAGTTCTCAAAGGCAGATGGGAACCATAGAGTGAGATGTCCCCTATGACCCAGTACAGCTATTTTTCTGTTTTGATTTTAACTGGCAGCCTCTGTGGAGTTAAGACATGAAAAGAGGAGCAGAGCAGTCAGTAATTTGTTCATTTGTTTTAAAGGTTTATGTAACTGCCCATTGCAGCATAACCTCGGGTGGCTTACAAGTGACAGTAAAAACAATGATTTTTTTTAAAAAAACCATAAAATCCTACACAGAAATTCCCAGTGCCCTGAAACATTCCCACACATCCATAAAGAACTTTATTAGGTTCCAGCCTTTGTTGTTGTTGTTAGTTGCGAAGTCGTGTACGACCCATCGCAACCCTATGGACAACGTTTCTCCAGGCCTTCCTGTCCTCTGCTATCTTCTGGAGTCCATTTAAGCTCACGCTGACTGCTTCAGTGATTCCATCCAGCCACCTCATTCTCTGTCGTCCCCTTCTCCTTTTCCCCTCCATCTTTCCCAGCATTAGGCTCTTCTCCAGTGAGTCCTTCTTTCTCATTAGGTGGCCAAAGTATTTAAGTTTCATCTTCAGGATCTGGCCTTCTAAAGAGCCGTCAGGGTTGATCTCTTCTGGGACTGACCCAATGCTTGTGGGAAAAGCCAGGCCTTCAAGGCCATTGAGAAGGCTATGAGAATAGATTCCAAAAGGCAGGGGACCACCACTCGGAAGGCATGCTGCCTATCTCCCACTCTATGGCAACATTTAGGGAAGGGACCTGGAGCATGCCCATCCTTTCAGATCTAGTGGCACAGTCAGATACCCTGAGAAAGAGGATACTATTACTATTGGTCCTGATGGCTAGGTAGAGGCTTCAGGTTCAAATGCAGGTTACCTCTGGATACTAAAATTTGGGACTGGTAGTCGACAAGGGCTGATTTTCCCATAGTTTGCTGTCTGGCTTCTTGGAGACTTCCAGACACCAATGTTAGAAATTCAGTGCTGGGTTGTTCTGGATTAGGAGAGAGATTGTTATTGTGTTACAGCTCTTTGTGCCTGCATGAATCAGCTGATGGGAATACAGGTAGCCCTTGCTTGATGTTGCTAATTGGGACCAGAGACTTGTCATTAAGCGAGGTGGTCGTAAGTCGAAAAACCGCATGAAGTGTGCTGCTGAACGGTAGCAGTTTCAGCAGTTCTGGTTGCCATAATTAAGGGGGAACTGTGCAAGTCATTAAGCGAGGACCTTACGTGACTGCGACTTCCTGCCAGCTTCCCGTTTGACTTTGCTTGTGGGAAGCTGGTAAGGAAAGTCATGAATGACTAATGACTGCAGGGTGGTTGTGATATCCCATATTCTTTATTTCATTTTATTTTACTGCTTTTCTCAGTGTTAGAATATGTTTACATTTCCAGATGATATTATATCCCATTTGGAGATCTTCTGTTAAAACACTTACAAGTAATGCAATGCTAACGGTTCCTTCTCTTTCTCTTCAATCCTAGGAATCTGTTTCAGTTCTTAACCTCTTCACCAGGATACGGTAAAATCAACCCACGGACTATATTTTGGGGTCAAGACCACTAACCGGCGTGCATGGAGCCAGAAGCCTGGATTTGGGGAGAGGGGGTGGGTGGGAACCGGGGGGCAAGGTGTCAATCTGTTTAGAGGGGACTCAGAGATGCTTATTAAATACCTGAGTATGAATGCTATTGAGCATTATTTAGGGGGGAGGGGTGGGTGGGAAGGGAAGGGAAGGTGGCAAAAAAAGAGAAGAAGAAATATTTTCTTGTCCTCCAGGACAGGGGACAAGTGGAGGAAGGGCTTCAGAGAGAGGAGAATCTTGAAGTGTGTGTCTGTGTGTAGTGTATGTGAGTGAAAGAGAGAGAGAGAGCAAGTGCTCAAGTGTGCCTGCCTGTTGGATGAATTTTTAAAAAAAAGGAAAAGGAGCAGGGGTCATTTTAGGTCCTGGCCATGAAGATGAATAAAAGAAAACAAATATTGTGTATCTGTAGAAAGTAAGCCAGCTCTGATGGAAGTCTCACCAATGTGGTAAGTGGCAAAAGAGGAAAGACAAGTTTGCAGCGTTTATTTTCCAAGGCGTACAGAGTTTGGCGATGTCCATTCAGCGGCATTTGGATGCACCCCTGAGGGCATGGTGGCTTGGTTTGTGGGAGCGGTACTGAAAAGGGGAAGAGAAGAGTACTTTTATTTAAGCCTTAATCCTTCTGTCCTCTAGTTGTGCTGAGCGCAAACATGTTGTCAGTCTCGGCACGGCTGGGGTAGGGCCTGAAAAACAGGAGGCCAAGCTGGCTGCTCAGACAGCAGGGATGAGTGTTATTCTTTGGGTGTATGTATTCAATTTAGGGAAGGCAGTATTTTTGCAGGCCACATACGGCTCCCTGCATCCTGTTTTATTGCCCTCAGAACACCTCCGCAGTGGGCAAAGCCAACTTTTTAGCCCATTATTTGTGCTTTTTTTTTTTAAATAGTTGGAGGAACAATCGTTGAATATAATTAAGGAACAAAATGGAGGTGGGGAAAATTTTGCCATCTTGTTTTCTAAAGCAGGGGTCTTCAACCTTGGCAACTTTACGACTTGTGGACTTCAACTCCCAGAATTCCTCAGCCAGCGCATGCTGGCTGAGGAATTCTGGGAGTTGAAGTCCACAAGTAAAGTTGCCAAGGTTGGAGACCCCTGTCCTAAAGGGCTGCTTTTCCCCTTCTGCTGATGGGAAAACAAGGCTTATAAGAGCCATCCAATGCCTCAACTCCTCCTCCCCTTTTCCAGGCAGAAAAAAGGGGCGAAACGTGTTGGGTTCACCTTCTTAGCGATGGCATTTCACCAGCCATAACCCCGCAGTCCCTGGACCAAACATCTCTTTTAGAAGAAAAAACAGTCGTAGGCTGAAGAAAAAAAAAATTACTCATCCCTGCCTTAGGTACACCAAAATAAAGCGACTTGTCCCCAAAAGGCACAGCAATGTTTTTATGCTGAACGTTTCATAGGCTCAGAATGAAGAGTTGATTTTGAAGAGTTTCCAATGAGCAAATAAGCACAAGTTGCCCGGCGAGAGCCGAGAGAACAGAAGTGTTGGCTTTTAAGATTGACTTGGGAGCAAGAGATTCCAGAGATTTGAAAGCTGAGGCTGGGTGGCTTGTGTTTTGGTGTGTTGGGAAGCGTTGCTTTTCAAAAGGAGAAAAACATACAAGTTGAATTCATACTGTACTTAAAAAAGACAATTTGTAATTTCGGCTCTTAGGATTGAATGTTAGACTGATGCACTCCCTTCTTTGTCTCCCAATATTAAAAATCGGATCACTTATGACTCGTCCGGAATGAGAAATAAGAGACCAAATTGAGAATGCAAGGAGGGAATCAAGAGTTTAGATCTAATAAGTCACGATTCACCCCGAAGGAGCTATAAGTTTGATGGATTTATGTTCAGTGTTAGGAAGAAGTAAATAAATGGAACGTTTTGGGTTATATGAAGTCCTGTAATTCAGTCCAAAGTGAATTTTTAATTTTAATTTTTAAATTTGGTTGAGTAGGACAGAATGATGTCGTTTATTTGAAGCCCAGTCAGAAATGCCATGAAGGTCTGAGATATGAAGACTACAGCACTTGAGTTCTACATGTTGCTTTTAAAATCAGTGTATTTTGTATTTTAGCAGTCCTTACTCCTCTTTGTGAAGAACTACCCCAGCTGTACAAACTGTTGCTTGTTTGAGGTGTCTTTGCACTTAATAGAATATTTGCAGAAGTCCGGTTCTCTTTGTGAGCATGTAGGAATCAACCTGTGGCCCTTCATGCATCGTGTGTATGTTCTGATCTTCCTCCAGCTTTGTGTTCTGTTGATGTGGGAACTCCAGTTGCTATCATCCTTGAGCCCTTTTGACCAAGAGGGTTTAGGATTACACTGATTGTAGTCACATAGCACCAGACTGTGTACTATGGGGGAAATACTGGAGTTGAGGCAAAATGTTCTGCTTCTTAGACTATGCAAGAAGTGCTATGTACAAATATCACATAACCAACTGGAGTATTCTTGAAAGGAAGTACTGAATAGAGCTTTCCTGTTTCCACACAGAAGGCAGAGCGTTCTCTGGATGGCTAAGAATGTGAAATACTTTCTTGGAAAGATTCTTTCGGTTCCATCCGAATCCCTGCCACCTTTTTGATGCCCACCTGGTCTATACGGTGGCACCCCTTTTGTTTTGGTGTTTGAACAACCGGCTTTGCCTCCGTGTAGTATCTAACATGACAAATCCAGCAGTTATTATTTTTTTTAGAAAAAAAAATGCCCATGGAGTGCCAGCATCTGAAGGAGGGTCCCTCTTGTTTACTTCCATTCACAACGTGCCATCTTGAAATCATGTTTCTAGAGAAGAGAATGATTTGAATCTCCAACTCTTGCTTTCCATCTGGAGCAGATGCTGCAAATGGGGAGTTTGTGGTGGGTTTAGCTGCCTCCAAATAAGTATTTTGTGCGTGTGTGTGTGTGTTGTCTCAGTTCTCATTTGGGTTGCAAGAGTTGATTATACTGATGCATGTTGACTAGTCATGTGTAAGAAAAACAAAAATCCACGCAAGAGGATTAAAAAAAATACAAGTTCCACGATTTGTATTTCTCTATGTATTACTTTTTGGCCAGAAGTATCTAAAAATTCTTTTTGGAACGGGGTGTTTCTGTTTTCTGTTTTGTATGAATGTCTGGCATTCTTATGTATGCAGTGCGTCACATAAGGGGCCATAGGATGTATGGGGTATGGTACAAAAAAAAAAGCGTATAGCATCATATGTAAAGTTAATGTATCTGGCATTAAAGACTTATGAATGGAACAATTTACTTTGTCAAGTGTGTGGTATTTTTCAAAACCGGGTTACATTTTAAAATGTACTGTCCTTCATTGGGTCGTACATTTATATTAATAATAAGCAAAATGGCATAAAAGAGGGGAAGTTTTTAAATTCTCTAGAATTGGTGTCAGACCTGGAAGCCATTTTTTACATTTGGACCTTCAAGCCTGCCACATTTTCTATTATGGGAAAATGGGAGGGTGGATTGCATAGAGTATGGGTGATGTATAGTCAAAATAACATTCTTTTCTCAGAGAGTCAAGGCCACTTTGCCCTGCAACTGTGATGAGGTGACTGGGAGGCATCTCCAGTGTTGGATGGTGCCTGATTGGATCATGTGATGGACATGTGGGTGCTGGGCAGGGACTTGAACTTTCTTTTGGGTGGGAAAAGCTGGCAACTTTCAGATTCACATTTTCCCGGATGTGCCAATATGACAGTTCTAATAAAATGGAACTTTGAGGAAACTCAAGCCTCAGAGTCTGTTGTTGAGGGTGTTACTTGGAACCCTGATATCTGGCAGATGATATCAAAAATCAGGCATGCTAAAATCCAAGGGTAACTGATACGGGAGTTCTTCCAGTAGGAAGAAACCATGACAAATGCTGAAAATTTTGAAAAAGCACTTTTGGGACAACCATGACCTACCTGAACGATGACAATAGACACTTAGTGCTGAGGAACATAATCCCAAAGAATTTCCTTTTTTTTAAGATACTGTACAGTTTTAGATTTAGGCCAGGCTTTCTTTTTTCTTTTTTTTTTTTCAGACCAGCTTTAAATAGAGGATGCTCAGGCTTTCTGATCTATAGTTACGGTGCCGCTGTTCACACAAAACATGTTTAAGCCCAAGCCAAACTCTCTTATATCATCATACAATATCTGTGCCTTTGAACAGTAGCTTACAATCCATAGTTTAAGGCTTACTGTATTGTGAGCATTCAGCCATTGAGATTTAGCAAATTATAGTTTTAAAAAAATAATTTAAAATTGACAAAACACGGAATTGAAAATAATAGATGGAATAATAATCACAGGTGATTCTATTAAACTTAACGTGGAAAATGAAAAGTTCTTCATCTGTTGTAATCATCTCAAAATGTTAAATGTACAGCAGATTGCTTTTAGTTGCTATAGAAACCATTTCCAGCTTCCATTAATAGAAGCAAGCAGTCTGTCATTGAATCTTTGGGTAGCCTCATAGACACTGATTTCACACGTTGCATTCATACCATAATATCATCTGTTTGCTGCTGGTTTTTCATGCTGTATTTGACTTTAGCATTGTTGTTTAATCATAGTTAACTCATTTAGCTCAAAGTGTTAATCATGCTGGATAGCAAAACATCCACAAATGCTTAAACCATAAATTGTTGAACAAACCTTAAAATAGCTGGGTTTCTCCTACAATAAATCATAAACCATAGCACGCACGCAACTATGACCAGGCTCATAACATATTATGCAAAACATGCAGATGTATTGCTAATTATCATCAATTGCTGGTTTTCAGCCACCACATAAGATAGATTTCCTCCAGAAACATGTGTCCCCAACCAATGCTTCAATCTTCCAATGATGTATCCATTTGCCACTGCTAACTATCCCAAAACTAAAACTCTTAGAATTTAGGATGGTCTGTGTACTAACTTCAATTTTATTTTAAAATTGAAGCCAAATTTATATGTATTTTTAATTCTTAATATTTGTATTGTATGTTTCTTCTTTAATTCTGGCTGTTCACCGCCCTGAGTCCTCGGAGAAGGGCGGTATATAAATTTTAAATAAAATAAATAAAAATAAAATAAACTTCAAGTATGCATCTCAGTGTTATTTCATGCTCAAACTTCTTTCACCAAGCAATTTTGGTTCTCTGCAGCAAAAGTGCTTAAATCTTTCTTGTTTTGTTTTTGATGCCTTTGAGTCCTGGGAACTTTGAGTTCCTGGGAACTAATCTCTGCAGTTTTCTTGATAGGAACATAGGATTGTATGTTAACTTAAAAACAAGGATTGTTTTTAAATTGTGGGAAATTGCAAAATCTGCAGTATTGCTAAAATAACAAATGGAGTCACAAGGGGAGGATATGCTGTTAAATGCTTACCTGTGGCTTATTACATAAGCCACAATTATCTATACTCACACAACACAGCAAGCTAGATGCCATGGTTTATAAACTGCACGCTTGGATTCAGAGATCTGTCAAGCCCCATGGATCTGAGCAACATCAAAGAAGCAAGAACAATACAGATTGCAGTAAATACTTTTAATGTTTGGGGTGAATGCAAAATCTTGAAAAATATAAGGCAACTTCAAGCTTTTGGGCAACTTTAGATGTTTTGTGGACTTGAATCCCGTGGTAAAGAATTCCCTTCTTTAAAAAGTTGGAAAGCTTCAGAATCCACTGGGGTTAGATGGCCAATAAATTTAAATAATTTAATGAGTGGTCCTTGGTATTCTCTGAGCTTGCTTGTTTTCCTGCAGACATTTCATTACCCTAACTGGTTTAGCTCAGCAGACTAAAAGCATAGTGATCAACACCAGCTGTCTGCAATTACTGTAAGTTCGAATCTCACCAGGCTCAAGGTTGACTCAGCCTTCCATCCTTTCTAAGGTAGGTTAAATGAGGACCCAGTTTGTGGGGGCAATAAGCTGACTTTGTATAAATATACAAAAGTATGAAGGCTATTGCTTAACGCATTGTAAGCCGCCCTGAGTCTCCAGAGAAGGGCAGTATATAAATCAATTTTTTAAAAAAAAACTAGATAACATCATCAGTGCTAGTAAAGAGTGATGTTTGCTGTCAGTTTATATTCTGGTGTCTTGCCTGTTTGTGTGTGGATGGGAGCGGTCTTAGGCAGGGGTGAAATCTACTTACCTTCCCTACAGGTTCGGACGTGCATGTGCCATGTCTGATTTTGGACTATCTGCGCACGTGCAAAGCCTTCTGCGCATGCTCAGAGGGTCAAAAACAGATTACTTCCTGGTTAAAACCAGGAAGTGACGTCTGGGCAGGTGGGTGGAGCCTTGTGCTGCTACCGCTACCAGTTCACCAAACCACACTCCGCCACCGCTACCAATTCGCCTGAATCGGAGTAAACCGGTAGCATTTCACGCCTGGTCTTAGGGATTCTTTGGTTGGGCTGTTTATTAATGGCTCTTTGGCAGTTTTTTGATTAGGGTGTTGCTTACTTGATTCTTGGTCTGAAGTTGATCTTGGCGTTAATCTATGCTTATCTGAGTGCTGATTACTGGTGGAGAGATGCTGGAGTCTTTAATTTAATTTGATAATTTAATTTTGAGCAACATTTGTTTCATTGACAGGGAATGGGATTGGAAAGGGATCCTCCCTCCAACTGAACCCCTTGACTCAATCTTGGCAACTTTAAGATATGTAGACCAACTTCTATATACAGAAGGCTGGCTGGGGAATTCTGGGAACTGAATTCCTTGTATCTTAAAGTTCCAAAGTTAAAAAAAAACCACTGATGTAAGAGGAATTTCTGTCCCATATTGATGGGTGGTTAATTGAGCAGAGTCTCTTAGAATGATTCCATGTTTCTTGGTACCCGTGCTCTCTACCCTTCCTTTCCCCAGTTTCCACCATTTCTCATAATATCACTCCAAGACCCCAAAAGATGTATGAATACAGCCAACCCAATTGCAAGCAACGCCAGGAGGGAGAAAGGGGGGGGGGGAAGGACACTGTCCCTTCTTCTCTTCTGTAAAAATTGGGGATTTTTCCTGATCAGGACCTTCTTTTACTATACCTTTCCTCCCCCTTCCGCTCCTTTGGACCTAACACACTCCATCGTTCATTGTCTCCCTGTTGCTGCATTGGTTGCTAAGGGGATGGTTGCCAGGAGGTGTGTAAGTCAAACAATGACTGACTCATCTTGCTCTTCCCCTCCCCAGCCAAAGGGAAACTCTCTTAAGCTGGCCTGGGCTGCAGGAGGGAACATCACAGGCTTGCAATGGATTTCCGTGACCTGTCGTACCGGGATTTGGTACTAAATCGTCCATATGTCCCTCTTAACACCTTAGAAACTAATTTCCCCACTCCGCTCTACAGGTGAGTGCCTTCAAAAGGGTGCAAGCTACTATCACATCCTGGACTTTATTTGACAGGGAGAAGCGGCTTGCTTACTGTACATGGTTTATGGCAATGTTTTCCAACTTTGGCAACTTGAAGATATGTAGACTTCAATTCCCAGAATCCATCCATCCTTCCTTCCTTCCTTCCTTCCTTCCTTCCTTCCTTCCTTCCTTCCTTCCTTCCT
>WNWU01000001.1:89455982-89492489 GCA_012654045.1 Ptyas mucosa
CCTTCCTTCCTTCCTTCCTTCCTTCCTTCCTTCCTTCCTTCCTTCCTCCCTCCCTCCCTCCCTCCCTCCCTCCCTCCCTCCCTCCCTCCCTCCTTCCTTCCTTCCTTCCTTCCTTCCTTCCTGTCAAAATAATGACAAAAATGTAAAAGAGCCAAGGTGGCGCAGTGGTTAGAGTGCAGTACTGCAGCTACTTCAGCTGACTGCTGATCAACAGATCAGCGGATCAAATCTCACCGGCTCAAGGTTGACTCAGCCTTCCATCCTTCCGAGGTGGGTAAAATGAGGACCCAGATTGTCGGGGGCAATATGCAATTTAATATACTGTCTTTGGTGTAAGCCACCCAGAGTCCTTGGAGAGTGGGCGGCATAGAAATAAAAATATGTAATAAAATGGTGGCTGCAAAAGCAATCAAAACTCCACCTCTTTATTATGTGCGTCCAGCAAAGATTGGGGCAGCCACCATTTCTGACCACACCCTTTAGAAGCACCTGATGACTACAGCTTGGTCTTTGGATCTTGCAAATTTTACAAACAATCCACCGTGCCTTTGCCCTCTGCCCAATGCTTTCCCTCCTACTTTCAAAAGGATGGTTTCGACTTTGGGGTGCAGCTTCCTACAGACATATTCCCCCCTCCAGAGGGATCTTGGCGTCCTAGTGGACAACCATTTAGATATGAGCCAGCAGTGTGCAGCAGCTGCCAAAAAAGCCAACACAGTTCTAGGCTGCATAAACAGAGGGATAGAATCAAGATCACGTGAAGAGTTAATACCACTTTATAATGCCTTGGTAAGGCCACACTTGGAATATTGCATTCAGTTTTGGTCGCCATGATGTAAAAAAGATGTGGAGACTCTAGAAAGAGTGCAGAGAAGAGCAACAAAGATGATTAGGGGACTGGAAGCTAAAACATATGAAGAACGGCTGCAGGAACTGGGTATGTCTAGTTTAATGAAAAGAAGGACTACAGGAGACATGATAGCAGTGTTCCAATATCTCAGGGGCTGCCACAAAGAAAAGGGAGTCAAGCTGTTCTCCAAAGCACCCGAGGGTAGAACAAGAAACAATGGGTGGAAACTCATCAAGGAGAGAAGCAACTTAGAACTAAGGAGAAATTTCCTGACAGTTAGAACAATTAATCAGTGGAACAACTTGCCTCCAGAAGTTGTGAATGTTTCAACACTAAAAATTTTTAAGAAGATGTTGGATAACCATTTGTCTGAAGTGGTGTAGGGTTTCCTGCCTAAGCAGGGGGTTGGACTAGAAGACCTCCAAGGTCCCTTCCAACTCTGTTATTCTATTTTAGGGCAGGGGTGTCAAACTCAAGGCCCGTGGGCCAGATCCGGTCCACGGAGCGCTTAGATCTGGCCCATGGGGCTGCCCAGGAAACAGCAAAGGTCCAGCCCACAGTGCCTCTGCCAGTGAAAACAGATCTCGGGAGCCCATTTTCGCTGGCAGAGTGCTTGGGCCACCCCAGGCACCCCCAACACGAGTGATATCAAGCTGGCCATGCCCCCTGACCACACCCACCCCGGCCCCCGAGGTCAATGCTTAGCACATTGTAAGCTGCCCTGAGTCTCCGGAGAAGGGCGGCATATAAATCAAATTAAAAAAAAAAAATCCTGATGCAGTCCTCAATGAAATCGATGTGACAGACTTGTTATAGGGGCTAAGATAGTGTGTCAGGTCAGTAAAGACATGTGCAAATCTCTCTTTCCAGATGCAGAACAACATTTTAATTCCAGATAGTGGGTTAAATGAGCTCATTTCCCCTTCCAAAGTCTCATCCTTTGAAATAAGCTTTTCTACAAAATGCGGGCCTGGAGACGTGTAGGAGATGAATGGGGATCTATAAATTTATTTCATTTTTGTCACAATTATTGCTCAGAACTGTTGATTTGGCTATTCAGATTTGAAAAGGCCAGATGAATCATTATTTTCAAGGAATAAATAACAGGTGGAACAAAAAGGAAAAAAAGTTGGCTCATTCACTTTTCAGCACGATTTTTTTCTGGAGAACCGGTAGTGGAAATTTTGAGTAGTTCGGAGAACCGGCAAATACCACCTCTGGCTGGCCCCCGAGTGAGGTGGGAATGGGGATTTTGCAGTATCCTTCCCCTGCCACACCCACCAAGCCACATCATACCCACCAAGCCACGCCCACAGAACCGGTAGTAAAAAAATTTGAACCACTGATTCACTCGTGTTCGTGACGGAAGCACCTATCATGCTTCCGGGTTGAAAGGCTTAGCTGGTAACATCACCATTGCCCGTGGGACATCTGGTTGGGAGCTCCTTTCATGTCCCTGTTAATGTACCCACGAAAGTGGTAACTATTTATCTACTTGCGATTGCTCATTTGTACTGCTAGGTTAGCAGGAGCTGGAGCAAATGACGGGAACTCACTCTTCCACATAGCAGCCCGGGTCTCAAACGCGGGCTTGCTAATCATCAACCCAGCGTCCTAAACTTGTGAGCTCACCACGGTCCCATTATAAACCATTAAATTACTCCCACAGCAAGCTTGAGGAGAGAAGCTTCTGAGTCAGAGTAGCCCTTTTAGTGCTTGGTGGCTTGGCCAATTTAGATGCCTTTGGGATGCTCACCGGAAATGGAAACCTTTCCCTCTCCTAATATTGTTTTCCTTCAGAGACTGCTGTCCTGCAACCCAGAAGGAAGACTAATTCTCAATAGACCTGTTATTTGTGGATTCATAAATTACTTTAGCTTTTGCCCATCTCAGCATCTTTTGGTGTTGAATTTCACAGATTTCATTGTGGGAAAGGTTTTATTTTGTCTGTTTTACCTCTTGCTGTCACATTCAGGAACTGACCCTTGGTTTTAAGAGAATGAGGAAAACTTCCTATTCAGGGGATCAGGGGAAGTAAAAAAAGGCAAGATGGCAACTCCAATCAACTTGTGACCAAAGTCATAAAAGGGAGTGGGTCTTCAATTGCATGGTCGTGGCATCCATCTTGACTTTTGGGGACCTGTTTCCTATGGATAATTCTGTTCCAACCCTCTTTCTTTATGCCATAAATGATTGTGTATGTCTTAATTATGAACCTTTTTTCCAGTTTAAAGCACGTTCAGTGAAAGCAAGCCACTGAAGTGCCCTGATCTTGTTAATTCATGTTAATTTAATTGATTATGCACTTATGGACTTTTCCTATTTAATTTAATTTAATTTAATTTTTTAATTTTATTTATTTATATCACACTTGTATGCTGCCCATCTCACTGAAAGTGACTCTAGGCGGCTTACATCCTTTTTCTAAATGTTTTGATCAGAACAGTTTGCAGTATTCCTGATATGAACATAGTATAGTATAGATTTGTCTAGGTGAGCAGTGTGTTGGCCCAGAGGTAGAGCTCTCACATCACTTTCAAGAGGATATGAGTTCAATCCTGGGTAGGGCAGATATTTCTCTCTCTGGGCCTAATGAGTAATTGTCTGCTGTAAACTTTGTATAGGTGTCAGGAAGGGCATCCAGCCAGTAAACTTTAGCTCTGCTCAGTCATCCTGATTCCACCTCCATGTAAGGGATTATTACCAAATGGTTAAAAAGAAAAAAATATATCTAGGTGATGGTGATGGTGAACCTATGGCACATGTGCCAGAGGTGGCATGCAGAGCCCTCTCTGCTGGCACGCACGCAGTTGCCCCAGGTCAGATCTCCGTGGCATTTCTTTCGTGAGCTTCTGTTTCCCTGCAAACGGCGAAACAGAAACTCATGAAAGAAAAAGAACTTACCTCTTGCTGTGCTGCCGGTATTGGGATGCCCCGCCTCTCACCGGCCAGTTGGTCTTCGGGTCTCTGCTGCGCATGTGAGCATGTCCATGCATGTGCGTGAACATGTTGCCGCATGCATGCATTTGCACACGCAGACACCTTTCCGTTTGGGCATGCGCACGCACACCATTTTGGCGCTCGGTGTCTAAAAGGTTCTAGCCTTTTCCAATTCAACAAATCCACTCCTTTCTCCACTCTATCTGAATATTTCCTATCTAACTATGTATTGATAGCTCTGACCCCATCAGCATGTATGGAAAGTCAAGATCTCTTTATATTTACTTCATCTGAATCACAGTTTGGTTCAACCACTGCTCCAATTTGATTGGCAAATTGATTACAGTGATAACAATTTAATAGAGATCCTTTCTTCTGAAAGAGCATTTAATGTAAGTTTAAACTAAACTGAACTTGATATCTCAATTTACTCCTGGGCATGCTGGTTACTCCAAATCCATATCCCTCTCTGTGTTTTCTTGGCCAGCCATGATGGCATTTGGGTAATAGGGGTTTTTTTTTCTTCCCCCTTTGACAGTGATCAATACCTTTCTCTGAGAGGACCCCGGAATGCCCCCGTTATAAAAGAGGGCGTCCGCTGGAAATTCACCCCTATGGGGTGGGATGCCATCCCTCAAACCTGGTACACCGGTCTGACAAACAGCCACAATCGTGATGCCTGGTACACCATCAATGAGCCCCTGGGCCGAGAGACCTACCACCGCTGGCAGAAGTCCAGTGCCAAACAGGAGAAGGCTCTACCGCCTGGTAAGTGTTTGAGGCAGGGGTAGGCAACTACAGCAATTTTAGGAGCTGTTGGACTTCAACTCCCAGAATTCCTGAGTCAGCATGGCCGGTTCAGGAATTCTGGGAGTTGAAATCCACAGGTCATAAAGTTGCCATAGTTACTCACTCCTGCCCCCCCCATCTTCTTTTAGCTCACTCTGACCAAATTGTATTATTGCTAGAATTGTTATATATTATTTTTATTTTACTACTTCTGTAAATAAGTCAAGGCGGCAAACATATCCAGCACACCTTCCCGCTTCGTTTTTCCCCATAACAACAACAACAACCCTGTGAGGTGGGTTGAGCTAAGAGAGAGTGATTGGCCCAAAGGCACCCAGCTGTATTTCATGGCTGAAATGGGACTTGAACTCACGCTCTACTGCTTTCTAACTTTAGTTGTAGCCTTAAGCACTAGACTAAACCGGCTATTATTTATTTATTTATTTATTTATTTACTTATTTATTTATTGGTTCGATTTATATGCCGCCCTTCTCTGGAGACCCAGGGCGGCTTACAATGCATTAAGCAATAGCCTTCATACTTTTGTATATATCTGCTTAGTAGGGATTTCGACCCCCCCAAGCGGTGTTCTTTTTATACAAAGTCAGTTTATTGCCCCCCACAATCCGGGTCCTCATTTTACCTACCTCGGAAGGATGGAAGACTGAGTCAACTTTGAGCCTGGTGAGGTTTGAACTCGCAGTAATTGCAGGCAGCTGGCAGCTAAGTGCTATTTAACAGCGCTTTAGTCCGCTGCTCCACCAAGGCTCCTTAATAATAGTAATTAGTTAAAGATTAATTAATATTTTCTGATCATAATAAATTATTATTTAACTAATAGTTGTGTACAGTATATTTAGCAGGAGACCTGGTGGCACAGTGGTTGGAATGCAATATTCTAAGCAAACTCTGCCCGCAGCTGGGAGTTCGATTCTGACCAACTCAAAGTTAACTCAGCCTTCCATCCTTCCGAGGACCCAGATTGCTGGGGGCAATATGCTGACTCTGTAAATCACTTAGAGGGGACTATATAGCAGAGTTCCTCAACCTTTCTGGATTGTCGGCCCGGGGATGGTGGTGGAGGAGCAGGAGCCTTTATGCACAAACGGGACCACACACATGCTGCAAATGGGACCATGAGTGCCCGCGTGACTCTCACAGTAAAGCCAGCACCTGTGTGACGCTCAAGGCGACACTAGTGCTCATGCAATGCTTGTGCACACGCAAATACGCATGTGCACTGGCCAGCCACTCATGCAGCCCGGTGGCCAAAGGCCACAGTCCAGTAGTGGCCCATGGGTTGGGGACCCTGGTGTAGGGTCTCCTCCTTGAGCAGGGAGTTAGATTAGAACAAAGTTCCCAACATTTCTGGGTTGGCGTCCCAGATGGGGGGAGGGATGCCTTTACACGCGCATGTGCACACATGAATGGGCCTGTGTGCATGTGCCCCACACAAATGAGGCCACGTGCGCAAATTGGGCCGTGAGTGTCCGTCACACTAGTGACCGTGTGACGCTTGTGGTGATGGTAGCGCGAGTGGGGGCGTACGCGCGCAAATACACACTGGCCAGCCACTCATGTGGCCCGGTGGCCAAGAGGCCACAGCCCAGTAGTGGACCCCAACCTACAGTGCTATTATATCGCTATTTAAGAGTACTGCAATATCTATTTTTGCCCATAACAACCCCAGGGGACAATTGGCCCAAAAGCTCCCAAGGAGCTTCCTTAGCTGAAGGATTACAACCAGAGTCTCTCTATCCAGAGACCTCCTGTGGTCGATGAGGGACCAGAAGCTGCACCCTCTTCTCCTCCTCCTCCTCCTCCAGCACCTTCACCCTTACACCAAAGGGTCTTTCATCCAGACCATACAAGCTGACTCCACAGTCATTTTGTGCTGCCTGCTAACATTTGTCCCAACTGAGTTCATTTGACAACTGTGATATTTGCTTAATGACCACCGCAGAAAAGGTTCTGGAATTGAGCATGGTCACATAGGGGTCAACTTTATGGCCATCATGTTCTAAGACTAAATTGTAGGGTCAGTTACAGTTGTACTTCAAGGACTACCTGTATTTGCTACTGGCCAGTAGGAGGCACTATAGTTCTTCCATATAGTGGAGTTTTCTGGCATAGAGTAGCCACCATACATTGAGGATCTTTTCTTTGCTTTAAATGCACCATATCCTAAGAAAGGAATCAATTTTAATTAATAGGTACTCTGACTTCCGATCAATAAGGAAGGTAAACAGTTTGAACGCCATTAAGCTAGGAGCTAAACAAACTGACATAGCCAATTAAAGTAGGGGTGGGGAGCCATGGCCCTTTTTTGACTTGTGGACTTCAACTCCCAGAATTCCTGAGCCAGCCATGCTGGGAGTTGAAATCCACAAGTCATAAAAGGGCCATGGTTCCCCACCAGTGGTGGGATTCAGCTGGTTCGGGCGAACCAGTAGTTAAATTGCAAGCTGGCTCTGCCCCTTCCCACCTAGTCCCTTCCAGGCATCCCCACGTGCCCCATTTTGGCTCCCAGGTAAGTGTTGGGAGGCCTCCTAGGCCCAAAATGGGCCACGGGGTGGTGCCCTCCCCCCCCCCCCGGCAGCCCATTTTCGCTCCCAGGGGTGTGCAGGAGGCCGAGTGCTGCCTGTCACACTCCCTGGCCAAGCCCACCATGGCCATGCCCACCCAGCCAGTCATTAGGGCAGAGAACCAGTTCTTAAAATTATTTGCATCCCACCACTGTTCCCTACCTCTAAAATAAAATATTTTCAGCTGTAGCAACACAATGCGAGCTCACGTCTATGCTTCTGCATTCTCTTATCCTCAGGTTACGCCCAGCGTTTGCGAGAGAGCAGCTGGTACGATCCAATCATCCCTCCTCAGTATTCGGATCCTAACACACGATGGGGTGCTTTTCTATGGAAGGATAAGAATATTCCTGGCAAAGAATATGGTAAGAAGCAGGATGGGGACGAAGGAGTGTGGGGAAAAACTCAGGCAGGTGTGGTTTCATCAGAGAACATGTAATCTAGTTCTTTTTTTAAAAAGTTTTTAATTTTTATTTCTCATACACATATTGTAAATGTACATTCTCTTATCTATAATTGATCACATATATACATATATACATATATTTCTAACGAAGTTAAATTGCGCGGCACAGCTGTTCCCTCCCTCGCTGTTCTACTTACCTTCCCAAGCTTCCTTTTTCCGTGCAAAGCGCACATTTGATGCGTACTGTGCATGCATATGCAGCGTGCTTTCGGTGATCACATCACTCCAGCGATGCACATGAAAACAAGGAAATCCACCTTAATTTTTCCCAGGCTTCTTTTTAATCACAACCTCCCTTATTCTTTTTTTCCCAGTCGTCAACCGCAACCGCTCTGCTGAGGAGCTGAAGGGAAAACCAGGTTACGTACCTCGCCTTTCTCTCCACACGCCGGTCTTCACAGCAAAAGACTACCGCACCTGGAGGATGTTCGGCCACCAGCCTTCGACCAACAACCAGTAAAGCTTCCTCAGCTGCTTGACGTGATGTGATAATCCTCCTTCGTGGTGCAAGGTGGGGATAGCATCTCCCCTTTGTGCTCAGGGCCCATATGTCCTAGGCCCAGAGCCTTGGAGTGATGTGGCATGGCAGCGTAACCCCGCAGCCTGGAACACGTGGACGTGGCCAATTTGTTGCGACAGTGCTGTAAAAGGAGGGAGCCGAGAACGCTTCGCCCTTTTACCTGTGTTTTGTTTTCTAATGAAATTGTTGGGCAGACAATTCTTCATGTACTTCTTTATACAATGCAGAAATAACCGGTGGGACTCCCTGCCGTGGAATAGCAGTAGCAGTAGCACTTAGATTTAATATACAGTTTCGTGGTGCTTTACAGCCGTCTCTAAAGCAGTTTACAGAGTCAACTTATTGTCCCCAACAAACTGGGTTCTCATTTTACCGACCTTGGAAGGCTGGAAGGCTGAATGAACCTTGAGCCAGTGAGAATCGAACTGCTGGTAGTCAGCAGAATAAGCCTACAATACTGCATTCTAACCACTGTGCCACCATGGCCCTTTAGGATGACCCCCTACTTCAATGATGTTGTGGTTTTTTTTTTTTTAAAGAAAGAACTAAGGAAAGATAGAAGAGATAAAAGCAAATGACACCTGAGGTGATATAATTGTGGTCGAAAAATGCCAAATAGAGGGCCTTTACAACTCCCTTTTGAGAAAATCATGGGAAGTAAGCCTGTGCATAAAATGAATGCAGGTTGGGATAATTAAGACATTTTCAATAACTCACCTTAATTGGTAGTGTTCTTAAGGACGGCCTGGGAGCCATCTGTTGGGGAAGCGTTAATTAAGATTCTTGTGCGGAACGTGGGCTGGCAGTTGGACTTTCTAGGACGTCAACTCTATGATTCAGTGACTCTTGGCTACATTCCCTTACCTTTTAGATAAGCGCTCAACATACTGTACAATGCCAAGAGAAATAATTATGCACCTTCCCCCACACTAATAGACATATAAAATAGCTGAAATCTCAGTCAACGCTCATAATGTTTGCATTGGGATCCCCAGAGAATGCCGAACTCTGTGACAGCTTAATATCTAGTAATAGTTTGGTATTAGTAATTGGTATGAAAATAATGCAAAGTTGGTGACCCATTTTAAGGCTGGTTTGGTGTTTTGAATGGATTGAGATGGGTTTTACCCATTGTGGTTCTTTTAAGCATCTTAATCTACCCATTTTACCAATCTTAATATTCCTAATGGAACTGATTTTTTTTAACTTTTGGCAGTTTTTAGGAGGAAAATAGTTTGACACCATTTAGATTTTTTTTGGTTCTTTAAGGGTTCTTTAAAACTTAAGCAAGAATCATGAGGGCTGAAAATCACTAGTAAGAATCATGGTATTTACAGTTTGCAGTAGATTCGCAAAGGAAGTCTGCTCTAAACCTTTTAATGCTCGCTAATTAATATTACCCCTTTCACACATCTGACTCACTTGACTTTCTTCAGCAAGTTTTTTTCAGATCAAGGATTGCAATCCTGATTAAAACTGTACCAAGAGCTATTCTTTGTTAAGTGGATGGAGCCAGATAAAGAAGGACAAAATAAGAAATGGATAATAATCAACACTAAAATGATCACTCTTCTTTTGTTGTGGTCCTTACTACAAAGTTATATGCACAATTCCACTTGATCTATAACAGGGTTTTTCAAATTTGGTAACTTAAAAGATGTGTGGACTTCAACTCCCAGAATTCTCCATCCAAGCTGGGGAATTCTGGGAGTTGGAAGTCCACACACCTTAAAGTTACAAAAGTTTAAAAAAATACTGATCCATTCGTATTTCATATTTATTATTTTATATGTTAAAATGATTGGCACTTTATCTCTCTGCCTGAAAATGTATGTGTCTTAAGAGTAATTCTAAGCCACATTGAGATTTAAAGGGGAAAAAAAAAAGAAATATACCAGTATTGACTTCGGCTGCACAATATAGACATTGATGTAAAATGAGAGAAATAACATGCATTAAGGGTGTCGATCTAGTTTGTTTAACATAATGCTATTCACGCAATGTATTCCAGCAAGTTTAATAAAAGAGAAATGCTACTTTGCATTATAAATAACTGGATTTAATTTATGCCCAAACGGCTGATATTTTAAAAATAAGATATATGTCATGAGTCAAAGTCCAATTTGTCCCTGAAAATGCTGCTTTTGGGTGTGGGGGAAGGGCAGACAGAGAAGGGGAGAGGGGAAAATCCTTGGTGTTTTAAAACAATCTTTAACAGATTTTTCAACTGAACGTAGAACTCAAGAGGTCCATATCAGGAACACAGCCATTCTTCTCCATCTGAAATGCCAGCGGGTTACCTCAAGCAGGATTTGAAGGACCAGCCCTTTCCCTGCTCAGCTCTTAACAGTTTCTACTTTGTGGTAGATCACGTTTGAACATAGAGACTTCACAGTTGCTTTCTTTAAACATTAATAACACCCCAACATTCTGAACTTTGGAGGTAGAGTCAACAGTAAAGATGTCGGTGAAAGCATAAGCCTCTTAAGCCACCCACTTAGGCTGGTTACAAAAATATTACGTGGGTGCAAGATGATAAAACATACCTTCCCTGGCCTTTAAAAAAAAAAGAGGAAGGGGGAAAGATAGGGTTTTTTTTCCCCACACAAAAACTAAAAGAGAGGTGCTTCACTTTCCCCATCTTCTTTTACATGGAAATGTTAGGAGTAAAAAAGTTACTAAATTTTGGCTTCTCAAGGCACACGATAGATCCATGGCGGGTCAGTCTCCAAATCTTGCATGGCACCCTTTAAAAGTTATCTTTCTATATTCTCTACTTCTTGAGAGAGACCTTCCCCCTCTATTTCCAGAGAAGCTGGGGGGGAAAATAACCTCGAACAAATTCAATGTTGTAAGTTCTTGCGTGGTTGAGCTTGACGATTGAGGACTGAGGAAAATTCTGTTTCTCCTTTAAGTTGTGATCAGCAAAAAACAACAGTCACAGAAATGTCAGTTTCAGCATCACCTAGCATAAATGCCTGGAGCACGATTATTCCTCAGCTTTGCTTATATCTAAATGGAAGAAAAAAATAAAAATGTAAGAAGAACAGATACTAAAGGCCAGCTCAACAGGTGTGATGAGATCTTTTAGACCACGGGTAACATACTGCGTCAAGTGATAAAGACTTTTTAAAAATTCTTATGTTCATATGACAGACATCCAGGATAGGACGGCGATATCAAATATTATGCATGGAAAATATTACATAGGTGGAAGGTGATAAAAAGAAGTCCCTGGCCTTTAAAAAAAAGTCAAAGGAAGGAGAAAGGCTAGGTGTACTTATGACGGTTGCGATGTCCCGGGGTCAAGTGATCCCCTTTTGCGACCTTCGGACAAGCAAAAGTCAACGGGGGAGCCATATTCACTTAACAACCGGGTTACTGACTTCGTGATTCACTTAACAACTGTGGCAAGAAAAACCGTAAAATGGGGCAAAACTCACTTAACTAATGTTTCACTGAACAACAGAAATTTTGGGCCCAATTGCCGTTGTAAGTTGAGGATCACCTGTATATCTGAAATTTTTGTTTGCTGAACTAAATAGTCCCAGATATTTGGGTCTAAATGAAGCTATCTCAGACTAATTGCCAAGGTTAATTAACTGGGTTAGGAGATTTGCGCAATGCAATAATCGCATTTGACTCATTTAAATATATTGTGTAAATAAATTCAGGTCAGTTCTACCACAGATGAGCACAGAATGAAATGAACTCTCAGGCATTAAATGCACAACGCAAGCCATTTTTTCTACTGTCCAAAACCAGATTGACGTTACGCTTTTAGCCCTCCATCGCAAACCATCATCAACAGCACTAAATGAATCTTCACACTTTGTTGTTGTTGTTTTATTTTGGGGGTATGTGATTAAAGGAAGGAGGAAAAGAAGTAGCCGCATCCTTTGAATGTTGCAATTATTGCCCCAAGGAATTATTGCCCCAGGAGAACATGTCTAGACACACTTGGGCATCGGGCATTAAGAAAAGAAACGGAGCTACTGAGACGCTGAGAGATTGAGCCAACAGTTGGCACTATCCAACTCAAAGCAAGAGCAATAGCATTCAAACAACCAGAAGCAACGTGGAGTTTGTAAGCTCTTTGTTTAACAACCCAAATATAAATAAATATTTTTTTTCCTTCTAAGCCACTATGTGAAATCGACTTCCCCAAGGAGCAGTAAGACATTTCTACATGGAAAGGTTCTTCCTTGTGGTGCCACTCAAAAGTCACTGCTGGATGTATTTGCTATATCTGCTTCGTGAAAGTGCCCATAGATTATTCCTTTGGTCCTTTTTCACTTCTCTGAAGATTTCATCAACTCCATCCAACCACAAGTTACTCGATGTTCTCCTTTGTCCCTACCCACGTTCCTTTTCTTCATGTAATTGGTTTGCAACCTAACTATCATTCATTATCTCTAGATGACCTAACCCTCTCAACATATTTCTTTAATGCTGGTCATTCCCTTTGGTATATAGCCGTGATGGCGAACCTATGGCACGGGTGCCACAGGTGGCACGCGGAGCCATATCGATGGGCACGCGAGCTCAGCTCTGGCACACATGCGTACACCAGCCAGCTGATTTTCAGGCCTTCTGAGCCCACCAGAAGTCAGAAAACACACTGTTTCCGGCCTCCAGAGGGCCTCTGGGGGTGGGTGGGGAAGGCCGTTTTTGCCCTCCCCAGGCCCCTAGAAAGGCTCTGGAGCCTGGGGAGAGCAAAAAACGGGCCCACCGTGCCATCGCGTGCCAAAAGCAGGGGGGGGCAGGGCACATAGAATTATGGATGTGGGCACGCGTGCGTGTGACCCCACCGCGCTCCCCCCACTTTTGGCACGCGATGACAAAAAGGTTAGCCATCACTGGTATATAGTCTATATTAATTGAGCAGCCGCTTATTCTTTTCTCTTGTTTTCATCTCACATGTACTTAACCTCTTTATTTCCACAGCATTCAACTTCTTCCCTGCCACCCAAACATAAACAGTACTCAAAAAGTGAATTATGGAGTCCTTAAATGTCTATGGAGATTCTCACATCATCCAGGTCATGGTTGTCCCAAAGGTGCTTTTTTCAGGAGGCAACTGGACTTTCTGGTTTTTCTTTGAAGACGTTTCACTTCTCATCCAAGAAGCTTCTTCAGTTCTGACTGGATGGTGGGGAATGAAAGGATTTATACTCCTCGTAGATAGCTGGACATCTAACGACAGTTAACCACTCGCTAAAAGAATGCAAATGTCCAGCTGTCTGCAAGGAGTATAAATCCTTCCATTCCCCACCATCCAGTCAGAGCTTAACTAGGTAACTTGATCAATACCCTGTAAGCAAAATAACCAAGGTCAGAGAGCACCAAGAACTCCATGGTTCAACCCTGAGCTACAAATATTCTCTGCTAAAATGAACTTCAGGTAGTCCTCGACTTACAACCATTGGTTTAGTGACTATTCGAAGTTACAATGCACTGAAAAAAGTCACTCATGACTGCTTTTCACACTTATAACCATTGCAACATCCCCATGGTCATGTGATCAAAATTTGGGCCCTTGGCAACTGCATGTATTTATGATGGTGACAGTATCGTGGGGTCACTTGATCACTTTCTGGGACCTTCTGACAAGTAAAGTCAATGGGGGAAACCAGATTCACTTAACAACCGTGTTAGTAGCTTAACAACTGCAGTGATACACTTAACAACTGTGGAAAGAAAGTGGGTATGACCAGTGGTGGGATTCAACCAGTTTGCACCTATTTGGAAGAACCGGTTGTTAACTTTCTAAGCAGTTCAAAGAACCGGTTATTGGAAGAAATCTTATTTTGTTTTTTTCCACTTTACAGGGCTAATCCTGTAAGGAAGGCAGGAAGGAAACATTCTGGTGGTGTTTCTACCCTAATCTTTATTGCCCTGCTTACAGAAACTGCCTCTCTGCTTAACCCTTGTTACATTGTAACAGCTAAGGCGAAGCGCCCATTCACTTGAGTGACGTTGAGTTGGCCACGCCCACACGATCACATGACCATCGAGCTATGCCCACCCAGCTGGTCTTTAGGGCAGAGAACCGGTTGTTAAATTATTTGAATCCCACCAGTGGCTATGACCCATACAAATGGGTCAAAACTCACTTAACAACTGTCTTGCTAAGCAATGAAAATCTGGGGTTTAATTATGGTCGTAAACCAAGGACTACCTGTATATAACTGTTCTCCCTCCTCAATCTCAGTACCCATCCCACCCTGCCCCTAGCCCAGTATTTTGTTATTTCTGCAAGAAAGACTCGGTAGAAAAGGGAGGCTCTTCTACATTCAGGAGAAAAGCTTCTACATGACCAGGTAAGCTCACTTCCCAAGAAGGGGTGGATTGGCTACAGGTTTTGCCAAACATCTTTGGTGCACTCTATTATCTTTTAATCTTTCCACCATCTACCTGTTAATGCTTGTAAAACTGTAGACATTGCCTGAAGGCACGTGACCTACACATAGGCACCCAAGAGTCTTATATGGATTTTGAACCTTCCTATTTATGTCAAGCCCAACAGTGGGGACTTAAAAGAACCGAGATGCTTTAGCAAGCTAGGTGAAGTAGAATAAAACTCGGGCTCATTTCCTGAAACAGCCAAACTCTTGCAGGTTGAGGTTGTGGCTTGGATGTTCTTCCCAGATAAATAGTGCAGCTGTCGACTGGGAGAAGGTGGCATGAGTTCAACCAAAACCAGCAAGTGGTACGGGCGCGAACAGATCCTTTTGCACAAAAGTCAGATTGCATAAGAATCAGCCTTGGCATTCTTTCTCTCTGATGCAATTCTGCCTTCAGGTAGTTGGTGAAGATGGTAACCTAAGCCTTTCTTGTTCCAGATTTTCTATTTTTGCCGCGCAGGTTGAGAAAGGCTCACTTCGAAAGCACCTTTTCAAACCTACACGTATTTCCGAAAAAAGCCGCAATACAGTAATGGCTGTTGGTATTTTGTATTCTGATCTTGTAGAGCGGTATTTCTCAGCTTTAATAACTTTTAAGGCAGGGGTGTCAAACTCAAGGCCAAGGGGCCGGATCTGGCCTGTGGGGCCACCCTGGAAACAGTGAAGGACCGGCTCGCGGTGCCTCTGCCAGTGAAAATGGAGCTCGGGAGGGCCATGTGAGGCTCTCCTGAACTCCATTTTCACTGGCAGAGGGTTGCCGGAGGCCGTCACAGCCAAAAACGGAGCTCAGGAGCCTGTTTTCACTGGCAGAGCGCTCCGTCCACCACAGGCGCCCCCGACACAAGTGATGTCAAGCTTGCCATGCCCACCCTGGCTACACCCACCCCGGCCCCCCGAGGTCAAACACAACTCTGATGTGACCAGGAAGGCTTATCCATCCTGTGGAGTTGATTTCATGGTCTGGTTTATCTAGTGAGGCCAACAGATAAATATTCTCCTAAACATTTACACGTTAGCTGTCATTTGGGTATAAACTCTTTAAATCACTTGCAAAAACTCCAGCCACATAATCCTACCACATACACACATCCGAATTGCTCCCAAGGTTTTAGGCTGATTTAAAGCACAGAAAAATCATTAAATCCATGGGAAGTGATCTAATTAACCATTCACCAATGAATGCGACTTCATTTAAGAAACATTTAAATGTACGTAACTTTTTTTGTAGTCTGGTCCTTGATCGCAAAACAATTGTATACTTCTCGGGTATCCAAGAGGAAGGAGGCTGAAAAAAATTCGAGATAGCGACCGCAACTACATAATCAAAGGCCTCCTCCTTTTAATATATATATATATATATATATATATATATATATATATATATATATATATATATATATTTATATGCCACCCTTCTCCAGAGACTCAGGGCGGCTTACAATGCGTTAAGCAATAGCCTTCATACTTTTGTATATTTTATACAAAGTCAGCTTATTGCCCCCACAATTGGGTCCTCATTTTACCTACCTTAGAAAGGATGGAAGGCTGAGTCAACCTTGAGCCTGGTGAGAATTGAACTCACAGTAATTGCAGGCAGCTGGATGTTAAATGCTGCCTTAGTAGGAGGCATTATTTATTTATTTATTTATTTTATTTATTTGAATTTTTATACCGCCTTTCTCCTTCCGGACTCAGGGTGGTGAACAGCCAACTAAAACAACTGTATATAAAAGTTAAAATGAATTTAAAATAATTTATAAAAATTTGGCCCATAATTTAAAACGATTCAGTTAAAATCCATATTAAACATTTAAAACCCAGATGGAGTCAGGCCAGCCCAGCTAGCTGAATAAAGTTGGTTTTAAGTGCCCAACGAAAAGTCGGGAGGTCTGGGATCACTCGTATCTCTGGGGGTAGATT
This sequence comes from Ptyas mucosa, assembly GCA_012654045.1. Lineage (NCBI taxonomy): Eukaryota > Metazoa > Chordata > Lepidosauria > Squamata > Colubridae > Ptyas > Ptyas mucosa. The sequence continues at coordinate 89,472,461 of WNWU01000001.1, forward strand.
GTTCCAGAGGATGGGCGCCACCACAGAGAAGGTCCTCCCCCTGGGGGGTCGCCAGCCGACATTGTCTGGTGGACGGCACCCTGAGGAGGCCCTCTCTGTGGGAGCGAACTGGCAGGTGGGAGGCAATTGGTGGCAGAAGGCGGTCCCGTAGATGCCCCAGTCCTAAGCCATGGAGCACTTTAAAGGTGGTTACCAACACCTTGAAGCGCACCCGAAAGTCCACTGGAAGCCAATGCAGCTCACGCAGGAGAGGTGTCACATGGGAGCGCCCCGTCGCTCCCATAATCCCCCGCGCGGCCGCATTCTGCACCAGTTGGAGCCTCTGGGTGCACCCCAGGGGGAGTCCCATGTAGAGAGCGTTACAGTAGTCCAGACGAGAAGTGACGAGTGCTTGAGTGACTGTGCGTAGGGAGTCCCGCTCTAGAAAGGGCCTCCTACGCCACTCAGGCTCCTTTGCATGTATCATACAAAAGGAGAGGGCATTAGTCAGGCAGTCACAGCTGCCATCTTAACTTTTTTGAACCCCACCTACTCCCTTATGGATACATCTGATGCCCATTTTTGACAGAATTAATGTTATAATATATTAACTCTCTGCTTCTGCTAGAATAGCATTGCTAAGTATTGGAGTGCAGACCCATTTCTGATGCGGCCGGGGGTGGGTTCTACTTACCTTTACTATCGGTTTGCAATGGGATCGTCCACGCGCCTTGCTTCTGCGCATGTGCAGAAGCTTATGCGCATGCACAGATCGCTGATGACAACATCCGGGGCAGTGGGCGGGTCCTCCCGCCGGTTTTACTACCGGTTCTTGCGAACCCCTCCGAACCGGGGGCAACCCACCACTGGATGCGGCCCTCTAGATGTTGTTAAAAACCAGTTTCCAAGAACTTAAACTGGCATCTTTAGTGCTGAGGAATGTTAAGAGTTGAAGTTTAGAATTATGCCTACATTCAGCACTGGGAAAAAGTTGAGGGCTTCAATGGGACTTACTTCTGTGTATACAAGGTAGTCTTCAACTTACAACTGGAATGGGATAACTTCCCGCAGGACAACTTGCTGTGCCCAACTCGCCATGGGACAATTCAACAAATACAAAAATTAAGTTATCGTATTTTTCGGAGTATAAGATGCACCGGACTATAAGATGCACTTACCTTTTTTGGTGAGGAAAACAAGAAAAAGAAATCTGCCTCTGCCTCCCAGCAATTTTGCCTCATTGCAGCAAACAGCCAACAGGCTGCTTTACTTTCATTTTCGTTTTCAGCATAGCTTGATTAGCACAAGGGGGAAAAAAAACCTGCTCCAGCAATTTACCTCTTTGCAGCAAGCAGCAGAGCCCTGCACAAAACAGCTGAGAGCAAAACAGCTGAGAATCGGGAGGCCAATCCAATCAACTTGTGCTAATTAGACTGTGCTGAAGCTGAAAGGAGCTGTTTCTTCTTGCTGTTTGTGGCAAGGAGGTAATTGCTGGGAGGCAGAGGCCAAAGGGTGGGGGCCAGTGGGTGGGCGGGGATACACTCAGTGTATAAGACACACCTAAATTTTCACCCCCTTTTAGGGGGGGAAAAGGTGCGTCTTATACTCCGAAAAATACAGTAATTTTGATGGAACCATAACCATCAATAAAATAAAAACGTCAATCCGGAAATACAAGTTACAATAATTTTGATGAAAACGTGGTCACCAATAATAAAAGTAATTGAATTGTCCCACGGTGAGTTGTCTTGCGGCAACGTGGCCATGGTAAGTTGGCCGTGGCCAGTTGGGTATGGCCAGTTGTCTTAGGCCCCTTACAACCACAATTGAGATCAGAGTTTCCATTGCTAAGCCAGGAGGTTGTTAAGTGAGCCACACCTGATTTTACAACCTTTTCTGTTCATGGTTGTTAATTGAATAACTGCAACTGCTAAGTGAACCTGGCTATCGATAAATCTGGATTCCCCCATTGACTTTGCTTGTCAGAAGCCAGCTGGGAGGGTCACGAGTGGCAATCAGATGGCCCGAGAGATGCTGCCAGCTGTGGTAAATACAGGCTGGTTGCCAAGTGCCTGAAATTTAATCACACGATCATGGGGATGCTGCCACAGTCGTAAGTGCAAGGACTGGTCATAACTATTTTTTTTTTATGTGTAAAAAAAATTGTAACTTGGAATGGTTGCTAAACAAATGATTTCAAATTGAGGGTTGCCTGTAATTGCCTCAGATTTGAATTTTTGAAGTTTTTTATTTTTATATTTAAACAAACAATACATCATAATTGCCTCAGGTTTGAAGGAGGAATTGGAGTAGGGACCCAGTGGACAAGAAACTTTTAACAAGAGGAATGACTTAAGGATAAAGATTGTTCTTATGTGGCAGATGGAGGTTGTTAGAGAGGGGCACATTTCAAAATGAGAGAGGATGGTTTTGCTCTCCTGTGCCAAGTTTATGAAATACGGAGACTGTCTTCATGCCAGGCTATCTTAATCTCTCCTTGTCACACAAACCGGAGGAGAAAACGCCTCTCTGTCGGTAGTTATATAACAAGACAAGAGTGAGCTGAAGGTGACAGAAACTACATTGAAGGTGGCTAAGAGAAGGTATTACCACCCACACCACTCATGGGGATCCGATTTCTTTAAAGGAAGAATTAAGACAGTGAATTCTTCCTTCAAGGAAGTAAGAAAATTTTCCTTGAAGTAACCACTCAACAATTAGAAGAATGCATAGCAAGCAGTAGCAGCGTCTTTCTGTTAACACAAAAGAGCAATTTCAGAACGGCTTCTGGGATCGTAGACAATACAGGCAGTCCTCGACTTACAACCATTGGTTTAGTGACCGTTTTAAATTACGAATTTTACAAAGTGACGTATGATTGTGGGGTTTTTTTACACTTAGAACTCTTGCAGCATCTCCAGCGGTCATGTGATTAAAATTCAAATGCTCGGCAACTGGCATTTTTTTTAATGAAGGCTGCAGTGTCCCTGGTCACGTGATCACCTTTTGCGACCTTCTGACAAGCGAAGTCAATGGGGAAGGCAGATTCACTTAACAACCATGCTGCTAACTTAACAACTGCAGGGATTCACTGAACAACTGTGGCGAGAATGGTCGTAAAATGAGGCAAAACTCACTTAACAACCGTCTCGCTTAGCAACAGAGATGTTGGGCTCAATAATGACTGTAAGTCAAGGACTACCTGCACACACAAATTCAGAAACTCAGAATCACTCGGTATATAAACAAACATTATTTAGGCGGGTCTTGAAGGATCTGTGTGATGACCCAGGACAAGGCACGAAGGCCACACAGCCAGCTGAGAGTTCAAACTTCCCTTTAATGCTCCAACTTTCCCCCAAACACTCCCATATTCATGGCCCGTCCCAGAGCAAAACACTCATACCCACACACAGCAGCCTCTGGCTGCGAGCAGCCCAGCAAAGCAAAGGAACAGGGAAATGAATCCACGAAGCAAGGGACAAGGATTGAGTCCACGAAGCAATGAAGAAGGCAAGCAGTCCTGCAAACGCCAGACGTTTGCAACGGCACACAAAACTCCACTTTCCCGACAAAAGAGCCTTGGTAGTACAGTGGTTTAAAGCACCCTGTTATTAATACCAGCTGCCTGCAATTATTGCAGGTTCGAATCTCACCAGGCTCAAGGTTGACTCAGCCTTCCATCCTTTCTAAGGTAGGTAAATTGAGGACCCAGTTTGTGGGGGCAATAAGCTGACTTAGTATAAATATACAAAAGTATGAAGGCTATTGCTTAGTGAATTGTAAGCCGCCCTGAGTCTCCGGAGAAGGGCGGCATATAAATCAAATTTAAAAAAATAATAATAATGTCCCTCCCCACAGCATCTCCTTAAATCTCAGTCCCCAGGTGTGCCTTATGAAGAGGGCGGGGCACTCTTTTCTCAAGTCCTCAGGTTGGCCTGCACTGTTCCCGCCTTCTCTCCACTCTCCATGCTCGGGAATCAGGAGCGGTCCTTGCTCATTGCAAGGAGCTCCGTAGCTCCTTATTTCCACTGCTTGCCCTCTCTGTCATCCTGCCCCCCTTCCTCCCTGCTAACAAGCCATCCCAATCCTGAGGGGCCCTTAGCTGCCTTGTCCTGCTCCTCCCCACATTCCTCTGAAGCCAAAGATGGGAGCATGACAATCTGTTGAAGGTAATCACTGATGTGGCAGCTGTAAATTTATCGGAGGAGCACGAATGTTATTCCTGGCTTGAAACTAGAGACAATTTGGCAAATTATAAACCAGTAGATTGGGCGTCTACACTAGATGAGGATATTTGTGAACATTTATAAAGGAGCTCAGCAATTAACAAGGGCCAACATGGGTTTGTCACAAACAAGTTATGCCAGATTAAATTTATCTCCCTTTTTGAAATAGTATTAGCTTAATAGGGAGAATGCTTGATTTCAGCAAAGCATTTAACAAAGTGTCTCGTGATGCTTTGGTGAATAAAATGGTAAAATATAGGCTAGAGGCTCCTACTGATTCATAACTGGCTAATGACCACACCCAGAGAGTCAGTACAAATGCTTCCACATCAGATTGGAAACCAGTTAAGAAAGATGCCACAGGACTCTGTCTTAGCTTCCAACATACTTGCTAATGATCTGAATAATGGGATTAAGAGGATGATTATTTAGAGATGACACAAAACTAGGAGTGGCTGCCATTTTAGAAAGCTCAGAAAGATCTAGATGGGATTGAACTGTGGGACAAAATGAACAGGATGAAATTTAATTGAGAGAAATGTTGGAAAGTTGTATCTTACGATTTATGATGAATATATTTATGAGCATGAGCATGATTTGTAACTTGTTGCTTGTATGTACAGTGAGAACTTATGCACCGGAGACAAATCCCTGGTGTATCCAATCACATTTGATCAATAAAGAATTCTATTCTATTCTAAAAAGAAAAGGTCAGGTAATCTAATCAAAAAGTAAAGTAAACTAATCAAGGAGAGAAGCAACCAAGATCTAAGGAGAAAGTATCTAATCAAGGAGAGAAGCAACCTAGATGTCAACCCTGGAGCCATCTTTGAGCATCTTCAGGTTGCCACAGTGAGGCTGGATGGAGCTGTGGGAAAGGGAGGAGGGAATAGAGATAGCTGGGGGAATATGTAGCCAAAATAACATTCTTTCTTCTGGGAACCAAGGACACTCTCGCCAACACCTGGAGGGGCGTGGATGGGAGGCATCCGGGATGGAGAGAGAGAGGCCTGATCTGGATGGGGAAAACCCGAGGAACTTCAGATTCGGGTTTTCACCAGCTGTGCCAATATGACATGAGGAACCCTGCCTTGGAATTTTGATTTCATATGGGCTGTTACTTGGAACCCTGACACTAGATCTAAGGAAATCTAACGAGAACAGTGAGAACTATTAACCAATGGGACAATTTGCCTTCAGAAATTGTGGGAGCTCCATCACTGGAGTTTTTAAAGGGATTGGACAGCCATATGTCTGAAATGGTATAGGGCCGTGATGGTGAACCTATGGCAAGTGTGCCACAGGTAGCATGTGGAGCCATATCAATGGGCACGTGAACTCAGCTGATTTTGGGGCCTTCTGGGCCTACCGGAAGTAGCGAAACAGACTGTTTCCTGCCTCCGTAGGGCCTGGGCTGGGTGGGGAAGGCCCATTTTTTGCTCTCTCCAGGTTCCAGAGCCTCTCTAGGAGCCTGGGGAGGGCAAAAAGAGCCTTCCCCATCCCCCTGGAGGCCCTCCGGAGGTCGGAAATGGCCTGTTTGCCGACTTCTGGTCCCTTCTGGAGCCTGGGGAGAGCAAAAAACGGGTCTACTGGGCCCAACGTGCCATTGCATGCCAAAAGCGGGGGGAGCGGGGGGAGTCGTGAACACATGGGTGGGGGGCGGGGCGCATAGAATTATGGATGTGGGCACGTGCACATGCTCCCCCCGCTTTTGGCACGCAATGGTAAAAAGGTTACCATCACTGGTATAGGGTCTCCTGCTTGAACAGGAGGCTGATCTGGAAGACCTCCAAAGTCCCTTCCAGCTCTATTCTGATTCTGTCGCCATCATCTCTGCTGCCGGTCCGTGGAGCCAGGAAGGTTGGGGAGCTGCTGCTGTATACGACATTGTCTAACTCTGTTCAAATTAAGAAACAAAACACTCACTGATGCTGAAGGTCCAGTTCAGGCCAAGCCCCCATGGAAATCAACTGTTCTTCCAGCTGGATGATACGCAGACCAATGTAGCCCGAAGAACAAAGTAGGAGAACGACCCTACAGGAGATGCAGATAAAGCTTATTTAAAAATCAGCACTGGGAAAAGAAGTAACATCTGAGACGATTCCTAGTTTAGCCCTGAAAGCTGTAGTACTAAAGAGGTACAAGATCCAGACCCCATAATAGGTTGAGTAACAGTGACCAGAGTAAATTGGTTTTAGCCTTCCATTTAATTATCTTCATTTTAATCACGTATTCCTTTTTAAAACTTTTTTATTATATCGTTAGCCGTCCATAGTGAGCCACAGTAGCGCAGTGGTTAGGGTGCAGTACTGCAGGCTACTTCTGCTGACTGCCGGCTGCCTGCAACTTGGCAGTTCAAATCTCACCAGGCTCAAGGTTGACTCAGCCTTCCATCCTTTCAAGGTGGGTAAAATGAAGACCCCAATTGTTGGGGGCAATAGGCTGACTCTGTAAACCGCTTAGAGAGGGCTGTAAAGCACTGTGGTATATTAAGTCTAAGTGCTATTGCTATTGTCCAGTCACTGCAACAGTGAAAAGGGTGGCATAAAACAAATTTTAAAAAATTGAACCATTTTCCTTTATTCCTTTACCCCGAATTCTGATTTTAAAAAATAAAAATCGGATTATCAGGTAATCTGTTCTTACCGTGTTTCCCCGAAAATAAGACCCTGTCTTATATTTTTTTGAACCCTGAAATAAGCACTTGGCTTTATTGCCATGCGCTCAAAAGCCCGATTGGGCTTATTATCAGGGGATGTCTTATTTGGGGAAAACAGGGTACTGCATTCCAGAGACCAGTTGTAAATAGCAGAGAAACAGATTCCATCTAAATGTTACAAAGTGCTTCCTAGTTGTATAACAGTTCAACAGTTGAACCAATTAAGCCATAAGGCAGAGAAGAGCTTTTCTTTGCTGGATGTTCAGAAAGAGGTTAGGCAGTTTTCTATCTGAAAATTTGGATTTCTCCACCAAGAAGATGGTTTGGACTAGATGGCCCTGATAGCATAATTTTCAAACAGCAGGGTTTTAAGGTTGACTCACAAAAAGACGTAGATGGTTATAACTGTGTTGAAACGGCACAGTGAAGTCCTCCGGTTTGCAACTGACTTCGTTGTCTGCCCTGCCTCTGCCAAAGGAAAGTTCAACACACTTCATTACAAGATGGTGACAAAGATAACCAGATCCTTGTTTGTTACACAATAGGATGATTGGGAAATTTTACTTAGTTTTGGAAGACAACAACACCCAGCAAATGGGTTGCAAAGAGCATCTCAAGGAACAGAGCTAAATACCACAAGATGAATTAATTTACCAAAGCACATAAGTGTCAACGTTCCAGAAAAAAACCCCAACTCCAAGTAAAAACTCTGAAGCAAGCATTTTTTTCAAAGTTCTATTTACTAGAATAGGTAAACTGGCACATCTGGGAAAACCCGAATCTGAGAGGTCCGGGTTTTCCGTCAGTAAATGAAAATCCCCAAAACCACCCCCTCACTCCTCAGTTGATCACATGCTCCAATCAATGTCTGTCCCATCTCGAGACAGCACTCCAACCACTCCTTCTCCAGATGCAGGATCAGCCTGACCTTACCGACAGGAAGAATGCTATTATGTTTACGGACAACCCCTCTACTAAATCCCCCCTCCTACTTTCCCACATGTGAGAAGGTGGCAGCATGGAGGCTTCCGGCCTAATATGGCTTCCAAAGCTGACAATAGGTAGTCCTCAATTAATAATCATTTGTTTAGCCACCATTCATAGTTACAACAGCTCTGAAAAAAGTGACTTATGACCAGTCCTTGCACTTACAACCATGGTTGTGTTTCCACGGTCATGTGGACAAAATTTGTGTGCTTTGCAACCAACACGTGTTTACAGTTGTTACAGTCTCCTTGTTGTGGCCTGCCAGCGGCCTGCGTGGATTGTTGCTGATACCGACGAGGAGGCTGGTGTGTTGTCGCGCCAGCAGCCTGTACAGCTGGCGCTCAAGTCGGACAGCGAGGAGGCTGAAGAAGATGTGGTGCCAGAGGCAGGGATTCAGTCAGGGCCTTCAGAACCTCCAGAGGCTCCTTTAAGTGAAGAGGATGAAGTGGAGGAGCCTCTTCTCAAGGCTCTGCTTTGGCAGAGCTGCCAAAAGGCAGGAGCGGTTACTCAGGAGGTGATCTCCTCGAGAATAAAGCTTGGGGCTAATTGGCCACTCCCTTAGCCTATTTAAGTTTGCACACAGCTTGTAAAAAGCTGCAGGAAACAACGTGTGTTCGTCCGTTCGTTTGCTGATCATTGAGTTTGAATTTACTCTGCAAACCTGGTTTCTGGGCTTTCTGCCAACTCTAGTAAGACTCTATCTTATCTGTGGAATTTCTGGCAGGTTGTTAAGAACGTTTTATTAACAGCCTGCATTTGCAAAAGACTGTGTTTTGAAGTAAACTGAATTTTGTTCCGAGTTTGTGTGTGCTACGTTCTTTGGGATCCGTAGCTAGGGCAAAACACTCCTGGGCCATGTGATCCCTTACTTGCGACTTCCCAGCCAGCTCTGACAAAGTCAACAGGAGAAGCCAGATTCACTTAGTGACCTCATGATTCCCTTAACAATTGCACGGATTTGCGTAACTGTAACAAAAAGGTTGTAAAATCAAGCGTGGCTCCTTTAACAACCACCTTGCTTAGCAACGGAAATTCTGGTCCCAATTCTGGTCATAAGTCAAGGACTACCTGTTATCTACAGAATTGTTCCAGTTTGCAGATCTTCTGCTATTACTACGGTGATCTAAAGGCAGTCAGCATTTTTCCTCCACTGTTGTTATTGTTCAATTGGGGAGAAACTTGTTCACTTGATGGCAGCTGAGATCCCTTTTTTACAGCGCTGCATCTGCCAAGATCTGTGGCTGAAATTCCACCCTGTTTCCCCAAAAATAAGACATCCCCTGATAATAAGCCCAATCGGGCTTTTGAGCGCATGCACTAAAATAAGCCTCCCCCTGAAAATAAACCACCACCCCCAAAAATATTTAAACGCAGAGCTGAAAATCAGGTAAGTATTACTGCAAGTTCAAATCCCACCAGGCTCAAGGTTGACTCAGCCTTCCATCCTTTCTAAGGTAGGTGAAATGAGGACCCAGATTGTGGGGTCAATAAGCTGACTTTGTATAAATATACAAAAAAAGTATGAAGGCTATTGCTTAACGCACTGTAAGCCGCCCTGAGTCTCCGGAGAAGTGCAGCATATAAATCAAATTAAAAAAAAAAGATGGCAAGAGGAGCCCCATCTTGCTCCATGTGCCCTAAAATAAAAGACATCCCCCAAAATAAACCCAACTGCTTATTTTGGGGTTCAAAAAAATATAAGACAGGGTCTTATTTTGGGGGAAACATGGTATAGCAAACCACTGATTTTCGGTGGGCCAATGTTTTTATTTTAAAATACAATCTAAAATTGGCATCTTCCATCTTTATTAGTTCCATGCAACCTGATTTACTAGAATTTCTTGTAGTAAATTTCTTTTGCCTTTGCCCCCAATTTAACCCACCCCTATCATTTAGCCATGACTATACCCCATGCGGCTCTTGAAGGCAGATTTTTTTAAAAGGAACATTCTCCCTGCTTCCCAAATGTTGTCCACTGTACTGAGAAATCCAGACCCATTTTGCCCACCCACAATTCTCAAAACTGAAAGGATCGGTTACTTACTTTGCTGTTTTGTCACCTGCTGTTGCTGCTCGCAAGATGCTTCGTAAGGTATCTGGATCCTGTCTTCCACGTCTGTTAAATAAGAAACAAACCCAAGTCCCAGTCAGCACACAGCCTGAGAATTGGCAATGAAAGTGGTGGGCAATTTGTGTTTTTTTAGAATCACTGATCGGCAGTAGAGAAACCAACACTCAAGAAATTTGCCGCAGACTAGATTTGGTAAGATAGCCATGAAAGGTTTGGAAAAGATCATTCAGATGCTATGATATGTCTACAAAAATCGGAATTATGCAGTTTTCCCTGTGATAATCTATGGAAGTAAAAATTGGACTCTGAAGAAGCAGAATAGAGAGTGCATTGATGCATTTGAACTTTAGTGTCTATGGCGATTCTCAGTCATCCAGGTCATGGTTATCCCAAAGGTGCTTTTTCAAAAGGCAACTGGACTTTGATTTTCCTTGAAGATGTTTCGCTTCTCATCCAAGAAACTTCTTCAGTTCTGCCTGAATGGTGAAGGACGAAAGGATTTATATTCCTTGCAGCTATCTGGTCATTAGCACTCTCTCTGAGAATCATTGAGGCCACATTGAGGTTTATCCGTGACCTCAGCGTCACCTGAGTAGTGCAAATGGGTGTTCTGACCTATGTGTTCCCAACATTGGTGAAATGTAAAATTTGTTACTACCGGTTCTGTGGGTGTGGCTAAGTAGGGGGTAATGTGACTGGGTGGGCATGGCCAACTTTTTTTTTTACTTTTAAAACCATTTTTTCTACAACCTCTTTGGCTGAAGAGGTTGTAAAAAATGCTTTTAAAAGCCTCTGACGATCCCAGCTGAGTTACGCGATCATCAGAGGCTTTTTTTTTTTACTTTTAAAAGCATGTTTTCGGCTGAAGAGGTTGTAGAAAAGATGCTTTTAAAATTTTTTTTTAAAAAGCCTCTGATGATTGCACGGTTCAGCCTGGCATGTGGGGAGGTGGGGGGGCAGGGATTTTTGCTACCAGTTCTCTGAACCACCCACCGCCATCGCTACCGGATCGGGTGATCCGGTCCGAACCGGGAGCATTTCACCTCTGGTTCCCAAATCATGAAGCAGACTCCTTATCCTGACCAAAAATCCCTTTTTATTAAGTTACTGTGAATTTCTCTCATTCACACTGAGCAAAGTCTTTCAAGGGAGAATTGAAATTGAGACCTTATCATGCTTGGAGAGCTGCCAGGCCGATATCTTCAAAACTTGGCAAGGAGTCTCGGAGAGTCACAAACCAATTAGGCTAATTATCTCCTGCAAACTCCACTCCCCTTTCGCTCCTCTTTTATTCCCTCTGGGAGGGGCCATTCATTGTCCACCTGTGGCCTTACTCCCAAGTTGACCCTTGTTCTTTAGCTGTTCCCTTCATCTGGCAGCTCTGCGCATGCGCACACTGGGAACAGGCTCCATCTGTTCGTCTTCCTCACTGATGTCTGACTCTGAAGGCAGCTGACAACTGTCAGATGGCCCTGGCCCCCTCTCTGCCTCTGACACAGAGCCCTCATCAGAGCCTTCCCCAGACTCCAGGACTGGCCTATATTCCTCCCCAACCTCCTCACTGTCCGAATTTGCTGCCAGCTCCTCTGGCGGTTGGCAGGCCACAACAATGGGTGTGGAACCTTCTTGGAACTGCTGAAAGCACTGAACTTTAGTGTTGGAGAAGGCTCCTAACATACTGTGGATAACCAGGTGGGGTGGGGTTTAATTCAAATATCATATTTTGGACACACTCTGCTAAGACCTACTGTAAATCTTTTAGCATACTATGAACTCCCAGGAGGCGATAATGCTGGGAAAGGTGGAAAGAAAAAGAAATAGAGGACAACCAGTAGTAAAGTGGACGGACTTAGTTGCAGCAGAGATGGGAGCACTGTTGGGTGACCTGAAGACCAGGTTAGGCAAAGGACCCGGTTTGTGGGGGCAATAAGCTGACTTTGTATAAAATATACAAAAGTATGAAGGCTATTGCTTAACGCATTGTAAGCCGTCCTGAGTCTCCGGAGAAGGGCGGCATATAAATAAAATTTAAAAAAAAAAGATAATCACAGAGGAAATCTATATGCGTTGATGACAATTTGATGGCACAGTCAACCAACTGGACTTGGGTTTTGGCATGTCCAACAGAGCTACTCAGATGAGCATTGAAAGTTGACCTGGCCTTTTGGATGGAAGCACTTTGCCATTCCTTCCCATATATTTATTCATTCTGAAAACACGGCAAAAAAATAAATAAAAAACTCCAATCTCACCTGTTTTCTCTGGAACGTTGTAATTTGCATCTGATTCCTTAGAGTTCTACAAAGAAAGAAGAATGAAGATTGGTTGGGGGAAGACTTTTTTTAGATCGTTCAGAATAATCCAGAAGCTTTTCGCTTAAAGATTGGACTGTACCAGGAATATCTAATCCTCAATTTACGATAGGTCACTTAGCAACCATTCAAAGTTACAATGAACTTCCTCGGGGATACCCCAAAGGTGCTTTTTCAAGAAGCAACTGGACTTTCTGGTTTTTCTTTGAAAATGTTTTGCTTCTCCTCCAAGAAGCTTCTTCAGCTCCTTAGGGGTATTTATAACCTGATAGAGTTAGCGGCGATGGCCAAATTGACCGCTCTGATTAAAGAAAAGAACACAACTAATTTTGTTTCTACTTGGAAACCGCTTTTGGACTTCGTGCTTTTGGTGGAAAAAAATGAAACTTTGACTTTGGGTTTTGTGGATTAGATAGGTTTAATGTTATAGATATGACTACTTTATACTATTATCTAAAAGTAAAAAAAATGAGATCTTGTTACTACCATATTCTTTATCTTATTCTTTATCTTATTTAAGCATTTACCATATTTTTCGGAGTATAAGACGCTCCGGACTATAAGATGCACCTACATTTTTTTGGTGAGGAAAATAACTTACTTTCATTTTCGTTTTCAGCGTAGCTTGATTAGCACCAAAAAAAAAAAAATCTGTTCCCAGCAATTTACCTCTTTGCAGCAAGCAGCAGAGGCCCAGGCAGCAATAGGCAATGGCAATCCCTGCAGCCTGAAACAGCTGAGAATCGGGAGGCCGATTCAAGGGACAATCAACTTGTGCTAATTAGGCTGTGCTGAAGCTGAAATGAGCTGTTTCTTCTTGCTGCTTGTTGCAAGGAGGTAAATTGCTGGGAGGCAGAGGCCAAAGGGTGGGGGCCAGTGGGTGGGCGGAGCTACATTCGGTGTATAAGATGCACCTAAATTTTCTCCCCCTTTTAGGGGGGAAAAAGGTGCGTCTTATACTCCGAAAAATACGGTACTTAACAACTTCCATAAACAAGGTCATAAAATCAAGTCAGTCATATTTTGTGACCATCACGACTTACAACCTTGATGGGCAGGCTCCATTACGGTGGTACGTTGAGGACTACCTGTACTATAATTGAGCCAGTTTGATTGCGGGGTTATATCAAATATGGGCTGCAAGAACTGAGACAACTAGAGGGAAGCAAAGATGTAGAAAAAAAAAATCTCTGAACACTTTGCTGCCACCCCATGGCCACCTAGATTTTTGCAGCCCAGGCAGACTTTTCAAGATCATTTAGAAGCAATGTGGCGCTTGAAAGAACAATGATTCCCCATCCCTGATTTACACAAAGTATAATGAGTCTAACCATTTATTCCCTAATAATATAAATGTGTGAAAGAGGATGTTTATATTATTTGTGACTTGAACATACACACCAAGGGTACCTTCAGGAGATGGTCTGAGTTGATGGGAGGTGCAGTTGGACTGTTATTCTGACTGCTGTCCTGGAAGCAACATAAAGAGAAAGAGGATTATTTCCTGACAGTTTGAACAATTAACCAGTGGAACAACTTGCCTCCAGAAGTTGCGAATGCTCCAACACTGGAAGTTTTTAAGAAGAGATTGGACAGCAATTTGTCTGAAGTGGCATAGAGTTTCCTGCCTAAGAAGGGGGTTGGACTAGAAGACCTCCAAGGTCCCTTCCAACTCGATCCTAACCTTGTTGTTTGTATCTTTACAATTTATATTTTCATTTTTTCATTTCATTTATTTAAATTTATATACTTCCCTACTCCCGAAGGACTCAGGGCGGTGATCAGGCACAGAATAAAATACATAGACACAAAGGTTAAAACATAAATAAAACCAAATTAAATATTGTTTTATTTAGTTGTCTAGTATGATTTGATTGCTTATTGAGTATGCTATGAATGTTGTATCTTATGATTCCTGAGGAATGTATTTTTTATGTACACTGAGATAAGGATGAAATCCAGCAGGTTCTCCTTTCACGTTTCAAGGAAATCTGGTAGCTGCAGGAAAATGTGACGAAATTATAATTTGCACGAAATGCTTGTAGTTCTGAAATTCTGAAAGATAGCAAGGAAATCCAATGGATGCAGAAGATGAACAGAAGAAAAGTCCTTTATTTTTCCTTCATTTGGCATCCTTTTCCCCCAGAGAGGATCAACCAGAGAGAATGCAGTGATTGACAAGTGGATTTGCTACAGTTGTATTTGACCTGTGACGCAGGGGTGAAATCCAGCAGGTTCTGGAGAACCGGTAGTGGAAATTTTGAGCAGTTCAGAGAACCAGTAGCAGAAATTTTGAGTAGTTCGGAGAACTGGAAAATACCACCTCTGGCTGGCCCGAGTGGGGTGGGAGTGGAGATTTTGCAATATCCTTCCCCTGGAGTGGGGTGGGAATGGAGATTTTGCACTATCCTTCTCATGCCATGCCCACTAAACCACGCCCACAGAACCGGTAGTAAAAAAAAAATGGATTTCACCACTGCATTGAGAGTTTATGCACCAAAGACAAATTCCTTGTGTGTCCAATCACACTTGGCCAATAAAGAATTCAATTCAATTCAATTCATTTCTAATCTACTTCTGATTTTGATTCTAACATCTTGTGATGTGCAGGAAGTCAATTAAGCCACACTTGACAGCCTTGAGCCTATTGAGATTAGATGGGTGGGGATGGATGGATGGATGGGGGAGGATTGCAAAAATAATCTGGGACAGCTACGCAGCAACATTTCCAGTCTGGAGCTTTAATTACCTCGAGATGTTTACAAACAGAGCGCAGGAGCTGGTAGGCACTCTCCCGTGACCGGATGGAGCTAAACAGAAACTGCAATAGAGAGTAGAGGACAAACAGGACGTTGCAACACAAAGCAAATTCAGCCAGAGAGAACACACTTTGCTTCCTGATGGGGAGGGAGGGACCATCTGTTTTATGCAGCAGGCCCTCAGGAGAAATAGTCTGAACCGGGATAAAACCATTTCCAGGGTCTCAGCAACTTTTAGTCCAAGACTAGACAACACTGAATGTTCTCTTCCAAAGAAGACCTGACCCACAACCATTGCTTAGTTTGTCTGGTCTTTAGCTTTACCATTCAGATCAGGGGTCGGTTCCATTTACCTTTGCTACCAGTTCGCAACAGGAGCGTGCGTGTGTGCTTGTTTCACTCGCGGCGCTTCTGCACATGCGCAGAGCGTCCGTGATGACTTCTGGGCGGGTGGGCGGAGCTTCCCGCCACCGTTACTACCGGTTCGCAAGATCCAGACCGAACCGGTAGCAACCCACTACTGATTCAGACAAGGTAATCTTGCGACAAAGGGTCTCCTACCTTCTCTCCTTCAGTCGTACGGATGCAAATGGCATTGGGTACCAACAAAGCTGTGTTGGCTTTTTTTAGGACACTGATATTCGGCACCGGAATGATAACCTGCCCGGAGGAAATGGTGGGAAAGAGAGAGTCAGAGGCATAGATCGACTTTTCATTGTTCCTGATGAGACATTGGGGGAAATTACTATGATTGGGTTTACAGATAACTTACTCAACTCCTCAACTTACCAGTGTAAACCATTCATTTAGTGACCGTTCAACATTATAATGGCATTGAAAAAAGGCACTTATGACCATTTTTCACATTTACAACCTTTGCAGCATCCTCCTATGGTCATGTGATCAAAATTCAGATGCTTGGCAACTGGTTCGTATTTATTTGTTTGTTTAGACTTATATGCCACCCTTTCTCCGAGAGGACTCAGGGCGGCTCACAGCAATAAAACAGAAAAATAAAACAAAAACTCTGAGTTAAAAGTTACACATAAAATCCCTAAAATCAATTAAACTCCATTTTAAAACCCCCATCAGTCTAGGCCGGCCAGGCGAAATAGCCACGTTTTTAGGTCGCGGCGGAAAGAGCAAAGGTCGGGGGCCATCCGGAGCTCCAGGAGGAGCTGATTCCAAAGGGTAGGTGCACCCACAGAGAAAGCCCGCTCCCTAGGGGTCACCAGCTGACACTGTCTGGCCGACGGCACCCCGAGTAGGCCCTCTCTGTGGGAATGCACTGGGCGATGGGGAGCTTATAGCAGAAGGTCCGCCAAATAACCCGGTCCTAAGCCATGTAGTGCTTTATAGGTAATCACCAGCACCTTGAATCTCACCCGGAGGGCAACCGGTAACCAATGCAGGTCGCGCAGGAAGGGTGTAACATGAGTGTCGGGGCACTCCCATCACTACCCGCGTGGCCGCATTCTGCACCAGCTGAAGCCTCCGAGTGGTCTTCAGGGGCAGCCCCATGTAGAGAGCGTTGCAGTAGTCAATCCACTGCAATTTATGACAGTTGCAGTGTCCTGGGGTCATGCAATCACCTTTTGCAACCTTCTGACAAGCAAAATCAATGGGGAAGGTGATTCACTTAACAACCGGGTTACTAATTTAATGACTGTAGTGATTCACTTAACAGCTGTGGCAAGAAAAGTTGTAGAACGGGCCAAACCCCACTTAACAACGGTCTCGCTTAACAACAGAAATTTTGGGCTCAGTTGTACTCTTTATACACTACAGAAAGCCATCATGACTAAGCAGAGAGCCTGCATCAGTGGTGAAATCTAAAATTTGTTACTACTGGTTCTGTGGGTGTGGCTTGGTGGTGGTGGTGGGGTTAATGTGGGCATGGCCATTTTTTAAAAAAACTTTTAAAACCATTTTTTTCTACAACCTCCTTAGCAAAGAGGTTGTAAAAAAATGCTTTCAAAAGGCTCTGACGATCCCAGCTGAGTTGTTGGATCCGCAGAGGCTCTTTTTCTTTTAAAAGCCTCTGCCGATCAGGCAACTCAGCTGGGATCGTCAGAGGCTTTTAAAAGTATTTTTTCTACGACCTCTTCAGAGGTCGTAGAAAAAATGGTTTTAAAAGCCTCTGACGATCCCAGCTGATTTGCGCGATCATCAGAGGCTTTTTTTTTAACTTTTAAAAGCATTTTTTCAGCCGAAGAGGTTGTAGAAAAAATGCTTTTAATTTTTTTTAAAAAGCCTCTGATGATCGTGCGGCTCAGCTGGGCATGAGGGGGGGAGGGATTTTTGCTACTGGTTCTCCGAACCACCCGCCTCCATCGCTACCGGATCAGGCAATCCGGTCCGAACTGGGAGCACTTCACGCCTGGCCTGCATAGTACAGAGGTGAAAGGGTTGGAGTGGGAGCTAGGATCAAATCTGTCCCCCAAGCCTGTCTGGGGCTTGGTAAATCTTCAATAAGATAACTTTGCTTGCCAGTAATTGGCTGGGAAGGTTGCAAATGGTAATCATGTGGCCTCAGGATGCTGGAATGGTCATAAAGACAGGTAGTCTTCAACTTATGACCCTAATTGAGCCACAAATTTCTGTTGTTAAGTGAGACATTTATTTTGCCCCATTTTACGATCTTTCTTGCCACTGCAGCAAGAATCAATGTGGTCATTAATTTAGTCACACAGTTGTTAAGGGACTCTGGCTTCCCCGTTGATTTTACTTGTCCGAAGGTCGCAAAAGGTGATCACATGACCCCAGGACACTGCAACCATCATAAAAGAGCCTTGGTGGCGCAGCAGACTAAGTGCTGTTAAAGTAACACCAGCTACCTGCAATTACTGCAAGTTCAAATCTCACCAGGCTCAAGGTTGAGTCAGCCGTCCATCCTTTCTAAGGTCGGTAAAATGAGGACCCAGATTGTGGGGGCAATAAGCTGACTTTTTATAAAAAAGAACATCACTTGGGGGGGCCAAAAGCCCTACTAAGCAGGTATATACAAAAGTATGAAGGCTATTGCTTAACGCATTGTAAGCCGCCCTGAGTCTCTGGAGAAGGGCGGCATATAAATCGAACCAACCAACCAACCAACCAACCAACAATAAATAAATAAATAAATAAATACCAGTTGCCAAAGCATCCAGATTTTGATCACTTTGACCATGGAAATGCTGCAACGGTTGTAAATCACTTTTTTCAGTGTTGTTGAACTGAAACTTGAATGGTCACTAAATGAACTGTTGTAAGTCGAGGATTACTTGTACATGCGGGTTGCCCAGAGCCTGAATTTGGAATATAATGTGGTCACGAGGATGCTTCGATGGTTGTAAGAGTGAGGTCTGGTTGCAAGTCACTTTTTTCAGTGCCATTGTAAATTCGAATCAAGGAATTACTTAAAATTTTGAAGCAGTGCTACTATTGTTAATCTGCTAAAGGCCAAAAAGACCTACCTTAACTTCCCGTCGAAGCACGCTACAGTAGAAGCAGATTTGATTGTTAGTGACGTAGAGGCGGCCATAATAAGGCATCTCTCGTTGCCAGGAACATGAAAATGCTGTGAAACAAGATGAGGAATTCGGGATTAATGAGGATCGTAGGCGATTCAGGAACTTAAGAAGCTGCCCTGGGCTGAGGAGGGATCTAACAGGACATTATATTCCATCAGTGTGATGACTGCTTCGCTCATAAAATCCATGACACAGGCTCCATCCTGTACTCCTAACTCAAATTTCCATTCTCTTCCCTAGCTGCTTTCTTAAAATTAATGGTGCCTTCCATGTGCTGTAATGTACAACATGTTTTACTTTTGGGACACAAACAATGAGCCAACGGAAGGAAAGGCACCATTTCTTCCAATGGATTGGTAGCTAGGATTAAAAAAAAGATTGATTTTAAAAATCCCACATCAGGAGCGAAAGAGCAGTGAGACACCTTCCATCATTCTGATGTGGGAAGCCTACGAGAACTATTATGAGAGAATTGGCAGTGTGGTACACCTGCCACATCACTAAATTCAGGGGTGGGCTTCAAAAATTTTAGCAAGGGGTTCTCTGCCCAGTTGCTGGGTGGGGGTGGCCATGGTGGGGGTGGCCTAGTCAGCCTCCTGTACCATGGTGTGTGTGGGGGGGCGTTTTTGCCCTCCCTGGCCACCAGAGGTTTTTCTCAAGCCTCCGGGAGGGCAAAAACAGCCTCCCCAGGCACCGGAGGCCCTCTGGAGGCGGGAAACGGGCCCGTTTCTGGCCTTCCAGAACTTCTGGTAGGCCCATTTTTCGCCCTCCCCAAGCACCTTGCATTTACCTGCATCCAAAATGGGATGTGTGGGGACTCTTGGGAGGGGAGGGGTGGGTGGAACCAGCCAGGAGTGGGATTTGGGGATTCTCTGAACTGCACAGAATCTTAGCTAGAGGTTCTCCCGAACCCCTGCGAACCCCCCAGCAGCCCACCCCTGACTAAATTCCATCTGTTTATTTCCAAAGGCAAATACAACATAGCATTTAGCAATGTCACTTAGACTGATATACCTCCCCATATTGTTTACAGCACTCTCTGAGCGGTTTACAGAGTCAGCCTATTGCCCCCAACAATCTGGGCCCTCATTTTACCCACCTCAGAAGGATGGAAGGTTGAGTCAACCTTGATCCAGTCAGGATCGAACTCCTGGGAGTGGGCAGAGTTAATCTGCAATACTTCATTCTAACCACTGTGCCACCACGGCTCATTTTTTAATCTTTTTTTTTTAAGTGTTATCTCTTTAAAACTTATAAAAGTAAAAAAAAAAAACAGCTGAAAACTTATGGGAGAGCTGTGTTCTAAAGTGAGATGTCAAGAGATGCATTTTTAAAAAAAAAAAATAGTTTATACGATTTTTTTTTAGTGCTTACAAAACAGTATCCACTACCTTGTTGCAGGAAAAGATTTAATCTGGATTAATGTAAAAAAAAAAAAACAACAACAGAAAAGAGACCCACAGTTCCCACTAATAATAAGCAGCCTAATAAAAAAGAGCAAATGCAGACTTGGAAAAGAGA
>WNWU01000001.1:89492889-89576793 GCA_012654045.1 Ptyas mucosa
TAAACCAGGGGTCTCCAACCTTGGCAACTTTACGACCTGTGGACTTCAACTCCCAGAATTCCTCAGCCAGCGCATGCGCTGGCTGAGGAATTCTGGGAGTTGAAGTCCACAAGTCGTAAAGTTGCCAAGGTTGGAGATCACTGTTCTATGAAGATCCCTGAAGAATGGATGAAACAGTTCTTGGAGAAGTCAGTCCATCATGAGTTACAGATAGTTGTTCTGTCCCCATCTCCCACACGCACAAACACCCACCCCAAAGGGTTAAATAATTGTTCCAAAACAGTCAAAGGTTCGTTATCAAAACTTGGCAGCAACACAGCAGCTGCCTGCCGAGAGCTTTTACTCCAAGAAGGAGGGGTTGTTCCTCCACCAGATAACACAAAAATATAGACAGTTTGAAGTAGTCCAGTAACAGAAACCCACAACAGATGAGGCGTTGTTCGTCCAGAATTGCAAGTGACTCGCCAGAGTTTTTGCTTTGTCCATCACAGAGCTGGAATGGCTATCACCCTCCCTTATATAGCCTGTGGGGTGTGGCCCAGTGACTCAGCTCAATCTCTGGCACGCCTCCTCATCTGCTGTGACCGTTTAGCACGCTGGCGTGGATCCAGCCACAACTTGTCTCCCTCATCACTCTCCGACAGATCGGAGACACCTGGCTCCTGGCCAATCTCCTCTCCTTCAGCCGACACCTGAGGAATTGCCAGAGAGGAGGGGCCAGGAGAGGGAGGCCTGGCCGGCTCCTCTCCTTCATGTTCGGAGCCTTCTTTCTCCGATACGATGGGCTCGGGGGTCGGAGCCACCACAGTAGTCCTCCACTTACAATCATTTATTTAGTGACCGTTCAAAGTGACAACGACACTGAGAAAAGTGATTTATGTCCGGTCATGTACTTATAACAGTCATAGCATCCCCACAGTCACATGACCAAAATTTGGGCACTTGGCAACCAGAATTTATTGCAGTGTCCAGGAATCATGCGATCCCATTTGCAAGCTTCTCAGTCAGCATCTGACGAGCAAAGTCAATGAAGGAAGTCCACAAAATTTCCCTCACTTAATGACCGTGTGATTCGCTTAACAACCATGGCACAAAAACGGCCATAAACTCAGACACAATTTCCTTAGCCTGGCTTAGCATTGGGAAACCTGGTCCCAATTGTAGTCATAAGTCGAGGACTACCTGTATAGCATGTTTCCCGATGTAAGAGGCTTAAGAGACACAGAGATGGGATGGCATCCTGCAGGAATCACTTACTTCCCAGGAGGTCCCCCTCTTCAGAGAGATCTTTGAAGACACGGCGGAAATTGACGGCATGCTTCACCAGCTTGAGAGGGGAAAAACAATTACATTTTCAGAGCTTAACTTTAAAAAAAAAACCAACCCAAACCAAAACAAATGCCATCTGCCAAGCCATTTGTCAATTTTGCAAAATTCAACAGCAGCAAAGGAAGGCTTGGATCAAGCATCAATGTTTTTGCTGATATTTTGGATTCGGCAAATTACCTTAACAATATTGCTAACCCATTTCTGAATCCCTTCCATTCATTTCAATGTACTCCACACTCTGCAAAATTTACAAATCTTGCCAATTATTCAATATATGTCCTATTTCCGTGATGGCGAACCTGTGGTACGTGTGCCACAAGTGGCACGTGGAGCTATATCGGTGGGCACACGAGCGTTGCCCTAGCTCAGCTGCAGCGCACATGAGCATGCCGGTCCGGTTGATTTTCGGGCCTTCTGGGCCCACTGGAAGTCAGCAAATGGGCCGTTTCCGGCCTCCAGGATGGTGGTGGTGAAGGCCGTTTTCACCTTCCCCAGGCTCCAAGAAAGCCTCTGGAGCCTGGGGAGGGTGAAAAACAGGCCTACATGGCCCACTGTGCCATTGCGTGCCAAAAATGAGCGGAGCGCGGGGGTGTGTGTGCATTGAATTATGAGTGTGGGCACACGCTTATATGAACCCCCGCGCTCCCCCGCTTTTGGCACGCAACGGCAAAAAGGTTAGCCATCACTGTCCTATTCCTTTAAAAGGAATATGTCCGTCTGGGGAAAATGTATGAACAAAACCGACATAATTTTTTATTCTTTAAATTTGGTCTCAGCATGTCCTAATGGAAGTATGATTTGAAAATTGTGCATATCATGGATCACTCAGCCCCAATCAGTTGTCCTCCCTCTAGATGTAATTGGGATTACACAGTCCAAAGCTAATCAAATAATTTTGGTCAAAAGACAGGTTCAATGTTGGGTTTTCACTCTATGGGTTAAGGGCTGTCAAACATTTTCAAACTTTGGAACCTCTACCATAGAACGTAGTTTGAAAAAACTGACTTCCGGTTTGGCGTCACGGTGAGACAGTCGGGGAAATAGCGGGCTCTGATGAGCACCAAGAAAACCCCAGCTGCCGAACTGCTGCTGATGGGTCATTGGACTGGAACCGTCCTGCAGGGACGGGGAAGAAAGAGATGCGCCTCGGACAAACAAGAGGAACAGGCAAGTTCCTCAGAGGTCAGAGGGAACTCTCTGTAAGTTGTTGGCAGGGGGCGGCAGCCATGGCAGCTGCCACGAAGCTGGGGCAACTGGACTAAGGGTAAAGCTGGAAGAAGAGAGGAATGGAACAGAGTTTTTTTTTGAAGCCGGGTGAGTGACAGCCAAAGCAGTGTTTCTTGAATTTGACAACTTTAGACGTATGGACTTCAACTCCCAGAATTCTCCAGCCGACTAGAGAATTCTGGGGGCTGAAGTTCACTCATCTTAAAGTTGCCAAGTTTGAGAAACACTGGGTTAAAGCTACTGTAAAACTACACTAAACAGTGAGTTTGCAACAGCTTTTGGAAATGTTTTTCACCACAAGCAACCTGCAAAGTAACAGTAATTCTACTAAAATAATCACGAGGAAAACAAGATTTCATTATAGCCAGCAAAATCTAAAATGCCCACTAAGTGGCAGCATAGAGTTGGGTGTATTTTCATAGCCGGCTAGCGGTCATCTGGATTTGTGCGGCCCAGATTTGAATGTATTTCTACCCCTAAACACCTTCTTTCATATAGCAAGAAAGATTTAAGCCATCTTCACTGAAAATTTTAAGGTGCTGACAAAGTTATAAATGTTCAGAAAAAAAGGGGGTCGAAGGAAAAGATTAAAATTCCATGACCATGAAAATCTCCAGCAAAATAAGTTTATTCTAGCACAGATAACAAATCTAAGAATAGTTCCTGCTAGGTTTATGTAGGTTAGTCTTAGGTAGAAGGTAGGTTCTTCCAAATATAGGTAGTCCTCACTTAATGTCCAATCATTTAATGATCATTCAAAGTTATGATGGACTCAAAAAAAGTCATTGTCCTTGAAGTTATGACTGCCACACCCACCCATAATCACATGATCGCCACTTTGGATGCTTGAAAACTGACCTGCATTTACAACTGGTTGCAGCATCCCATGGACATTGTATGACTATGGTTTGCAACATTTATTTTTCTGGTTTCTGGCAGTTTCAGACAAAACCCTAATGACCACGTGGTTCACTTAACAATTGTTTGCTTAACGACCATGATGACTCACTTTATGACAGTTGTAAAATTGAATCAGGTCACATGGTGACCCACTTAAATGACTGCAATGACTTACAACCAAAATTCCAGGCTCAGTTGTGGTTCTTAAGTGAGGACGACGTAAAGGCAAACCAGAAATAATTCAATGGTGAGCCAGGGCTGCCCCCAAATGGCAATAGATAAGGCAGCCCCGGGGTGAAATGCTCCCGGTTCGGACCGGATCACCCGATCCGGTAGCAATGGCGGCGGGTAGTTCGGAGAACCGGTAGCAAAAATCCCTGCCCCCTCCCCCATACCCAGCTAAGCCGCTCAATCATCAGAGGGTTTTTTTTTACTTTTAAAAGCATTTTTTCTACAACCTCTTCTGATGAAAAAATGCTTTTAAAAGTACAAAAAAAAGCTTCTGATGATTGCCTGGCTCAGCTGGGATCATCAGAGGCTTTTCAAAGCATTTTTTCCTGCAACCTCTTGGCCGAAGAGGTGGTAAAAAAAATGCTTTGAAAGGTCTCCGACGATCCCAGCTGAGTTGCCTGATCGGCAGAGAGATATTTTTTAAAAAGCCTCTCTGACGATCCCCGCTGAGTTGCCTGATCGGCAGAGGCTTTTCAAAGCATTACAAAAAATGCTTTGAAAAGTTTTTTTTTAAAAATGTTGGCCACGCCCACCCAGTCACATTACACCGCCCAAGCCACACCCACAGAACCGGTAGTAACACATTTTACATTTCACCCTTGCTTAAATGTGCAGCATCTTGAATGCCACCAACCTCAGGGTCACCTGAAAAAGCCACTAGGGAGACAGGACACCTGCCCCTCCAAATCCAGCCTTGATTCTCTATTCCAGATGTGCAAAACTGGCCCTTGTGGATTGGAAAATCTAGGCAGGGATATCAACGCCTCTAAGCAAAGGTAGAATCAGGACAATTACATCATCAAGGCTGGCCCTAGGAAACTTCACCTACCCCAAACTTACATCAGAGACAGAAGTCCTTCTCTGGAGAGAACCTGTTTCCTTCTCAACATCTTTGGAAACAGACGCATCGTATGTTTTGGATCTAAAAGCAGAGGTAGAAACCAAATGGATCAATTGATATTTATTTACTTATCAAATCCTTAATTCTTCAGAACAATCTTAAAAGCAGAAGGTTTCAAGCAAATTTCAACACACTAAGTGTGGTTGATTTTTTAACAGAATAACAGAGTTGGAAGGGACCTTGGAGGTCTTCTAGTCCAACCCCCTGTTCAAGCAGGAGCACCTGTTCAATTCTGGACAAATGGATGCCCAATCTCTTCTTTAAAAACTCAAGCGGTGGATAGCCCAAAAGTGCTTTTTCAAAGGGCAACTGGACTTCGTTTTTACCTTGAAGACATTTTGCTTCTCCAAGCATCTAAGAAGCTTCTTCGGTTCTGAAGCTTCTTGGATGAGAAGGAAGCATCTTCAAGAGAAAACAAAGTCCAGTTGGTTTTTTAAAAGCCAACTGTTAAGGAATTCGCAGAGCAACCCTTGAGTAGCAAGGGTGTGCACATGAAAGCGATTGAGAGCAGTTGCGAAATAACACAGCCAACACAGATACACTGAATTGTGTTTACTTTCAGGAAATAGTAATAAGGCACAGTCCAATAAACAGTCCTGGTCATACACAGATAAAGCAGTAGATAGTAAAACAATAGTCCAGGGATATTCCAATAACAAAGTCTTCTTACCAGTCGTCCTAGTCATACACAATAAACAGTTGCAAACAGTAGCAAACACAGCACAGAGCAGTAAAGATCAGCAAAGAGCATCAAAAAGAAACAAACCATGTTTCAAGCTCCCTCTTAAGGACATTGGCTACAGAGCTAACCAATCAGGACACAGTATGATGCAATACAGCAATACAGTCTTAAAGCTATATTGAGGTTTTATATATTGCCATCCCAACAAGTTAGGTAATTATCATTTCCTTTGGGACAACCATGACCTGGATGACTGAGAATCTCCATAGACCTCCAGTGATGGAGCACCCACAACTTCTGAAGGCAAGGCGTTCCACTGATAGTTGTTCTCACTGTCAGGAAATTTCTCCCTATTTCTAGGTAAGTTTTTCTGTGGCTTCTGTGGCTTGCAAACTCTGTCCTTTCGATTAGTATATTTTCTGTGTCTCATGTAAATCCAGCAAGGATTAACCTAATAACTGGATTAAGTTATCACTTGGATTTCTCCAAGTTGGACTAGAGCAAGGCTCAAGGCCCGTGGGGTTGCATCCGGCTTGCGATTTGCTTAGATCTGCCCTGCAGGGCCAGCCTGGAAACAGCAAAGGACCGGCCCACAATGCCCCTGCCAACAAAAACGGAGCCTGGGGGGGGGGGGCAGCTGGCAGAGGGCTAGAGGAGGCCATCACAGCCGAAAACAGGGCAGGAGGAGCCGCATATAGCCCCACCCCGCTCTGTTTTCGCTGGCAGAGGACTATCAAAACAAACTAAAAACAAAACAAAAGGAGAAACGTTTTCCCTTTTGCATTTGAGCATGTAAGAAGGGGAAGGAAGGAAGGAAGGAAGGAAGGAAGGAAGGAAGGAAGGAAGGAAGGAAGGAAGGAAATAATGAGGGAGGGAGAGTCTCAATGAAGTCCTGCATTAGCACTTGGCCACCACAGATGCCTCCACCACGAGTCTCGTGTCACGCCTACCCCCCGCCATGCCCATGCCCCCCCTCCAGCCCTCCGAGGTCAAACACAACCCTGATGCGGCCCTCAATGAAATCGAGTTTGACACCCCTGGACTAGAGAGATCATCCACCCTATTCATCCTATCTTTCCTCCCCACAGTGCAGTAACCCACTGCTGGTCTACAATGCCTAGCCAGAATGGAGTAGCTGGCATTAAATGGGTTTTCTAATCCGATTCAATCGGCAGGGATCTTCTTTGGAAAAGCTACCCAGACTCACCGAGTCAAAAGTGCATTGTGTTCATTTCGGAAGCCCTCGCCAACAAATTCTTCCAGGCTGTGGGATTTTTTCTGCTCTGACATCCTCCTTTTGCTCTTTCGGTTTTTTCCGGACATGTCAGGGATGCAGCTGGGAGAAGAACAAGATTCGGTCAGTTGTGTCATTCGCTCCTCCCTCACCTCCAGCCACAGGTGGATACTGGCATTCCTCATCCGGAGTCATCCTGGTGAGTAACTGCCCGTCACCATCATCCCAGAGCCGCTTCCACTGAGCCCATTACACAGATGATCCCCCTAAGGCTCTGATGTTATTGTGAACAAGAGCCTTCAAGAAAGGGGGAAGGGCCAGAGAAATAGGATAAAACGAGTTAAATAAGGAGAGAGCAGAATTCCTACCCGAGTCTTAAAAGCCCATCAACTGGATAGCTATAAAAAAACAACAACCCCGAATTGAACGGTGCTGCCGAAATAGCAAAGCGAAAAGTTTTACGGCGGTGAAAAAGAAAAGCACCTTCTTTCTGCCCTCGTTCGGTTTTGTTTTGCTTGGCTTTTGATCCTCTGCTCAAGCAGTTTCTCATCGGCCTGTCATTAACCCGAAGCAATTATCTTTCCATCAATTAACTGTGCATTCATAAGTAGCCCTGCCCCAATACAAACCCTGAGATCTTGGCTGCCGAACAGATGACAAGAACGGAAAACTACTGCCGAGTGCAACTTGGCACGGCCTTTAACTCTCAACGAAGTATAAAACAGCAATTAGCTTAGGGAACTTCCATGCTCCGGAATAGTCTACCTCTGAATACCAGTTGTTTGGGACTAAACACAGAAGGAATGACTCTTCCCTTTGGTCTTGCTTTTAATCAGGTTTAGATGAATTTTTCATCTGGCCTACTGAACACCGCCGGATATGACTGGACAGGGGAAACCTTTGCCTTTATTAAATTACATATTCTTATAAAGGCCAAATCTGCTGATATTGTCAAAGTCAACAGACCATACGAAGCAAAAATGTCGTCGTTGTTGATCTATGTTAGCTAAATAACCGTAGTAGCCAACTGGAATCTCTATGCATGGAGCAGTCTACCTTGTAAAATGCAAGCAACGAAGAAGGGCTGTAAGGGGAAATTCTGCTCTGCAGGTATAACGTTCACTATGGGTAGTCCTCGGCTTATGACCACAATTGAAATCAGAATTTCTGTTGATAAGCAAGTGACTGTTAAGTGAGTTGCGTCCAATTTTACAATCTTTTTTGCCACATCTGTTAAGCAAATCACTGCACTTGTTTAAGTGAATCACGCATTTTAAACAAATCCAGTTTCCGCCATTGACTTTTGCTTGTCGGAAGCCAGCTGGGAAAATCACAAATGCCAATCAGATGCCTCCAGGATGCTGCAACCATTGTAAATACATACCGGTTGCCAAGAGCACAACATTTGATGAAGTGACTGTGGGGGTGGTCTGGTAGTCGAAAGTGCATGGTCTGGTTAACAGAATAACAGAGTTGGAAGGGACCCTTGGAGGTCTTCTAATCCAACCCACTGCTCAGGCAGGAAACCCACTGCTCAGGCAGGAAAGCAGGGGTGAAAGGCTCCTGGTTCAGACCGGATCGGGCAATCCGGTAGCGATTGTGGAGATGGTTCGGAGAACCAGTAGCAATGGCGGCGCAAGGCTCCGCCCATCCGCCCAGGTTTTAACCAGGAAGTAATGTGTTTTTTACCCTCTGCCCATGTGCAGAAGGTTTTGCACATGGGCAGAGGGTCTGTGCGCGCACGTGATGTGCACGTGCGCATGCAAAGCAAGCGCGCACAGAGTGTGCACTTCCGAACCGGTAAGGAAGGTAAATAGATTTCACCCCTGCAGGAAACCCTATAAGTCATAATAGCACTAACATAAGTCAGCGCAGTTGTAACTTTCAACAGTCACTAAAGGAATGATTGTCAAAGACAACCTGTGCAGGAACTTCCCAATTAGACATTCATGGTGCAAATATACAACTTAAGAAAGAGCAATATGAAATATTAAAAAGTTGTCTTTCAAAAAACAAAAAGACCACGTCATGCTTAGAGGCATAAATGTATCAACAATGCCACACAAATAAAGGGGACAAAAGAAATCCGGCCTCTGAATAATTTGGAAGATGGAATACTTATTAACTGGAAATGGTAAGTGTTGGATGAGGGCTTGAGATGCTTTGCAAAACAGGATCTGAAACACAAATCTACCCAGTCGGATGGCTTCCACATTCCTGAGATTCTCCGGCAAGCCCCAAGGGATCTGTTCCCGAAGGAAGCTTGGCTGCGGTGTGGAGGCACAGTTTCATTTGCAGAACTGCCATGATGTTCTGCCAACTGGCTCGCTTGGCAATTAAGAAGCACTCTAGTATCCTCCTAGAGCAGTCATGCTGGCTGGGGAATTCTGGGAGTTGAAGTCCACCCATCTTAAAGTCCCCAAGATTGAGAAACATTGTCCTAAAGCAGGGGTATCAAACTCAAGGCCCGTGGGCCGCATCTGGCTCTCAGGGTGCTTAGATCTGGCCCACAGGGCCGCACTGGAAACAGTGAAGGACCAGCCTGTGGTGCCTCTGCCAGCAAAAATGGAGCTCGAGAGGGCCACCTGCAGCCCTCCCGGGCTGTTTTTGGCCGTAACGGTCTCCTGCAGCCCTCTGCCACCAAAAACTGCCCAGAGCTCTGTTTTCGCTGGCAGAGGCTGCAGGAGGCTATTACGGCTGAAAACAGGGCCCAGGGAGCTGTACATGGCCTCCCTGAGCTCCCTTTTCACTGGCAGAGGGCTAGTAAAACAAACTAAAAACAAAGCAGAAGGAGAAATGTTTCCCCATTTTTCATTTGAGCATGCAAGAAAGGACAGGAAAGGAGAAAGGGAAAGAAGAAAGAAAAAGGAAGGATGGGAAGAGAGCAAGGAAGGAAAAATAAGGAAGGAGAAGAAAGAAGATCGGAGAAGGAAGGAAGGAAGGAAGGAAGGAAGGAAGGAAGGAAGGAAGGAAGGAAGGAAGATTTTAAGAATGAGGGATGGTCTGAGGCAGTGGTGAAATCCTACCGGTTCACACCGGTTCAGGTGAACCGGTAGCAATAAAAGCTACCAGTTCGGTGAACTGGTATTAAAAAAAAGCTACCGGTTGGTCCAAACCGGTATTTCCGACGATCAGCTATGCCGCATGATTTAAATTGCGCGACACAGATGTCCCCCCTTCGCTGTTCTACTTACCTTCCCAAGCCTCCTTTTTCTATGCGCAGCGTGCGTTTGGCACGTACTGGGCATGCGCACATGCAGTGTGCATTTGGTGTGCACTGCGTATGCGTGCACAGCATGTGTTTGGCGTGTACTGTGCATGCGTGTGCACAGCGTGCATTTGGCATGCATTGTGCATGCGCAGGCAGGAAACTGGTGGCAAACCGGAGAAGATTTCACCACTGAGGGAAGTCCTGGTTTAGCCCTTGGCCACCACAGGTGCCCCCGACACGAGTGACATTATGCTGGCCATGCTCATCCCGGCTCCCTGAGATCAAACACAGCCCTGATGCGGCCTTCAATGAAATAGAGTTTGACACCCCTGTCCTAGAGTGTAGTTATTAACTAACTCCTAATGGAAGTTAAAGTCCAGCTAGTCCAGAACCGGATTTAAATCAGCCTCAACACATCCTGGCAATCTTGGTTTAGCTGTGATTTTCCATCACAGGATCAAAATAAGCAGGAAGAGTTAGAACCTTCCATTACTGACAGCAGCCAAAGTGAGTAACTCAAATATAAATAATGCATCTACTTCCTTTCCCCTGAACTTAGGACAACAGTGGTCGTAAGTCGAGGACTATCTGTATTTTAAATCACGTTAAACAAGCTTCTTCTTTCTGTCAGCATGGCATTTCTTTCCTGGTGAGACAGAATTCTGTAAGCTGAATTTCCTGCACAGCAATAGTGCTGAAGAAATAATAACTCCTCTGAGTAAAAAGTACCGAAACAACAGTGTTATGAGTAATTTTCTTTAGTGAAAGCTGAAACCTCTGGGAGTTGGGATTCAATACCTGCCATCATTTTTATTGTCTGGGGTTGTGTGTGGGGATACAGGTTCTGACTTGTCAGGACTCCTCAATTTTCTGCAAGCTCCAAGCATCCCACACTGGGAAACCAATAAAAAGTTAGATTTTATATGCTGATGCACATTGCCTCTAGGTATCTCTGCAAGCTTGCATGTAAAATCGTAAAATGATTGTGATCTAAAATTAAACCGCACCTAGCAAGAAGTGGTTTGTGATTGAATGGGTTCAAACCTTAATGCAACGTCTCTCACCTTTAACATACGTGGTCTTCAATTCCCAGAAATCTCCAGCGAGCATGGAAGAATTCTGGGAGTTGAAGTCCATCTATTTTAAAGTTGCAAAGACAGAGAAACACTGTTCTAATGGCTTAAACGAAAGGATGATCTAATCCAGTGAGAGTTAGTGTGTGGGAATGTGGTGGGCTAAAAGCAGGTGGAATGGCTTGGATTCGAGTCTCCCCTCAGCCACAGAAGCATCCTGGGTGACTTTGGCCCAGCCGGTTCCTCTCAGCCCCACAAGCAAGGTGATGCAGGGATGAAACTACTGGACAAGGAACAGGGAGACCCATTTGAATCCTCCTTCAACCAGAGGAGCTTCCCGGAGGACTCGGGGAGGGGGGAGGGCTTCCGGTTAGGGCCTTTGTGGCTTTTTGAGTGTTTAAGGTTGCCGACCCCTGAGATAGAGCATAGAAAAACTCAAAGAAATAGTGCAAGATTGGAAGATGGGAACAGACCTCGTCCATAGAATTGCCAAGAATTGGACTTGACTGAATGGACAACACCATCATCAATCATTATAATAACTGTAATAACTGAAAGGGTAGCACAACACAGAACATTGCCAAGTTAGGCTTAGCTAATACCTGGATGGGTTATCAGGAAATCTCAGCTCTCAAGACTGGGAAATTTAAAAAGAAAAAGAAAAAACCCAGACGATGGCAATTGCAAACCTCTGCTTCCTGTCTACCCCTTTTGTTTCTTGTGGCTTCTATTGTCTTGTTTTTATATTTTATGTCACTATATTTTATTTATAGTTTATGTTATAAACCAACCAGAGCTGCTGAGAGTCAGGAGGCCTATACATTTTTTTATTTATATTCTGGTGATAAATCCAGAAAGCCGCAATTACACAATTTTCCAAGAGAGCTACATGGCTATCTCCACGTAGGCATTAGGCTTCCGTCTCCACTAGAGGGAGCTAGATCAGACTACTCCTGAAAGTCACGTTAAAAATATATATATATACAAAACAGAAAATGAAACCATCATTTAGCAAAGTAAAAAGAAACTTACTTATAACCTCAAAACGTACCCCCACCTCCCCCCAAAAAGCATGCTGGGTCAAAAAAAAAATAATACTCTTAAATTATCTTGTTTTTAAAAAAGGAAATATTGTAATTGTGAGACCACCTATAATAAGCAGGCGGGATGGAACAAACAGGGTTTTTTTTCCCTTTACTATGTCTGAGCGCCTAAAAATAAAAATAAAAATGTAAGAATGGAATAAATTTGCCGGGATGAGTGGATCGGACTACGGGGGGTGCGTGGGGAGGGTTCATCTGGAAGTAGAAACAGGGTTTCTTTAGTTGAGGGAGTTTAAATCAGAGGGCGATCCCCCGAAGTCTATAGCGAAAGGATCGCAAGAGATCCTATTTAGATTGAAACCACACAGGGGAGCAAAATAAACCTGGTTAGCTTGCTGGGGGGCAGCCAGGAGGTCAGGAAATTAAGCTTGGCTTAATGTCTCGGGGTTGGGTTGGCTTAAAATTGGGGAAGGGGGGAGCAGGGTTGATCCTTAAGCCAGGGCAGCCACGCGGTCTCCGGGGAAGACTGGGAACGGGACGGAGGGAGCGTTGGCTCGCTTCTTAAGGGCGCAGCAGACCCGGGATGCGGCGCGTACCTGCTTTCGGGTAAGGTCAGGCTGTTTCTGCGCAGGGCCATCCCCAGCTTCGCCATCCTGGATGTTTGGCCAAGCATCCGCGGAACCGGGAGACGGGCAGGTCGGATAGGCAGCCTCTGGCTTTGCTCCGGACCGTCGGATCTTTTCTCCTCCTCTTTGCTTTCCTCCGCGGCTGATGCGGTTCCCGCCGTGGGAAAACTTCTTGAACTCCGGCAAAATTCAAGAGAGGATCTTGCGCCCCTCGTAGCTGGCGGGAGGAGGACGGATTCCTTCTCTCGGCTGCGTCTCGTCCGAAAAAAAAAATCGAGGTCAGCCTTCGGGAAGCCGGAGAGCGATTCGGAATCTCTAAAAAAAACTCAACCGGAGTGACTCCAGATTGGCCGAAAGGAAACGGCGGCTGCTAAGGGCGACGGCGCCCCCTGGTGGTTTCAAAGAAGTTGAAAGGAAGGCTCGCTTCGCCCTGAACGCGGATCCCAGCCGGGCATCTAATTTATTGCTTGGTTAGATTTTTTTTTTAATTTGATTTATATGCCGCCCTTCTCCAGAGACTCAGGGCGGCTTACAATGCCTTCATACTTTTGTATATTTATACAAAGTCAGCTTATTGCCCCCACAATCTGGGTCCTCATTTTACCTACCTTGGAAAGGATGGAAGGCTGAGTCAACCTTGAGCCTGGTGAGATTTGAACTTGCAGTAATTGCAGGCAGCTGGCAACTTAAGAGCTACTTTTTACAGCACTTAGTCCACTGGGCCACCAGGCTCTTTATAGCATATATGTCATATATTTCTTTGGGAGGCTCACAGTGGCATATATGGCACTTCCTCTTCCCATTCTCATCCCGCCCTCCCCAAACTAGAACAACAATTCTGCAGGGTAGGCTAGCTAGGCAGAATGAGTGTGACTACCAGCTTCATTAAAGTAGAAGAGGAAGCGGACTATTCCCCCCCCCCCCCAAAAAAATAAGGAATCTGGTATTTGGTGAAGAGCTTTGCTTCGATAGATCCTGGGAATCAGCGGAGAAAATTATTTTAGGTAGAGAGCAGGACTTTAGCAGCTGGAGTGGGTTCAAGTGATGGGTTTTCTATTGAGCTGTGAAATGTTGGTACTGTGAAAATGAAATGATAAAGTATTCTTTTTTATATATATTTATTATTTATTCATTTTATTTAATTTCTATAGCCAGCCATCTTAAGCAAGTGACTCTGCGCAGTGTAAAAGCATAAAAAACGATTGAAAACAATTATAACATAGTAGAAAAATAAATATATATACGACTGCCAAGGAAAAGTATCTTTGTAGGTGTCAATATAACCAGTGTTTCTTAAACTTTTTTCTTTCAGAACTCTTTCCGACTTTTATATTTATCAATATTTGCTGGATTATTAATTCAAATTAACACATTTGCTGCTACCATGTCTAACAATTGTTTGATGGGATTTTAATATTTTTTCAACATAGGCTGGCAAATAGATTTTATTTCCTGGACCCTTGAGAGCCCCTTGGAAGGTTTGAAAGATCCTAAAACCACATTTTAAGAAACTGTTGTCTGGGGCAGTGTTTCTCAACCTTGGCAACTTTAAGACATTATGGACTTCAACTCCCAGGATTTCCACAATTCCCCAACCAGCTATGTGTCATCTTAAAATTGCCACAGTTGAGAGACTCTGGTCTAGAACAATGTTTCTCAACCGTCACAACTTAAAGATGGCTGGCTGAGGAGTTCTGGGAATTGAAGTCCATATATTTTAAAGTTGCCAAGGCCAAGAAACACTGGACTAGAGTAAGTAACAGAATAAAAAACTGAGCTTGCTGTATGTTAATATAGCCCTCACTAGGATTTGTATGAATCTTATTACTTTGAGTTGGGATTAGTTTATTTGTTTGTTTGTTTGAATCCCACTTTTATTATTTTTTGCAAAGAACTCTACGCGGTCAACCGGTAGCAAAAATCCTTGCCCCCCCCCATGCCCAGCTGAGCCGCACAATCATCAGAGGCTTTTTTTTTACTTTTAAAAGCATTTTTTCTACAACCTCTTCGACCGAAAAAATGCTTTTAAAAGTAAAAAAAAAAGCCTCTGATGATCGTGCGGCTCAGCTGGGATCGTCAGAGGCATTTAAAAGAAAAAACCCCTTTTTTTCTTTTAAATGCCTCTGAGGATCCAAGCTGAGTTTTTTAAAAAGTCTCTGCTGATCAGGCAACTCAGCTGGGAAGAGCCTTGGTGGTGCAGTGGACTAAAGTGCTGTTAAGTAGCACTTAGGTGCCAGCTGCCTGCAATTACTGCGAGTTCAAATCTCAATAGGCTCAAGGTTGACTCAGCCTTCCATCCTTCCGAGGTAGGTAAAATGAGGACCTGGATTGTGGGGGCAATAAGCTGACTGTATAAAAAAGAACACCGCTTGGGGGGACCAAAAGCCCTACTAAGCAGGTATATACAAAAGTATGAAGGCTATTGCTTAATGCATTGTAAGCCGCCCTGAGTCTCCAGAGAAGGGCGGCATATAAATCAAACCAATCAATCAATCAATCAATCCTGAGTGGCTGAGCCTGAGTGGCGTAGCAGGCTAATGCCTCCTATTAAGGTAGCATTTAACATCCAGCTGCCTGCAATTACTGCGAGTTCTAATCTCATCAGGCTCAAGGTTGACTCAGCCTTCCATCCTTTCTAAGGTGGGTAAAATGAGGACCCGGTTTGTGGGGGCAATAAGCTGACTTTGTATAAATATACAAAAAGTATGAAGGCTATTGCTTAACGCATTGTAAGCCGCCCTGAGTCTCCGGAGAAGGGCGGCATATAAATATATATATTAAAAAAAATCAATCAATCAATAAATCGTCAGAGCCTTTTAAAAGCATTTTTTTACAACCTGTTCGCTGAAGAGGTTGTAGAAAAAATGGTTTTAAAAGTAAAAAAAAAAATTGGCCACGCCTACCCAGTCACATTACCCCACCACCACCAAGCCACACCCACAGAACCGGTAGTAACAAATTTTAGATTTCACCATGACTAGAACTCACGGTTTTCCAGTTTCTACCTGGTGCCTTAACCACTGGACCAAACTGGCTCTGAAATTGGCTTCTGGATTTGAGGAGGCATTGCAAGAATCTGCACTCCAGACCACAATCATTAAGCTCTGCAGCCAAATGCTGCCCATTGCAACAAAATTTCAGAGATACCTCACTGGAGCAAAGCATCCGTCTTCTGCGGCTCCCTGTCACCGGTCAACTCCACAATTGTTAGGGCTTTTGGTTAGGACAGGTAGAGGGAAAAGGATGCCACTCTACGAGGAGACTCTATGGTGGGGGAACCAGACTTCTGGTCGGCTCCAGAATTGAACGAGGGGCTTCCGATTAGGACCTTTGTGGCTCTTTGAGTGTTTAAGGTTGCCGACCCTTGTCCTAGAGACCAAGTCAAGTCCAAAGATGCTAAAGAATTCCTGGAAGGCTGGCACTCTCATAAATCAGAACAGCCTATTCACAACCAGGCTGTGTGTGAGAGACAGGGCAAGGCACTGGTATATAAACATAGAGCAAACCCCACTGCCTCCTAGCTCTGATGATGTTACCTAGTTGGGTAATGAAACATCTGGAAAAAAGCAACCAAGATGAGCACCAGATGAGAATCCAGACCAGTGGTGGGTTGTCCCCGGTTCGCACCGGTTCTATAGAACAGGTAGTAAAATCGGCAGGAGGCTCCGCCCACCGACCCTGACATCATCAAAACCCTTCTGCGCATGCCCCGTTGCAAACCGGTAGTAAAGGTAAGTAGAACCCACCCCTGACCTCTATAAATGTTTCTGATACTGAGAGTAACTAAGAAGAATCTCGATTTAGCTGGAATTTTGCACCTCTTCTTACTTTTGTTTCAGAAAGCTGCTTTTACAATGCATGTCAGATTTCTCTGAACTTGAAATCTTTCAGGATTCATATGTTTACTCCAAGGTTTCAAAGACAGAAATCGGTGAATGTGTGGCTGCACCTTATTTTCTAAGCACGCTGGTAGGTGATGTGCAGACAGATAAGAGCAGCACATAATGTGCAACTGATATTACGACCTATTGTAGGACAGCTACATGTAAAGGCAGTCCTCAGCTTATGAATACAATTGGAATCAGAATCCCATTGCTAAGCAAGGCAGTTGTTAAGTGAGCCACGACCAATTTTACGACCTTTTTGCACAGTTGTTAAGCAAATCACTGCAGCTGTTAAGTGAATCACACAGTTGTTAAGCAAACCCGACTCCCCCCATTGACTTTGCTTGGTGGAAGCCAGGTGGGAGAATGTCAAATGTTCGTCACATGATCTGGGATGCTGCAATAAACACATGTTAGTTGCCAAGCACCCAAATTTTGATCACATGGCTGTGGGGATACTCCAATATTCATAAGTGTGAGGACTGGTCATTTGTCAATTTTTTTCCCCAGTGCCCATTGTAACTTCAAATGAATGGTTGTAAGTCAAGGACTATCTGTATTCTGGTGTTCTCAGGACATACCGTATTTTTCGGAGTATAAGACGCTCCAGACTATAAGACGCACCTACCTTTTTTGGTGAGGAAAACAAGAAAAAGAAATCTGCCTCTGCCTCCCAGCAATTTTGCCTCATTGCAGCAAACAGCAAATAGCCTGCTTTACTTTCATTTTCAGCATAGCTTGATTAGCACAAGAAAAAAAAATCTGCTCCCAGCAATTTACCTCCTTGCAGCAAGGAGCAGAGGCCTGCGCAAAACAGCTGAGAATCAGGAGGCCGATCCAAGGGACAATCAACTTGTGCTAATTAAGTTGTGCTGAAGCTGAAATGGGCTGTTTCTTCTTGCTGCTTGCTGCAAGGAGGTAAATTGCTGGGAGGCAGAGGCCAAAGGGTGGGGGCCAGTGGGTGGGCAGGTCTACATTCAGTGTATAAGAAACATCTAAATTTTCACCCCCTTTTGGGGGGGAAGGTGTGTCTTATATTCTGAAAAATACGGTAATTCCATCATAGACATAATAATGCCTCTTGCCTGAAATACAAGTTGCAATCCAGGCTGCAGAAGTGTGGCTTGGCTAATCTATTTTTAAGCATACAGCCTCACACATCCTCTTTGCTTTAAAATCAGGGTTGACAACGGATGGGCAGAGCACGGATTTAGCAACCATGTAATGAAGGCATCTCAGATGCCCTTGGCATGGGCTTAATGTTATACTTAAAGGGGGGGAAAAATAAGTTCTTTCTTTCTTTTTTTTTTTACATGTTGGCACAATAACTAGGCATCAAAGCTCATTGCAGGAGACGTGGCAGATTGTTCCTGAATCACAATTTCCTGCTTGTTGGCAGCTTTTGTGCCTTTTCTTCACAGTAGCCATTAGTATTTTGGCTCCCAGCCTTTTCTGGCAGAACTACTATTTTGAGGACTGTAGGGGAGGGTGTGGAAGTGCAGGGCAGGGAATAATTTGAGCTAAACGTCACACAGGGAACGGTGACAATCACCTTGGTGACAGAAACCTCCGAGAACCAGTTTAAAGTAGTGGTTAAGGAACCGGGAAGGAAACCGGCAGACAGCCAGTCCTAGTCCTGCCTTAATGACACGAAGCCAGTTGCGCGACCTTGAGCCAATCCTTTCTCTCTCTCAGCTGAAATCTTGCCAAAAAAACTGCAGGAACTAGTCCAGGCAGTTGCCAGGAGAGTGTGACTTCAAAGCACAAAAAAGAAAAGAAGAGAAACAAAAGGAAAGGAAACTAGTCAGGGCCGAGTTTGTACAATCCCCTGAACCATAAAGTAGCATACAGCCTTATCAGAAGTGGTATTCACCCGGTTTGGACCGATTCGCCCGAACCGGTAGCAGAGATCGTAGGTGACCCTGCCTACCTGCCCCGGTACTATGCCGTCCTATTTAGCCATATTTTTGAGGCCGAGAGCATGCCTGGAAGGTGCACATGTGAGCAAAGCACATGCGCGGAAGGTTGGGCGCATATGTGGAAGGTGCGTGCACCCTCGACTAATCTGCATCCAAAACGGGCCGCATGGGGACTCCAGGGAGGGGAGGGGTGGGGTGGGCGTGGCCAGCCAGGAGTGGGATTTGGGGGTTCTCCGAACTGCACAAAATCTTAGCTAGAGATGTCAGATATTGCCTACGTATGATGCCCCAGGCACCAGAAGGGGTTAAGTCTTCTAAGTCTACAGACATCCCATGTGACTGTATAAACCAATGAACTCCCTTATTGGAATCATACCCACAAATCAATTGGATATCTTCCCTAATTTCTTCCCATCCATCTCAGCAAGACAGCAGTGAACTTCTCTCCCTCTCAACCTCTGAGCCATACAGTCAGGGTAATAAATGCAGCAGGACACCCTGTTCATTATTGTATATTTGTAAATAATAAAATAACTTTTAAACCTGAAACTGTATGGCCTAAATAACTTCCGCATAGACTGAATGAGCACGACCATCAGTATATATCTGACAAGAGATTCTCCTGAACCCCTGCAAACCCCCTGCAGCCCACCCCTGCTTCAGGGCCTTATGACAGGGTGCCTATGTAGGGGCCAATCTTATCCCCACAGAGTTGATGTTCCACAGGTTAGAATGGAGTATTGCAGACTTAATTCTGCTGCCTGCCAGCAGTTCGATTCTCACCGGCTGAAGGTGGACTCAGCCTTCCATCCTTCCGAGGTTGGTAAAATGAAGACTCTGATTGTTGGGGGAAATACGCTGACTCTGTAAACTGCTTAGAGAGGGCTATAAACAGTGGTGGGATTCAGCCAGTTCGCACCACTTCGGGAGAACCGGTTGTTAACTTTCTGAGCAGTTTGGTGAACTGGTTGTTGGAAGAAATCATTAGGGCAGAGAACCGGTTGTTAAATTATTTGAATGAGCCTTGGATAGTACAGTGGTCTAAAGACCCTGTTATTAATACCAGCTGCCTGCAATTATTGCAGGTTCGAATCTCACCAAGGCTCAAGGTTGACTCAGCCTTCCATCCTTTCTAAGGTGGGTAAATTGAGGACCCAGTTTGTGGGGGCAATAAGCTGACTTTGTATAAATATACAAAAGTATGAAGACTATTGCTTAGCGCATTGTAAGCCGCCCTGAGTCTCCGGAGAAGGGCGGCATATAAATCAAATAAAAAAAAAAAGAATCCCACCACTGGCTATAAAGCACTGTGCTGTGGTATATAAAATCTAATTGCTATTGCTATCATGCTCAAAAATTGGGATTTTGGGGACTGATAAGGGGACTAGGTGTGTGTCCTATGTCTATATGGGTAACATGATACAATTTGGGGAGTCCACTTTCTTCTTTGCTCTTTAAAACGCTGTATTGGTTTTTATGCCGTTTCAGTCTATCTTCTAGTTTCCAAAATTCAGTCTGGTTTTACTTTACAGTGGTGGCCAAAATTGTGGAAACCTTTTGGGAAAAGTGTATTTTTGAGCTTTGATGGCTAATAACACCACTTTTTTTTTTGGAGTTTCAAGATAATCATATTCCACTGCTGGAATGGCCTGGGAATAGCTCAGATGTTAACCCAATTGGAAATCTATGGAGCCGATTAAAAAAACCTGTTAGTCAGAAGCGACCCAGCAAGAAAACCAAGTTAATACAAGCAATCATTCAATCTTGGTTTCACATAACAGCTGCAAAACTAAAAGACTTGGTTCACTCCATGGGAAGACATTGTAAGGCTGTAATTCATGCTAAAGGTTACCCAACTAATAACTGACATGGTGATAATTTTTGTATATCTCATTTTTTCTATGGTGATAATTTTTGTATATCTCATTTTTTCTACGTGTTTCATTTTTTCTTCTTTATACTGTAACTGCTATTCTAATAGCAAATCCTTCATAAAAGTTATTGCATTACATTCTTGATTAAAATTATCTTTCCATTGTGGTTGTGAAATAAGCCTTGACCTGAGTGATTTGGAATATTTATTAAGGACTGTAATAAATTTGGACTTAATTGTAATTGCAGAAGTTTTATTGACTATAGTAAATTGGAGTTTTCTGTTTGAAGGTAATAAATATAAATCAAAAGGACTATGGGCCTAGGGCAATTGCAGCTGATCTGGTGGTTTCCCTAATACGTCTGATGAACTTATTAATCTAATTTTTGGCTGGATTTGATGGATACTATTTGATATACAACTACAAAGTCACTCGGGGGTTTTTTTTATATAAAGAAGCAATTTTTATTTAGGTGGGTAGACGCAAATGAAGACATTCTACACGCTGTTGGAAGATGTGAACATAAGAAGATTAACAATTGGTTTAATCTAGTATGAAGAATTTAAATGTTTGATATAGCTATTAAATGATGTTTTTAGTTGATTTGTTAATATGTACTGATAAATTAATAAGAGGTTTGATTACTACTTTTTAGTTAGAAAAAAATTTTTTTAAGTGTTTTAACTATAATTGGACCTTAATGGTTTAAAAGTGGAGGACGGAAGAGTTTATATAATATTTTACTTTAAATTTGGGGTTTTTGAAAGAGATTTTTTTTTCAATGAAAGAAGTTATAAAATATCTTGTTAAACTGTATAGATTTAATAATCTGCTAAGTATGTATTAGTTAAATTGAGTAATGATAGGTTTGATTAGGTAATATTTAACTGTTTTATTAACTGCTGCAATTATAAATGGATACTAATTCTGTTAAACTAGATGGAATAAGAAGAAAGAAGACTTGCTTTCTTTTTATTTATTTGTTTAATGATTATGATAAGTCAGAGATGGAGTTGAATTTAGGGGATTTAAGCTGTATTTTGTATTTTGTATTTGCTCTGGGAAATCGGGGGGGGTGGTTGGGGAGGGGGGGGGAAATGTATGTAAAACTTTTAAAACTTTTTCAATAAAAAAAAATATCTTTCCATTGATATATAATTTTATAGTACTACTCCCCCCTCCCCAAAAATAGTGTTACTAGCTAGTTTTAGAAAATACACTTTCCCCAAAAGGCTTCCACAATTTTCGCCACTACTGTAAATGTTTTCATACTTTTGCCTTGATCTCTGGACCGTTGGAGCTCAGGATTTGCTTCCAACTGTTATAAAACAGTATTTATAGCTCCGAAGAACCTTGATTCTTGAGACAAAGTGATCGATGATAACACCTATCCCAAAGTCAACCTGCAAATTCTTTGGGTGAACAGAGAGTAGGATTAATTATTAGCACTACTTCATTTATCTGTTCTGTTCCTATTTCATTTATTCTGCTGTATGGCGTTTCTGGTAGCAGCTTAGACTCTTACCCTTCTGTGTTGAAGAGTTGTGTCTCTGCATACATAGACCCAAGGATGGTGAGCTCAATACACCTTTTTGTCTGATTCAACAACTTGTTCTTAGAGCAGATACCAAGAAAATAGATTCTATCTACCTACTGAGAGGTAGCCCCAAGGCCCATCCCCTCTATCAGTGCTAGGCTGCATCTCTTCTGCACAATTCTTCAGCCATTCTCATCTTTTTGGGTGGAGAAGAAATCGTTTGCACTTTTTGTCCAAAGGAAAAGAAGACTTTTACTTTTTGTGCATTTAGGGTGCCAAGTCCACATTCCAAGGGACAAGATCCTGCCTTTCTTTCCAGAGATGTTCAACTTTCCTGACTTGCAAACACCTGTTCTACTCTAGAGCAAGGCTCCGTAAAAGAATTCCTTCCAAAGGCATTTTCAGAGGCCGCAGATTGTAAGCAAACCAAAGCACACCAATCGCACCTTTTATTTCCTCACAGTTGTTGAGTACTGTGTTTTCCCGAAAATAAGACCCTGTCTTGTATTTTTTTTGAACCCTGAAATAAGCGTTTGGCCTTATTTTCAGGGAGGTCTTATTATTTGGGGGCACGTGGAGGAAACCAGAGGAAATGGCAGGCACCGGTTGCTCATGCGTTTAAATATTTTCGGGGAGGGCTTATTTTCAGGGGAGGCTTATTTTAGTGCATGCGCTGAAAAGCTCAATTGGGCTTATTATCAGGGGATGTCTTATTTTAGGGGAAACAGGGTAACTGCAAAGTCATCATGAGATAAAGAAATTTGAAAGCTATCCGGAGAATGAGGTGAACAAATAGAAGCCTCTGAAACTACAGGTAGTCCTCTACTTATGACAATCGAGTCCAAAATTTCTATTGCTAAGTGAGACAGTTAAATGAATTTTGTCCCGTTTTACTACTTTTCTTGCCACAGTTGTTAAGTGAATCACTACAATGGTTAAGTTAGCAACATGGTTGTTAAGTGAAACTGGCTTCTCCATTGACTTTGCTTGTTAGAAGGTCACAAAAGGTGATCAATGACCCCCCCACCCACCCAAGACACTGCAACCGTCCTAAATATGACTCAGTTGTCAAGGGTCTGAATTTTGATCATATGACTATGGAGATGCTGCGATGGTCATAAGTGTGAAAAATAATCATAAGTCATTTTTTTCAGTGTTGTTGTAACCATTTGAATGGTTACACTAAATGAACTGTTGTAAGTCGAGGACTACATGTAATCAGATCAGCAGGCCATATCTAGAAACTTTTCAAAGCCTTAACTGTAAATGCACACATCAGACTTGATTTCCCAGCCAGGACGTGAATTCTCCTATCCTACCATAACGTAGGACTTTGCTAATTTTGCTTCCAAGAAAGGTATAATTTTGTATAAAAACCCTCCACTTTTAATTGTATTAACACCATTATAATAGTACGAGGATACAGCCATTTCTTGTGTAAGATAATAGCTTGGGGAGGAATCATCTATTGTTATGACTATGCTAGAGGAATTTCTGACATCACCGTGGGAAAAATGTTGTTTACCTGAGATGTCAAAGAGCTGCTATGAAAGAGAATTAAAATCACTCCCCCAAAATTATTGTTTAAAAGCTTTGGTCATTGATCAAATAGGTTCATAAGTCCATAGCAGAGTCACCATGCCCAGCATTCCGAAGTTCATGAATGAAGGCAGATACTCTGTTTCCGTGAAAATAGGACATACCCCAAAAATAAGCCCTGGCCCAAGTTTCATTGGCTGTGTGCGGGCTGATGGTGTCTGGCGGAGTCAGAAAGCGATGAGGCTGAGGAAGAAATGGGCCAGTCCTGGAGGCTGGGGAAGGCCCGGATGAGGGCTGTGCGTCGGAGGCAGAGATGGGGCCAGGGCCATCGGGGAGTGATGCGCAGACTTCGGAGCCTCCAGAGGCTGACAGTAGAGAGGCAGAGGAACAGGAGGAGCCTGTTCCTAGTGCACGTATGAGAAGAGCTGCCAGAAGGCAGGAGCAGCTAAAGCAGAGAGGACGACTCGGGAGTAGCGCCAAGAGATGATTGGCCCCTCCCATAAGGCTTAAAAGTCACGTGTGACTCCCCACACATGCCCTACCCTCCAGGCATGCGCATGCACCCTGCCTCCCCGTGCATGCGCGCGTGACCCCCCCACCCCATATCCCACGCATGTGTGGCAGAGACCTGAAGACCAGCTGGTCAGCGGGAGGCGCACAAGCATGTGTGGTGGAGCTGAACTGGGGTGACGGCTCACTTGCCAT
Source organism: Ptyas mucosa (assembly GCA_012654045.1). NCBI lineage: Eukaryota > Metazoa > Chordata > Lepidosauria > Squamata > Colubridae > Ptyas > Ptyas mucosa. The sequence continues at coordinate 89,516,805 of WNWU01000001.1, forward strand.
CAGAGAGTGTGCTGCGTGCCACCTCTGGCACACGTGCCATTGGTTCGGCATCATGGTCCTATGCTATTCTAAGTACTCTTGTCCTTGGCTTCTCTAATTCTGCTTAATCAATTAGCTCCCCTGTGATTTAGCCATTTCTCATTTTCAATCACACTGAAAACCTGCATCCCCCATCCAGTGTGATATCTGACCCCCTACTCCAGTGATGGCTAACCTTTTTGCCGTTGCATGCCAAAAGCGGGGGGAATGTGTGGGGGGGTTTGCGCGCATGTGTGCCCACGCAATGCCCCCCATGCCCCGTCCCCCGGCATGTGTGCAGAACCCCCTGCGCTCCCCCCACTTTTGGCATGTGATGGCACGGTGGGCCTGGTAGGCTTGTTTTCGCCCTCCCCAGGCTCCTGAGGCTTTCTTGGAGCTTGGGGAGAGCGAAAATGGCCTTCCTCACCACCCCGGTGGCCCTCCAGAGGCCAGAAATGGCCTGTTTCCCGACTTCCGGTGGGCCCGGAAGGCCCAAAAATCAGCTGGCTGCCGTGCGCATGCACGCTGGAGCTGAGCTAGGGCAACACTCACATGCCCACAGATATGGCTCCGCGTGCCACAGGTTCCCCATCATGGCCCTACTCTCTCATACAAAGGAGTACCATAAGAAATCCTGCCCAATTTAATAAAATGTGATTGCAAGAAATCCTGCCCAACAGAGGTGGTATTCAGCAAGTTCTGGCCAGTTCTGGAGAGCCAGTAGCGGAAATTTTGAATAGTTTGTAGAACCGGTAAATACCACCTCTGACTGGCTCCACCCCCATCTATTCTCTGCCTCCCGGGTCCCAGCTGATCAGGAGGGAATGGGGATTTTGCAGTATCCTTCCCCTGGAGTGGGGTGGGAATGATTTTACAGTATCCTTCCCCTGCCACGCCCACCAAGCCATGTCCACCAGGCCATGCCATGTCATGCCACGCCCACCAAGCCACACCCACAGAACCGGTAGTAAAACCTTTTGAAACCCACCACTGCTGCCCAATCAAGACACTTACAGCTCCAAGGCTGGGTCGTCAGCCAGCTGTCCATCCTTCATTTCTCCCCCTTTTACTTTGGCCTCCTGTATCTGCTGGCAGCTGTTTTAAACCACAGGTAGAGAAAAGTCCAAAGCTTATCCTGGCAGGTTTTTACCTGCTTCAGACACTCCAGGAAGTTGGTGTTGATTGGAGAACAAAGAGGTTGAGGCCTCTCTTGTAACACAAATTACAGGGAAACATATCCTTCAAAGGGTGTCCTTGTCATGACAGGTGATTTCCCCTAATTTCAAGGAAATTGCACCTCAGTGTTGCCAAAGGTAACCAATGTACTTGGCAACACACCTGGGAGTGTGAGCTATAGTGACACGTTTATGTTTTATTCAGGCAGATGGTAAAGAAAACCTCCTGCTTGCTTTTCTGGTAGTTTTCATTTAATTTTATGAAAGAGTCTCTGAAAAGCCTTTCAGTCAAATTCTCAAGAGTGGGTCTATTTGAGGGAGAGGTGGAAGGCAAAAGCCATTGGTGAATACCCTACTCCTTTAATGTGTAATGATCCCTCCATTCTTAAATCTTAATTTAATTTAAATCTAATTTAAAACATTTACATCTCAAGGGGAAATATCTGGAAGAAATTTACCCACAAAACTGTCTCTGCCCTTGAAAAATGTTGCTTAATTCCTCCTCTTCTTGGTGATATTCAGGGGAAAAATCCACTTGGTTTTTAACCCTCCACTTACAATTTCAGAAAGGCATTTGTAAGTAGTTATTATAGCAATTCTTGCCTTTCATCAACAGTATTTAAACATGATTGCCTGAATGCAAGAAAAATACCCAGTGGGGAATCTATTAAAAGGATTTCTAATTTTATATCAGATTGCTTCATCTGTTTGCAGTTTTCCACAGCCAGGAAAAAAAATGTTGCGTAAAGTTTGGTTATATTTGCAAAACACACTGAACCAGCAACATCTGAATCTGGTGTGTTTCTGCCAACCCATCCCACATGGTGATTTTACAGCTCCATCTGTTGTGCAAATACAAAACCTTTAATTCAGGGGTCCCCAAGCCACAGATCAGAACCAGTCAGAAATTGGACCACGCAAACAAGCAAAGCCCCATCACCGCATGCGCCGGATGCAGGCTGCGCATGAGATCATGTCGCCTGTCCCCAATCGTGGGATTCAGCCGGTTCGAGTTGGTTTGGGTGAACCAACTGTTAAATTGCTGACTGGCCCCTCCCCTCCCCCTCCAGGAGTCCCCATGTACCCCATTTTGGCTCCCGGGGAGGCCTACTAGGCCCAAAACAGGGCACGGGGGGTGTAGCGCAGGCCCCCTGCGGCCCATTTTTGCTCCCAGGAGGCTGCAGGGAGGCCTACTAGGCCCAAAACGGGGCACGGGGGGTGCAGCGCAGTCCCCCTGCGGCCCGTTTTGCTCCCAGGAGGCTGCAGAGAGGCCTACTACCCCAAAACGGGGCATGGGGGAGGCGGTGCCCCCCCCGCAGCCCATTTTTGCTCCCGGGGGGGTGCAGGAGGCCAAGTGCTGCCCGTCGCACCCCATGGCCATGCCCACCAAGCCAGTCATTAGGGCAGGAACCAGTTGCTAAATTATTTGAATCCCACCACTGCCCCTCCTCCATGGTCCACATAAAAACTTCTCTCCGTAGAACCCACCCCTGGTGCCCAAGAGGTTGGGGGCAGTTGCTTTAATTGATTCAGGAACACAAGATTAAGTGTCACACAAACAAAATGCAGCATTGCCTAAATCTTGATTTTAAAAAGTCAGACAATCTTTTTGAGGTCAGGATGGCATAGCTTTAGCGACGGCACAGATTCAAATGGTGCACAAGTAATTTCCTTAAGGAAAACTGGGTTTGTTATAAAAACAACACACACATAGATTTTTTTCTTTCCGCAGGTGGTGGTTCAGCTTATTATTTCACAACGATACATTCTACATTTTTATCTAACCTTCCAGATGTTAACATACTTTAATAACCACCCTAACAATTCTACAGGCTATCTTTGTCAGGGGCAACCACCAATGGTAGGTTATTTGGTCCGGTTCGTGGTAGTAACGGCGGCGGGAGGCTCCGCCCACCCTGCCGGACGTCATCACGGATGATCTGCGCATGCGCAGAAGCGTGCACGCACACTCCCATTGTGAACTGGTAGCAGAGGTAAGTAGAACCTGTTATGTATCTAATTTTGGAGGGAAAATCACGCGGGGAAAAGCTCAATGATTATTGGCTAGCACCCTGGGCAAGAGACTATATAAGGAGAGCTGTTCTATTGTACATCTGCTGGATTCTCACTGTGTATTAAAGAGCTGTTGTTCACATAGACCTGTCTTCTGTCTCCTCACTCACCCGACACAACAGAACCCACCCCTGGCAACTACATCTATCATTTCCCACCTTTTTTATTTTTATAAATAACTCAAGACAGTGAACATATCTAACCGTTCTTCTTCCTCCTCTTGTTTTCTCCACAACAGCAACAACAGTCCTGTGAGATGAGCTGGACTGAGAGTCACTGCCCAAAGTCACCCAGCCAGCTTTCAGAGTGGGACTAGAACTCACGGTCTCCTGGTGGTTGGCCCAAAGTCACCCAGCCAACTTTCATGCTAACGCAGGACTAGAACTCACAGTCACTTGCAATTCGAGCACAGAATGTCCCCTTGAATCCCTAAAGTGTGAGAGATTGTTGATCAGACACTAATGAATTTTTTAAAAAATACATATTATTTCCATGTGCCATGGCACACACCCTTGATATTTACTGTTTCCGTATATATAGAAAATTTAAAAAGATTAGCTGCAGATGATTTGCAAGACCTACTCTCAGAAACTATGTATTCAAAGCACAGTGAATCATCTGTGGATATTGTACACATTTGCATAGCTGGCATTTTTTAACATCTGATTTCTCATTTTAGAAAACTCAGCCATTGAAATTTGCAGATTGAATATTTCAAGGCAATGTATGTTTTTAAATAAATTCTTCACAGGAATGTGTGCCATTTGTAAAATTTATTTAGATACGCCTTGGAAAAAAAATGTGTAATAACAACATGCATTGGGTCAAACCGCAAACATAAATGTATTATGACTGGATAAAAAGTTATATAGCGTTTTTAAAAATGCCAGCAAGTCAGTCTTGGCATTTTCAAAAAGAAAAATAAAAAAAATGAGAGAAACTAACAGGTAGCAATTCACAAAAATCAGAAATTGCAATGGATATATTTGCTCAGCTGGATTTCATTTCATCAAGAGATAGCCCAGTCTCATTGCTGGCCTTTTTCATAATCTAAATATTTGACTTCAGGTCAAGGAGCATTTTGATTAGCTGGGAAAACTGATGGCTCTTAATGACATATTAGAATGACGTGGCTACCAGATCAGACCAAAGGTCTAGTTCTCTCTGGAAAAAATAGGAAGATAATGTGTTAACCATACTGCAATTACAAGCAGTCCTTGGCTTATGATCGCAATTATTAAGTGAGACATTTGTTAAGTAAGTTTTGTCCCATTTTATGACCTTTCTTGCCTCAGTTGTTAAGTGAGTCACTGCAGTTGATATGTTAGTAACCTGGCTGTTAAGTGAATCTGGCTTTCCTATTGACTTTGCTTGTCAGGAGGCTGCAAAAGGTGATCACATATTCCTAGGACAGTGATGGCTAACCTTTTTGCCATCGTGTGCCAAAAGCGGGGAGAGCGTGGGGGGGGTCGCTCACGTGCATGCCCACACTTATAATTCGGGCCGTTTCGTGCCTCTGGAGGGCCTCCGGGAGGATGGGGAAGGCGATTTTTGCCCTCCCCAGGCTCCTAGAAAGGCTCTGGAACCTGGGGAATGCAAAAAATGGGCCTTCCGGTCCCAAAGGAAGTCAGCAAATGGAACGTTTCTGGCCTCTGGAGAGCCTCTGGGGAGAGGGGGGGAAGACTGTGTGGAAAACAGGCCTTCCCCACCCCCCAGGACCTCTGGAGGCAGGAAACAGCCTGTTTCCCTACTTCCAGTGGGCCCAGAAGGCCTGAAAATCAGCCAGCTGATCAGCTGAGCTTGCGTGCCCACCGATATGGCTCCGCGTACCACCTATGGCACGTGTGCCATAGGTTTGCCATCACGTCCCTAGGACATAGCAACAGTCATAAATATGAACCAGTTGCCAAGCATCTGAAGTTTGATCACATGATTATGCCGCATGATCATAACTGTGAAAAATGGTCATAAGTCACTTTTTTCAGTGTCATTGTAACATTGGTCACCAGTTGTAAATCGAGGATTACCTGTATTGTTCTACAGAGCAGAGCCATCCAAAGGATGAGGGGGTGCCAAGACAGTCAACATGGTAACCATAACCATCAGCCTGTCTCTCCTCCCCAGTCCTATGGACATCCTCCTTCAGAACTGATACCCTGAGACATGTTTATAGCCTGTGAGAGGACAGGCTGCCTGCAAAATGGCGAGCACCTGTGTTGTTGGTGCCCTGTCCCTTTAAGACAGATCTGGGCGTTTTACGGCTCATGGGCCACATCCAGCCTGCAGGCAGTCTCAGTCTGGTTCAAGTGTCAGGGGTTTGGGCGTCAGCAGCATCGGCATCAGGGCAGTGGTGGGTTTCCAAATTGTTTTTACTACCGGTGCTGTGGATGTGGCTTTGGTGGGCGTGGCATGGCTTGGTGGGTGTGGCTTGGTGGGCGTGGCAGGGGAAGGATACCATAAAATCTCCATTCCCACCCCACTCCAGGGGAAGGTTACTGCAAAATCCCCATTTCCTCCTGATCAGCTGGGACTTGGGAGGCAGAGAATAGATGGGGGCGGGGCCAGTCAGAATTTTTACTACCGGTTCTCTGAACTACTCAAAATTTCCGTTACCGGTTCTCCAGAACTGGTCAGAACCTGCTGAAACCCACCTCTGCATCAGGGGCGGGGCACCAGTGCATCATCAGTGCAGGTGGTGTGGTACATTGGTGGTGGACAGGCCCTTGATGCAGCAGTGGCGTTGGGGGATGGGGAGCCAGGCCGGGTGTTGTGGGCAGGGCTTAAGTGTGATATTGGCGAAGGGAGTGGTGGGGTGTCAAAAAAAGGGTGGGCAACTATATAATGGCAGTGGGGCAGCAGTGGCTGGGGGCGGGGCAGCTGCCCTCCACAATGGTGCCAAAGAGAGGTGGTCTCTTTGGGAAAATCAATTGCCCATCCCTAGCTAGCCCAGCAACTGGTGGCTATAAAATCTGAGCAGAGAGGCAGCTGGGTGGGGGTGGTGTGTTGTAGTGAGAGGGGAGGTGGGTTGTGTGTTTATTTGGGAAACTAAAACAGCCTGTGTTAGACTGCTGCATCACTGCAGGAAGTCAGATCAACCATTCTACTTGGAAACCATTTCTGGACTTCATGCTTGAGGTGGGAAAAAAAATTAAATGTTAATTTTGGGTTTTACTGAGTAGATAGATTTGTTGTTATAGAAACGGTTAGTTTATACGATTATGTAAAAGTAAAAAAGTTGAGATTTGATGCAGTTATCTTATTCTCGTCATATCGTCACCGCTACTGGCTCGGGAGAACCGGGCCAAACCGGGAGGAACCCACTACTGCTCCAAACCAGCATTGTTAATCTAATCTAACATTGTTAAGCTCCCCTTGAAGAGCACTCGGAGGCTCCAACTGGTCCAGAATGCGGGCGCGCGGGTGGTTATGGGCGGAACCCGATGTGCCCACATGACACCCCTCCTGCGCGAGCTGCACTTGCTCCCAGTGGTCTTCCGGGTGCGATTCAAGGTGTTGGTCACCACCTTTAAAGCGCTCCATGGCATAGGATCCGGGTACCTTCGAGACCGACTTCTGCCACCAATAGCCTCCCACCGGCCAGTTCGCTCACACAGAGAGGGTCTCCTCAGGGTGCCATCGGCCAAGCTATGCCGGCTGGCGACACCCGGGGGAGGGCCTTCTCTTTGGGAGCCCCAGCCCTATGGAATGAACTGCCCCCAGAAATGCGTAAGATCTCCGACCTCTGGGTATTTCGCTGTGCCCTTAAGACCCTGTTGTTCCGCCAGGCCGGGTTATCAATGTAATAATTTTAAATCGGGTGTTTTAAATTTTGGGGGTCTTAAATTGAGCTGAATTATTTAATAATTTTAATAATTTTAATTGATGTTTGTCTTGTGCTTTTAATAGGCTGTACACCGCCCTGAGTCCTTCGGAAGAAGGGCGGTATAGAAATAAAATTATTATTATTATTATTTATTATTAACCACAGTTTCCTCAATTTACCCAATTTTCTGAGTCTGCATGGCACACTTAAGTCAGTCCCTTGGGAGTTGGGCGGCATAGAAATATGATAAATTAAATTAAATTAAATTAAATTAAATTAATTCTAGCGCACCAAAGGGAGTCAGAAGTCAACGCCTTTTCTTTCTTTCCCCCCCTTTTCCCTACACTTTTCCATTCCCTTCTCCCTCCCTTGTTTTCCCACTATTTCCATTTGTGTTTTATATTATAAACTAATTTTAAAAGTCAGAAAAAAGGAAGCCAGATCAAACCAATCAGCATGAAGGATGTGTATATCTGCACAATGCATAGTTGAGATGTGGAAGGTGTGCGCCTCAGCGGCCCATCTGGAAACTATGCTTACTGCTCAACCTCTAAGCAGCAGAGGTATGTGTTAACATCCTTTCGCAGTTGTGGACAAGTCTAAATCAAGCTTAAGGCAAAAAGAGGAGTTAATGTTCTCACAAAGAGCAGTAGTAGAGGAACAGGAGTTATAGTAGAATTGAGGAAGAGTATTACAGTAAACAGTGAGTACTAGCCTTTGAGTGCTTGTGTGTATGTTGCCTAGAGGCCAGGTGTGATTGTGTTGGCTTTCTGGAATTTTGGAGCCCACTGAGCTGGGTATACATAAAAGAACCAATGGCATAACCATTGACGTCAGTCCAAGCAAGTTTAAAGCGTATGGCAATGATTACCCTCTAAGAATACCTGAAGGATTATGTTACTCCAGAAATGCCAATTTCCCATTATGACTCTTGTTCTAAGCAACTCTTTGACAAGAAAGAACAGGCTATCCAAATAAGGCTAACAAATAAGAACACAAAAGGTAGTTAAGGTAGTTTAGTATGCTTTCAGAGTCTCAGGGGGATCCTGCATACTTTAGTAAAACATCGCACAAAAAGACTCTTCATGGAAAAATATATTATAATCCATCTGTATATCATTACAGTTTCATCAATGTCCATACATAATATGGTGAATGACAATAGCACTAGCAATAGGACTTAGACTTAAATACCGCTTCAGTGCTTTACAGCACTCTTTAAGCGGTTTACAGAGTCGGCCTGTTGCCCCCAACAATCTGGGTCCTCATTTTACTGACTTCAGAAGGATGGAAGGCTGAGTCAACCTTGAGCCCGTCAGGATCAAACTCCAGGCCGCGGGCAGAGTTAGCCTGCAGTACATTCTAACCACTATATACAATTCACTTGGTTATTGAATTTATGGAATGGCTGGTTTCGTACAGTGTATTAGCTTATATATTACTGCATTACTGTGCTCTGCACTAGGCTAACAATAAATGGATATCAAGCAGCTACACAATACAGTGGCTTGATGACAGTGCACGACTGGTAGAGCTCCCCTGGTTTCCAGTTGGTTTCCAGGTGAAATCCACAAGGCTGGTTGTCATTTTTCAGGATCTGTATATCCCAAATTCTCCTAATCCCATTAACAACCATTTTATCCCATAAACTCTGGTACTCTTTGTCTTTTTCTTTTTTTTTAGGGACTAGCATCTTCAGGGATCACAAAAGCAAGTCTCAGTCACTGCCCCCTCTAATACTGTCAGCCTTGTGAGGTAGTCCAGACCAGAAGTACCCCCCAAAATATTAGCTCTAACTTTAATGTATTACGAATGAAAGTGAATATGTGTCCCAGGATAATGTTGCAATCTGGGTCGGACATCGGGACCAGAGGTTTAGTCTTCCGGGCTTTCAGATTCATGCTCGAGCTCATCCTCAGAGAACTTCTCTCTAGCAGAGTGCGTGTTGTGGGCTACTGTGTGTGGTATTTAAATGGCACCTGTTGTGTGTGGCTTTTTAGATGTTGGTTGAGATTTTGATAGTTGGCTATTAAGTCATTGGCTGTTGATTCTGTGTGTTGCCAAGCCCTCGCCTCCTAAGTACTTGATAAACTGGTGGTAAGTCAACACTTCTATTGACTTATGAGGGGCCCATTTTTCCCAGGCTTCAATCGTTTCCCTGGCTGTTTTTGTGACTGCTCGTCCAACAATCTTAGTAGCTGCAAAATTGAAGGTATGTCCTTGTTCATTGCAGTGTGAGGCTACCAATAAGTTTGGGTCTCCTTGTCTGGCCACTTACTTGTATTCTTGCAATTTATTGTATTACTTTAACAGAATCTTACATGCCTGAAAGTACATCTCTCCCCCACTTATAGTCCAGGTGTCTTCTGATATTTTTTTGCCTTACCTCCATTATTTCTGAGGGTTCAGCTTCTTCTTATCTAACATTGCTTAGCCTGAGGCTCTTCTGTCACCCAAAGTCATGCCACATATCATTACAAGAACTGAATCTACGTTCCCAAACCCTTACAGCTCCTTCCTTTCTTTTAAGGAAGGCCGTTAAAAATAAATTATTTCTCCACACCTCGGGCGTTGGGAAGCTGCAATATTTCTTCTGTGGATTTTTTCCCCTTTAGCCAGTAACGATTCTTCTTGATTTTAGATTGTTTATTAGATTGTTATTGTATTTAGATTTTCATTCCTTTATTATTCCATAAGTAACTCAAGGCTAAGTAACTGAAGGGACACGGTGGCTCAGTGGCTAAGTCGCTGAGCTTGTCGATCAGAAGGTCGGCAGTTCAGCGCTTCAAATCCCTAGTGCCGCGTAACGGAGTGAGCTCCTGTTACTTGTCCCAGCTTCTGCCAACCTAGCAGTTCGAAAGCACGTAAAAAATGCAAGTAGAAAAATAGGAACCACCTTTGGTGGGAAGGTAACAACGTTCCACGCTCCTTTGGCATTTAGTCATGCCGGCCACATGACCGCAGAGACGTCTTCGGACACGGCTGGCTCTTCGGCTTAGAAACGGAGATAAGCACCGCCCCCTAGAGCCAGAAACAACTAGCACGCATGTGCGGGGGAACCTTTACCTTAACTCAAGGCAGTGAACATTCCTAATACTCTTTCCTCTTCCTATTTTCCCAACAGGGCTCAGGACAGGGGGTGCTCCTCTGTTCTGGTCCTGTTAGATCTCTCAGCGGCTTTTGATACCATCGACCATGGTATCATGCTGCATCGGTTGGAAGAGCTGGGGGTGGGAGGCACCGTGTTATGGTGGTTCTCCTCCTTCCTCTCTAACCGGTCACAGTTTGTGTTGGCAGGGGGGCAGAGGTCGACCTCGAGGCCTCTTATATGTGGAGTGCCACAGGGATTGGTCCTCTCGCCCCTTTTGTTCAACATTTATGTGAAGCCGCTGGGTGAGATAATCCGTGGATTTGGGGTGAGATACCATCAGTATGCTGACGACACCCAGCTGTACATCTCCACCCCAGACCACCCCAACGATGCCCTTGAAGTGATGTCCCAGTGCCTGGAGGCTGTGCGGATCTGGATGGGGAAGAACAGGCTCAAGCTCAACCCTTCCAAGACTGAGTGGCTGTGGCTCCCGGCATCCCGATATAGTCAGTTGACTCCATCACTGACTATTGGGGGCGAGTCTCTGGCCCCCACGGAAAGGGCTCGCAATCTAGGAGTCCTCCTGGATAGGCAGCTGTCCTTGGAGGATCATCTGACGGCTGTGGCCAGGGGGACCTTTTGTCAGGTTCGCCTGATTCGCCAGTTGCGGCCCTTTCTTGATCGGGATTCCCAAGGCACAGTCACTCACGCCCTTGTCACCTCTCACCTTGACTACTGTAACGCTCTCTATATGGGGCTCCCCTTGAGGAGCACCCGGAGGCTTCAACTGGTCCAGAATGCGGCCGCGCGGGTAGTGATGGGAGCAACATGGCGCTCCCATGTAACACCGCTCCTGCGCGAGCTGCAGTGGCTCCCAGTGGTCTTCCGGGTGCGCTTCAAGGTGTTGGTTATCACCTTTAAAGCGCTCCATGGCATAGGGCCTAGTTATCTGCAAGACCGCCTACTGCCACAAATGACCTCCCACCGACCCGTGTGCTCCCACAGAGAGGGCCTCCTCAGGGTGCCATCAGCCAAACAATGTAGGCTGGTGACCCCCAGGGGGAGAGCCTTCTCTGTGGGGGCACCTACCCTCTGGAACCAGCTGCCCCCTGAGATAAGGAGATCTCAAGACCTCAGTGCCTTCCGCCGTGCCCTTAAAACCTACTTTTTTCAACAAGCCGGGCTGGCTTAGGAAGAAATTTTAGATGTTTTTTAAGTTGGTTTGTTATTTTTTAAATTGGAGCCAAATTTATATGTATTTTAATTCTTAATATTTGTATTGTATGTTTTTAATTCTGGCTGTTCACCGCCCTGAGTCCTCAGGGAGAAGGGCGGTATATAAATTTTAAATAAATAAAAAATAAATAAAAACAACAACACTGTGAGGTGGGTTGGGCTGAGAAAGAGTGATTGGGCCAAAGTCACCCAGCTGGTTTTCATGCCTAAGGCAGAACTAGAATTCAGTCTCCTGATTTCTAACCTTGTGCCTTAGCCACTAGACCAAACTGGCTCTGATGCATTAGATCAACAGAAAGCAACAGCTAGAGCAAAATCCCAGTGCATCCTGAGCAGGGTTTTTCAATCTCAGTAACTTTAAGAAGGGTGGACTTCAATTCCCAGAATTCCTCAGTCAACATGAAGACCACCCATCCTTGAATGGACATTAAAAGTAGTGAATTTAGCGGAGAGGGGAAGTCCGGGGGGGGGGTGTGTTGGGTTGGGAGGAGGGAGGAGGGGTGGGAAAATTGTTTGTAAAAATTTTTTGTTATCTTTAAAACTTTTCAATTAAAAAAAAAAAAAGACCATCCATCCTAAAGTTGCTGTGGTTTAAAAACACTGATCCAGGGGGCCGTAAATTGGAGACGCAGCATGGCTGGTGGTCTATGTCTGAAGTCCAAAGCTCTGAAAGGTGTTTGATTGCTTTGCCTTGGTCTTCACGTTGCTAATCTGCTATTACAAAGGGTGTCTCTTGTTCTCTGTGGTTTACTTTCATCTGTTATGGAATGTTGTTAAGGGCAGTACAACCCTGCTCCGTTTTGTGTGTGACTCTTTCAAGAGAGGAGGTGATATCTATGTACTACAAAACCTCTTGCATCTATAACCTTTAACTGGTGAAACAGTGCATCAAAAGCAACATTTTTGAACCATTTTGAACTATTTGATACCTCAAATTAGGCTATCTTGCAGAATGCATCCAAAATCCAGGGCCCACGGATTTTGTGCTGTGGCCACGTGATCTGTATTTTCAGCTGTTCTGTGACAGTTTCCAAGCCAGTCTTGCAATCCCTCGTTCCATTCCCACATCCCGCAGCAGTCATTTACTTGCCTGTTGGGAAAGGAAAAGTAGTGGTGGGGAGGAATAAGGAGGAAGGAAACCACGCATACTCTTTTTGGTCCACATTGCCCCTCTGTAATCTCCCAGACTTATGCCACCTCCCACACTCCATCCCTGACACCCACACCTGTCACATACTCCCAAGCATGCCTTTCCCAACTCCCATGACATCTCTTGCACCCACCCTTCCTGTCCACATGGCATCCGCATGGAGCCGTGGTGGCGCTGTGGTTAGAATGCAGTACTGCAGGCTACTTCTGCTGACTGCCAGCAGTTCAACAGTTCGATTCTCAACGGCTGAAAGTTGACTCAGCCTTCCATCCTTCCAAGGTCAGTAAAATGAGGACCCAGATTGTTGGGAGCAATGTGCTGATGCTGTAAACCGCTTAGAAAGGGCTGCAAAGCACTGTGAAGCGGTATATAAGTCTAAGTGCTATTGTTATCTATCGCAGGCCCCTTGACCACCACATACCCTACCTGACCTGCACTGCACCTGTCATGCACTCTTCTTGACCCACAATACCTCTCACCCTCCCTGGCATATCCGTCCCAATCTGAACCTGACATACATCCTCTCACTTCATCCTTTACTTGGCAGAGGGAGGGAGATAATGACAGAATGACCGGGTGGGAGTGTATTGCACAACTCAAGGCAGCATGCATGATGCTTTCTATTCCTGTTTTCCTCACTACAATCCAGTGGTGGGTTGCCCCTGGTTCGGACCGGTTCTATAGAACCGGTAGTAAAACCAGCGGGAGGCTCCGCCCACTGACCCTGACGTCATCAAGACGCTTCTGCGCATGCGCGGGCCTGTTGCGAACCAGTAGTAAAGGTAAGTAGAACCCACCCCTGCTACAATCCTGAGAGGTGGGTTGGGCTGTAACTGGCCTCAAATCATCATGCTGGCTTTGATGTCTAAGGGAGGACCAGAACTTGCAATCTCCAGGCTTCTAAGCCAGCACTTCAAACTAGCTCTCCCTTCATGACTCATTAACAATTTTTTTTCTTTTGTACACAGTTGTTAGTTGCGCACAATAAACCAACCGACATGCCAAGCCATTTCCTTTTGTTCTTGTCAACCGTCATTTCCTTGATCTTAGCTGTTCTGATGAGGAACTGCCATTTTGTGGAGACATCCTGGGACTCACCCACATTTCCGTTTGTGTCTCCTGATTTCTTGGAAAAAAAGCACCACGCCCATCAGTAAGTTAACCAGTTGTGCCAGAAGTTTAGTTAATCCAACCTTACATTCCTTCCTTCTCTTTTTATGAATCTTGATCTTTAATCCTTTCAAATCATCATTTAGATGAGATGAGCAGTGTAGAAATTTGATAAATGTCTTAAAACCTGATTTCATTTTTAATTTGTCCCTTCTCACAAAATTCTTCGAAGGTTTAACAAGTTTCCATTGTAAATCCAATATAGGAAAGTTGTCCACATCACTCTTTTGCTGTTATTTGTATATCCGTTTAATTATTAAGACATCGGTCATTTTCAGTTGTACATCCAGTGTAGCATCTTTTTTCGTATCATTCTTGTAGCCTGTCCTTTTAAAATCCACTTTCAGATCTGTCTTAGGGTTGCTTTGTAAAACCTGTTCCTCTTCCATAACATCTTTTCAACACAGTCTATCATGGCAGACACTTTTAAAATTAATTTGGGTCAAAATTGTTCAAAAACATCCCTCAATATGTTCAATATCAAAGTGTTTTGCTTCATTCTATATTAATAAGTAAAAACTGAGTGTTTTTCTCCTTTAATTGCACTGTAATCTTTAGTGCTTCTGGTTCCCTCTAGTGTCCAGTCTTCAAAATTCCATCTTTTTTTTTTTAAGAATTCAAAACAAAAGTATTTTCCCATAGGAAAAATTCTTATAATTAATCCCAAAATCTTATTTTAAATCCATCTGGACCGTTAGCCCACTTGTAACTTTTCAAAATCAAAATTCTGGTCACCCTTTTTCTGCTTATTCTAAAATAATGTTTTTTTAAAAAAAAATCCTTACACTTGTATTTAAAACTTCTTTTGCTAAGGAGTAAAGAAATTCACCTGGTGCTGTAAAACCTGTTGGTCCACAGTTCCTAATAGTGGAGAAGCAACAAACTCTTTTGAAAGTGATTAGAAAAGGAAGTATGCAAACCCAGCATCCTTAGAGAAGAGGTCAACTGTGGTTTGAGTGAAGACGGCTAAATTGCTTCATGTTTCAGAGCTCTAGAACCACTGGGGAAGAAATCGCAAATTGAGCAAAGCCAAATGGCAGAATAAAGAATGGACAAGTAGAGGACTTAAAATCTATAGCCAGAAGCTACCGGTATAGATGGGACCACTTTAAAGCCAACAGAGTTGACAAATCACATTGTTAGGAATGGGAGGCAATAGAAAAGAGGAAAACAAGGGATACTACTTTGAGTCAGCTTTCCTCAATTTTATACTTTGCAAATGTGTTTGACTTTAAATTCCGTAATTGTTAGCTGGCATTGGTGAAATAAGCCATAACTAAAAACACCTTGCGCTCCAGATTGTCAGCTTTGGAAGCCATATTAGGCCGGAAGCTTCCATGCTGCCACCTTCTCCTGTGTGGGAAAGTAGGAGGGGGGTTGTCTATAGACATAATAGCATTCTTCCTGTCAGTCAAGGTCAGGCCGATCCTGCATCTGGAGGAGTGGTCGGAGTGCTATCTCGAGATGGGACGGATGGTGATTAGAGTATGTGATCGACTGAGGAGTGAGGGGATGATTTTGGGCAGTGGTGAAATGTAAAATTTGTTATTACCAGTTCTGTGGGCGTGGCTTGGGGTGTGGGTTAATGTGACTGGGTGGGCATGGCCAACTTTTTAAAAAAAAAAACTTTTAAAAGCATTTTTTCTACAATTTTGGCTGAAGAGGTTGTAGAAAAAATGCTTTTAAAAGGCTCTGACGATCCCAGCTGAGCCGCGTGATCATCAGAGGCTTTTACTTTTAAAAGCATTTTTTTGGCTGAAAAAAAAAATGCTTTTAAAAGTAAAAAAAAAAGGCTCTGATGATCGCGGGGCTCAGCTGGGCATGGAAGGTGTGGGGGCAGGGATTTTTGCTACCGGTTCTGCAACTGGACTTTATTTTTTCTTTGAAGAGGTTTCATTTCTCATCCAAGAAGCTTCTTCAGCGCTGATTGAATGGTGGGGAATGGAAGGATTTATACTCCTTGCAGACAGCTGGTCATTTGCATTCTTTTATCTAAAGCTCTAAAGCATGGGTGTTAAAACTCGTGGCGTCACATTGTCGTCACATGATATATCACAACTGTTTTCCTTTGCTAAAACGGGGGTGGGGGTGGCCAGTGCGTGATGCCACGAGTTTGACACCCCTGCTCTAAAGAGATTTTATCTAACTCTCTAAAGACTGCAAATGACCAACTGTCTGCAAGGAGTATATATCCTTCCACTCCCCACCATTCAGTCAGAGCTGAAGAAGCTTCTTGGATGAGAAGTGAAAGGTCTTCAAAGAAAAACCAGAAAGTCCAGTTGCCTCTTGAAAAAGCACTTTTCAAACAACCATGACCTGGATGACTGAGAATCTCCATAGACAGATACCCATTATAAATAACCAAGGATCCTTGGCTTGGGCCTATAATCTTTTGATATGAGCAAACCAATCTCTCAGTAAAGGAATTATAGTATTGGAAGGGCCTCAAAGATCATCTTGATCAGGCCTTTGCAATTTGAAGGAAAACAAATTAAGAAGTGGCTGCCCAGCTGCTACGATCATGACAACTTTCCATCAGAAGTTCTGCATAACAGCTGGCTGCAGTGCAATAAATCAGTCTCCAAACTGGACGCTATTCAGTTGTGTCCAGTTTTGCAACAAGAAGAGAAAAATAGAAAAGGGGTGAGATATGCCAGTCTGTTAGTCCTTCAACACCGACAAATAAACCACAATGTTTGTTATTGGTGAAGGTGGCAGTAATAATCAAGATACAGAATTCAGGGTTATACCATTCTACCCTGACAAACCAGCCTTTTTGAGAGTCATCTACCTCCAAATCTATTCACACACACACACACATGCTATATTTTACAGATCACTATTTAGCAAACAGGTAAAAACTTTATTAGAAGTCTTTTTTTTTGTTTTACTTAAGATAGTTTAATTATTTCTTAAATAAAAAACCTCACATTTATTTTATACTTTCTATATACAAATAGGTAGAAAAAGGGAATGGCAGGGTGGATTAGGTGGTGGAAGATATTGCTTCATTGCTAGTTCTTCACCTAGCTGCACAAGGGACCAACTGGGGGAAATGAAGTGGTCAAAGGAAAGGCTCTTCCCATAAGGGGTCAAGGAAGATTTGTGCAAAATATGCTGGGATTGTCCATGTTGGGCCCAGAGAGCAAATAAGGGCAAATTCAAGCCAGATGAAACAGTTCTTTGGATTTCCACGTTGCTGCAACTCCATCCTGTCCTAGCTTTGCTCCTTCAGATGTCTCAGTTCACCACAGCTACCGGTTCTCCTTCCTCAAGATACTGGCGGTCTCTTGAATTCACCCCTGATAATCCTGAAATCGAAACATCATCTGCAGGAGAAATGCAATTCATTAGCCAGAACTTTTCCACATGTCCCCGCTTTACAAAAAAAAAGTATAGTTAGTCCTTGACTTACGACCACAACTGAGCCCAAAATTTCTGTTGCCAAATGAGAGGGTTAAGTGAATTTTGCCCCATTTTACGACCTTGCTTGCCACAGTTGTTAAGTGAATCACTGCAGTTGTTAAATTAGTCACACGGTTGTTAAGCGAATCTGGCTTCCCCATTGACTTTGCTTGTCAGAAGGTGATCACATGACCCCGGGATACTGCCACTGTCATAAATATGGAGCCCTGGTAGCACAGCAGACTAAAGCACTGTTATTAACCTGCAATTACTGCAAGTTCAAATCCCACCAGGCTCAAGGTTGACTCAGCCTTCCATCCTTTCTAAGGTAGGTGAAATGAGAACCCAGATTGTGGGGGCAATAAGCTGACTTTGTATAAATATACAAAAGTATGAAGGCTATTGCTTAACGCATTGTAAGCCGCCCTGAGTCTCCGGAGAAGGGCGGCATATAAATTAAATTTAAAAAAAAAACGAGTCAGTTGCCAAGTGTCTGAACACCTGCATGGCCATGGTGGCACAATGGTTTGAATGCAGTATTGCAGGCTAATTCTGCTGACTGCTAGCAGTTTGGTAGTTCAATTCTCACTGGTTTAAGGTTGACTCAGACTTCTGTCCTTCCGCGGTGGATAAAATGAGGACCCCAATTGTTGGGGGCAATAGGCTGATTCTGTAAACTACTTAGAGAGGGCTGTAAAAGCACTGTGAGGTATATAAGTCTATTGCTATTGATCACATGACCAGTGGTTGTAAGTGTGAAAAACGGTCATAAGTCACTTTTTTCACCACTGTTGTAATTTCGAATGATCACTAAATGAACCGTTGTAACTCGAGGGCTATCCGTAGACTCTTACCCGTTACATCCTTTGCTTTAATGGGTGTCTGCAGCTTAAATACACAGCTGGACTTTTGGAAATTATTTCCAAATATTTTACAATAGAGGTCTCCAACCTTTCCCGGCTTTGTGGACCGGCGGGAGTGGGGGGGAGACAGGATGTTTCTGCACGAGCAGTGAGTGACCACAAATGAAGCTGTGTACATGTGCTCGGCTGCCTGTTCCATGGACAAGTGCAGCTGCGTCTACGCTTGCTTGCTGCTTCCGTGATCCGGTTCTGAACGGGCTGGTAGTGAGCTGCGGCCCGGAAGTTAGGGACCCCTGCTTTACAAACAGGGACTGTAAGAGGCATCTCGATTTTCCATTTGTGTGTGTCTGTGGTCATTTAAATTCGCAATAAGAGCAGGTTACATCAGGGATCATGTGACTGGGAGAAAGACTGGAGCAGTGGCGAACATTAGAATATTAGCTCAGTAGCTTTAAGAGCCGAGGTGGCGCAGTGGTTAGAGTGCAGTACTGCAGGCTACTTCTGCTGACTGCTGGCTGCCAACAATTTGGCAGTTCGAATCTCACTAGGCTCAAGGTTGACTCAGCCTTCCATCCTTCCGAGGTTGGTAAAATGAGGACCCAGATTGTTGCGGGCAAGAGGCTGACTCTGTAAACTGCTTAGAGAGGGCTGTAAAACACTGTAAAGTGGTATATAAATCTAAGTGCTATTGCTATTATGAGCCACTGCCCAACAGCATCTCCAGGCACACCCTGAGGAAACCGGGAGATATTTCTTTTCTTCTCCATGGACCTGGCCCATTTTTATCTTCCTTTTGCTAACTTCTCCCCCCATGCAGGTGGATTGTTGAATCTAGTCCTGATGGGTTTGTTCTCCTATGTTGTGCCATGTGCTTATGAAGTGGTTGTTTTGTTTCTCCACCATCCAATCAGAGCTGAAGAAGCTTCTTGGATGAGAAGCAAAACGTCTTCAAAGAAAAACCAGAAAGTCCAGTTGCCTCTTGAAAAAGCACCTTTGGGACAATCATGACCTGGAGGACTGAGAATCTCCATAGACAATTGTGGTTGTAAGACAAGGGCTATCTGTAGTTAACATCTGCACTTCTCTGCTTCCCTCTCTTCTATCTTTCCCACCACCCTATTTTCCCATCAGAGCAAATCCTACTTACAGAAACGGATGCTGATTGGCCAGATCATGATGCTGGCTAGGAACAGGGCAGCCACTATTGCCATGCCTCCAGTAACCGAGACCATTACCCAATGGTAGAAGGTCACACAGCCGTTGCAACAGAGCTGAGTCCTGGATTTTGTGAAGGGTGGGGATGGAGATGGGAATAGAGAAGAAAAAATGCAACATGAAGGTAAATATTAGGTTGTGTACACTGCTCTTACACATGGAGGCTCTCTCTTCAGAACCCCTGGGTAAGCAAAGCTGGCAATTCCACTGGAGAACATAAATACCTTGTAGGATCAAAACAAAAAATTGGATGGAGCTACGTTTCTCATTAGTGCCATTTCAAGAGTCTTGCTGAGCCTACTACCAATGCCGTTCCTCAATCACTGTTACTGTCCACTCTATGGTAGACTGCTTTGTTACATGGAGGATTCCCCTCACCTATGGTATCTCTAACACTCCCTCTTGAAATTCCCCTCTCCAAAAAGTCTCAATCCAGATATTAAAGATCAAGATACAATATGGTTTGTAAGCATAACGTAGGCAGTGATGCAATATGAAAACTGAACTACGGTTTGATCAACCATAGTTTCCACTTCTAATATACTTGTACAGGGTCCATATACCAGTATTTGATTTAAGGGTTGCCTTAATGCATAAACTTAATCATAATGGTTTGCAACCTAATGGGTATTAACAGTCCAGCCAATTATGGTTTATTCAATAAACTATGGCTAAGCAAATCCTGATTTAACACAAGATGTAAAGTATGTAATGGGAAATACATGCTGAGTCCAGCATCATTCAAATGGGCTTTTTAAAAAAAAACAACTATCCCACCTGGCCTGTTCTGACCAGCAGAAGCATTTCTCCAAAATGTACCCTCCATTTTCTTTGCCCTTTGAGTCAGTGATGTGCCAAAGGGGCCTGCTCACCAACCTTCTTCTCACCAACACCGCTGTCTCACTGTATCCCACCCTTCACTTACGGGCATGGATGCAAGTCCTGGATAATCATCACCGACAATCCGTTGGCGACTTTATCAGTGAAGCTCATGGCCCCGTAGACGAATGCGCCGCTGTGCTATCGGAGAAAATGAGCCACAGATGCATCAGGACCACCTGAGTGGCTGCCAGGTCTCACCCTGGACAGAAAGTAAAACTTTGAAACAAAAAGAAGAGGCAAACCTCAGAATAGTTCTACAGTATAGTACAGAGGTGTCAAACTCAATTTCATTGAAGGCTGTATCAGAGTTGTGTTTGATCTCGGGGAGACCAGGGTGGGCGTGGCCAGCATGACATCACTCATGTCCGGGGCACCTGTGGTGGCCCAAGCGCTCTGCCACTGAAAATGGGCTCCTGGGCCCCGTTTTCAGGTGTGATGGCTTCCTGCAGCCCTCTGCCAGTGAAAACGGAGTTCGGGGCTGAAAATGGGGCCTGGGATGGCTGCGCGTGGCCCTCCCAAACTCTGTTTTTTCTGGCAGAGGCACCACGGGATGGTCCTTCGCCGTTTCCAGTGGCCCCTTGGGCCAGATCAGGATTCAGCCCATGGGCCTTGAGTTTGACACCCCTGGTATAATACCATTCTGAGGCTTGTATTCTTTTTTTTTCTTTCATCTTTCTTCCCCCATAGCACTTGAGGAAGATCTTTGCCTACAGTAATGTTTCTCGTTCTCAGCAGCTTTAAGACGTGTGGACTTCAATTCCCAGAATTCCTCAGCCAGCATTCCTCAGGGAATTCTGGGAGTTGAAGTCCACACATTTAAAGCACCTCAGAATGAGAAACACTGGTGTACAGGATGGCAATAAACCATTTATTTCTAAACTTCTCTGAAAGTGCCTTCTGTCCTTCATATTCCCCTTCCCATAAAAACAAATAAGCGAGCGGCCTTACGTACTTCTAAAAATAAACAAAGCATTATATTATGACACCCTAAGACGCGAAATACACTTTGCCTTTTAGTCCCCATAACATTTTTTAGTCAGCGGTGGGGATTGTGAAAAAATACTGCAAACGACATACAGCCCACGAGCCACACCTAATTCAAGACGGTGACCACAATGGTGTGATTAAAGTCCTGCCTCCTTTTTATGTGCATAAAAAGGGGAGGGGCTTTGATCATGTCATTATGGCTGCCATCTTGAATCTGTCGTCTCTCCGGACATCTTGAATCTCTCGCCTCTCTGGATAACCTTGACCACATCTTTGGCATTGTTCCCTTGAAGTTATCTTTGGAGCACCAAATGAATCGCTCTTGTTTATGATTTAGAAATCCCACATTGCTTCTTTAAAAAAATGTTTTTTTCTGCTTTTTTAAGGATTAGCATTGATTTTTCACCCAGTTCCTAAAGCAGAGCTGACTCCATCTTTTACCCAAGGTGCTTCATACCGTGTGGGGCCCAATGAGATCAGCTGTCATGGAGAGGGATGTTACCAGGATGGTGGCCGACCCGGTCCCAAGCAGAACAGCAGCTCCATATATCTCTACGCCGAGTCGCTCAGCTATGGCCACCCAGGAGGCAAAGGCCAAGATAATCAGAAGTCCCAGGAAGTAGGTCAGCTAACATGGAAAAAGAAATTATTTTCACTTCTAAAACATGGATGCATTAATCACTACTATACAAAACATTCATTCAACACTTATGGAAGTTCTCGGTCATCCAGCTGACGGTTGTTGATAGGTGCTTTAAAAAAAGACAACAAAATCAAGAAAGACCAGTTGCCCTTCTATAAAAAAACACCTCTGGGTCTACTTATTCAATAGCATCCTCTAAGTCAGTGTTTCTGAACCTTGGCAACTGGAAGATGTGTGGACAAGTATGCTAGCTGGGAAATTCTGGAAACTGAAGTCCACATCTCTTAAATTTGCTGAGGTTGAGAAACAATGTTCTAATATCTTTCTCCATGTTTTCTATAGTCAAGCGTTTTATCTTTCGGACAAAAGCCATGTCTTTTGCAAAATGCTGGAGAGCATCATATTGAAAAAGGAGGAGAACACAGTGCAAGCAAGAGCTAGAATGCAAAAAGGAAGCACCAATCTTTTTTTAACAGCAGAACAATGACAGATTGACATCTCAAGTTAATTTGGGAAACACGGTTTTACAAATCTTATTTTTATTGAGGGTAGGGGTTGTTGCATAAATTTGGTAACGGCGGAAGAGTTGGCTGATTTCTGAAGTCAGCTTTCAGCTGGTATCTAAACACCAGTGTGGAAATGTAGAAGGATTGGCAGAAGCTAGGGGAGAGTTAAAAGAGGGATTAGCTTGGAATCCCTATGTAGTCACAAACAAACTAAGTCCAACCTCCCTTGAATTCCATGGACCCTTATCTAACTCCAAGCAGGTGCTAACCACTAGCTGCATAGATTCCTGTGCATAGACATTTTTTTTCTTTTAACCTGTAATCCCTTGCATTGGAGTGGAGTCAGGGCGACTGAATAGAACTGAGCGTTTGCTGACTGGATGCCCTTCCTGATGCCTATGTGGAGTTCGCAGCAGATATTTTCTCTTTGCACCCAAGGAGAGAAATTATCTGCTGCTACCTAGGACCAAACTCACAGCCTCCTGATTGTGAGGCGAGAGTTGTCTGTTATTTTTTCAGGTCCAGAAATGAACCAAGGATTCAGTCTTTATTTGACTAACACCTTTTATTTGTTTCTGTCATACAGGATATCAGGACAACAAGGAATCTGAGGAGGAGCATCAACTTATATACAGGAGGAGGAGCATCGGTAAGGAGGGGCTTTGGAAGGGGAGGTGCTAATGAGGACATTAACCATTACATACATACACAACAGGTTGATTATTTTACGTAACAAGAATTTCATCTCTAGCTACCAAACTGCTCATTTCTGTGCACAGACATGATTAGCAATAAATCAGTTTCATATGACCTTCACATATGGATCTGGCCCTTTGCACCTGGACAGGAAGAGATCAATTGGATTTCCTAGTGTTTTTCCCATAAATTGTTCTGACCTAGGCTTCCTTAGAAATTAAACAGCACAAACTTAGTTCTGACAAACCTCTTTAATTCATACGGCTGTAAATTACTTTCATTTACAATCCGCAAGGCTTGATAAACAATCTTTCAGAGGAAGGTTATCAACACCCACCTATCTCACATGGAATGCTGCCAAAGAACTAATTTCCAGATACAGGGCAAGACCAAACTTGGCACAGAGTCACAAACAGAAGTTTCAAATCTTGAAACGGCCAGATGAACTAATTGCTTCCTGCAAAAGCTCACGTCCCGTTCGCTTCTCTTTTATGTCTTATGGGAGAGGCCAATCATCTCCAAGCCTTACTCCCAAGTTGACCCTATTTCCTTAATTGTTCCTGTCTCCTGGCAGCTCTGCGCATGCGCACACTGGGAACAGGCTCACGCTGTTCTTCTGCGTTGCTGATGTCAGACTCCGGAGACTCCGGAGGCAGCAAAGAACTACAAGATGGCCCTGGCCCCCTCTCTGCCTCCGACTCCGAGCCCTTGTCTGAGCCCTCCCCAGACTCCAGGACTGGCCCACGTTCCTCCCCAACCTCCTCACTGTCCAAATCTGCTGCCAGCTCTGCTGGACACTGGTGGGCCACAACATAAATTTCAACTTGGATAATGCAATTTCTGCAGTTAGAGGTGTCTGAGTATGGAAGAGACCTTCCTGGGAGTCAGTGAAGTGGTAGTTGCAAGGATACCTAGCAGAAAAGCCGAATTTTCCTTTAGGACTGCAAACATTGGGGGAAAAAAAGGCTGGGAGTACTCACATTTCTGCCAATCCGTTTGTTCACAGGTTTCATCAAAAAGGAGGAGAGAAATCCACTAATATACATCACCAGAGGGATTGTGGCAATATATTTCTGTAAAAAAGCGAGAGAAAAGGGAGTAAAACCATTTATGTTCTTCCTTCAGGGAAGCAGGTAAGAAAACAAATGCAGCCTACTGTTGATTAAATCCTATCCCAACAGTGGTGGCTTTTGCAGAGGGCAAGGGCCTGGAAAATAAGACATTGACCACAGGTAGTCCTTGACTTATGACCATAATTGAGCTCAGAATTAGGATAGTCAGTGATAGCAATCGTTAAACAGGTAAACACTGTGACTGTGCCCAATTTTATGCCCTTTTGTGTGGAGGTCATTAACCAAACATTGTGATCATTAAGCAAATGCAGCTGTTGTTAAATGTTAGCCAGTGGATGTTTTTTTGCCAGAAACTGGAAGTAAATGTCAGTTTCTGACAAAAAAAAAGTCAAAAATCATGGCCACAGGACACAGCAAACAGTCCTAAATGTTGGCCAGTTGCCAAGCAACCAACGTGATCACATGACCATGGGGGTGTGATCACTGGACCTTTGAAATCTGGTTGTAAGTAGCTCCAGGGAGGTTTGTTGAAACGTCAAGCAATTGCTAAGCAACCAGTCATAAGGGGAGGACTACCTATAATTACAACACTCAGATAGAACTGGGATACTACAGTTTCAAATTTTCTACTCAGCCCCAAAGCTTTAGAGCAGGGCTCTCCAACCTTGGCAACTTTAAGCCTGGCGGACTTCAACTCCCAGAATTCCCCAGCCAGCAAAGCTTTCTGGGAGTTAAAGTCCACCAGGCTTAAAGTTGCCAAGGTAGGAGATCCCTGCTTCAAAGCAATGTTTCTCAACCGTGGCAACTTTAAGTGTGGATTTGCTGTGGGATTCTGGGAATTAAAGTCTACACATCTTAAAGCTGCCAAGGTTGAGAACACTACTTTAGAAGATCATTTTTTGGCCATACAATGACCCTATGAATTAGGATAAGCCTCAAGAGAAGCTGGGGGGAGGGGGGGAGAGACAGTAGGGTTAAATCTATATAAAGCTGCAGCCATCTGTTGGCCTTCTAAATATTACTAATACTTTTTGCAAATTAAATTTAAGTTAAATGACACATGGCTTAAAAGTGTGTAAGAATGCTGAAATCTCTCATAAGAGCTTTCATATGGAAACATTCAAAATCTCAAAGTGAGGTTAGGAAAATATCACCAAATTAAGTACTGTTTGGGAAAGAGAATCCCAGACTACTGGATGACACTGAATAAATGATGTCCAATACCCTCGCAAAATAGACCCTTGTATACAGTAATTTCTTAATTAGCATAACACTAAGTAATACCAGGCGTTAGCAGTTCTGATGTTTGAAATTCATTGGTTTGCATTATTCTCTATTTTGTTACTCAGAGCTTCTGAAATCACGGATGAGGTTTAAACTGACACTAAAAATTGTATGAATCAGAGGTGGGTTTCAGCAGGTTCTGTCTAATTCTGACTGGCCCTGCCCCCATCTAATCTCTGCCTCCCGAGTCCCAGCTGATTGGAGGAAATGGGGATTTTGCAGTAAACTTCCCCTGGAGTGGGGTAGGAATGGAGATTTTACAGTATCCTTCCCCTGCCACGCCCACCAAGCCAAGCCACACCCACCAAGCCATACCCACAAAACCGGTAGTAAAAAATTTTGAAACCCACCCCTGGTATGAATGCTGGGAGACTTATTTATTTATTTTTATTTTATTAAATTTATATACCGCCCTTCTCCCCGAGGGGACTCAGGGCGGTGAACAGCCATAAATAAAAAACATATATACAAAATTTAAAAACCAAATAAAACCGAATTAAACATTGGCCCCAATATTTAAAATCCCAATTTACAATATTAAAACCCCAAATTTAAAATATTACAATTTAAAATTTCTAAATTATTTTACAAAAGAAGGGGAAAAGGGAAGAATTAGGCCAGGCCCGCCTGGTGGAACAGGAAAGTTTTTAACTCACGGCGGAAGGCACGAAGATCCGGGATCCTCCGTAACTCTGGGGGGAGCTCGTTCCAGATAGTGGGTGCCCCCACAGAGAAGGCTCTCCCCCTGGGGGCCGCCAGCCGACATTGTTTGGCCGACGGCACCCGGAGGAGCCCCTCTCTATGGGAACGTACCGTGCCAGGAGAAGGGAACTTGAGCTGCCTTCCTCAAGAAGCACCTGAAGACTACTGACTACTTCACTTCTCCATCTCTGGAGCACAGCAGATGACAGAAGTTTATTTTATTTTATTTTATTAGTCATATTTCTATGCCACCCACTCTCCGAGGACTCTGGGCGGCTTACACTAAAGACAGTATACTAAATAGCATATTGCCCCCAACAAGCTGGCTTCTCATTTTACCCACCTCGGAAGGATGGAAGGCTGAGTCAACCTTGAGCCGGTGAGATTTGATCCGCTGATCTGCTGAAATAGCAGTCAGCTGAAGTAGCTGCAGTACTGCACTCTAACCACTGTGCCACTTCGGCTCTTATAAATTGATCTAAAACTTACTAACTTGACAATATAAACCAAACTTCCCTCTTCCCAAAGATCATACTTACCTTTGGAAGCAAAAGTGAATTGGTGAGGTACATTGCAATGTATGTCTGAGATAGGTTGACAATGAGACGGGTGGACATGTACAGCATCGCCACCTGGAGGCAGAAAGTGGTATTATAGATTCACATACCTCAGTGCACTGATGATGTTACCTAATTCGGGTAATGAAACGTCTGCAAGAAAACCACCAAGCTCAGAGAGCACCAAGGACCTCTCACTTAGTATCATAGAATCACAGAGCCAAGTTTGAGAAACACTGCTGGCTGGGGAATTCTGGGAGTTGAAGCCCACACATCTCAAAATTGCCAAAATTGAGAAACTTTTTCTAGAATATGTGTAGTTCACAGAGGTCATGATAAAGAACTGCTCTGTAAAGGTGATAGGTAAAGGTAAAGGTTCCCCTTGCACATATGTGCTAGTCATTCCCGACTCTAGGGGGCGGTGCTCATCTCCATTTCAAAGCCGAAGAGCCAGCGCTGACTGAAGACGTCTCCATGGTCACGTGGCCAGCATGACTAAACACCAAAGGCGCATGGAACGTTTTTACCTTCCCATCAAAGGTGGTCCCTATTTTTTCTACTTGCATTTTTATGTGCTTTCGAACTGCTAGGTTGGCAGAAGCTGGGACAAGTAATGGGAGCTCACCACGTTACACGGCACTAAGGATTTGAACCGCTGAACTGCCAACCTTTCAATCGACAACCTCAGCGTCTTAGCCTCTGAATCACCACCTCCCTTTAAAGGTGATATGCTTTCCCAGTTTGGAAAAGAAAAGAAATAATGGCAGAAATTTGGACTAACTGAGACAGAGAGATAAAGACAATGCAACTATTTCTCTGCTCGCATTGTTTCCATTCTGGGTTTAGAATTACATCTAATGTGCAAAGCTAACCAATTAAGGAAGATAACAGTCTGAGGGATTCCAGATATGTTGTTCCCCTTCAAAACATGCAGACTCTCCTCTGGCCTATGTTGCCCCAGAGGGCAATTCCTGGAATTAAAACCTACACATCAAAAATGGATTGAGCCAAAAACAATTGTTTCAAATAAAAGAAACTTATTTGAGGGCTGGACCAATTCTGGTTTGGATAATGTATTTCTGTTAAAACTGTTAAAATGCCAAATGGAATTGGCAGTGTTTGGAAAGGGGACAGAATGTTTTGATTTTTGACTTGGCATTTTATTTACATTTTCTCAGAAACATCAAGCCCATCTTTTCCAATATATGCCTGCCATCAACCCACTTGGCAACTTTCAAGACTTGTGGACTTCAAGTCACAGAATTCCTCAGCAAGCTATGCTGGCTTGGAAATTCTGGGAGCTAAAGTCCGCAAGTCTTAAAATTGTCAAATTTGGAGACCCGTGCTCTATAGCATGGGCCAATAGCTATACTGGCCAGAGATGACAGAGTGTCTAGTATAGTGTTTTTCAATCTTAGCAACTTTAAGATAGGTGGGCTTTAACTCCCAGAAATCCCCAACCATTCTGGGAGTTGAAGTCCATCCATCTTAAAGTAGCTAAGGTTGAGAAACTCCAGTACAATGAATTTATCAAATGTCGTTGGGAGGGCACCACAAGGGAAGAATGCTTTGGGCCTTTTAGACATCTGCAGGACAAGCCTTCCCAAATTCCTTCATCCTGGAAAAAAGAATGAACTATAATGGTGAGAAAAAGCATGATTTTTCTGCCTTCCAGACTCACCTGGTAGAAAGCAGGTTCCAGAAACCAGTGTTTCCAAAGCAGGACTGGTCGAATGGGCTGTTTTTCCTCTAGAGGTAATAGGGGACTATGCTCATCTGGATCAGGCAATCTGGAAATGGTCCGTGTATTTTCTTTGGTCCCAAGATGGAAGAGGAGCGAAAAAATGGAACCACATCCTATCACGATCAGGGACAGGTTCTAGAGTGGGGAACAGAGGCGAAATAAAAGAGAAAGATTAGGATTGCAAGACTAAATCTAGGAAATGGATCTTTTATGAAGAGGAGGGGAAAAATAGATTAACAGAGTTGGAAGGGACCTTGGAGGTCATCTAGTCCAACCCCCTGCTTAGGCAGGAAAGCCTACAGCACTTCAGACAAATGGTTATCCAGGATCTTCTTTAAAAGTTCCAGTGTTGGAGCATTCATAACTTCTGGAGACAAGTTGTTCCACTGATTAATTTACTAACTGTCAGGAAATGTCTCCTTAGTTCTAAGTTGCTTCTCTCCTTGATTAGTTTCCACCCATTGCTTCTTGTCCTGCCCTCTGGGACTTTGAAAAAGGAACTTGGCCATGATTTTCAAAGACTCAAGCAGCGAACCAGCAAACAACTGACAGAACAAGGAACAGAGGTCCCGTCTTTCACCTCCTCTCCACCAGCTTGCAAAACACCCACCCGAAAGACAGGAATGTCATGACGCCCGAGGTGCTGGGTGAGTTTCTTTGTCTCTGTGGGGTCGACCTGAAAGTGCAGGAGGAACCAGGCAATTCCATACACCATGATGTTGGCCATGACAGTGAAGGCATACCTGAAAACAGGAAGAAGACCAGGCAGAGTTTATTAAGCATAGACTGCAGCTGGAAAAAGAAGATTGGTTTATAGCAGGCACTACCCTGGAAATTCAGGTTCTTTTCTCTCTTTTCCCACCATCTGTTGTGGCCCACCAGCGGCCAGTGGAGCTGGTGGCAGACTCAGATGGTGAGGTTGGGGAAGAACCTGGGCCAGTCCTGGAGTCTGGGGATGGCTCTGACGAGTGCTCTGCGTCGGAGGCAGAGATGGGGGCCAGTTATCAGCTGCCTTTGGAGTCGGACATCAGTGGGGCAGAAGAACAGCTGGAGCCTGTTCCCGATGTGCGCATGCGCAGAGCTGCCAGGAGAAGGGAACAGCTAAGGAACAAGGGCCGACTCGGGAGTAAAAGCACAGGTGGACGGTGAATGGCCCCTCCCATAGGGAATAAAGGGGAGCAAAGGGAAGGGGAGTTTGCAGGAGACAAATAGTTCAATTCATTAGGGTGAAGATCTGTTCCTGACGTCTTGCCAAGTAATTGCTGTTGCATGGCGTGGCGTTTGGAAGATATCAGGTGGCTACTCTCCAAGCCTGATAAAGGTCTGTAGTTGTGAAATCTCATGAAAGACTGTTTCCCGGGACTTTGCTGGAAAGAAATTTCCCTTTAACTTAAATAAAAGAGGTTTTATCGGGACGGGTGGTTTACTTCATGCTCTTGGGAAGCCTAGGTCAGAACACCATCTGGGCACAGAAGCTCAGGGGAAGATCCTCCAAGCTTCTAAGGAAGAAACTGCCAGTTGGGTAATTTGGCTTGCAAAAAATGTCATTTGCTGGGTTCCTGCTTTTACCCAGCCAGCTGGATTCACTCCATTTTGACTTTCTTTTTTCAGTTAAAAAACTTAAAGGAAAAAAAATTATTTAGGACATTTACATCAGCTTCTATAGTCCATAATGACTACTTGTTTAGCAACTGTCTGAAGTTATGATGGCACTGAAAAACGTGATTTATGACCAGCCCTAGCACTTAAAACCATTGCAGCATTCTTGTGGTCATGTGATCATGACCTGGGTGCTTGGCAACTGGCTTCCACTTATGACACTTGTAACGTCCTGCAGTCACTGGGTTGCCATTTGCGATCTTCCAAGCCAGCGTCGGACAAGGGAAGTCAATAGAGAAGCCAGCAGGAGGTTGCAAGTCAAGTTATTCAATTTTAATTTTAATTTTAATTATTTATTAAAAACTAATTAAATAACTCAGCTGTTAATTTCAGTTTAACAAAATAAATAATGAGTTATGGTGGGTAATGACAGCTGACCTTTAAAGGATATCCTAGAACCGTGATGGTGAACCTATGGCACGCGGAGCCATATCGGTGGGCACGTGAGCTCAGCTCCACTTGATTTTCGGGCCTTCTGGACCCACCAGAAGTAGGGAAACAGGCTGTTTCCTGCCTCCAGAAAGCCTGGGGGGGAGGGGGGAGGAGGCCGTTTTTGCCCTTCCCAGGCTCCTAGAGAGACTCTGGAGCCTGAGGAGAGCAAAAAAACCGGGCCTTTTGGTCCCACCAGGTTGGTAACTGGACAGTTTCCAGCCCCCGGAGGGCCTCCGAGGGGGTGAGGAAGGCCATTTTTGCCCTCCCCAGGCTCCTAGAGAGGCTCTAGGGAGAGCAAAAACCGGAAGCGTGGGGGGGGAGTGTGCACATGTGCGGGGGCGGGGCGCGTATAACTATAGGTGTTGGCATGCACGCGTGCAACCTCCCATGCTTCCCCCCCGCACTCCCCCCGCTGTTGGCATACGATGGCAAAAAGGCTAGCCATCCCTGTCCTAGAACCTTGAAGGTCATCCATTGCAATTTAGATCCCTGAAAGCACTTCTTACAACCTGAGAACTGATTCTACATTGTATGTTTACTAATCCACGTTTTGTTTTTACTTTCTACAACTTTTTCTTGTAGGTACGGGATCCGTTTTTCAGATGTATTTATCTATCTATCTATCTATCTATCTATCTATCTATCTATCTATCTATCTCTACCTATCATCAAATGTATTGGCCTCCATAGGGTAACAATGTTGATCCATTAGTGGTGACTGGAATTGACTGACAGCTTGTTGCCTGAGCTGATGTCCTGGGCTGAGAGAAAGTGACTGGCCGAAAGTCATCCAGATGACTTCATGCTTAAGGCAGAAGTAGAACTAGAACTCAGAGTGTCTTGGTTTTTAGCCTGGTGCCTTAACCACTAGACCAGGGGTCTGCAACTTAAACACTCAAAGAGCCATTTGGACCCGTTTCCACAGAAAAGAAAATGCCAGGAGCCACAAAACCTTTCCCATTTCTTCAGCGGCCACAAAACTAGCATATGTAGTTGAATTAAACTTTCTGTTTTCTTCTGAAACTTTTCTTTTCTTGGATTTATCCATGGTTGGCCTACCGGGGGTTGAAAAGCTTAATAAATGGCATGCCAGTGGGTGTTGCACATTGGCAGTTGTGACATGTTTTGAGCGACAACGAGCCGCAGCAAAGGGGTGAAAGAGCCACATGCAGCTCCAGAGTCGCAGGTTGCTGACCCCTGCACTAGACCAAACTGGTGTTCACACATACGCAATGCTCTTGGACGGTCTTCACTGTGCTCACTAGTTGACAGGGAATTTCTTGGTGTGGATGTCAATGGGATGGGCCACAACAAGCCAGACATGTTGGCCAAATGGTGTCAACAAGGTTTGAGAGGATGATCCACTTTCCTATCAGATCTTACCTGAAAGCTGTGAGCTCCACCTTCTCATGGTCGGTAGTGACCAACTCTGGTATGAGCGAGAGGTGAGAGATTTGGGTGGCTGCCCAGCCAAACTGGAAGATGATAATAAATGGGATGAAGTAGATGAGCGCAGCCCACTCAGGTGTGTTCTCCGTGCAGCCGATGCATGGGCTGAAGATGAAGGGGAAGGAGAGCAGAACGCAGATGGTCCCTGTGGAGAGAGATGGTCAAAGTACAAACTTGAGTCTATGGAGATTCTCAACCATCCAGGCCGTGGTTGTCCCAAAGGTGCTTTTTCCAAAAGGCAACTGGACTTTCTTGGGGTTTTTTTCCCTTTGAAAACGTTTCACTTCTCCTCCAAGGAGCTTCTTCGGTTCTCTTAGAATTGCTCTTCAGTTAGAACTGAAGAAGAAAAAGCCCCAAGGGGGGAAAAAAACCCCCAAGAAAGTCCAATTGCGTTTTGGAAAAAGCATCTTTGGACAATCTTGAAAAAGGCAACCTAGGGTTGTAATCAGATGAGAGAAACAATGAATGTTTTACCTCATCGAATCACAGCACGAGGCCTGCTGTACTGGAATAATAATTGCTGTTGCTGTCTTTAACAAGATTTTTATAAGAAAAATATAAAATATGGTGGGAAGCATGGAAGATTACAGACGGCAGACAACAACATCACCTATACCTCACATATAACATTTCATTAGTGAGGCTATTTAAAAGAAATATTAAATTCTTTAAGGCAGGGGTGGGCAAATGTGGCCCTTTTACAACCTGTGGACTTCAACTCCCAGAATTCCTGAGGCAGCTTGGCCAAGCTATCTCAGGAATTTTGGGAGTTGAAGTCCACAGGTTGTAAAAGGGCCACATTTGCCCACCACTGCTTTAAGGAGTCTCTTGTCCAAATGCTGCTGATTTATAGTTATCTGTGCTCCTGCCCAGCTGAACTTAAGCAAAGAAATGCAAAACCATTAAACTTTTTTTAAAAAAATATTTATTAAATTTCCAAAGATTAAAATACACAGTACAAAAAGAAACATAATACACAAAAAGCAAGTAAAAAACACACACACAAAACCCCCCCAAAAATATAAACAACCAAAAACAAACATATCAAAATTTCAATACTAACAACTTGTCATTAAACTTTTGTTATGATTACAAACATCTGCAATTAAGCACAATGGTATGAAATTAAGGTGACCATAGTTCTGAAAAAACTACGTCATAGATGCACCTAAAATATTAACTGTTCCATTAATTTCTACACCTAACAATGGTTTGTACAGGACAAAGGAACTAAGCGAGCTACAGGGGAGCAAGTCTTCCAGGAAAAGCATAATAATCACACATGGAATTAGACTGAAGATGTAAAAAGGAGCATTTGAATAGAATCTTTGAATTCTAGAACTTTAGTGTTTTTTTGATTTTGGCAACTTTACAATGTGCAGAGGCTACCAGGTGTGTGATTTTAGCCTTTCGATCAGTGTAGGAAATGAAAACCTCTGAGACAGTTGAGTATCCGATCTACAGTAGTGGCCAAAATTATGGAAACCTTTTGGGGAAAGTGTATTTTCTAAAACTGGGTAATAACATCACTTTTTTTGGAGTAGTACCATAAAATTATATATCAATGGAAAGATAATTTAATTAAGAATATAATGCAATAACTTTTATGAAGGATTTGCTATTAGAATAGCAGTTACAGTATAAAGAAGAAAAGTGAAACACATAGAAAAAATGAGATATACAAAAATCATCACCACAGAAAAAACTAGATATACAAAAATTATCACATCAGTTAATACTTAGTTGGGTCACCTTTAGCATGAATTACAGCCTTACAACGTCTTCCCATGGAGTGAACCAAGTCTTTTAGTTCTGCAGCTGTTATGTGAAACAAGATTGAATGATTGCTTCTATTAACTGGGTTTTATTGCTGGGTTGCTTCTGACTAACAAGTTTCTTTAGTCGGCTCCATAGATTTTCAATTGGGTTAAGGTCTGGGCTATTCCCAGGCCATTCCTGCAGTGGAATATGATTATCTTGAAACTTCAAAAAAAAAAGTGGTGTTATTAGTCATCAAACCTCAAAAATATACTTTTCTCAAAAGGTTTCCACAATTTTGGCCACTACTGTATGCTTAAACACATCCAATAAGGGGACCTATCACATAAATGATCTGTTTTTATTGTTAAGATGGGCGTTTCCCCCTAAGATTTAATGGAATCCTCCTCCTTACAATTATCAATCACATGCCGCTCAACAATCTTTTCTCTAAACCTGAAGGCCAGACAAGGAATAATGGATGGAAACTGACCAAGGAGAGATCCAACCTATAAATCAGGGGGAACTTTCTGACAGAACAATCAACCAATGGAACAGAAGTTGCCTTCGGAAGTTGTGGGAGCTTCATCAGTTGAGACATTCAAGAAAAGATTGGACTACCATTTGTCAGAAATGGTATGGAGTCTCTTGCTTGAGCGGGGGGTTGGCATAGATGACCTATAAGGTCCCTTCCAACTCTGTTAATCTGTTAAACCAGCGTTTCTCAACCTCAGCAACTTTAAGATGAATGGATTTCAACCCTCAGGATTCCAGAATTCTCCAGTCCTCTAACTCTGTAGTTTGAAGTCCATATATTTAAAGTTGCTGAGGCTGAGAAACAACACTGCTCTAAACTTAAAAGAACACATATCTTTTTACTTTTTTGAAGATAAAGAAGTAGAGTCTCAGCCTCAGTAAAGTCCGCAAACGACCTACTGTGTTTTTGCAGCTACAATGGAGCCAGTTTGGTGCGGTGGTTAAGTTGCTGGCCTAGAAACAAGGAGATTGTGAGTTCTAGTTCCGCCTTAGGCATTAGAGCAGGCTGGGTGAGCTTGGACCAGTCACCCTCTCTCAGGTCAATTCAGCTCACAGGATTTTGTGAGAAAAATAGGGGAAGGAAGGAGAATTAGGCATGTTCGCTGCCTTGAGTTACTCATAAAATAAGCAGGGCTAAAAACTGAATACATACACATTCACACCACCCACTTGTCTCTAAAATCACCCAACCACTCCTTATGTTTTTATTTATACACACATTAAACAACTGTGGGGATATTCTGTCCTTGTTAATTCTCTCCTTGCTCAATTCTGACTTATTTGCTGAGCAAACTACTGTATATACTCGAGTATAAGTCGACCCGAATATAAGCCAAGGAACCTAATTTTATCACACACAAAAAAAAAAAAACTGGGAAAACTTTTTGACTCCAGTATAAGCCTAGGGTGAGAAATGCAGCAGCTACTGGTAAATTTCAAAATAAAAATAGATACCAATAAAATTACATTAATTGAGGCATCTGTAGGTTAAATGTTTTTGAATATTTATTTCAAAGAAAAACAGTAAACTAGCTCTGTAAGTGCATAGTGTAAACGACACTATAACTAAATTACACAAGAGAATGTACTATATATATCAAAAATAATTCAATAACAATTTAATCTGATACATTGGGTTAAGTGATGTAGGGCTTGATCTAATTTCAAGCAAGTTCAAGCCTCTGTTAAGAGACACCTGCATTCTCTCTCTCTTTTTCCCTCTTTCTTTCTTTTTGTCTCTTTCTTTCTTTCTTCTCTCTCTTTCTTTTTGGCCTTAGCAAGCCTCCCTGCAGCCCCTGGAAGCCAAAACGGGTTGCAGGAAAAAAGGCATTTTTCCCTCAGTCGAATATAAGCCGGGGGGGGGGGCTTTTTTCCAGCATTAAAAATGTGCTGAAAAACTAGGCTTATACTTGAGTATATACAGTATTTATTCTCCTGCAAGCTTTGTTTCCTTTTCCATGGTTTCAAGCAGGATTCTACCCATGTAATCTCAGGCATGCTTAACAAACTAATTCCCTAAAGTGTTTTGCACCCTTTCTTGCTAAGTTTTTCTTTGCACCGGAGAACAATCAGATAATTTTTCTAATTGTCAAGCTCAGATAGTTTTCATCTGTACCTTCAAATTACACAACCACTCCATAAGCAAACCACAGCTGTGTTCCTCGCTGTTTCTCCTATTGCACCCACAACCTTACCGTGGGGTTCAACATTCTCATAGCACTTATGAATTGCTTCCCATCAATTTTTCATTTTGATACTTACACTGATAGCATGTGGAACGTCATTCCACCTGAGATTAGACTAGCCATGACCCTGCTGGCCTTTCGTGAGGCCCTGAAAACGTGGTTTGGGGCCTCAGCTGTGTGATGAAGCCTGCCTCTTGCTGATGGTTGTTTTTATGATGGCCAGCTGCTGTGCCTATTTTAATCTATTTTATTGGGAGTCACCTCTTATTTATTTTATTGGAAGCCACACAGGGGTGAAATGCTCCTGGTTCGGACCGGATTGCCTGATCTGGTAGCGATGGCAGTGGGTGGTTTGGAGAACCGGTAGCAAAAATCCCTGCCCTCCCCCCATTCCCAGCTGAGCCACGCGATCATCAGAGGCTTTTTTTTTAAGCATTTTTTCTACAACCTCTTCGACTGAAAAAATGCTTTTAAAAGTAAAAAAAAAACAACCTCTGCTGATTGTGCGGCTCAGCTGGGATCGTCAGAGGCTTTTAAAAGCATTTTTTTCTACCTCTTGGGCTGAAGAGGTTGTAAAAAAAATGGTTTTAAAAGTAAAAAAAAAAAGTTAGCCACGCCCATCCAGTCACATTACCACCACCACCCCATCAAGCCACGCCCACAGAATCAGTAGTAAAAAATTTTAGATTTCACCACTGAAGCCACATATGTGAGATGAGTAGCCATTTAAATCTAATAAATCCATTTCAATTCCAGTTTTTACCTTTTGCAAATTTGATAATCATTCCCTCCATTTCTTCACCAAAATCACTAAAGTATTGAAGAATAGAAGAACCAGGACAGATCCTTGAGACCCTCTGCTAAATACCTCACTCCAAACTAACATGGGGCCAATCAGTTGGCGGTATTTATTTATTCATCTAGCTATATATACTGCTAAAACTCTGTCTGTAACTTTCACTAGGGTAAAATGGTACATTTCAGGGTAAGAACTCTTGAACCAATTTATCTCAAATGCACTAACTTACAAAATGTGTCCAAAATCTGGGACCCATCACTCCTGTGGGATTGAAATTTGGCAAAATTGTAGCGGCTTCAATGCCAGCACACCTTCTGACTTCACTTCCCAGAAATCTGTAGGTTGTGTAGCATAAAGAAATATGGGAGGGGTGTATTTCTGCCCTGTTTCCTGCCTCCCTCTTGTCTCTGTGCCCAATCGGCTGGCAGTAAAGCCTGACGGACGAGTGGCGATTGGCTGCTTTGGAACCAACGCTGAAATCTGAAATCTCTAAACATTGGTGGGCAGTGAGAGAATGACCAGGGAGCAACTCAAATTTGGTGAAATCCAATTTTTTTTATTACCGGTTCTGTGGGTGTGGCTTGGTGGGCGTAGCATGGGAAGGATACTGCAAAATCTCCATTCCCACCCCATTCCAGGGGAAGGATACTGCAAAATCCCCATTCCCTCTCCACTCCTGGGGGAAGGATATTGCAAAAACTCCATTCCCATCCCACTCTGGGGCCAGTCAGAGGTGGTATTTGCCGGTTCTCCATACTACTCAAAATTTCCGCTACCGGTTCTCTGAACTACTCAAAATTTCCACTACCGGTTCTCCAGAACCTGTCGGATTTCACCCCTGAACTCGAGTACTAGCTGGCGAGGAAGGGCTGGCTCACGGGTGGGAGCTGACGGTCAATGAATGACCCCCTTGGACCATACCAGGATTTGAGCAGGGATGCCAGTGTTTCCCCAGTTTGCAGCTTTCTTTGATCCCCTCACCCTCCCAGTTGAGTGGCAAGCAGTTCCACAGATCAGTCAAGGAGTAGAATGAATGATTTTTTTTTATTAAAAAGTTTTATAATGAGTACAGATATTTTCTTCCCCCCCTCCCATCCCCTCCCTCACCCCCCAACCCCAACCCCTCCCTCCCTCCCTCCCCCCCCCCCCCCCCCCCCTTCCCCCCCCCCCCCACCCCACCCCTGAACTTCCCAAGACTAGCACAGGGTATAACCTTTAACAAACCTAGCACTATAATAAGCTAACAATACATTGAATTACTATTAACCCTAGATTTTTAACTCCCATCACCCAAAAACAATATGCATATAAATCACTGACAAGTTATACAGAATATTCATTCATAAGCTATTTGAAGTTTTTTAGTCCGATATTTACTCTGGATATAGTCAATCCATCTTCTCCATTCTGTTATATATCTTTCATTCGAATAGTCTCTAAGATAGAATGAATGATTTTCAATACTACCTGCCAGCCTCTAAAAAGCAACATCAATGGGGAAGCTGAGAGTAAATCTTAAGTCGCTTCCGCTCCCACTGCCTTGACCTGTGGTCATTTCATTTCTGTTTAGGTAAGGAAATATTTCTGAAAGGATGACCCAATAGGTCACGGGTTGTTTAGTCTAATATATTACTAAATCTCTTCTGTTTGTCAGCTTGTAGCCTTCAATTGGGTGAAATGGTGCATCGTAAGGCATTCCTCTTTGAGGGAGATGGGCGGTTCAGAAATATGAAAAATAAAGAAAAAAATAATAATAATTCTTGAACCAAGGTACCCCAAATGGGCCAACTTACAAAATGCATCCCAAATCTGGGATCCATTACTTCTGTGGGACTGAAATTTGGCAAAGCTGCTTCATTGCTGCCACACAATCCGGCTTGATCACGTGATCATCATTTTCAAATTCCCAAAGGTGCTTTTTTAAAAAGTCTACTGGACTTTGCTTTTTCCTTGAAAACGTTTCACTTCCAAGAAGTTTTTTTATTCTTGGATGAGAAGTAAAACATCTTCAAGGGAAAAAAAAACACCAGTTGTTTTTTCAAAAAGCATCTTTGGGACAGTGGTGGGTTTCAAAAATTTTTACTACCGGTTCTGTGGGGTGTGGCTTGGTGGGCATGGCAGGGGAAGAATATTGTAAAATCCCCATTTCCTCCCGATCAGCTGGGACTTGGGAGGCAGAGAATAGATGGGGGCAGGGCCAGTCAGAGGTAGTATTTACCGGTTCTCCGAACTACTCAAAATTTCCGCTACCGGTTCTCCAGAACTGGTCAGAACCTGCTGAATACTATCTCTGCTTTGGGACAACCATGACCTGGATGACTGAGAATCTCCATAGACATTTCCAGCACTCTCTTCCGGCTTCCGACAAGGAAAGTCAATGGGAAAACCAGTGGGAAGTTGCAAGTTCCAGGCCAGCAGGCAGGTCAAAGGCTGATACCTGGTGGGGGGGAAAGACCTGGAGAGGAAAGCAAGTGGGAGACACTTACCTGAGCAACTTGCAACCTTCCCTGTCAATTTCTTCGCTGGCTTTCCAGGGAAGCCGGCAGGGAAAAACTGCAGATGATGACCACGTGATTGTGGGGCACTGCAACTGGTTATAAGTGCGAATGGGTCACCAGATTGTAATCACATGACTATGTGGGGGTGCTGACACAGCTGAAACTTGGAGGACAGGTTGTAACCATAATAAAATTCTGGTCATTGCACCGTTGCAATCATGTGATTGTGATTGTTGACGCTCTGGGTAAGCTACCCACAAGCAAAGCCAATGCGAAAGCTGGCAGGAAGTTGGAACTCATTCTTGTTGCTTTTGGGCTGCAAGGGTGACCTTTCTCTTGATCTCTTTAGGTAAATGAATATCTCTGAAACAATGACCCAATGAGTCAAGGACTGTCTACTTAAAATATATTAGACATCAGCAACCAGGAACATTCTTCCAATAGAATACCAACATACTTGATTTAAACTAGCCCAAGCTGTTCCCATTTCAATGGATTACATATACTGTATTAGACAGTGTACTGCTGCTTCCTATTTAATCTTAATACACAAAAAGCAGTTTTTTCTAATCAGGATTGCTCCAGCATCTTGGGACTCCAAGCAGGGCCTTGGAGCTGGATACTGGAAGCTGTGATCCCAATGTTTGAAGGGCACCAAACAAAAGAAAGCTAACGCATGCTGATATGGCACGGTGGTTTGACGAAACGGACTGGGATCTGGGAGGCCCAGTTCAAATCCCCACTCAGTCACAGTTCCCATTAGTGACTTGGGACCAGTGTTGTGGCCCATCAGCGGCCTGTGTGGATTGTAGCTGATTCTGACAGCGAGGAGGCTGGTGTGGTACTGTGCCAGCAGCCTGTGCAACTGGCACTCGAGTCAGACAGTGAGGAGGCTGGAGAAGATGTGGTGCCAGAGGCAGGGTTTCAGCCAGGGCCTTCAGAACCTCCAGAAGCTCCTTTAAGTGACGAGGACGAAGAGGAGGAGCCTCTTCTTGATGCACGGGTGCGCAGAGCTGCAAAAAGACAGGAGTGGCTCCTTACTCGAGAGTAAGGCTTGGGGCTAATTGGCCACTCCCTTAGCCTATTTAAGGAGGAACGCCGACTGAAGCAATTTGTAGGGAACAACTTTAGTTCAATCTCTTTCGCGTCTGGATTCTCTGCAAATTGCTTCTGGGCTTTCTGCCAACCTTAGTAAGATTGTGATTACTTTATCTTTGGTTTCTTGTAGCCTGTTAAGAAAGTTTATTAACAGCCTTTGTTTGGAAAAACTGAGTTATTTTAGTAAATTTAAGTTTTGTACAGACTTTGTGTGTGATGTGTTCTTTGGGGTCCATAGCTGGGGCAGAACAACCAGTCATTTTCTAAGGGCAACCTACCTCACAGGGTTGTTGTTCGGGGCATACTATAGTACAGATAGTCCTCGCCTTATGACTGCAATTGAGCCCAACAATTGAGCCCAACAAGCAACAGTTGTTGAGTTTTGCCCCATTTTATGACCTTTCTTGCTACCGTTAAATGCATCACAGCAGTTCTTAAGTTAGTAATACGTTGTTAAGTGGATCTGGCTTCCACACTGATTTCGCTCGTCATAAGGTCACAAAAGGTGATCCCATGACCCTGGGACACTACAACCATCATAAATATATGCCAAGCGTCTGAATTTTGATCATGGGAATGCTGCAACCGTCGTAAATTTGAAAAAATACCCAGTCGTAAGTCCCTTTCTTTGCTGCTGTTGTAATTGCAAACAGTCACTAAATGAGCTGTTGTAAATCGAGGACTAACTATTGTCGCCTTGCCTGTCTGGCAGAAAAACAGGATATAAATTGCAGTGGAGAGCCAATAATAGAAACTGGCTGCCTAGCACAATTAGATCCCATGCAAGCTTAGCTTCCCTAATCTCATTTATTCAACTCTCATAATCTGAATAAGTTCACCACTCACAAATAGATCCTTTTAATTTGCAAGCTCCCAGCAGTGGCATTGGGCCTTGCCGCTTCTGCATTTGCCTCGGCAGGCGAAGTCAGGCTGCCTCTGTTGACCCAGCCACAGCCGAAAAAAATGGCTGCTTCCCCCTTGAGACAGATGTCAAGTCCAACTTCCTCAAAAGTCAGCCGGCCCTGCAGTTTCAGACTGTCATCTGATCAGGAGGACTAAAAAAACTCACTTCAAACATCTGTTTGGCCAACTTCTTCTCCTGATGACGCGGGCTTTCATTAAGAGCCTTTCTCCACAGTCTGATTAGAAAAGAGCAGTTCAAATTATCCACGGGAACCTTCCCACACTCTCATGTCTCTAGATGGGTTGGGACTACAGTTCTCATCCTCCCCAGGCAACCGGTTGAGTGTTGTTTTTAAGTTTGATTTATATACCGCCCTTCTCCGGAGACTCAGGGCAGTTTACAGGGCATTAAGCAATAGCCTTCATACTTTTGTATATTTATACAAAGTCAGCTTATTGCCCCCACAATCTGGGTCCTTATTTTACCTACCTTAGAAAGGATGGAAGGCTGAGTCAACCTCGAGCCTGGTGAGAATTGAACTTGCAGTAATACACCGGACTATATCTTTGAAGTTGTTATCGGGTCAACGGTCATGGCATTCCTGATTGATGACGCTGCCAGATGTGCTTCCACCTGACTCCTGGGAGACCTTTGGATTGGATGATTTACGGTGGACAGTGGGAGGGGATGCTTTCTATATGCAATTTTCACGCCTGTTGCCTTAGATTGTGCTTTTTTAAAAAAAATTGATTTATATGCTGCCCTTCTCCAGAGACTCAGGGTGGCTTACAATGCGCTAAGCAATAGCCTTCATACTTTTGTATATTTTTTTATACAAAGTCAGCTTATTGCCCCCACAAACTGGGTCCTCAATTTACCTACCTTAGAAAGGATGGAAGGCTGAGTCAACCTTGAGCCTGGTGAGATTCGAACTTGCAGAAATTGCAGGCAGCTGGTGTTAATAACAGTGTGCTTTAGTCCACTGTACTACCAAGGCTCTTTTCCTTGGTTGCGATCACTTCATTTTCTAGTAAAAGTACCTTTCTCTATAAACAATGGAGTTTGGGTCATTCTTTCCTGGACTTTGAAGGAAGCACACCTAACAGGTATATACAAAAGTATGAAGGCTATTGCTTAACGCATTGTAAGCCACCCTGAGTCTCCGGAGAAGAGCGGCATATAAATCAAACCAATAAATAAATAAATAAAATCTCATTGTACATATGTTGTGCACTGACAATAAAGATTTGAAACTGAGCTGGGGTTGGCACCAGGAATTGCTGGAGAATACAATTCAGGCTTGGAAGCCTTATTAGAAACTCCTTACCCCTGTGGTGTGTGTATGCATGTGTTAGTGGGACAGCACACCCTCACAGGTTTTGGGAGAGCCCTGACCAGAAGAACAGAGGGCAGGCCGAAGCTTTTGGTCTTGAAAATCAAACTTTGCCCTGTTTACAAATGCTGGCAATAGTGCAATTTCAGATGACATGCAAACAAAACTCTCTAAAACTCAGTGTGACTGGCACAGTAACACCATACCACCTTCCCTTCCCTCCCGTGGTCCCTAATTTAGACTGCTTCAAGGACTTGGATTAAGGAAATTACTAATGTGGACCTCCAATGGAAACCTGAGATATAT
Organism: Ptyas mucosa; assembly: GCA_012654045.1. Classification (NCBI taxonomy): domain Eukaryota; kingdom Metazoa; phylum Chordata; class Lepidosauria; order Squamata; family Colubridae; genus Ptyas; species Ptyas mucosa. Next base: position 89,559,556 of record WNWU01000001.1, read on the forward strand.
TTACTAGGTATTTGCCCAGAGGGGCTGAGTAAGAAAAAATGGTATCTCACTCTACATATTTTAGTCACAGCTAAAATAGCGTTCGCCCAACAGTGGAAAGAAAAAGAAATACCGGCTAGTGCCCAAATTATAAACAAAGTATTAGAGTGTGCTGAGGCGGATAGAATGACGTATATGTTGAAAGAAAAGGAGGATTCTGATTTTTTTCAAAGTTGGGACAGATGGTATTGGTGGTTGAATAAAAGGATTGAGATGAAGTGAGGGCCTAAGTCAATATGAGGAGAGATATATTTATCTAGATTGAAAGATAATTGTATGAAAACCATATTTGGAGATTATTCACTTTATTCTGTGTTGTGGGTATAATTATTTATTAATGAGGGCAGGAATATTACCTGCCGGGATAGATGTGTTTGTATGTTTAGTGTTATGAATGGGGGAGGGAGAGAGGGGAATGTATGGTTTTTGTTTTTTTATAATCAATTTTTGTCTTATGTTGATTTTAATTTGGAAAAATTAATAAAATTTATTTTTTTTAAAAAAAAAAAAACATAAAAAAAAGGACAAAGGCTGGTGTTTAGCATCTGCTTAAAAGTATCACAGGGCTATGGAGAATTCTCAAAATTATGAGACCAGGATCCTTAGTGCTCTCTGAGCTTGTTGTTTTCTTGCAGATACTTCGTTACCTAAACTAGGTAACATCTTCAGGGCACTCCAACCATGTCAACCCTGAGCTACAAATATTCTCCTTTATTGGTACTTATGAAACCACCTCCTGCCATGCTGGTTGAAGCCCCAGTTTCCAGAGAGCTAATAAACACGATGCAAACAATAAATTACAGTAAGTTTCCTTAGAGCCTTGGATAGTACAGTGGTCTAAAGCACCCTGTTATTAACATCAGCTGCCTGCAATTATTGCAGGTTCGAATCTCACCAAGGCTCAAGGTTGACTCAGCCTTCCATCCTTTCTAAGGTAGGTAAATTGAGGACCCAGTTTGTGGGGGCAATAAGCTGACTTTGTATAAATATACAAAAATATGAAGGCTATTGCTTAGCGCATTGTAAGCCGCCCTGAGTCTCCGGAGAAGGGCGGCATATAAATCAAATTTAAAAAAAAAAAGTTTCACTGGAATCAGGGTAAATATGTCCTCCAGTCTTATGGAGTTAAGCTCAGTTTCCCTCCACTCCTCCCACTAGTAGAATCACCCAAATCATTCTGAAGTCGAAATTTTTTGGAAGGGGAACAATTCAATTCAATTCAAACTTTTATTGTCAGACTACAACATGTGTACAATGAGATTGGCTGAGCCTCGCTTCGTGCCCCCCCCAAACACAATACAACTCACAGTGAAAGACAAAAAGAAAATCCCTAGCCCAGTGAATCCTACTAACAATCACCCAATCCTATTGTACCATGTGGACTTATTGCACGACGTGCTGGCCACGCAAGTCAATTGTACTATGTTGTTGTAGTTATTTTTCATTCAGGAATCTGACAGCCCACGGATAAAAACTGTTCTTCAGCCTGTTTGTGCGGTTGCCTATGCTTCTACATACCTCCTTCCCAGTGGTGGGTTCCTCCTGGTTCAGCCGAGCCGGTAGTGGTGACAATATGATGTCACCAAACCGGTTCTCTTTGTTCGGGAGCTGCCCCCGCCCCCACGTTATTCTTACCTTTTATTTGGCCCCACCCCCAATCTATTGCTGCCTCCCAAGTCCCAGCTGATCGGCTAGAAGGAAAAAAAATGTTTAAACTCTTGCCGCAGGGCTTCAAATGGCTGCCCTACAGCTGATCAGTGTTAAAAGGCAGTGTGGTGGTAGACCGGTGCCTCCAAAAATAAATGAGCAGACCGATGCCTCCAAAAACAAATGGGTAGACCGGTGCCTCCAAAAACGAATGAGTAGACCGGTGCATCCAAAAACGAATGAGTAGACTGATGCCTCCAAAAACGAATGAGTAGACCAGTGCATCCAAAAACGAATGAGTAGACCAGTGCCTCCAAAAACAAATGGGTAGACTGGTACAACTCTGCAAGCAGTTAAAAGCCTGGTAGACCAGTACCTCTGCTAAAGCCTAAATAATTGTCACATGACCATCAAGCCACGCCCACAAAATAAGCCACGCCCACAGAACCAGTAGTAAAAAAAAATAGAACCCACCCCTACTTCTTCCAGATGGCAGGAGAATGAAGAAGTGCTGACCAGGGTGTGAGTCATCCCTGAGGATTTTACTCATTCTTCTAAGGCAGCGAGCCTTAAGACATTTTGTCCTATGCTCGCCCTCTGTAATGTCTTTCTATCCGCGGCTGCCAAGCCAGCATACCACACCGTAATGCAATGAGTGAGGACGCTTTCTATTGTGGACCGGTAAAAGGAGGTCATCAGTTGTTGTTCCACTTTTATTTTTTTTGCAAGACCCTAAGGAAGTGGAGTCTCTCTGGGGCCTTTGTGGCCACCTGGGTTGTGTTGATTTTCCAGGTGAGATCTTCGCTGAGATAGACTCCCAGGAATTTAAAGGAGGAAAACTCTCTCCACACAGGCCCCCCCCCCCCTCGATGTAAAGTGGGGCAGGTTCCTCTCTCTTCTTCCGGAAGTCTAACACCATCTCCTTTGTCTTGCTGATGTTCAGGTGCAGGTTGTTTTGTAAGCACCGTGTGAATAGTTTTTGAACCTCCCTCCTGTACATCAGCAACAACCTTAACATTGTATTTTGTTTAGCTGGTAAGCCTGCCCACATAGTTCTAATTTTTAATTAATTAGAAAAAGGAACTAGCTTCTCAGAGAAAGAATGAAACCCCAAAACCCACACATTCATTTTCACAGCCATCATCAGATTCTTTTGATAGCTTTGCTGGCTGGGGAATTCTAGGAGTTGAAGTCCTCCAGGCTTAAAGTTGCCAAGGTTGGAGACCCCCGTACTAGAAGGCCTTCAAGGTCCTTTCTAACGCTATGAACCTAAGGAGTATTGTTTGGCCTTATTTACTTCATGCTTTTAATACAGAAGAGGGATACAAGTTAATAAACAAGGAATGTAGGAATCCAACTGAAGGAGAGTCTCTGTGGTTTGCCTGGGTCTCCCCTGCCTACACCATGGATGTTTAAAACAGGTTTTCTCACACTGGCCTACCTCACAAGGCTGTTGTGAGGATGAAAAATAAACCTGACCCCAGCTAGGCCTACAAACCCCATTATTTCTCAATAGCAGTACAAATGTGTAAAAGAGCCTTGGTGGTGCAGCAGACTAAAGTGCTGTTAAATAGCACTTAGCTGCCAGCTGCCTGCAATTACTGTGAGTTCAAATCTCACCAGGCTCAAGGCTGACTCAGCCTTCCATCCTTCCGAGGTAGGTAAAATGAGGACCCGGATTGTGGGGGCAATAAGCTGACTTTGTATAAAAAAGAACACCGCTTAGGGGGGGCCATAAGCCCTACTAAGCAGGTATATACAAAAGTATGAAGGCTATTGCTTAACGCATTGTAAGCCATCCTGAGTCTCTGGAGAAGGGTGGCATATAAATCGAACCAATAAATAAATAAATGCCGGTAACGAAAGGTATTATTCAGTCCACCTGGACAGCATCCGATTGGGGCTTGCTGCTTGTCACGACGTGTTAGCTATAATTAAAAGCAAAAACTTGTTTTCAATCTCCACAATGTGACCCCTGGAATCTTCCAAGCGCTCCCAGTACAAAATAACAGTAGGATAATATTTTGGCAGGAAAATCTGCATTAAGCTTGGAATAGAGTTACAGCCAGCCTTAATATACAGAAACAGCCTTGTAAGCTTCCCCCACCCCACTAATGCAGAATAAACTGTTCTTTGCAATCCTCGCCACATGACTTAAGCATTAGACTGAGACACAGAGATCCAAAAAGTCCTGAGTTTGCAATGTGACGTCATAATGCATATTTCATCATCTGTTTTGCAACTTCACCATAAGCACTTGATGTCCAGGAAAGGGGTGGGGTGGGGTGGGAGAAAATAGCCAAGAATGCTGACCCTTATCTTTTTCCAGTAACATCAAGCCATCATGGTTGCCTTCAACCCCCAGAATCCATGCTGCCTGGGGAATTCTGGGAGTTGAAGTCCACATGTCTTAAAGTTAAGAAATGCAGGCTTAAATAATGATGAAACTGGCTTAGATTTCTCCTGTTTGTTCCCCAAGGGCAGTGCTTCTCAATTATTTTCTGTCATGCCCCCCTAGGAAGAAGAAAACATTTTTTGCGCCCCCCGCGCGACTGTAAATAGTATCATTATTAGAAAAAGGTCTGTTCTCCTTGAAAGGGAGGAGCATGCGCAGTCACATGTACTGGCTTAATGCTCACTATCGATGCAAATGTCAGCAGCGGTAGCCCGATTTCTTTAGCAAGTTTGATTAATTGGGGCAGCGTTATGTTTCACAGGAGAAGGTCATTGTCAGTCATTTGAGCATCAATTGGGCGCACATCCGTCAGGCAACAAAGTAAGTGTGGACGGACGTCCCACACTAAAGATGGCTCCGACAGGCTCGTGTCACAAGGGTTTTGGACAGCCAATCAGATGCCGAGGTCAAACGCGCCCCCTTTTACGGAGCCTCGCACCCCCCCTGGGGGGCACGCCCCACTATTTGAGAAGCACTGCCCAAGGGGAACTCTGATCAACATCCTAAGTAAGGATTGATTTTCTCCGCAACCCCCCTCCAATTGAATCTAGCAAAATTAGACCTTGAAGTGCTAAGAAGTTGCCCGAGGGATGTAGATGGCAGGGGCATCTCAAAATTTAATCAAGATCAGTGCTTCTCAGTTCCAGCAAATTTAAAATGTGTAGAGTTCAATTTCCAGAATTCCCCAGCCAGTATACCAGGTGTTCAAGATACCTGTAAATTGTCAAGGTTGAGAAATACAAGTAGTCCTCGACTTATGACCGTAATTGTGCCTGGCAATAATGATCATAAGTCATGACAGTCGTAAAGCGGGTCACCATGTGCAGACCTGTTTCTGTGATCTTTTTTGCAGTGGTTATTAAGTAAATATGGCTGTCATAAATTGAATCTATTGCTATGGGCTTATTTTTGCTAGAAACTGGAAGTAAATGCCAGTTTCTGGCAAAAACATTGCAAATTGCGGTCACGTGATTATAGATAGATGCAAATGGCAATAAATGCACCAATTGCTGAGTACCCAAAATGCGCTCACATGATGTGGGGGCGCAATGTCAGAACTTCGAAACATGGTTGTAAGTCCCTTTGGGGTGGATCTTCGAAGCCACTAAATGTCCAGTCTTAAATCAAGGACTACCTGTACTAATCTAGAGAAGCGGTTTACATTTCTTCAGAATGCAGAACCCATTCATTAAAAATATATGTATTTCCCAGAATCCTTGAACCACCAATTATAGACAGGCAGGGGTGGGTTCTACTTATCTTTACTACTGGTTTGCAGCGGGAGCGTACGCACTTCTGCACGTGCGCAGATCACCCGTGATGTCGTGGTGGGTGGGCGGAGCCTCCCGCCGGTTTTACTACCAATTCTATAGAACCGGACTGAACTGGGAGCAACCCATCACTGTATCCAAGACATTATATTCATGGGAGAACAAGGATACAGGTAGTCCTCAACTTAACAACAGTTCATTTAGTGACTGGTTCAAAGTTACAACGACACCAGAAAAAGTGACATATGACTGTTTTCACAGTTATGGCCTTTGCAGTGCTTTTGCAGTTATGGCCCATGATCATGTGATCAAAATTCAGATGATTGGCAACTGGTTCATATTTATGATGGTTGCAGTGTCCTGAAGTCATGTGATCAGCTTTTTTGTGGCAAGCAAAGTCAATGGGGAAACCAGATTCACTTAACAACCAGGTTTTACTAACTTATCAACTGCATGGATTCACTTAACAACTGTGGTAAGAAAGGTCGTAAAATGGAGCAAAACTCACTTAACAGGTGTCTCATGGAACAACAGAAATTTTGGGCTCCATTACGGTCGTAAATCAAGGACTAAATGTATCAAGGATCAAGGATCAGATTATCCTTTCCACTTTAGAAAGATAGCTATGGACACTGTTTCCTGTGCTTGAGTGGAATTTTTTTTTAGGGGGGAGGGGGAGGTTACCCTTAGCCTTTCATGGAACCCCAACAGGCTTTCTAAACACCTGTTGTGGCCCGTACGCAGCCTGTGCAGCTAGTAGCTGATTCTGACAGCGAGGAGGCTGGTGTGGTGCTGCGCCAGCAGCCCGTGCAGCTGGCACTCGAGTCAGACATTGAGGAGGCTGGAGAAGATGTGGTGCCAGAGGCCTTCAGAACCTCCAGAAGCTCCCTTAAGTGAAGAGGACGAAGAGGAGGAGCCTCTTCTCGATGCACGGGCGCGCAGAGCTGCCAAAAGGCAGGAGTGGCTCCTCAGAAGGAGGTCTCCTCGAGAATAAGGCTTGGGGCTAATTGGCCACTCCCTTAGCCTATTTAAGGAGGAACGCCGACGGAAGCAATTTGCAGGGAACAACTTCGCTCACATACCTTCATGTCTTGTCTTGCTTATCTTATCAGCTTCCTGCAAATTGCTTCTGGGCATTCTGCCAACCATAGTAAGCTTTCAGTTATTATTCTTTGAATTCTTGGCAGCTGTTAATGCAGTTAATTAACAGCTGTTGTTATAAAAGACTGGTTTATTTAGTAAACTAAGGTTTGAACAGACTTTGTGTGTGCTGTGTTCTTTGGGGTCCGTAGCTGGGGCAGAACAACACCAGTTTAGAAAATGGCGGATCTACAAGCCTCCTCAGGCCATCAACACAAGTGTGACTTGGCCACAGTGACCCCACGGCCTCAGGGTGGACTTTGGAAGATGATCCTGCATTCGAGAGAAAACAAAGAGGGAGGGAAAAGCTCTCTGAGGGACGGAAGCTAGTCGGTCGATCATTCAGTCCACTGTGACCTTATTTTTCTATCAGCAGCCAGGCTCAGGAATCCATCCACCATGGACACAGGCCCCAAAACACAGATACAAAGATCAGTTTAACAGTAAGAGAGTTGGGAGGGACCTTGGAGGTCATCTAGTCCGACCCCCTGCTCACACAGGAGACCTATACTAGGGATTCGAAGCGCCAAACTACCGACCTTTCTGATTGACAAGCTCAGCGTCCTAGCCACTGAGCCACCTAGCCAGCTAGATCCTCAAGTCATTTGGAAAAATCAGGACAAGTTACGATTTAGAAAGAACCACAATAGCTGAAGGAAAGGCAGCTGGAGGGGAGGGAGTGCAGGGGGTGTCCCTGATTCATCTTCACAAGAACAGTTGTGTGACTTCCACTATTGCCCAGTGTGCTTTTGGGGGGTTTTTTGCACCAGAAATTTCAATGACATTTTAGAAATTCTACTGAAGGAGAAAACAGAACTGAATACCGGGGCATATAAGGTCTAAATGCTTGCATAAATACTGTAGCTCTGCAGACAGAGGACTGAATTAAGGAAGCTGCGGATAAATAAATGGCAGCTGGGATAAAATTACAGAGGAAATGACAGCAAGGGCTGTTGTATTTTGTATTTGGTTATTAATAAGGCTCTATTCCCCAATTGATCTGCCTGAGGGATATTTTCTAATCTTCCTGGAACTCGCACATTTTTAAAGGCCTGCTTCAAATTATCTTTTCAAGAAGATCTAATCAGGCTTTTCACTCCAGTCCATGAATAATTCCACATGCCAAACTTCCTTCCCCAGAAGGAAGCCTTCAAATGTGTTGGTCATCGATTCCCAAAAATCTCTACAGTATGTCAGGGGTGTCAAACTCGTGGCCCACAGGTCGGATGCGTCACGCGCTGGCCACGCCCACCCCCGGTTTAGCGAAAGGGGGAAAAGTCGCGACACGTGACAATGACGTGACGATGCGAGTTCGACACCCCTACTATATGTGGATGAGAATTTTGGAAATTGAAACCCAATCCTTTTTGAGGGTTTGGGGGGTTTTTTTGTTTGTTTGCAAGGGAAATGCAAATACAGGTAGTTCTTGAGTTACAAATGTAATGGGAGACTGCCAATTACATTCGTAACCCGAGAATTCGTTGGAGTGAATCACGTAAAACGAATGTGAAAACTCCCCGCTTTTTGCCCATGCATTTGCTAATCGAATGCGCAGGTTGTTAAGTACACATGAGGTATCTCAGGGTGGGGAAGGTTATAGGGCGCCTAGTGATGGAACAGGCCACCTGCTTAAGACCACCCAACGCTTCCCCTGACCCACTGAGATACCTCATGCTCCCCACAATTGCTTCCCCTCTCTTATCCTGCCGCACGGGGTTTCTGGAGATTCACCTTGTGAAGATCTAGAGAGCTGTCTCCTCTCCATCCTCTCTGCCACGGGTTTCTTTGCCTGCTCCCGGCGCTCCAAAAACGGAGCGGTGAGACAAGAGGGAGAATGGGACGAGCACGCTGTGCTCATCTTCTCTGACCCACAGAAGCTGCCTGCCACTTCTTGGGGCAGCGGGCAGCTTCTGTACCAGTGGTGGGTTTCAAAATGTTATACTGCCGGTTCTGTAGGTGTGGCTTGGTGGGTGTGGCATGGTGGGCGTGGCAGGGGAAGGATACTGTAAAATCTCCATTCCCTCCCCACTCCAGGGGAAGGTTACTGCAAAATCCCCATTTCCTCCGGATCAGCTGGGACTTGGGAGGCAGAGAATAGAAGGAGGCAGGGCCAGTCAGAGGTGGTATTTACCGGTTCTCCGAACTACTTAAAATTTCTGCTACCGGTTCTCCAGAACTGGTTAAAACCTGCTGAAACCCACTTCTGCTCTGTACATCTCCCCCAAGGGCTTCCAATCTCGGTGTGGAAAAGTGTTTGTATGCCAATGGAGGGCTTTGGTGCGGTGAAATCGCATTGCTTCAAGCCTCAAGGTCATCTAGACCAAATCCAGGATCCACTAGAACAGGCTGGCTGGGGAATTCTGGGAGTTGAAGTCCACACATTTTAAAATTGTTAAGGTTGAGAAACACTGGACTATGGGTAGTCCTCGCTTAACAACCGTTTATAAAGTTTTGACAGTCCCCCTAAAATGGTACTTTTGACCTGATTTTTTTAAGGCACTTAACAACCAGCCCACCTTTAGAGTTGTCTGCAGTGTCCCACAGTCATGAGACCACGATTTTCAACAATTTTTTTGCCAGTTTCTGGTATTTACTTCTAATTTCTGGGTGGGAAAGCTTTCATTGGATAAAATAGACTTGTTTAACAAGTATAGCATTCGCTTAACGTCCGCTGCAAAACCAGGCATATAGTCACATGGTGACCTGCTTAACAGCTGCCATGACGTACAACCATAATTCTGGACTCGATTACAATTGTAAGTCAAGGATTGCCAGCATACACTCCATCATCTCTGGACAGAATAGCTATTGACCATGTAGAATTCTGCGAGTTGAAGTCCACAAATTTTAAAGTCACTGAGGTTGAGAAACACAAGAAGTTCTTTTTGATGTCTAGAATGACCCCCTTTCTTTGTGGGTTTAAACTCCCTGGTTCTGATTCTGCCCTCTGGGATAACAAAGATTAAACCTACTGTCTTCCGTAAGACAACACTTTAAATATGCGAGTATTGCTATCTACAATCTCTCCTCTGTCAACTTTTCTGTAGGTTAAACATAGATCCTTCACTATGTATCCTCTGAAAATACTCCAATTGGTCAAGGTTCTCTTTGAACTGTGGTGCTCACAACTGAACACACTATTCCATCTAAATAAAGGAACCAAGTTATAAGAGCCTTGGTGGCACAACAGATTAAAGTACTGTTAAAGTACTGTTAAGTAACACCAGCTGCCTGCAATTACTGCAAGTTCGAATCTCACCAGGCTCAAGGTTGACTCAGCCTTCCATTCTTTTGAGGTAGGTAAAATGAGGACCCGGATTGTGGGGGCAATAAGCTGACTTTGTATTAAAAAAAAAAGAACACCACTTAAGGGAGGGGGGGCAAAAGCCCTACTAACCAGGTATATACAAAAATATAAAGGCTATTGCTTAACGCATTGTAAGCCGCCCTGAGTCTCCGGAGAAGGGCAGCATATAAATCGAACCAAAAAATAAATAAATAAATAAAAGTGAAAAAAGAAGAGAGCAGAAAACTTGTAACTCACACTATATTTGTCTCTTGTTTGTGCAAAGAGACAAAGAAGAACACATAAACATAAAGATAGGTTTTTTCCCCTAGTGGCTACATTTACACGACTTATTAACTATTAACTTTGGCTATGGGTTTTATATGCGTTGCACAAACCCAATCTGTTAACCTTGGTTAAGGGTTTGTGTGTGTGTGTGTCACACAAACCCAGCTTGTTTGACTAGTTTTTTTCATTTAAAAGTAAACAAAAGCAAAGCCAGAAAAGGGATTAATTCAATAAGCAGGGTAAATATATTATTGGATTGCAGCCACACAGGGCTGAATTAAGGTCAACGGATACCCAAAGCATCGCCCAACAACGGCGTCCCTTGACAGAAGGGAAATTCTTATGCTATGACGCAAACAAGTATTATATCTGACAGTTTCAAACCAAATGTTGAAATTTCATCACTCACCATGCCAGCCAAAAAGATTTTTAACAATGCAGATTAAAGCTGAATAAAGCAGATAAGGACAAAAAAACTGACTAAAGTTGAATGTGGCAGTAAAAGAGTTAAGGGCATGATAACTAGGGGGAAATTGCTGTGGTTCCCCCTTCCCACCTCACGTGCTTACTCTGCCTAATAATAGTTAATCTAAGGCTGCAGTCATATATCTGCAGGAGCTGACCAATAAGGTATGAATAATGTACTCAGCATTTATACAGCCAAATCCACTTGCACAGAAAAGAGAAGCAGGCAGAGCACCGTCCCAAGTTTTAAGGAAAAGTCTCACCAGTCCCTCCAAGAATACATTATACTCAACAGGCACAGAAAATGCCAACCTTTGCTATTCAAAACTTGCCAGCTTGTAAACTTACTGTAAATCGACCGCAGAAAAGGTTCCTATTTTTGCCTTAGGGAATTAAACTGTTTACTCTAAAGTAAGCACAAACCTCTACATAATTTACTCCCCAATTTAAATTCAAATAGAATTTAAGCATATGCCATCCTTTAAGCTATCACTTACATTTCTGCATAAAAGTAAAGGTGCTAGTCGTTCCCGACTCTAGGGGGCGGTGCTCATCTGTTTCAAAGCCGAAGAGTCAGCGCTGTCCGACGACGTCTCCGTGGTCATGTGGCCGGCATGACTCAACACCAAAGGCGCACGGAATGCTGTTACCTTCCCACCAAAGGTGGTCCCTATTTTTCTACTTGCATTTTTACGTGCTTTCGAACTGCTAGGTTGGCAGAAGCTGGGACAAGTAACGGGAGATCACCCCGTTACGCGGCACTAGGGATTCGAACCGCTGAACTGCCGACCTTACCTGAACATTCCTAAAAGAGGCCAACTCACTCCGGTAACTCATGCAAAGAGGCACCCATAAGCCTCCAAGGAGAAAAAAAGAGAGTTTTGATGTCTAGCTGATTTGTCAATTACATCTTAATGTAACTGCATGATGCAACTGATGTTGCTTTTTCCGGCTACATCCTTTCTCAAATAATCTTGTAGCCAGCTTGGTAGAGCAAACATATTTGTGGTTCCCAAGGCCCTTTAACAATCAGTTTCCATTTACTGTGACTAGCCTTAATACTTTACAGCAAAATTGAGGTATGACTAGATTCTCTTTCTGAGGCCGAAATTTAAAACATGATTTTTTTAAAAATTAGTATGTCCTCATGAAGCAATTCTTCAAGACAGCATCTGCACCCCCATTAATCAGCAGTTACAATGGGCCCTGCAAGAGCCGAATTCCAATTCTCTATTTGCCTCCAAGAGTACTGAAACTAAGTTCCCCTGATTAGTTGATTATTATCCCACATTTATTGATTTATAAGTAAATCAAAGAGCAAACACACACAATACTCCTTCTTCCTATTTTCCCCTACAACAATACTGTGAAGTGAGTTGGACTGAGAAGTGACTGGCCCAAAATCAGCCTTTCACGCCTAAGGCAGGACTAGAACTCACAGCCTCCTAGTTTCTAGGCCAGGACCTTAACTACTACACCAAACTGGCTGTCTTGGCCTTCTCCTCACAATGTTGCACTCTTATGTAATGATGGTGGGAGGAAATAATCCACAGGAATGAATATCAGATTCCTTGGCTCACTCTGGCGAAACTCTGTTTATGCTGCTTCTGGAGCAGGGGTCTCCAACCTTGGCAACTTTAAGACTTGTGGACTTCAACTCCCAGAATTCCTAGCCAGTAAAGCTGGGAGTTGAATTCCACAAGTCTTAAAGTTGCCAAGGTTGGAGACCCCAGGCTGGAGGGGATTTGGGAATGAGCAGGATGGAAATACTCATGTATTTATTTATTCGATTTCTACAACTAAGCAAAAAGATTCCTTTGCCAAATCTTTGCTTTGCTGACTCACTAGGGAAAAAAAACTTCAAGATCAAGCTTGTTTTGTGTGACACACAGGAATCAGGAACAATGCAATTGGGATTTTAGATTCTAGCATGTGACTGAAAGGAAATAGAAATGAGTAACAGGGTGATAAACTCAGTCATGTGCTTACTGAGATCCAGGACCAGATATTCTTCTACTGCATTGTCCAACCTTTCACCTCGCATCTAAGAAAAGAACAATGGCTCTTCTTTTATAAAGTTACCATGGAATCCTCATATTAACCACCCACATTAAAAGAGCGATTTACACTTATTTTAAGCTCAAGCATACTCCTAACACATGCAAAGTGTTTTCTAACGCTGGCTGCAGAAGGCAACGGACAGCATCTGCTTCAGAAGAATGAAACTTTTAGTCTTGCATTTAGTCCGTCAGCGAGCAAAATAACATTTCTAAACTAAATAGGGCATCCCTCCAAGGCAACTGCAAAGGATAAATAACGAAGAAACTACGGTAATGAAGATCAAATTAAGATATCATTAAAAAAGCAAGTCAGTTTGGCATGTAAGCATTTTGGCTCCTCTGGGCATGCAATGAGTTTCTTTCCCATCAAGCCAGGAAGCTGGTTTAAAAAAAAAGATTGCTTTATTAATTCCAGCGTTTTTGCTCTGCCTGGAAAAAAAAATCCTCATCAAGATTCTATTCAAATTATAATCTTCAAGAATCTCATAAGCGTATGAGCCTACATTCAGTGCAATGCAGGATGTCCTCCACTTACGACCACAACTGAGCCCAAAATTTCTTGTTGCTTAAAGTGAGACATTTGTTAAATGAATTTTGCCCCGTTTTACAACCTTTCTTGCCACAGCTGCCAAGTGAATCCTTGCAGTGGATAAGTTAGCAACCCGGTTGTTAAGTGAATCTGGCTTCTCCATTGACTTTGCTTGTGAGAAGGTCGCAAAAGCAGATCACGTGACCTTGAGACACAGCAATGGTCATAAGTATGAACCAGTGGCCAAGCATCTGAATTTTGGTCACATGATCATGGGGAATACTTCAAAGGTCGGAACTGTGAAAAATTGTCGTAAGTCACTTTTTTCAGTGCCGCTGTAGCTTTGAACGGTCATTAAATCAACTATTGTAAGTTGAGGACTATCTGTCATTGCTAAAACAGATTCTATGTAGTCCCTAGGAATCAATCCCAACTTGATGGCACAAATCATCAGTAGCAATCAGAGGTAGTAAAAAGAAGATGCTATTATCTGACTAGGGCAGTGTTTCTCAACCTTGGTAGCTTGAAGATGGGTGGACTTCAACTCCCAGAATCCCCCACCCATCTTCAAGCTACCAAGGTTGGGAAACACTGGACTAGGGCAAAGGTATAGAACAGGGGTGTCAAACTCGTGCCCCATGGGCCAGATACATCATGCCCTGGCCACGCCCACCCCCATTTTAGCGAAGGGGGGAAAGTTACGATAACATCACATGACGTGACGCCACGGATTTGACACCCCTGGTATAGAATGTTATTCTCTTATTTAGATAACAGTTCCAAATTAACACCTGCTTTAAATTACTTTGGATGTCTGTGCACTGAGTCTTATTCCAAAGAAGTATGTTAGATACTGTGTTGTTAAGTACTTTGTGCTAGTGTTGCATTTATTAGGCTCTGAGCACATTTTATGGGATTGATTTGCAGTTCTTGTGTTGATTCTTGCATTGCTACGAACCATACCTTGATCAAAACGTATTGCCATAATTATTGGGGATTTCCAATTCTACAAAAGCCATCGAAGGGGAACATACCATTTCTAAAATTTGCAAGATTGGAGCCCCTCTACTAAAGCATCCCGACTGCAGGCTCACATTTGACAAAAGCCAGCCTTGTTCCAGACAAAGCACTATTCATTCATGGAAGCTACCACCATAAAACTCATCATCTCTGCTCGCCCCAGCAGTTCTAGCAGGGAGGTCATGCTCCGAACAATGTCATCCCGTTGGAATCAGGCATTGTAATTTACAGTGCTTACTCTGTGGAGCTCCATCTCTCCAAAGATCTGGATGGCTTCTACCTCGTTAGCCTTTTTTGCAAGGCACTCAAAACCTGGCTATGCCTCCAAATCTTTGGGCTGCAAGGTTCATGTGAACTCAAGTTTTTATTATGAGGCCTAGAACCTTCTGTTGGCAACCTCAGATGTTAATTATTTGGTCTGTTCTAAATGTTGGCTTTAATTGTGTAGGCCAGCTAGAGCCACTGCTGTGAGATGGACAGTCATATAAATAATGTAAACACATAAAGAAGAGGATGGGCAATAGTAACCTAAATGCTCAACAGTCCAGAAGGAAACTAAGCTGTTGTTTATCTCTACATTTGGAGAGAGCTCTGCTCTAACAGATAAGCGAGAGATCATTCAGGGCATCCATGAATGTAGAGATCAGCTGACACCCTGTAAACACGTGAGCAAAGCATAACAGCAGGAATCAGCTTTCCTCTGCTGATGCCCTCCCCTAGCAAGTCGCAATCAAAGATAGACTCTACCTGAATTGTGCTTAGTTGGCATTAGAAGATTGGAAGATGTCAGAGTTGGATAGGAACTTGGAGGTCTTCTAGTCCAACCCTCTACTCAAGCAGGAGACCCTATAATATCTTAGATCCTTGACTTTGCCTAGTATGCTTTTTAAAATCATTTTAGCCAAATGACAACACAACATGGCAGTGAAATGAATTGTATCATGGGGAAAGGAGGCTTTTGCTCTTAATAATAGTATAATAATGTAGTAATCAAGGTTGACTCAGCCTTCCATCCTTTCAAGGTAGGTAAAATGAGGACCCGGATTGTGGGGGCAATAAGCTGACTTTGTATAAAAAAAGAACATTGCTTGGGGGAGGGACGAAAGCCCTACTAAGCAGGTATATACAAAAGTATGAAGGCTATTGCTTAACGCATTGTAAGCCGCCCTGAGTCTCCGGAGAAGGGTGGCATATAAATCGAACCAATAAATCTATATTAAAGACTAATGGGTGTCCTCTCCAAATGGAGCCTCCATGGTAGGGAGCAGTACATTGTCCAGGAAGCCAAGCAACTGGAGTGTCTTGACCAGAGATGCCACCAGAGTCAAAACCCCAGCGCTCAGCGCTCTGATATACCCCCATTTCTATTCATAAGCCTGAGTTCTCATCTGTAATCAAACAAAACATTCATATTTAGAATTAACTATTACAAGAAAAACAGGCTAGAGATGAACAGTGAGAATTGTTGCCAACCTTGCTTGGGCTCAAGCAGCATCCAACAGATCTCTAGTCACGGTGTTGAAATACATGAATCTCCAGCAACATCAGCATGATGCTCCATTTATTTGGAGAAGATGCAGATTGCTATTAAGGGGTGTTTCTCAACCCCCCGCAATTTGAAGATGTGTGGATTTTGACTCCCAGAATTCCCCAGCCAGCATCTTCAAATTGTCAAAACCGGGACAGGGTTGTTAACTTTTACGCCCTACTCATTCGTTTCACACCGGTTAGCGCCCTTGCTGGAAAAAAACAGTATCCCTCGATCTGATCCGGCGAAGTTACTTCATCGATCCTAGGCTTCTCGCCAAATTCCTGTTTATCTGCTTTCTCTTTCCAAACAGCTTACTCCAACTTAGCGCCACCTTTTAAAATTCTGGTCATCGCGTCCCGCCTTACGTCTAACTGGGGCAAAGCCCGACCAGTGTTATTTATTATTATTATTATTAGTCCGACTTACCAGCCAGGTGCCAGGATTTTCTCCGCCCGTAGCGCCCACACCCGCCGGCTTGGTCCGCCTCGTAGCCCACCAGGGGCGTGCAGATGCCGTCGGCCACCTGCCCCGCCAGCAGCAGCGCCCCCGCATGTTGGGTGCTATAGCCCAGCACCGAATGGAAGTAAACCAGCAAGTAGGTGAACCACATCGAGGCGCACAAGTCGTTCAGGAAATGGCCCACCGAGTAACTCAGCCGGTCGCGAAGGGGCAGCGGCGGCGGGGCGTCCATCCTGCCGGGGAGGCGAAGAGCGAGACGCGGCTCACAGCGCCGGGGCCTGGAGCCCGATGGCCCCAGCTGTGCGTAAAAGCGCACCGGTAGGGCGCATCAGCTGGAGCGCGCGGGGAAAGCGCCCAGGTCCGGCCCGGGCGGGAAAAATAAGAATTGTAGCCCCTGAGGGGAAGAGCCCAGCCATGCGACCGCAGAGCCGCTTTTATCGGCTCCGGGGAAGCCCCCCGGGTTGGTGGCCGGCGACGTAACCACTTAGGCTGCACCGCGGCGCCCCCAATTGGCTCCGCCCCGGGGCAGATAGGCGCGCCTCCTCCAACGGCCTGGCGGATGGAGCCAATGGGGAGGCTGCTTTGCGAAGAAGCCGCGCCTCAAAAGGAGGGCTCGGCTTTAGGCAGCAGCCGGCTTCGCGTCCTTCGCTCCGCCTTTCGGGTTGGCGAACTTCTCCAGTAAAAGCGAAATCGATTCCCGGATTCAAACCCAAGAATACGCTAAGGCAGAAGTTTGTCCAAGCTCAAGGATAAAACACCCAGATGCAAACTGAGCAACGTGGTAGACCCCTACCGTGCAGTGAGCCACGTGCAGATCTGTGGGTTGGGGAAACAAAACAACCACTTCATAAACGCATGGCACAACATAGGAGAACAAACCCATCTGCATTTAAACGACAAAGGGTGCTCTTTTGAAGATAGCAAAGTCCATATTTTGGACAGAGGACCAGGGGTGAAATGCTCCTGGTTCAGACCGGATCGCCTGATCCGATAGCGATGGCGGCAGGTGGTTCGGAGAACTGGTAGCAAAAATCTCCCCCCCCCCCCC
>WNWU01000001.1:89577193-89661730 GCA_012654045.1 Ptyas mucosa
CCCCCCCCCCCCCCCCATGCCCAGCTGAGCCACAGGATCATCAGAGGCTTTTTTTTTTACTTTTAAAAGCATTTTTTCTACAACCTCTTCCTATGAAAAAATGCTTTTAAAAGTAAAACCAAAAAAAAGCCTCTGATGATCGTGTGGCTCAGCTGGGATAGTCAGAGGTTTTTCAAAGCATTTTTTTCTGCAACCTCTTGGCCAAAGAGGTGATAAAAAATGCTTTGAAAAGTCTCTGATGATCCCTGAGTTCCCTGATCAGCAGAGGCTTTTCAAAGCATTAGAAAAAATGCTTTGAAGATTTTTTTAAGTTGGCCACGCCCACCCAGTCACATTACCCCCACCCCCACCAAGCCACACCCACAGAACCGGTAGTAACAAATTTTACATTTCACCCCTGGAGAGGATCGCTTGGTTTGAACAGGGGTGAAAGAGGCTGTTTGTGTCAAAATGGAATAGCCCTCTCAACAGAGTGGGGGGGGAGGGGGGTATGACATCCAATTTACAATACAGTCCTTTTAGCAGTTCCAAGAAGGCTCCACACCCACTAAGGTGACCCTGAGATAAACCTCCAGGTGGCCTTAATGATTCACTAAAAGAATGCAAATAACCAGCCGTCTGCAAAAAGTATAAATCCTTCCGTTTCCTACCATCCAGTCAGAGCTGAAGAAGCTTCTTGGATGAGAAGCAAAACGTCTTCAAAGAAAACCAAGAAAGCCTCTTGAAAAAGCACCTTTGGGACAACCATGACCTGGATCACAGAGAATCTCCATAGACGTTTCCTGGATGGATTGCATCAAGGGGGACTCCGATTTTTCGTCAGCCATTCAGTCATATCCAACCCTTGGCTATGGATCAGCACTCTCCACACTCCCGATTCCAGGAGCTGAATTCCAGGGCTCTCATTCTTTGAACCTCGACTTGCCAGCTTACCCAAAGAAAGCAAAAGTTCGCCTGTGCTTTTGCTATCCACAGTTTTGGTCCATTTTATGCCCTATTCATGTGTTTTTAGATTTGCACAGATTCCCCAGATCTTTAGCTTTTCATTCAGACAGAGACCCTGGGGCTCCCACTCCCAGCATCGTCATAGAGATGGATTCTGGAGTAGCTGAGACCCCCATGGCCTTACAGCTGGAAATATAGGTAGTCCTGAACTTACGATCACAGTCAAGCCCAACATTTCTGTTGCTAAGTGAAACATTTGTTAAGGGAGTTTTGCCCCATTTTATGACCTTTCTTGCCAGTTGTTAATTGAATCACTGTAGTTGTGAAATGAGTAACAGTTGTTAAGTGAATCTGGCTTCCCCATTGACTTTGCTTTTCAGAAGTTGCAAAAGGGTATCACATGATCTCATGAGTCATAAATATGAGTCAGTTGCTAAGTGTCTGAATTTTGACCACGTGATCATGAGGATGCTGCAATGGTAATAAATGTGGGGAAATGGTCATAAATCACTTTTTTCAATGCCGTTGTGACTTTGAATGGTTACTTAGTGAACTGTTGCAAGTCAAGGACTACCTATAGCAGTGATGGCTAACCTTTTTGCCATCGTGTGCCAAAAGTGTGGGGAGTGTTGGGGGGGGTCAGGCATGCATGTGCCCACACCCATAATTCAATGCGCCTGTGCCCCACCACCCCCCGCACATGCGCACCCCACACTCCCCTCGCTTTTGGCACGCGACGGCAAAAAGGTTATTGGTGGGCCTGGTAGGCCTGTTTTTCACCCTCCCCAGCCTACAGACACTTTCTTGGAGTCTAGGGATGGTGAAAACGGCATTCTACACCCCCCCGGAGGCTATCTAGAGGCCCCTCCGCTGGGCCCAGAAGGCCCGAAAATCAGCTGGCCAGTGCGCACATGCGCGCTGCAGCTGAGCTAGGGCAACACTCGTGTGCCCACACATATGTGTTGTGACTCCGATCCCCGAGCCTGTCTTATCAGAAGGAGAAGACTCCGAAAGTGAAGGAGAGGAGTTGGCAAGGCCTCCCTCTCCAGGACCCTCCTCCCTGGCAATGCCTCAAGTGTCCTCCGAAGGCCAAGAGATAGGCCAGGGGCCAGGCACTTCAGAGCAGCCGCAGTTGGACAGTGATGAAGATGAGTCTTGGCTGGACCCCCGACAGTGTCGCAGAAATAAGCGCGCACCACAGAGAAAGAGGCGTGCTAGAGATTAAGCTGAGTCACTGGACCACACCCCACAGGGGATAAAAGGGGGTGTGGTGGCCAGTCAAGCCTTGTGACGAACAAAGCTAAAAGCTAGCAAGTCATTCTGCATTTCTGGAACTTTGTTATATGCTCTGCTTGGATTGAATTTTGGACTGGACTTGATTATTCTTTGGCTTTTGTGGACTTACTTTGATGTTTCGGAGGAGGAGAAAAAACCTCCCTTTGTAATTAAAAACTTTTGGCAAGCAGCCACTGGGTTGCTGCCAATTCTGTTATCAAAGGAAATTGTTGTCTGCTGGTTTATTTTAACTCTTGGCACACATGCTGGTGTGCGTGTGTGAGATGGGGACAGAACAATATGGCTCTGGGTGCCACCTGTGGCATCCGTGCCATAGGTTCCCCATCACAGATTATAGAGTAGAGCATCACAGATCTATAGAGTATGAGGACTCTAGTACTCATAACTACTAGAGTAGAGTCCTCACTTGCCCCCTATGCAAATGGATTTGCTGTGAAAGGCACATAAGCGCAGACCCCATTGAAAAGTTGGTAACATTCTCAAACAAGCTTCTCCTAGATAAAGTCTTTTTAAACCTTTTTTCTCTCGAGGCCCCTTTCTACTTTAAAAACTATTCAGCCTCCCCCCACCAAGAGTTTTTGTTATATTTGTACATATTTACCAGACTATATTAAACATTACCATACTGGAGGTTGCACAAGAGCACATCCCATTCTCACAGAGGCCTCCGCAGCCTCCGAAAATTGTGCAGGAATGCAATGTGCTTTCAAGAATAGCTGTTGTTGTCCTTTGCCCAACCGCTTTCACATGCGTGTTATAGGTTCGCCATCACTGATCTAGGCAGGCCAACCACCATTCTGAACATTCTCAGAAGTGCTATCAGTTGCAACGAAAGCACCGGGGTGGGTTCTAAAATTTTTTACTACCTGTTCTGTGGGCGTGGTTTGATGGTCATGTGACAATTCTTTAGGATTTAGCAGAGGTACTGGTCTATCAGGCTTTTAACTGCTTGCAGAGCTGTACCAGTCTACCCATTTGTTCTTGGAGCGTTCAGGGCTACCCATTTGTTTTTGGAGACACCGATCTACCCATTTGTTTTTGGAGCTCACTGGTCTACCACCACACTGCCTTTTAACACTGATCAGCTGTACGGCGGCTCTTTGAAGCCCCACGGCAAGAGTTTAAACAGTTTTTTTCCTTCTAGCTGATCAGCTGGGACTCGGGAGGCAGCGAATAGATTGGGGGTGAGGCCAAATAAAAGATAAGAATAACGTGGGGAGGCGGGAGGCGGGGGGCGGGAGGGCCCAGCTCCCGAACAAAGAAAACCGGTTCCGTGACGTCATATCGTCACCGCTATCGGCTCGGCCGAACCGTGCCGAACCGGGAGGAACCCACCACTGGAAAGCACCCCTCAAAATATTGGATTCTAACTCAGATATCCTTAACGAAGATTGACTCCGTGCATCTTCCTGAAGCTGGCTCTGCTCCACTTTTATGTTCAGCGAAATCTAACGCAGGATCATACAGATCTAATTTCCAGAGTGAGGAAACGCGTGAAGCCCCTGGAGTCAACGCCGTGCGTCTCGTGATGCTTCAGTGCCAGTGAGTTGTTTCCACGACGCGTCTACTGACGCTTTTAACTTGGCTTGTAACCTTAGCCTTTGTGCCTGTTTGCTAGGGAAGAGGGGAATTTAGAAGCCATTGCATCTTGTCCTAAGGTGCCTTTTCCAGGGTTTCCCATCAGCAGGGATATGATAATGTAGAACAGGGGTGTCAAACTCAAGGCCTTGGGGCCGGATCCGGCCTGTGGGGTGTTTAGATCTGGCCCGTGGGGCCACCCTGGAAGCAGCAAAAGATCAGCCCGCAGTGCCTCTGCCAGTGAAAACAGACCTCTGTTTTCGCTGGCAGAGGGTTGCAGGAGACATCGCAGCCGAAAATGGAGCTCAGGAGCCCGTTTTCACTGACACAGCACTAAGGCCAACACAGGCGTCCCCAACACGAGTGATGTTGAGCTGGCCACGCCCACCAGGCCCATGCCCACCTCAGCCCCCCCCTCCCCCGAGATCAAACACAACCCTGATGCGGCCCTCAATGAAATCGAGTTTGACATCTGTGATGTAGAAGGTAGTCCTTTTAAAAACCATTCCAAGTTTCTAGTCCTTAGGGACTTACTGGAAATAAGTTGCATCCAATTCAGTATGAACATGTACACCTGGTTTTCACGATGGCTTCCGATGCCAAAAGATGCAGATTGCAGCAAAGAGAGCAGAAAACTCTGGTTTTTGGTTGCCTTTTTTCAGTCCGGATTTTTGCAGCCTGTCCTGTATTAGATAACCATTATGCATTACAAATAACACAGTAAACCGAAATGTGATTTACTGTATTTATTTGAAGCCAATTATGTTGTGTGAATGTATTCTGTGTGATGGGTTCTACAAAGCAGTTGAGTTTTAATTAATACATCATGGCTGATCCTACTACCATGAGCATCCAGAAGGAAGGGAGGGAGGGAGGGAGGGAGGGAGGGAGGGAGGGAGGGAGGAAGGAAGGAAGGAAGGAAGGAAGGAAGGAAGGAAGGAAGGAAGGAAGGAAGGAAGGAAGGAAAAGTAAAGTTGCATTCACAATCTGGTTTCTGCCAGATGCAGGTAGTCCTTGACTTACAACCATAATTGAGCCCAGAACAGGGGTGAAATCCAGCAGGTTCTGACAGGTTCTGGAGAACCGGTAGCAGAAATTTTGAGTAGTTCAGAGAACCGGCAAATACCACCTCTGGCTGGCCCCAGAGTGGGGTGGGAATGGGGATTTTGCAATATCCTTCCCCCTGGAGTGGGGAGGGAATGGGGATTTTGCAGTATCCTTCCCCTGCCATGCCCACTGAACCGATAGTAAAAAAATTTGGATTTCACCACTGGCCCAGAATTATGACCATAAGCCATGACAGTCATTAAGCAGGACATCACATAATAGACCTAATTTTACAACATATTTTTGGTGGCCGTTAAGCAAGTGTCTACAATGGGAGTTTACTGCTGGAAACCAGAAGTAAATGCTAGTTTCTGGCATAAAAAAAGTTATAAATTGTCATCACATGACCTTGGGATCTTCTTCATTGAAGCACAGTGTGTATTTCAGGTATTTGTGACACCTCAGCAAAACGGTTGCTTCATTCCCGCATCCTTTTGGACATGGGCAGATAGGCAGGTTTTTTGTTATTTCACAAGACCAATCTGAAACATTTCTCAACATGGGCCTCTTTTACCACAACGAACTATCTGTAGCTTTCAAAAAGATCCAGAGAACTGTTTAACCATCTCCCACAAAAAAAATAATAATAACGAATAATGCAAAAGCTGAGCAATCTAGAAGAAACAAATAGAAATGGATGACTGCAAGGAAGCAACTTACTTTGGACGGCTGCTGCAGAAGACAGTTTAATACATTTATTTATGTATTCATTCATCCGTTCTTTCTTACGGTGATGTAAATTTAGATGGCTTGCTCTTATCTTAGGCCTGGATGCTGAACACTCAAGCCTGCTAGCCTGAATGGGAAACCATAGCGGGAGCTCAGAAAACATGTACAGCAACCGGAAATAAAGGAAATTGCAAATCGTTTTTTGCATTATTGCCAAAAGAACAACATGGACATATACAGGTAGTCCTTGAATTACTACCACAATTGAGCCTAAAACTGATGTTGCTAAACGAAACATTTGTTAAGTGAGTTTTGCCTCGTTTTACAGCTTTTCTTGCCACCGTTCTTAAGTGAATCACTGTAGTTGTTAAGCTAGGGACATGGTTGTTAAGCGAACCAGGCTTCTCCATTGACTTTGCTTGTCGGAAGGTCGCAAAAGGTGACAGGACCCTGCAACGGTCATAAATATGAGTCAGTTTCCAAGTGTCTGAATTTTGATCATGTGACCATGGGGATGTTGCAATGGTCGTAAGTGTGAAAAATGATCGTAAGTTACCTTTTTCAGTATCGTAACTTTGAAGAGTCACTAAATGAACTGTTGTAAGTCGAGGATTACCTGTATTCACTTAATGACCATCCTGGCAATGTCCGTTGCTATTGTGAGCTAGCTTTGGTTTCATCTAATTTCGAGGGGTCGGTGATGTGCTGGTGATTAAAAATAACAACAGCTGAATCTGGAAATTCTCATCCAGGCCTTTCAGATAATTCCGAATTTAGTCATTTTGTAATGGCGGCTGGTTCTCCTTTCCCTTTGAGACCTTTTACATGCTGTTATGATTCTCTACATCGTGGTTTGCAAACCCCCCTCTTCTGGGTCCATTGCTTCGTTTTCGTAGACATTTTCCTCAGCGCTGTAGGGAAAAGAGGGAAAAACAAAACACTATGGAGCTGAGCAGTGGGAAAATTCAATTTTTTTTATTACTGGTTCTGTGGACGTGGCTTGGTGGGCGTGGCAGGGAAGGATACTGCAAAATCCCCATTCCCTCCCCACTCCGGGGGGGAAGGATACTGCAAAATCTCCATTCCCACCCCACTCTGGGGCCAGCCAGAAGTGGTATTTGCCGGTTCTCCGAACTACTCAAACTTTCCACTACTGGTTCTCCAGAACCTGTCAGAAACTGCTGGATTTCACCCCTGGAGCTGAGACGGTTCACTTAGCAGACTTACTGTGAACTGCAAAGAGGAGGTGTGAAAAGCAGCAGAATAGTTAGAATAGTTGGCCATGAATACCCACAAGGGACGGACCTTGCGACCCAACAGTGATGCTGGTTTTGCCATATTATTTTTATTTTATTTTTTATTTTTATTTTAATTTGATTTATATGCCGCCCTTCTCCGGAGACTCAGGGCGGCTTACAATGCGTTTATTTATTTATTTTGATGGTGGCCTCTCCTGATTGCAAGGCGACTTTGCTCACAATGTAAGAATAACACCAATATATAGAAATACAGTAAGGCAGGGATGTCACGCTTACGGCCTGTGGGCCGGATGCGTCATGCACTGGCCACGCCCATCCCCGGTTTAGCAAAGGGGGGGAAGTTGTGATACGTCACATGACGACAATGTGTCTTTGCGACTTTGACACCCCTGAAGTAAGGGAACTAACTAATCAGAATCCCAACCCAAACAACTAACATCAAAATAGCAATAGCACTTAGACTTACATACTATTTCACAGTGCTTTATAGCCCTCTCTAAGCGGCTTACAGAGTCAGCCTGTTGCCCGCAACAATCTGGGTCCTCATTTTACTGACCTCAGAAGGATGGAAGGCTGAGTGAACCTTGAGCCACTGAGAATCGAACTGCTGGCAGCCGGCAGTCAGCAGAAGTAGCCTGCAGTACTGCATTCTAACCACTGCGGGCCACCAAAATATATGAAACATATGACAGGCGTATCTAAATTGTAACCCGCCCATCTTCGAGCTGCCAAGCTTGAGAAAAACTGATGTAGATGTTGAAGAGGGAAGAGAATGTCAAACCAGTGGTGAAAAGTAAAATTTGTTACTACCGGTTCTGTGGGCGTGGCTTGGTGGTGGTGGGGTAATATGACAGAGTGGGTGTGGCCAACTTTTTTTTTTACTTTTAAAAGAATTTTTTCTACAACTTCTTTGGCTGAAGAGGTTGTAGAAAAAATGCTTTTAAAAATAAAAAAAAGCCTCTGATGATTGCACGGCTCAGCTGGGCAATGGGGGGGGGGGCCGCAGGGATTTTTGCTACCGGTTCTCCGAACCACCCACCTCCATCGCTACCGGATCGAGTGATCCGGTCCGAACCGGGAGCATTTCACCCGTGTCAATCCCTGGGGCCCATTTTGATGAAAGCAGCCAGAGCCATACAGGTAGTTGTCGACTTGTGACCACAATTGGGATCAGAACTTCCTTTTTTTTTTTTTTGGTCATGGTTAAGTAAATCACCCCAGTTGTTAAGCGAATTCAGCTTCCCGCATTGACTTCGCTTGTTAGAAGCCAGCTGAGAAGGTCACAATTGACAATCACATGATTCCAGGATGTTGCAACTGTTGTAAATCCATTTGTGTTGCCAAGCACCAACAGTTTAATCACGTGACAATAAGGGATACTGCAACAGTCATAAGTGTGAAGACTTGTCATAAGTCACTTTTTTCAGTGCCATTGTAATTTCGATCACTAAATGGTTGTAGGTCGGGTGTCAGCAACCTGCGGCTTCTAAGCCGCATGTGGCTCTTTGGGCCCTCTGCTGTGGCTCACTGTCGGGTGATCCCACCATTGGCTGGCCCCACCCCTCGCCCTCCCCTCCCAGTCACTCCTCACCTGGCCTGAGAAGATATGGGCGATGGCGGGGAATGGAGAAGCGGCCAGGGCAGAGAGAGTGAGATACAGAGAGGGAGGGAGGGAAGGAAAGAGAGATGTCAAAAGGGTTTTGTGGTTCCTGGTGTTTTTTAACAACCAGTTCTCTGCCCTAATGACCGGCTGGGTAGGCATGGCTAGGGGGTCATGTGACTGGTGGAAATGAGTGATGTCAAGTTGGCCACACCCACCCAGGTTTTGTGGCTCCCGGTGTTTTCTTTTCTGTGGGAAACGGGTCCAAATGGCTCTTTGAGTGTTTAAGGTTGCAGACCCCTGTTGTAGGTAAAGGATTACCTGTGCATGCCCATAATTGGGTGGGAGGAGCATGAATAACCATGTTGACTAGCTCCACCACTAGATACCCAAGACATAAAATGCCTTTTCAAAATCTATTGAAGCAGTAATATTTACCTGCCCTTGATCTCTATGTTCTCCATCATGTCCTTGTCATCCTTTCTGCAAAATGGAACAATATTAATGAAGAATTAGGGAGGGGAAAGGAGGACGAAAAAGCAGGGTAGAACCCCCATCCCTCAAAATATAAGACCTTCATTGCTCCACTCCTTAAACACACAAAAAGAGATACAATCACACCATCACACTAATCAGATACGAAGCTGGTGACCTTCATTCGTACAATGCTCTCAACTTGAGTAGCTGTAACTTTGATTAGAGATGGATGGGAGCTTTTTGGGCAGCTTAGATTCGTTGTGCAAATTTCAGCCCTTTTGATTAGCTTGTTGGTCAATGTGTGGGGCAAATCTGCGAAATGGGTTAATTACGTAACTGAGATTCTGTGAAAGTGATTGTTTTTTATCTTTTCCAAGTGGAGCAGATCAGGGATCTAATCTTAACGCGCTTGTGATGTTTGCGTTTGTCAGATGAAACAGGTCAGGCTTCAGTCATACACGCTGAGAGGGAGGACCAAGAAGAGAACTAATCTTGTAATCCAGAAGCAGCCTTTAATTTGGACTGTAGCTCTCTGGCACCAAACTGGAAAATCTAACCCAAGACTCTGGCTGTGACCCTGCAAATTAAAGCCTTGTCTCTTTTTACATGCCTCTCACACATAACACATGTAGACAAGAGGTGGAGTACAACCATGTTGTTGTAACTCCTGTCTTAGCTTTTTTGACACGCACCCAGTGGTGGGTTCCTCCCGGTTCGGCCCGATTCGGCCGAGCCGGTAGCGGTGACGATATGATGTCACCGAACCGGTTCTGCACCCCCCGCCCCCACCCCCCACATTATTCTTACCTTTTATTTGGCCCCACCCCCAATCTATTGCTGCTTCCTGAGTCCCAGCTGATGGCTAGAGGGAAAAAAACTGTTTAAACTCTTGCCACAGGGCTTCAAAGGGCCGCCCTACAGCTGATCAGTGTTAAAAGAAAACAAATGAGTAGACCAGTGCCTGCAAAAATACATGAGTAGATCAGTGCCTGCAAAAATAAATGGGTAGACCAGTACAGCTCTGCAAGCAGTTAAAAGCCTGGTAGACCAGTACCTCTGCTAAATCCTAAAGAATTGTCACATGACCATCAAGCCACACCCACAAAATAAGCCACGCCCACAGAACAGGTAGTTTCAAAATTTAGAACCCACCCCTGCATACACTCTTCTCCATGTGTGGAGGGTGGAGGGATTCAGCTCAGTTACAGCGTTGATGGGCACAACATTATAAATTCTGAAGGATCTAGTTGGGGAACAGATCTTTCTAGAGAAGGTCTATCAATGGGTTTGCTAAGAGCTGATGCTAATTTGAAGGAACATAAATCAGTCAATCAATGGTTCTTCCAGTTCTGTGTTAAATGAGACCTTAAAACCTAAAGAAAGAGGTCTAGAAGAGACATACTTTTGGAAGAAAAATATCCGATTGATGAGGGTTGCCACGAACATCACAAACAAGAAGACCGTAACAGCGGTTAATCCCACCAGCCAGGGTTGCAAAGCAGTGGAGCCATTGGTTGTTTCTTTCACAAGGCCTGCCGGAGTGGATACAATAAAGATTTGAATTACAGTCTGATTATTCCATCACAGCAGGGATGAAATCCAGCAGGTTCTGGAGAACCGGTAGCAGAAATTTTGAGTAGTTCGGAAAACCAGCAAATACCATCTCTGGCTGGCCCCAGAGTGGGGTGGGAATGGAGATTTTGCAATATCCTTCCCCCAGGAGTGCGGAGGGAATGGGAATTTTATGGTATCCTTCCCCTGGAGCGGGGTGGGAATGGAGATTTTGCAGTATCCTTTCCTGCCATGTCCACCAAACCACAGCACGCCCACCAAGCCACGCCCACAGAACTGCTGTAAAAAAAAATTGGATTTCACCACTGCATCACACCCTCTTTTGTGGGCTTTTGCAATGATTGAGGGCTCTCAAATCCAGCCTGCAAAGATATGTATGATCAGTAGATGTCAACAAAGAGGATTTGTATCCCATGGCTGCCATCTAATGGCTCCCTGGAGATTTGCAGCCCAGTTGCGGTAGAGCTAAGTTTGACCAAGAGCTTAGAGCAGGATGCTGTAACGTAACAACAGATTAATCACCATGGTTCATGTAGAGAGAGCATGTCTCACTTCGAACGGGAGAAGATACTATAGCACAGACTGAATTGCCAATCGCTTTGCTGATTCTGCTGATCTTTCTCAAATTAAGATAATGCAACTGATAAATCTGATTTTAGAAAAAAACAAGGTTTCAAATTCGCAGATACCACTCAGAATGAGAAAGCTCATTATGGAGGACGCCTGGAAATTCCCAGCTCCAATTTCTGCCTGCTGAGTTTTCAGCAAATATTAGTATTTTTCTCTGGACTGTTTATAGCAGGGGTATCAAACTCAATTTGAGGCTTGGTAGTACAGTGGTTTAAAGCACCCTGTTATTAATACCAGCTGCCTGCAATTATTGCAGGTTTGAATCCCACCAGGCTCAAGGTTGACTCAGCCTTCCATCCTTTCTAAGGTTGGTAAAATGAGGAACCAGATTGTGGGGGCAATAAGCTGACTTTGTATAAATATACAAAAGTATGAAGGCTATTGCTTAGCGCATTGTAAGCCGCCCTGAGTCTCCGGAGAAGGGCGGCATATAAATCAAATTTAAAAAAAAGATTCATTGATGACCACATCAGAGTTGTGCCTGACCTCAGGGGTGGCGTGGGGCATGGCTGGGATGGGCATGGCCAGGGGGGGGCATGGCCAACTCGACATTGCTCGTTGAGGCTCCATTTTCGGCTGCAATGGCCTGCCTGGGCTCTGTTTTCGTCTGTGATGGGCTCCTGCAGCCCTCTGCCAGTGAAAACAGAGCTTGGGGAAGCCATGCGCAGCCTGCTTGGGCTCTGTTTTTGGCCATGATGGTCTCATGCAATCCTCTGCCAGCGAAAACAGAGCACTCTGCCTCCGAAAACGCACGTGGCCCCGCTGAGCTCTGTTTTCAGTGGTAGGCACCATGGGCTGATCCTTCGCTGTTTCCAGGGCGACCCCACAGGCCAGTTCTAAGCACCCCACGGGCTGGATGTGGCCCACCAATCTTGAGTTTGACGCCCCTGGTTTATAGTCTTGGGGCAGATATGACTCCTGAGCCCATTGTGGCATCCTGAAAGCTTTGCTGATCAAGATGGGTTCAAAACTGGTTGGCAGTTTTGTGCCACCTTGAGGCAAAATGCACATGAAAATGAAGATGTTCACCTTAGAATAAATTTTAAAGACTTCACTACTGAATTCGTGGTAGCTGAATTCCAGCTTTGATGTTTGCATCATACCCACCTACCTCTCGTGTTCCCTGAACTCTTCTGGAACATTAAAAGTGGACCTCAGAAACTCAGTGGTTGATTACCTCCAATCTGATATGTTATGTTCTCCTATTTGCAGGAAATAGAGCCAGTTTGGTCTAGATGTTAAGGCATCAAGCCAATCACCCGGAGTTTGTGAATTCAAGTTCTATCTTAGACAAGAAAGCTGTCTGGATGACCTTGGGACAATCACTCTCTCTCAGCCCAACCCACCTCACAGGGTTGTTGTGAGGAAAATAGGAGGAAGAAGCAATATTAGATATGTTCGCCATCTTGAATTACTTATAAAATCATAAAGGCGAGGATAAAAATCTAATAAATAAATACATGAATAGGACACAATAACAAGAAGCACCAGGTTTCATAAACAGAGGGATAGAATCAAGATCACATGAAGTGTTAACACCACTTTATAATGCCTTGGTAAGGCCACACTTGGAATACTGCATTCAGTTTTGGTCGTCAAGATGTACAAAAGGTGTGGAGACTCTAGAAAGAGTGCAGAGAAGAGCAAGAAAGATGATTAGGGGATTGGAGGCTGTAATATATGAAGAACGGTTGCAGGAACTGGGTATGTCTAGTTTAATGAAAATAATGAGTAGGGGAGACATGATAGCAGTGTTCCAATATCTCAAGGACTGCCACAAAGAAGAGGGAGTCAAACTATTCTCTGAAACACCTGAAGGCAGAACAAGAAGCAAAGGATGGAGAGAAGCAACTTAGAACTAAGGAGAAATTTCCTGACAGTTAGAACAATTAATCAGTGGAACAAGTTGCCTCCAGAAGTTGTGAATGCTCCAACACTGGAAGTTTTTAAGAAGAGATTGGATAACCATTTGTCTGAAGTGGTGTAGGGTTTCCTGCCTAAGCAGGGGGTTGGACTAGAAGACCTCCAAGGTCCCTTCCAACTTTGTTATTTGGTTATTCTGTTCAAGTGTAACATCTTAAAGGCAGCTTACATGGAATTGGGATGGTATGCATCGCCTCCGGGTCTTCAGTGCTTCACAAAAGACCATCAGGGCCAATCTGATCTTAGAGGTGTTCCTCTTTGCTGTTCCAGGGGCATTGTTCAACTGGAGTTAATTAAAAAGATGGGGTTTTTTTCATAAGGAATCCAGTTGGAACACATTCTTTCTATTGTCTATGTACCTTGACTTCTTTGGGCCCATTGTCCCTTTCTTATCAAACAGGTTATATGGCTGCACCAATCTGATTTGGTTGCTAACAAGAGCATGAGTGACCATAGCCCAAATTCCAGAAACGGCCACAAATTGTAATGGCATGGGAGAATGGCCTTGGGAGACAGGAAGAAGAGCTACACACTGGGCAACCTGCATGGAAAGATACCTCAGCCTACTGAAGGAGGGGGAACTGGGAGGCATTTCAAAAAGGATCCCTCTCTGGTTTTCTGGAGAGTAACAGGAAAGGAGAGGAGGAATACTTTCAGTCTTGCAAGATTCTGTTAATGTAACCCTGCAATAAAAATAAGAGTTAATTTGACCTGATACATCTATTTACTATACATATAAAAATAGTTAACAGGTAAACCAACAACAAGTTTAACAAAGTTAGATGTTTCAGGTCAAATTGGTTGCAAACAGACATAGAAGATTAAATATTCTGAGTCTGGTCTGCAAGGGGAAGAAGCAATTATTGTTGTGTGGGAAGCCACCCCCCCCCCCACCGAAGAATGAAATATTTTGAGGAATATTTTTAAAAAGCAGATTACTATGTTTCCCAAAGAGAGAAATGGAAAAACATATTTTTTTAGAGGCAGAAAGCAACCCCCACTTTCCTTAATAGCTCCAGCAGATACTGGGGCCAGCTTTTAGAAATGCCAATTTGATAATCCATCCAAGACAGGGTATTTTGAAACAAAGGCAGCATGGTAGGATTTGAAGCAGCCATCATGCAAGATCCAACACAGGACAAAATCATTAAGCCACAAAAGGAATTATTGCATCACCCTCAGAGCAGTCCAAACTTCAACCAAACCTAGCTCAGACAAACACCTAGGATTTGTACTTTGCCTATAGAGCCAGCTATGACCCCTTCATAACCCCAACATGGCCCCATGGGAGTCTGACAACAGCCAATAGAATACATGTTCTTGCACAGGAACAGGAAACTCAAATGCAAAGCCCAAGAGAAGGTATAAAAAAAACCCCTCTCAATTCCATGTGGTCAACTGCCCAGAATTTATGTGGTTTTGCTTCATCATTAAACCATCCAATTAGCCTCCATGATTCCAAGGTTTTTCTCCCAGTTTGGAACTGAACCGGATGGATATTTCTTCCCACCGTTGTAACATATTTATCAGTATTCACCTAGGCTAGGCGGAATAATATATGTCTTTGTTTTTCATTTTTTAATGGACATTATTTTTTTAATGTCTGTCCAATTGGGTTTTATTTTTGGAAACATTCTTTTTTGTTTTGTTTTGGAGTTTGTTTTAATTTTTTGAATAAAAATAATTTGGAGAAAAAGATGGAGTTAGTATCTTTTAGTATTAATTTATTTATATTTCCTATTTCTAAACTTCTTCATAGTTGTATTCTAATATTCTAGTAAGTTAGAATTCCTTGTTGTGCTTCTTGCCTGGACTACCTCAAAGGGCTAACACAAATGGCACAGAAATAATTGTCTACTCCTTCTGACCACAGTCTTCTCTTTTTTTCTTTTTTTAAAATTTGATTTATATGCCGCCCTTCTCCAGAGACTCAGGGCGGCTTACAATGCACTAAGCAATAGCCTTCATACTTTTGTATATCTATACAAAGTCAGCTTATTGCCCCCACAAACTGGGTCCTCAATTAATCTACCTTAGAAAGGATGGAAGGCTGAGTCAACCTTGAGCCTGGTGAGATTCGAACCTGCAATAATTGCAGGCAGCTGGTGTTAATAACAGGGTGCTTTAGACCACTGTACTACCAAGGCTCTTTTCTTGTAATCTACCGTGTTTCCCCAAAAATAAGACCCTGTGTTATATTTTTTTGAACCCCAAAATAAATGCTTGACCATATTTTTGGGGAGGTCTTATTATTTTGGGGTGCGTGGAGTTAAGACGGGGCTCCTCTTGCCGTCATACCTAATTTCCAGCTTTCTCCCAAGCTCTAACCAAACTGGCTGCACATGTGGTTAAATATTTTCAGGGAGAGCTTATTTTCGGCCGGGGGGGGGCTTATTTTACCATATGTGCTCAAAAGCCCAACTGGGCTTATTATCAGGGGAGATCTTATTTTAGGGGAAACAGGGTAATGATCATGTCAAGGTTAGAGATCTCTTCAAAAGTTGGAAAGCTTAACACCAGCTGTCTCCAAAGGCTGTAATTGATAATCAAACTGAATTTCTTTCTTGCTATGGTCAATTTTCCCTGATTAAACGATTAAAATGGTTTAATCATTTTAAATGTTGCACTTAAAGATATATTCACAAAGTGTGGAAATGGGTCAAACAGTTGACAATTTAAGTTACAAAGCCATGTCACTTTAAAATGTGATATAAGAACCATATCCTGTTTGAAGGCTCCGGTTCTTTTTAAATTAATTTTTATTTAATTTTATTTACATATCGCGAAGGCAGTATAAAATCAAACTAATTAAATTATCTAGTAACTCGGATGGGGTAGTAGACAATCATTTCATCTTTTGTTGCACATAATTACTATATTTAATAATGTAATGTTTAATTTGATAATTTAAAAAAAATCTACTGGATGAAAGTTATCTTTTGAATTCCTGTAATATTGCCATTTTTTGCAGTTCAACTTTTCTATTGGAATGTCAATCGATTTGACATTCTATGAAAATAATCAAATCTCTTCTGATTTTTCAAGAATTGCCAGTTGTGTAAAAACTGTCAACTTTATAAGCTCTAAGGAGTCATTTAGATTTTAAAAAAATATATATTTTAAGACCAGTTTTGAATCTAATATAATAGCTTGAGTTGTACTTTTTCCTGTTTTAATTTTAAAGATCACCCTAAAACAACAGCTCTATTAGACAACCACATGCAATAATACCTGGTCATTTCAGGAAGCTGTGAGGGGCTATTATAACTATCCTCTTAGCTGATGAATTGGTTTTTCTTGAATTGGATGGAATTCCCTGTTTAATAACTGCAATTAAATAGATGATCTCTTTTAAAATTTGACTGGATATCTCTCTTTAATCCAAAATTACACTTTTAAGGAACTGCATGCCACTCAGAGCTAGCTGATTGAAGTGGCGTGTAAGACCTGTATATAAACTAATATAAATATTATACAAGGTTCCCGACACAAATGGGGCCTTACATAGCTGCCCCCCAAATCCTTCCCAGCTGGCCCTCAGATTTTCCCACCTAATGCTGTTCCATACCTTGGCCATGAGAACAGGGAACGAAGACAACTCCTACAAACACTGCCAAGTAGAAAAACAAGTTCATTCTCGGGGTTTTTTTCAGCCTGGAAGCCTCGGTCACAATGTGTTCTTTGCCTGGGCACCTTTGTTGCTACTACTTTAGAAGGAGGGATGGATTATTTTCCTTGCAACCTGGAGTATGGACTTGGAACCGGAGGGCACTTGACAATGACTCCTCATTAGCGCTTTATGAAACTGATACCAAGCTGCTGTGCTTTGATATGAGGAAAATGTATAACCAGTTAGATCAATGGAAAGGCGTGCGACATCCTGGGGACACGGCAGAACCACCGGAGTGGCTGAACCATCAAGGGCCAAATGAGAAAAAGCAACGGGGGTGTCAGAGATAAAAATATGCTGATTGAGCCATCAAGGGTAATTTTTTATTGAGAGGAAGGGAGGGAGGGAGGGAGGGAGGGAGGGGAGGACAGACAATGGAGGAGGGCGTTAGAGATAAAAAAAATATGCTGATTGAGCCATCAAGAATAATTTTTATTGTAAAGGGAGGGAGGAGGGTGGAGAGAAAGAGAGGAGGACAAACAACGGGAGTGTCAGAGATAAAATATATGCTAATTGAGCCATCCAGGGTAATTTTTTTATTGGGAGAAAGTGAAGGAAGGAAGGAAGGAAAGAAGGAAAGAAGGAAAGAGGAAGGAAGGAAGGAAGGAAGGAAGGAAGGAAGGAAGGAAGGAAGGAAGGAAGGAAGGAAGGAAGGAAAGACAATCAATGGGGGTGTGAGAAATAAAAATATGCCGATTGAGCCATCAAGGAAAAAAAATATTATAAGGAAGGAAGGAAAGAAGGGAGGGAGGGAGGGAGGAACAGTGTCTTAAGACTTCCCATGCAAAACCAAATCACACCTTCCTTGACTATATGCAGAGGGCAATTCGCTAATATCAGGAGGAGAAATGACAAAATTCTTGGAACTTATATAAGCATGTCAAAGAATATCATTTTATTAGAGGGAAAGAAGCTGAAATTTCTTTTCTTAATGGTGTGCAGGCTAGTAGCCTTTCCATGGGCACCCAAAATCTGGGCAGGATCAAACCCTGTTATGCTGGGGTGTGTGTGTGTGTGTGTGTGTGTGTGTGTGTGTGTGTGTGTGTAGAGCTTAACAATTCCAAATTGTAGCCTGAGGACTAAGAAAGAATCTGCCTTTGTAACAATGTAATGTAACAATCAATTAATCAAATTTTGCTTGCTTTCCTGTATCTATTCACATGTGGTGTGTTTCATGTATATGGCTGCTAGCATAACCTATGGAAAATGCTGCACAACCATCGCTCCATATTTTCCCACATGACAGACTACGGAGGAAAATAAAAAGGACATTGAAAAAATACCAGGGCTGGGGAATCATGAAATTTTAAAAAATCCTCTGGGAACACTGTTGAAATGAGATGGGAGGGAGACACACAGGATGTGGGCTCCATCTAAAAGAACCCTGAGTTTCTATGCACAGCCTTATTCTTCTAGGCAGGATAATCCAAAGCAAGCAGCTTTCTAGGAAGGAAGTAAAGACGCAATAGAACCAGTTTTCAGAACTTGTGTATTATCTTGGAAAGAGATGGAAAAAATAAGCTTACCACATATATGTCTACTCTGTTTGCTGTTCCATCCATCCATCCATCCATCCATCCATCTAATATGAAGCCTTGCTGATCCAGAAGTAGGGTCATCCATTGGAACAGATTTTTGGTTTTAGAATAGAATAACAGAGTTGGAAGGGACCATGGAGGTCTTCTAGTCCAACCTCCTTCTTAGGCAGGAAACCCTACGCCACTTCAGACAAATGGTTATCCAACATTTTCCTTAAAAGTTCCAGTTTTGGAGCATTTACAACCTCTGGAGGCAAGTGGATCAATTGTTCTGTCAGGAAATTTCTCCTTAGTTCTAAATTGCTTCACTCCTTGATTAGGTTCCACCCATTGCTTCTTGTCCTACCCTCAGGTGCTTTGGAGAACAGCTTGACTCCCTCTTCTTTATGGCAGCCCCTGAGATATTGGAACACTGCTATCATGTTTCCCCTAGTCCTTCTTTTCATTAAATTAGACAGTTCCTGCAATCGTTCTTCATGTTTTAGCCTCCAGTCCCTTAATCCCTGTTTTGGCAAACTGAGAACCAGTTTGGTGTAGTTCTTTAAAATCCAATATATTTATGCTATTCCAAGCAACATGAGACAGATTACCTAAACCATATCCTAAACCAGTGTTTCCCAGTCTCAGTCACTTTAAGATGTATGGATTTCAATTCCCAGAATTCCCCAGCTAGCAAGGTTGCCCATCACAGATGGTTTTGTCTGAGCAATGGCAAACTGAAAGCTAGTTTGATGGAGTGGTTAAAGCATCAGACTAGAACCTGGGAGATGGTGAGTTCTAGTCCCACCTTAGTCACAAAGCAACTGTGTGATCTTGGGCCAATCACTTTCTCTCAGCCCAAGGAAGGAAGCAATAGCAAAGCACTTCTGAAAAACCTTGCCAAGAAAGCTTTCCCACCGTTTTCCTATTTACTTTTGTATTTTGTATCTTATTTTATCTTATAACCCAATAAAAGAAATGATAAAACAGTTATAAACTGTCCAGAGTTTTGGTTTTAAGATGAGTGGCCATGCATATTTTAGCTATATTAGGTTCTTTTTACATTTAAAAGAATCTGGAGAACAAAGAGAATTGAAAAAAAATCTGTTATAAAACTGAACTTGAAAAACAAGACATTCACAGTGAAAGAAACAAAAGAATGCAAAAACCCAGTTCCTCGTTTCAGTGAAATCTGGTAGCTGCAGGAAAATGTGACAAAATTATAATTTGCATGAAATGCTTGTAGTTCTGAAATTCTGAAAGCTAGCAAGGAAATCCAATGAATGGAGAAAATGAATAGGAGAAAAGTCCTTTATTTTTCCTTCATTTGTCATCCTTTTTCCCCAGAGAGGATCAACCAGAGAGAATGCAGTGATTGACAAGTGGATTTGCTACAGTTGTATTTGACCTGTAATGTTTTCAACTCTAGAAGAGACAAGGAAGGAAGTTTCTAATCTAATGCAGAAACCAAGCTAATGGGGTCAAAAGACAGACCGAATGAGCTTGGCAGTTCTTGGTTCTTTAAAATCCAACAGTTGAGCATTTATGATGCTATTTCAAGAACATGGGCCAGATTACAGTATATCCTAAACCATGTTGTTCAACCTCAGGCAACTTTTAAGATGTGTGGGCTTCAACACCCAGAATTCCCGTTAATCTTGCTTGGGAAACTGTCCTAAACTACTCTATTTTGGCTCCTGCCCAACATTTTAGACCCCACCCCTCAAACTTCCAGTGTTTCATTCCAACTTCCCCTTTATCTCTCAAGCTCCACCCCTTAGACCTCTCAATCTGTTCCATCTTCTCAGTCCCAAACAAAAACAGCAATTATCTTTAGAACAGTCCATAATTCTATTTTTAGTTTCTTTCGTCAGATACCCTCCTGCTGATGGGGAAGCAAATCCATTTTCCTATCTTTCTCCTCGCCTGTTCGAAAAACAAAATGCAGCAGCCAGGAGCCTTACGTGAATCCAAGGACAGATCAAAGAGTGCAGCTAATGAATTACTTGCATGTAGGCAGGGGTGGGCGTAGTCAGTGACACACTGACATCATTAGATTGGAAAAGAATGAGGGTTTTTTGTGCATTTAGGGTCTTAATTTTGCCACACTTTTCTGTGAAAATATAAATAAACAGAGCCAGTTTAGTGTAATGGTTAAAGCACCAAGCTAGAATCCAAGAGACTGTAAATTCTAGTCCTGCCTTAGGTGAGCCAGTTTCTTTCTTTCTCTCTTTCTTTCTCTCTCTCTCTCTCTCTCTCTCTCTCTCCCCCTCTCCCTCCCTCCCTCTCTCTCTCTCCATTTAGAGAACATAGGATATTTATCTTTGCTTAGTAAAAATAAATTCAAAGCCCACTAAAATGAT
The DNA here is from genome assembly GCA_012654045.1 of Ptyas mucosa. Taxonomy (NCBI): domain Eukaryota; kingdom Metazoa; phylum Chordata; class Lepidosauria; order Squamata; family Colubridae; genus Ptyas; species Ptyas mucosa. The sequence goes on from WNWU01000001.1 coordinate 89,597,800, forward strand.
AAATTAATGAACGGCTCCAAATTAATGTCTGAAGAAATAAATCCGATGCAGGAAAACCCATTCCCAGCTTGTAATTGTAAGTGGAATTTCCATCCCCACAGGAACTGAGGTTTAAGAAAAATAGTTCAGACATGGATCTTAATTCCCTGAAGTTTTGCTCAACGCCCAAGTAGATCTCAGGAGAAAATATTTTATCTTTTGCAGTAGAACAGAAAAGCCTTGTTCTAAATTTGAAAGATCGATTTCTAACCTAGTGTCTTATTCTTTGCGATAGGGATAAATCCAGTAAGCATTACTGCAACGCACTCTACATGGGGCTACCCTTGAAGAGCATTCGGAAGCTTCAGCTGGTGCAGAACATAGCAGTATAGTAAAGGATGATGCTTGTTTGGCACATGTAACACCACTCTTGGTGAGCTGCATTAGTCTCCAATGTGCTTCTGGGTGTAATTCAAGGTGCTGGTTGTCAGCTTTAAAACCCTTCATCGTTTGGGACTATGTTACTTGAGGGAAAATCTCTCCCCAGTTGTTTCTACCTGTTTATTTCTGCAATCACTGGATCACCAGAACTAATGAGTGGACCTAAGGAGAAAGTTCCTGGCGGAACAATTAGTCAATGGAACAACTTGCCAGTTGTTGGTGCTCCATCGCTGGTGGTTTTCAAGAAAATATTTGACAACCATTCATCCAGCATGGATTAAGGACTCTGCCTAGGACAGGGGGTTGGACTAGAAGACCTCCAAGGTCACTTCCAACTCTATGATTCTATGATTCACCTGAGACAAAAGTGGGCTTCATTTGTCTTGGTGCTTTACAAGTTGTGCGGGCTTAGCTCATATGGTGAGGAAGAGCTCTTTTAAGGGGAGCTAACAAAAATGGCAACTAGTGTTCATGAGAAAAGGGTGTTTTTTTTCCTGCAAAGCATTTCCATTATCAATGTAATTCAAAGTCCTTGATAGCAGCTGTAGTTTCCCCCTTCCACCAAGTAGAGCAAAAGAAAAAAAATAAATTAATGACGGAGGCATGAAGATTTCGTCCACATGGTCTCCTTCCAGCACTCTTATGGAAACCACAGACAACAAAGGACCCTGAAATGGCCAATAAAAGTGTGGGAGGCCAATTGAGAGAAGTCCTGCTTCTTCAGCTGAAGGCCTTCAGCTTGCTCAGACTGTCAGCATACTGGAAGTCAGTGCTGTTCTCATAATTGTACATGTCCAGCGCCACCTCGCAGCTTTCCCGGACTACCCGCTCTTCATCCTTGGCAAACGCCTCCAGGGTGGTCAGGCAGGACTCCTTAGCAATGGAGCCCAAAGCCTCGGCGCACTCGTGGCGCACCATGGGATTCTCTGCCACGTTCTCCAAGGACACCGTCAGCTGTGGAATGCTGGCCTCCTGCTGCATCTGGCCCAGCACATAGGCAATCTCATGGCGGAAGAGGGCACTGCCACACTGGAGGCCTGGGGAAAGAGAGAAGTCACCTGGACTAAGAGGGAGAAGAGAACCTGCTTGGTAGTGTTAAGTGTGGTGGAATCTGACATTGGAATGCAGGAGGGAGGGGCTGCTCCCAAGGGAGCTAAGAGGCAGATCAGCACGGAGGGCCATCTGATGGTTATGCAGCCTGTGCTTGAGCCTGGCAAGATTAAAGTCAGGCCCAAGGAACCAAGAAGGCTTAATTGCTGAGGGTAGTTTCTTTATTGCTTTATTATTTTTATTATTATTTTTATTATTTATTTGCAGCCTTTCGTTGAGTGACTGTTCGAAGTTACAGCAGCACTGGAAAAAGCAATTTATGACTGTTTTTCACATGGAGGCCCATTGTAGCATCCCCAGGGTCACATGATCACATTTTGGATGCTTGGCAACTGGCTCATATTTATGACGGTTACAGTCTTCCGGGGTCACATGATCTCTTTTTGTGACAAGCAAAATCAGTGGGGAAGCCAGATTCACTTTACAATCGTGTTACTAACTTAACAACTGCAGTGATTCGCTTAACAACTGTGGGAAGAAAGGTTGTAAAATGGGGCAAAACTCAACAAATGTTATCACTTAGCAACAGATATTTTAGACACCATTGTGGTCACAAGTCGAGGACTACCTGTATCAGGTATATACTGTGAAAGTTTTAGGCATGATCCCTTCTGAGCCTCTTTCAGTAAACCAAGGACCCAATGCTGAACTGCCTCTTAGCTCCCTCCTGCATTCCAACATCGAGATTCCACCACAGTATCTCAGGATTGGCTGTTCTGACAGCAGCGACTCAGGGATACAGGAAAAGACAAATGTTCAAGTGTTCATTTTGAGGCAGGTCCCTGGGTGCATAAAACCAGGGATTTGGGAAATTGGGAAATGTTCTTTCCTTGAAGGAGGAGGTGCTTCCTCCCTCAGAAATCAAATCCACCTCTCTAATTGGGCAGAAGAAGGATCCCCACAGCTTCCATTTCAATACCTGGGGATGGATCCTCTTCAGTGGAGATATGAAAGACTGAACCCAGGACCCACTAAATCTAAGCTCTGCCAACAAACGATGGTACACTGTTGGTTTTTAATTCCAAAGGTCACACAGGAATAAATATATATCTGAGGAGGAGGTAAGTCCTACGCATACAATTCTCTTTAGCTATTTCTTAACTCTTCCATAGAAGGGTGATGAGCCAATTACACTGAACTTGAAGATCCGTGTCTGAGCCATGAACGGCGTACTGAGGAAGGCTTGGAGTTTGACCAGGTTCAGTCACTGAGTCATAGTCTTTTTCCAAGAACCAGAAAGGGTTGGAGGGAGCCAAGTCTGCTGAGTGGGAATACCCCCATGGACTGGAGATAGGGTCAAGATGGACTTTTGAGGCTATTGGAAGGAAGTGAGATTCCAAATAAAGAACAAGATGTACACTTCCAAATAGCTAAGCCTCTATGTGTTTACTTGGAATTAGGACCTATTGAGGTCTTACTCCAGATAACAGCAGGAAAGATCACCAGGCTGCTATGTATTTGTTACATAGAACAAACAGAGCTTCTACAGAAGTTGTACCCTGCCACAAAAAATTAAAAAGAAAAATTCATTTGAGCAGACAAGTATCAGTCTGCACAGCAAATGTGCTTTAAGGGAGGCTGCATTTAGCCGCAAAAATTCCTGAAACTTGTCCTAATTTGCAAATTACATTACCACTATACATCAAACTATAACGAATTTTTAGTAGCATGAATTTCTCATTCATTATTTATATTTCAAATAAAGTGGGTGAGGGGGAGAGAATAAAAATGGGTTGCCTGGTCCTGTTAGCACAGCCTTAAACCAGAGTTCCCCACCGTTTCCAGCTTTGCGGTTGGGGGGGAGGTGATGGTTCGCACACGTGGCTGGCTAGCACGTGTGCAGCTCCATTTCCACTGCAGTGTGCCTGCGCGCCTGCCACTCAAACAATAGGAGCGTGCACACATGTGCCAGTTGCTCACGCAAGTGAGGATGTGCATGTGCACTTGCCAACCGTTTCCATGGCCCAGTTGCAAACCCCTCACAGCCCACAGGTTGGGGACCCTGCCTTAGGCCATTTCCCCTCTTACAATTTAAAGTGTTTTCCTAACGTCACCCAGCCATCCTTGGAAAGATACAAAGGCCATTCTCAATACTGTTATTTTGATATTATATTGCGTCACTGACTCTAGAAGTTGATCTTATGCACTAGTGAAGAAATGCCCCAAGAAAGTGGTTTTTAAACTTTTCCTTCTTTCGCCAAAACCACTTAACAGACAGTCCTTTTTACCCAATACATTTAAAAACACTTTTTTAAGGCAATGGTTTTCAACCTGTGATCCGCAGGCCCCTGGGGGCCACAATGTTGTCACACGGGGTCCACGACAGCTTGACAAAATGTTATGATTTAAATCTTGAATTAAGTTTTGGTAGTGTGTGGCCATGGTCTATGGCCACAAAAGATACTTAAAGAGGGTCTATGGTGAAGAAAAGGTTGAGAACCACCACTTTAAAGAAATTTAAATATTCCTGTTGTGATTGGGTAGTGGGTTCATGTGTCATCACGCAAAGAAAAAGTCACTTTTGCCCAATTTTAGGTAATTTACCCAGGTTTGGGATGCACTGCCCTAAGAGTGGCGCATTAGATACATAAAGAATCTCCAACTAAAGTAACAATTTCAGAAATGGCCAAGTGTAAGTGGGTGTATTCAACATTTGATTCATTCATGATGCATTCTGGAAAATGGACTCTATGCTCCACCCCTTCAAAGAAAATCACAGCTCGGGAAAATATTCTGCCCCAGATTCTTGAGCCAGGCTTAGAAAGTCAGCTGCTTACCATCAGCAAGTGCCAGAACAGCAGCTTCTCCTCCAATGTTCCGTAACGCAAACATAGCTTGATAGCGCTCAAAGAGTGACCGTGACTCATCTAGCAGGGTGAGCCTCAGCTTCTCCACATCCTTCTCCTCAGCAGGTGGTGCTGGATCCACAGAGGAGTAAGGGTTGACAGCAGAGTTTGCCTTGTGCTCCTGAAACCATTCCAGCCTCTTCACAGCCAGCTGACATGTCTCTGCTACCTACACAGGAGAGCAAATAGACATGCAAAGATAGTTTTTGCCAGGGTTCAGAAGTCTTCATGGAAAGACAAGGGCCAGGGTGCTAATGGTAGAGTTGCAAGCTGGTGGTCAATGCTTTCAAATTAATAAAATTTGGGAGGTAATGGCTTTACAACTTTCCCCTAAATGTAGGATTAAAAAGTATTAATTTTAATTACTCACAATACCCTGTGATGTCATGCTAACTACATGATTATGGAAATGTCTTTGGACAGCGCTGGCTCAATAGCCCTTGAAATGGAGATGAACACTGCCCCCTATAGTCAGCAACGACTAATGGAATAAAATGTACAGGGACTCTTTTATAGGAGCTATTGATTTTCCTCACTCCCATATTCACCTCAACAACAGGATCTTCAGAATATTGTTTCAATATATCAAGTACTTTTGGATTTCCAATGGCACCCAAAGCTTCACCTATGGAAAAAAAGAAAAAAGTAGGAGAATGAACACAGGTCAGTGACGCAAGAATTCTTTGACATGTACAATCAATACAAAGATAACAACAGCAATAACTCTCTTGAATCCTTCAATCAACTGGTAGTCAAAGGTTGCTAAATTAAAAAAACAAAACAAAATATAATCAGAATAATTATAGATTTTCAAACCAAGGATAGCATAATGTAAAGATACAATCCACCAAGACTGGTCATTGAAACAAATTTATTTCAACTACTGAAGGAAAGGAACACAATGCAGATGTGCGGAAAAAGCATTTACCCATACTAGCCAACAGGAATTATTGTGTGCCTTTTTCCTAAGAAGAGAAGTATATAAAACTAAAATATTATATTTAAAATCTTCCCCATCAACACTAAAATACTAGTTAAAACAACAGGTATTTAAAAGTATTTTGATCTTAAGGCAATGTAGCAACTAAGACAAGGACAAAAAGTAAGCCAGTGAAAGTAACTCAAGATTCAAAATCATAGTTTGTTAGGAGGGTCTTAGGACTGTCTAAAATGTGTCATTTAAGTTGATACCGTTCTTGACAAACAATTGCTTTTATAAGCAATTGTTAGTTAGTTACGTCTGTTCTGAAGTGATCCAGTCTTTGGGACTGAATGATGAGAAGAAACCCAAACATGCAGAGGATTTCCTTCACTGGCTTTATGTAGACCAGCTTTCCTAACCAGGTGCCATCCTAAATATCAGAACCCCTAATCATTTTCAACTTGCCAGCAAACAGTTCCCCGCTTCTCACCTGCTTCGTGGCGCACCATGGGTTCCTGACATGTGTTCTGGAGCACATCAATGAGGACTGGGATGGCCCTCTCATCCTGCATCTGGCCAAGGCAGTACGCCAGCTCATGCTTCAGGAGAGCTGAGTCATCTTCAAAGGCTCGACTGATCCACTCAATGGCAGCTGGGCCCCCCAAATTACGTAAGGTGAAAAGTGCGCGGAAGCGTGCCTTCAAAGATTGTTTGGGGTTCACCAGAATCTGGCCAATCAATTCAACTTCTTTCTCTTTCACCATGATTTACTGCTTTGCTGGTCTGAAGAGACAGGGGTGTTGACTTTAAAAATCTGGAGGACCTAAACAGACAAAAAAATTTAAAAAAATGAAAATGTCTAAGCAAATGTCATCTTGGAAGCAAATTGGACCTTGCATGTTTTTTTAGAATGGAAAAGAACAGCATTGCCATTTTTTAAATTCATATACTGCTCAATAAAACAAAATAGCAGCATAAGAAATCCACTACAAATCAGGACAATGTGCATATATACATGATCAATCTGGAGCAATAATTGTACACAGATGTTAAATATAGAAAAATGCATGCACAAACCCATTTTCCTCATGCCATCTGTCAATCTTTCTTAGCTTCTCCCAGTAATTCTCTTTTCAAAATTAAAAATACAGATATTACATGCAAATTCATACAGGCTGCTTAATCTTTTCTCTTGCCACTAAGAAATTTGTCCTCTGGCTTCTCAGTAGTGCCATGTTGTAGCTGAGAACCGCCACAAAAATGTTCTGCCAAAGTTAGAGTGCGTAATGCAATAAAAAGCATACATTGGAACATTATTTGCAAAAATGATTATATTTGAGAAAAATGGAGTGAACAATGTCAGAAATAAAGGATGAAAAACAAGAAGAAGCAGATGAATTTGTGTACCTTGGTAGAATATTTACCAAAGTTGGGAAAATGGAATGAGACATTTTAAGACACTTGAACGCCGATAGGAAAGTCATTGGGTTGTATGTGGATCGTTTCAAGGAATGAATGTCGGAAGAAAAACAAAAGCTGTATGTAAAAGAGTGTGTTTGTGGTCAATGTGGTATATGAATGTGAGAAATCAGTAGGCCAGATGAAACAAGTAAATATAAGAGCCGGATGTCTGTAGAGATTCTCAGCCATCCAGGTCACAGTTGTCCCAAAGGAGCCTGAGTGGCGTAGGAGGCTAATGCCTCCTACTAAGGCAGCATTTAACATCCAGCTGCCTGCAATTACTGCGAGTTCAATTCTCACCAGGCTCAAAGTCGACTCAGCCTTCCATCCTATCTAAGGTGGGTAAAACGAGGACCCGGTTTGTGGGGGCAATAAGCTGACTTTGTATAAAATATACAAAAGTATGAAGGCTATTGCTTAACGCACTGTAAGCTGCCTTGAGTCTCCGGAGAAGGGCGGCATATAAATATAAATAAATAAATAAAAAAAGGTGCTTTTTCAGGAGGCCACTGGACTTTCTTGTTTTTTCTTTGAAAGACGTTTCGCTTCTCATCCAAGAAGCTTCTTCAGCTCTGACAGGACAGTGGGGAATGGAAGGATTTATATTCCTTGCAGAAGCTTCTTGGATGAGTAAAGAGAAATGTCTTCAAAGAAAAAACAAGAAAGTCCAGTGGCCTCCTGAAAAAGCACCTTTGGGACAACCGTGACCTGAACGACCGAGAATCTCTACAGACTTTTAGCTATACAATTTGGGATGAACACCCGTTTGAATGGTGTGGGAGTAGGAATGGATTTCCATGGGGGGAAAAATTGCAGACTACAGGAACCAGGAGCACCACTCAGGTGACCCTGAGGAGACAAGGCTTCAACGACCCTCTAAAGCAGGGCTCTCCAAACTTGGCCACTTTAAGACTTGTGGACTTTAACTTAAAGCTGGCTGAGGAATTCTGGGAGTTGAAGTCCACAAGTCTTAAAGTGGCCAAGTTTGGAGAGCCCTGCTCTAAAGGATGCAGATTACCAGCTGTCTGCAAGGAATATAAACTCTTCCATTCCCCACCATCCAGTCAGAGCTGAAGAAGCTTCTCGGATGGGAGACAAAATGTCTTCAAAGAAAAACCAGAAAGTCCAGTCGCCTCCTGACAAAAGCGTCTTTGGGATAAGAGCCGGATGTAATAAAAATCCAATTAAATGAACACTAAATGAATGTAAACTAAATACAAATAAGAATGGGCTACAGGAAAGAATTGCGACAGATGGCCTGGTCAACCAAATGCCGTGTAAAATTGGGCAGAGAGGCAGGGGAAAAACTGAGAAAGTTGGATAAACTGTAGAAAGAAGATTCCAGAACAGGTAATATTCGGCTTTTCCATTAGTCCCTCAGGGCATGAAGCTCACCTGCCCCCCTCCCGTTCTGTTTCCATAGCAACTCGGAACCGCGAGGTCTACCCTACTCACCCGACCCTCACACACGTTCTTCAGCAGCGCATGCGCACTCACCTTCGAGGACGGGCTAAGGGACGGACGGAACCAAAAGGCAAAAAGGAAGAGGGGACGCGAAGAAAAGCTGCTCCTTTCCTCCGGGCTGTGTATACTCTCGTTCTTGTTAAATATAATGGAGTAAAAGAGGATAGAATGGTTTTTTTTTCAGAAGCAGCTGCCTCAAAATAAACACCAATATTATTATTTTTTTCTTAAACTCCCCCCCCCCGAAATCAACGACTCCGATGTGAATGGAGCAAATAAAGCGCCATGCGCATTGAGACCAAAAAAAAAAAAGGACTCCTCTGCCAGCTCATAGGCTGATTCGAACGACGATAGATCTATAGTTGACAAACTCACCCACGGCTTTTGGATTTGGGGGTTGTCTTTGGAATTTTTTTCCCCATTTAACTCTTACCTTCTTGATGTATGGACTTCCTAGCCAGCATGCTTGGGCTACTCGTTTTAAAGTTGCCAAGGTTGAGAGAAGCAACCTGGAATGAAGGAGAAACATCCTAACAGTGAGGACAATTAACCAGTGGAACAGCTTGCCTTCAGAAGTTGTGGGTGCTCCAACACTGCAGCTTTTTAAGAAGAGACTGGACAGTCACTTGTCTGAAATGGTAAAGGATCTCCTGCTTGAGCAGGGGGCTGGACTAGAAGACCTCCAAGGTCCCTTCCAGCTCTATTCTGATTGAGAAACACTGCCATGGCATTGACATTTGCTCCCTTTTCTATATCCATACACACCTAGTGACCATATAAATCAGGGGTGTCCAATCTTGGCAAATTTAAGACTTGTGGATTTCAATTTCCAGAATTGAAGTCCCCTCCATGCTGGAGAATTCTGGGAGTTTAAGTCTACGAGTCTTAAATTCGCCAAGATCAGACACCATGATTTATAAGGTTGCTTGGAGTGTACGCCTACACAAAAGAGAGCAAATATCAATGCTCCATGGCAGTGTTTCTCAATCTTGGCAACTTTAAAATGAACATCCCTGATATAGATTTCTTCATGACAATCTGTCCCCAGCCTGGTCCCACAGATCTTCCAACAGTATCTCTATCATCTGTAGGAAGTTACTACCCACCCCTCTCCTAGAAGAATGAAATATTCTAGGAAATATTAAAAAGGCACAATATTATACCTCCTTGGATGAGAAAAGGAGAAACATGCCCTTGGAAAGCAGCCCCCATCTTTGTTAATAGCCCCAGAAAGACTGGGCTATCCTATCTACAGGACAAAAGGCTGGGCCAGCTTATCTACAACACAAAAGACCTTCTCCCTCAGGACATACTAGGATTAGCCCTCTACCCATCTCACCACATGGCTCCAGGGAAGATTACATCACCCAGCAAGATTCAACCAAGCCTGGGATTCAAGACAACCTACAGAGTTACCCCTGCATGGCCCCATGGGAGTCTGACAACCAATCAGGATATATTTATCTCACAGGAACAGGAAGAAAGTTCAAGGCCCAAGAGAGGGTATAAATATATCTCACTCTCCACTCCATATGGTCAGCTACCCAGGACCTCAAACCATATGGCCCTGTCCACCATTAAAACCATCCTTTCAAGCAGTCTCCATGTTTCCAGTGTCTTTCTCGCCACTTGGAATTGAACCCAGATGGACATTTCTTCCAACACACCATTGTAATGGAGTCCATTTTCCTTGCTGTTGGTTATCCTCTTCTTTTTTCTTGCACCTCTCAAGCATTAGAGCCCTCTGCAAGAGTTGAGTCTTTTGCACAATGTGTCTGAAGTAAGATAATTTCAGCTTGGTTGCTTTGCTTTCTTGGCCATTCGTGGTATTCTCAGGAGTTCTGAGTTCAAAGGCATCAATGAGTTTCTTGTCTTGCTTCTTTTACTTCTATATGGTGTCCCAGGAAATACTATTCCTTGCATGATTCTGATTTTGTAGGTATAGACCAGGGGCAAAATGCTACCGGTTTGTACCAGTTCGGCAGAATCAGTAGCGGCAGCGGCAGGTGGTTTGGAGAACTGGTAGCGGTGGCAGCACGAGGCTCCGCCCACCTGCCCGGATGTCATTACTTCCTGGTTTTAACCAGGAAGGAACCAGTTTTTTACCCTCTGCGCATGCACAGGCGGCTTTGCGCATGCGCAGAGGGTCCAAAATTGCGTGTGACACACACACTCACACTCCCGAACCGGTAGGGAAGCTAAGATTTCACCCCTGGTATAGACACAGCATTTGATCATCTTTTCCAAGAATATTACAATACTGCTTGTAACAACCTAACTATCTTGGACAAAGTTGGCCTGCTGATTCTCTGAGACTCAAGGTTTACTAATATAGAAACCTCGAGGCCAGAGGGACTATGTAACCAGTTTCAACTCTTTTGAAAGTAGGGATGTCATGTTACCTGTTACTTCGTGGAATTTAATCTTCCAGGAGTTGAACCGACAGCCGCTTGCACTATAAACGATGATCTCAAAAGTGCTTTTCAAAAGGCAATCTGGAGTTTCTTAGGGTTTTTTCCCGTGGAAAATGTTTCGCTTTTCATCCACGAAGCTTCTTCAGTGAATGAGTTCTTCACTGAACAAACTTCTTGGATGAGAAGCAAAAACATTTTCAAGAAACACCCCCCCCCCAACCCAGAAAGTCCAGCTGTCTTTTGGAAAATCACCTTTGGGACAACCATGACCTGGATGATTGAGAATCTCCATAGATATAAATGATTATGTCCGCCACCTTAACTATAGAAGGTCAAGGCATTCAGTGCAGGGATATAGGTAACTCCTGATTTATGATTATAATTGAGCCCAGAATTACATTGTAAAAAGCAATGTTGGTTATGTTTTTATGAGAGTAGTTGATCTTGATAACTTCCTAATCTAGTCTAATGTCTACAGGGTATTGCGTGTAGAGAGGGTGGAGTTCACTTAAACAGCTAGTTACTAGTATGTCAGGAGTTTAACCCACTCTCTGCACTCAAGTCGTAGTAGCTGTTCCTCGTCTGGAATCGCAGTACCTACATTATGCAGGTTTTGGTGGAAAGTATTGATTGAACTTTACTGCAAAGGGAGAGAACTGGTTATAAGCAGAAATAATGAAAAATAACAACCACGAGATTTGTTTTTGATTTTTTAATGTCAGTTAATAAAATATTTGTATAGAGCCCCAAAATTTCAAAATAGTGCAAAACATCTCACTATCATGCATCCATTGTTGGTAAAACCATTGCTCAATCCACTTCAGGTATGTATGTACAGAACAGACAACATGAAAACATATTCCAACATGTGTGCTACACAAATAGAATTAACTTCATTTTATTGTTTGGGGTTTTAAAATTTATTCTGATCCGTTTTGTTGTTCGTTTCAACTACATGCCAAAGAGAAACAATTGAAGGAGGAACCAGTTTGGGGGGAAGATGGAGGGAGATGCCTACCCTTGGCTTCTTGTCATCTCACTGTGCAGGATAGGGACAGTGTCAGATTGGTTTGTGCCGAAGTGTGCTGGAGACAGAAATGGAAATTTTTGCTTTACCTCCCCTGCAGTCTTAAGAGGATTTCAAGACAAGGCTTTTATTGTGCGATTGTCCTGCCTTGTTCACAGAATTTTGCAGAAGATCCAGACAACTTTCATTTGTAACCTACACGTTTTCCTGCTGTTGGTGCCATCTTGCCCCAGAAAAAAACTCTGTTAAGGAGGGAAGAGATGAAATCACCTTGCCACACGATTTGATTTGCTAGCCACAATAGCTGTCTGCCTGGATGCAACTGTTGCCTAAGCTTTTTCCCCCCCCTTTTAATTTTTTTCAAATGCAATTTATAGAAGTCTGGTGGATTGTGCATATGTCTGTGTGTGTAAACATTCAACTCAAAATCCTGATACTTTGGTCCCAAGCAATTCATAAAAAATTAAACATTTTTTTGAAAAAGAGGAGGGACAAATGGGGGGAGGGGGGAAGAGAGTTCTGACTAATAGAGGGAGGAGTTAAGCTTGGAAGTAGGTTTGTGCAGTGTTTGGAAGAGGTGATTATGTGGTTTCCAGAGAGGGGATGTATCTTTCCTCTAAGTTTAGGTAGACATCACTGTCTTTATTTCAGGGCATTCTTGAATGTTCTCTAATGTAGCAATGACAGCCCACTACATGTCCAAAGATGCCTTGGAAATCTTTCAATTTCCAGATGTCGGGGAGACCAAAGATCATAGGTGGAATACCTGTGTTACGTGCAGAAGATCGCAGTTGCCATTCTTAATGCCTGCTTTTAACAGGATCCTATGGGGGGGGGGGATGAGCTGCCAATCAGGTGCAAATAATTAAAGTCAGAATGAAAAAATAATCTGCCTGATGTAAGGCACCTTTCTAGGAATCCAAGATAGTTATCAGGTTGATCTAACTGGTTTAGAGCTGCCCAACCAGTGAGAGTTGATTCCGTATCAGGTATCAAACAAGGAAGGAGAATAATGAGCTGTATTTCAGTGGCAGAGGAGCAAACTGGAAGTGGGGGGGAGGCCAGTTAAGCAAGGAACTGGCAAATGACACCAGCTGATGGGCTGGTTGATCAATTCAATCCATGTATCTGTAGAGCCAAGGAAGCATATGGACAGAATTGCCCAAGCTGTTAGAACTGATGCAGCTTTCAGAAGGGGAGTCCTCTGCATATGTGACATCAATCAGGAGATTTAGGACAGTCATGATGATCAATTAACTTTTCCAAAAGTTGGGCCATCCTCAGCAATTCCATAAACAACTGCTCTCTTACGGAACGTTGTTCCTTGGGACCTCATGCTTTCCCCCCAAATATCTCCTCCCTTTAATGTTCTGCCTTTGTCCCTCTCCTGGAATCTCTTGAACCTTGAATTCTTTCCAAAACTACACCTAGTTTTGTAACCCCACACCTACAAGGCCCTACTTGAGTATTATCTTCTAACTGGTAGAAGAAATAAATACTGCATGGACACTCCACATTCACATACCTCTCCCTCATTCCCTCTACATTCACAAGAAGAAACCAGCTTAGATTAGATGTGTTATGTGAATAGAGCCAGTAATTACGACACAGTGGAAAAGGAGCCAGGGCCAATCCCATTGATCGAATGCTCCTTTCCTTGAGTAAAATAAGATTGCTTGAGTCAGCACACATGCACCAAGCTGTTGTTACCAAGTTTGCAGAAAGGTTGCCTACAAATTCTCCTTGGCTGAATTTTTCCACGCACCCTAGGGTTCTGAAATACCTGGTTTTATTTCCACATGGAAATAAACGTAGGCATTTATAACTGTCCACTTTTGTACTTCTACGATTCTTAACATTCTTATCACAATTTTCAGATTTTTAACTGTCCACTGTTCTCCCGTGCATTACTTTTGTATGTTCATGTGTAAAAAAAACACCACAAAAAGAAGTCAATCATGAAATAATCATGATGGTAGCAAGAGTGCAGTGTGGTGTTTTACCAATGCTCAGAGACGATGTTCATGAACATCGATAAAACCTCACCCAGTATTTGTGATGCAGTCAAGATTTGAGGGTGGAGTAGAGTTTCAATGCATATACATTGCATATGCAAACAGTAACTCAGGTGTTTGTATTTGTGCGTGACACAGGAAAAAATGACGCAATGGAACTGTAGGACTGTAGCAAAGTGCATGCTTCACTTCTGGAATTAAATCTAGAACTTCTTAATGGAAAGGAACTTCTTAAAGGAAAATCAAACAAGAAAAAAAATGTCCTAAAATAATAGAACAGAAGAAAAGAAGCCATAGCCCTTCAGATGATGGACTACATTCCTAACATTATCTGATTGCTGGGCTTCCATGAAGGCCACAGCAATAAAAGAGTTTCATGCTGATCCCAAGATGGTGAAATGCCTTGCTGCCATTCTCCAGCCTTGCCTTGGTGAACTGATAATTGTGAATAGTTTGGGTGAACTTCGGATCAGCCTTTGGGGCACTGCTAATCTTGATGCAATTTGGTGCTAGAATTGCAGGGAGATTCTGATGATATTCCTTTAGCCCTGTTGAAACAGGGTGAAGACAAAGAAAGCTACCTTTCCCAGTATTTTATATTTTGTAGCTTAGCCTTATTTCCACTTGGCACAGGGATTTCGATTTTATTTACAGTTGGCTGCTAGTTCAATCCCCAGGATTTTCAGTTCACAAATTAGGCAGCATATAGTGGAAATACTCTTCCATGACGGAGACCTCAGAGCAATGTTTATCAACCTTGGCAATTTATGAGGGGACAACTTCAACTCCCAGAATTCCCCAGCCAAGCATGCTGGCTGGGGAATTCTGGGAGTTGAAGTCCAGTCATCTTACTGTTACTAAGATTGAAAAACATCTGCCTTAGAGAGCAGCTGCCAATCCATGCTGGAAATACTGGGTTGGTTGACAAATACCCTGATTAAACGGAAGGCAGCTTCTGATGCTTCTGGGGCAAAAATATGCCAGGAAAGAGGGGATGGTGGGAGCTTATGATGAAATGCAGTCAGCAGCATCTTTGATTTTTTTTTAGGATCCTTTCCAGGAACAAACTCTTTGCTCTCTCACCTCTCTCTGCTTCATGGAGGAATTTGGCAATGCACATGTATTTGAGAAGGTATGCGTGATCCTTGGCAGCGGGAGCAAACCTCCCAAATAAAAGAGTGAGGAGCAGGAAGGGTCAGGGTGAGGGGCAGAAAGGACAGCTCTGAAAACTCTATGGCTTTGACATGGCTGTATAAAAGAGGGAAGGGACCAGGAAGAGAAGAGAAGGGAAGGCAATTCTAGCAGACTGTGGAAGGGAACAAGGGGGAGGGGGAAGTCAGGGGGAGGCAGATTGGTCTTAGCTGCTGCTGCCCTCCTCGGCTGAGCGCGTATCCGACTTCAATTTGACAAACTCCTTGGCCACCTCGTCGTTGTTTCTCTGCGAGAGGATGCGCAGCACCGTTAGGCCTGTGTCATCCATGTGAATGCGCCGGCCCAGCGGCAGCCAGCAAGCACAGCTGCCCCGCTGCACGATGTCCTTCAGCTGCAGGATGGCGATGCCCACCGTCCGGTCTTCCCGTGCAAAGCAGTAGTCTTTGACACAGACCTGCAGCTCGTAGCACTCTGGGCCTGTCTCAGTGCCGAGGGTGCTGGAGGAGGAGGAGGAGGAGGAGGAGGAGAGGGAAAGCAGGAAAAGATAAGGTCATTTGCAACTGAAAATCCTTGCCTGCATCTTATGAAAAGGACATAGGTTGAAGTCTAGAGGCCACATTAGCTCAGGGCTCTCCTTGGCCCGCTATGCTGACCCATGTTTTGCTCTCATTTTCACAGCTAGTTTCCAAACTGTTACCCATAAACTATGACTAGAGAAAACTGTCTCTACCTTGGTGGGCTTCAAAAAGTTTAGCAAGGGGTTCTCTGCCCAGTTGCTGGGTGGGTGTGGCCATGGTGGGTGTGGCCTAGTCGGCCTCCTGCACCACAGCGCTGGGGGGGGGGGCTTTTTGCCCTCCCTGGGCTCCGGAGGCTTTTTTTGAGCCTCTGGGAGGGTGAAAACAGCCTCCCCAGGCCCCGGAATTTCCAGTAGGCCCGTTTTTTGCCCTCCCTGAGCCTCTGCGTGCGCCCTGCACTTACCTGCATCCAGGTATGCTGTGTGGGGACTCCTGGGAGGGGTGGGGTGGAGCCAGGAATAGGATTTGGGGGTTCTCCAAACTGCACAGAATCTTAGCTAGAGGTTCTCCCAAACCCTTGCAAACTCCCAGCAGCCTACTCCTGCTCTACCTACCTCTCTATGTCCTTCTCCCTTGCCAGGGTTTATTTTTTGCTCATGCTTTTCAAAATTGACACTTTTGATTCTTACAGGTATTGACTCAGTGATCCTGTTGATGCAGATTGTTAACTGATTAATGCCTCAGATTGGCTGCGCTGTGATACATCACTAGGTAATGTATCAAGGTACTTGATTCTCAATCCGTGCCGTATTTACAACCAGCACTTGCAATGCAACTTTCAACAGTATGGATGCAAGCTGCAATGTTTTCTCTTGCAATTTCATTTCCTTATACCAAGGCTGCAAAGGCATCTTCCTCACAAAGTGTAGAATTGTGCTTTTTCCCCCACTTTCCTTTAGTGTACAGGTGCGTCTTTGCTGCTCAAAATGATGCATTTTTGTTTTACAACTGCATGTTCTGGATAACCAAGTTTCTATGGTAGTTTCACATTAGCAGCTTGTAATTGCAATGCACCTGCCATATAGAGATTGGCTCATATATAGCACATACAGATAGTCCTCGTATTACATTTAGTGACCGTTCAAAGTTAAAAGGACACTTTATGACTTACAACCAGTCTTCACGCTTATTATCATCTCAGCGTCCCCATGGGCACATAATCAGAATTCAGGCACTTTGCAAGGCAACTGCATCTATTTTATGATAGTTGCAGGTCCCAGGGTCATGCAATAGCCATTTGTGATATTCCCAGCCAGCTTCCAACAAGCAAAGTCAATGGGGGAAGCTGGATTCACTGAACGACTACATGATTCACTTAGTAATTACAGTAATTTGTTAACAAATGTGGCAAAAGTAATAAAATCAGGCATGGTTCACTTAACAACCACATTTCTTAACAATGGAAATTATGATCCCAGTTGTGACTGTAAGTCGAGGAATATCTGTTCTTTTATAGTACATCTTTAGTAGCAATAGCATTTAGGCCCGTGATGGTGAACCTGTGGCACGCAGAGCCATATTGGTGGGCACGTGAGCTCAGCTCCGACATGCATGCATGCACCAGCCAGCTGATTTTCAGGCCTTCTGGGCCCACCAGAAGTCAGGAAACACACTGTTTCCAGCCTCTGGAGGGCTTCTGGGGGGTGGGGAAGGCCGTTTTTGCCCTCCCCAGGCTCCAGAGCCTTTCTAGGAGCAAAAAAATGGGCTATTGGGCCCACCGTGCCATCACGTGCCAAAAGTGGGGGGAGCATAGAATTATGGATGTGGGCACACGTAGGTGTGATCTCCCCCGCGCTCCCCCAGCTTTTGGCATGCGATGGCAAAAAGGTTAGCCATCACTGACTTAGGCCAAATTTTGCAGAGAAAAAAAACCAGTGTTGCCTCTATTCAAGACAGGGAAATCAGAAACACTCACAACTGGATGCTCTCATTGTATTTGGGGGACCAGCTGTTGTTCTTGGACTTGGTAGCAAATTTCCTTTTTTTGTCACTGAGATGTGGCCCAATGATGTTGACTTCAATGAAAGGCCGGAAGATGCCCGATGTTTGCCACTTGAGATCATTGGCAGCCACCACTAAGGCAGAAAGGAGAGAGAGGAGAAATGAATATGGTTGTTGACCTTATCTTAAAGCAAATAATGTGGCATTTATTAGAACAGAAGAAGTATGGAACTGACAATCTGTAATAGTCTGGATTTTCTAAACTACAATTGGCTATGCATTTAATACCTTGACATTTGTTAGTTCAATTGTTTTTAGACAGTTACATATTCTATTCACACATCATTTTGACTCTGGATAGTATATATTTCTACACACCCCTCCCCCAAGTAGAAATGAACCCTCCAGTATAAACCAATTGAATAATCCAGATTGTTAATGAATCAATGTAGGACAGTAACATGCTGCCTTCCCTAATAACCAATAACAAATGCATAGAGCCTTGACAAACTGAGGTTCTATGTATTTCTATTGTAGCTAAAAAGTTATAGCTTATGGGATCTTTTCTGACTTGCCACCATCTATATGTGAACATTTCAATATTTTCCATTTTTTAAGCCATCCCAGCCTGAAGACTCTGGGCAGTGTGGATAAAAGTAAAATGTCAGAATAATAATAAGCCAGCAGATGTGACTCCCAAAAATGAAAAGAAAGGTAGAATAAGATTTAGTGGCTTCCCAGAATGCATTGGTTCTAGAAGCCCCAGGCAGTGTGATTTTCAGCCATGCTGGTCTCCTGGTGATCATCACTGACCTTTGACTGTTACTTTGTGTTCGCTGGTTCCAGGATGGGTGAAAAACTCAACATGGACAGAGACTTCTCCCACAGGGTCATCTACTCCAGAGCCTGCGTGGCAAAAGGAGGCCGGCAAGAGGTCCCGGAGTAGCCAGACAAGAAGAGAGCAGAGGAGATGACCATTAGTCTTTGCCAGATCAGGTGCCCTGTCCATCAATAATATGCAGGGATTCAGGGCTGCTGATTTCCTTGGAGTGGTTCCTCTTTAGAGGCACCTCTGGCTTTGAGTCTCTTAACGATGAGCCCTTCCCTCTATTAGATTGTTCAGGTTAAGGCTTCCCCTCTCACAATTTTTTTTAAAAATGCCATAATAATATCCCAAAATCTATCTTGTCTATCTACCTGCTTTTCCTTCCTAGCATTTTACTGCAAGTGTAGGGTCTTCTGTTTTTTTCAGTTCAACACAGTGATGATACTGAACGTTAGCTGTGGCAGAAAATGACCACCTGACTTATCACCCAAGCCTGATTTTGTGGGCTGAGAGAGCGTGAGTAGCTCAGTGTCATGACTGCTGCTTTCCTGACTAAAGCAATCTCCTGGTTTCTATCCATCCATCCATCCATCCATCCGTCCTCCTACTAGCCTGCCAACCAACCAACCAACCAACCAGTCAACCAACCAGCCAGTCAACCAACTAATCTTGAGCATTAAGGATCTCACAATTCAACTCTGAGATACAAATATTCTCTTCTCTGTCTGTCTGTCTGTCTGTCTGTCTATCCTATCTATCTATCTATCTATCTATCTATCTATCTATCTATCTATCTATCTATCTAATTTATTTCTCTCCCTCTCTTCTCTCTCTCCCCTTCTCTCTCTCTGTCCACCCTCTCTCCTTCCCCCTCTCTCCATCATTATATACTGTATATTGCCCCAAATCAAGAGGTTTGCTTCTGGGCCATGAACCAAACAACAGCATCAACCTTACTTTTCCATCACAGTCTGCAGGACCTTCCCCTTTGCAGTTGTTCTACCCCCACCCTACCCCACAGCTCCAGCCCCAGACCCAAGAAGCAGGAGATCAGTTCCTTATTCAAACAGGCTTCCTCCACAAAGGAGCTTCACATGCAGCAAAGGCCAAAAGGAAAGGCAGGAAGGGCAGGTGGAAAGAGTCAGTCTGCAGAGGTGCACAGGGCCAGCGGTCTGGTTAGATAGCATGGACAAGGTTTCAATCCAAGATGGGAGCAGCAGTGTCAGAGGGAAGGGAAAAGGAGAGCTGGTGGCAGCAGGGCAGCCACAGAGTTGGGAAAAGGGAGCCTTCCCAGGGGTCAGACCCTCAGGAAAGGGGGCTAAGGCTGCGGATCTCAGAGCGAGGGAGAAACATGGTATTTCATCTCCCCTTCCATCAGGAAGTTCCTAACCATAACCAAAATGATTTGCTGCATTTGTGTGTGAATGTGAACACACAATCTGATTTTAAGTCAGTCCTGGGCTCAAGAGTCAGAAAACTCTATCCTATAAAGCTCATTGAGAACTACAAGATAGGGGACAGGGCAATGATTTGTCCTTAAAGTTCTCAGATATGTAGAGATAAAAAGTTTCTGTGCATGGAAATTCTCTTTGATAATGAATATAGCTAATGTAGGGCTTAGCTCACATGCTAGGCACAGCTCTCACGCCTCTTAAGTCTTCACATATTTCAAGACTGCTGGCAGCTCCTGCCTTCGTCTTTTGTTCTCTGACTAAATACTTCTAAGTGTTGGGAGTTGATTGTAGTAGGATCACTATCCTTTTGTTCATTTGTAATCTTCTTTTTCATTTCTTTTTCATTGGCAACATTCTTTTTGCATTTGTAATTTTAGTTTGCATTGTGTTTATTTTATTGGACTTGACTACAGATGTTGGCAGAATAGGGAGATTACTTTAAACCTGGTCCTTAAAGTCGGTCTAAATACATTTTGAACAACGATAGAAATCATGAAATGAAGACGAGGGGCAAACAATAAGCAGTCTTTGGTAATTGCCTAGATCCGCAGCTTTTGCCCCCTGCATGCTTAAGATCTTTAAAAACCCATGCCTTTTGTTGCCAATAAAAGGTTTTTAAAAATGACATACATACAACCCCCCACCATCCCAATTCCTATATCACATGCTCAGACTCACTGGATCCACAAGGCTTAAAACCAACAGGTCATTTCCATGTGCTAAAGGCAAGCAGGGGATGGGCAAACTGGTGGAGCAAACCCCCATGGCATCAAATCAATGTCCCCTTCCTCGCCCCACCCTCCTCCTCCTCCCCCACCACCCATGATGTGCTTGCAGACGGGTATCATTCTGATGCATTCGGTGCACTTGCAAAAAGAGGCTCAGCCTGAGGGTACCAACACTTGGAACAGAGCTAGTTCAGAACATCCCTTGCTGGAAGAGAAAAGGAACATGGTCTTGGATTTGGCTGCAAGGCTGCCCCCCTCCATTTCTCTTCCAGACCTCCACCGGGATGGCATCCTGTGCTTCTGACTAGCCTTGACCAGTGTGGTGGAATGAGGGGTGCATTTGAGGATGGGAAGGAGTGTCAGGACAATGGTATGACACGTACCCTTCTCAGGATAGGTTTCTTCACTAAGAGTAAATCTAATCCCTTTTCCACCATGGACTAGTAATGAGAAAAGGAAGGAAGGAAGGAAATGATACAATATTGGAAGGAAAAGGAGAAGGAAGGAGAAGATAGTGGTTGGAAGAACAAGGACAAAAATGGGCAGGAGGACAAGAGAAGGTTGGAAGGAAGGGAGAAGTGAATATGGGCAGACGGTGGAGAGAAAAAGAAAAGAAAGATCAGCCCACACATCTGCTTTAGAAGGCAGCTGGAGAAGCAAAAGGTAGGTTAGGGCAAATGCCAACTTGAACGCTAGAGAAGAAGGCAGAAAAAGGCTAAACTGGAATTATTAAGTTATTGTACTAAACTCATTAGCCACTTCAATCTCCAAAGCAACTTTAGGCTAAACCAAATGTTCTGAACTTTGGCAATTTTAAGACTCTCCGTGCTGGTTGGAGAATTGTGGGAGTTGAAGTCCACATGTCTTAAAGTTGCCAAGGTTCAAAAATATTGGGCTGAACTAATGTCCAAGATGCTGAATCCTGTGACAGCCCTATTAAAAAAAATCATCTTTCTGGATGAGCCAAAGATTCCCATTTTTCTCCTGAAGCAGCAGTCAGCAATCTTCTTCTGCATAGGCCAGAGGCCATGCTGTCACCACTGCATGGGGGGATGTGTCACTGCACCAAGGCAGCTAGTGAAGCCATCACCAAAATGTTGATCTGAGAGGTAATGAAAGTTTTTCCTTCTCTCTCATGGGCAGGGTGAATATATTTCTTTTTAGGACCATGAGCTGGATAATTTTGGGGTGGCAGATCACATCCAGCCCAACGACTGTAGGCAGACAAACTCTACCCTGAATGGATGTTTGCATTTCCTGCAGAAGCAAATCAGATGCCTCCTAGCAGCATATGGAGCATGAGGCCAGCAGTCCCCTCATCTTGGCTGTCCAAAAGATTTAGGAAAAGCTGCTGGAATATCTAATAAGTGGATATCCATAGGCTTGCGTTCTCCATTAGAATAAATGGTGTAGAGTCTGCTTCAAAAAGATAGCAGAAGCCTTAATGGGAAGCTCCAAAGCAAATCTACGAAGGTAACTCCCTTTCCTTAATGTTTTTTCATTCAGAAGGGTGGGAGTGACTTGGGTGAGAGTGACTGCTTCTGACTGTGGAGGTACCATTTAGCCACATAAAGAGCCCAAGAAGGACTCTTGAAGACCAAAGTACCCCAAAAGCATCACTTTTAGTCTCTTTGGAAAAATCAGTGGCCTTAAGCAATTCCCATCCACCTAAACTCACTCCTTATACCCCACCACCCCAGTTTCTTAGCAAGCATACATGGACTGCTCTGGGCAGCTTACCCTGAGTGGATTGGGTCTGGACGAAGGTTTTGATGAGCAAGTCTGTGGCTTGTGTGTAGAGCGAGAGGGCGTAGCGCAAAGATTGCAGATCTGGGCTTTTCTCCAAGAAGGTTTTTTTAAGACCAACTCCTCCTGCATGGAAGTATTGCTGATGGGGGAAAAAGAGGGATGGGAAAAGCAGGAAATCTGGGTTAAGTACCCACACTGTACTTTCAACACTCTCAACCACTGGTTATACTTGGATTGAAGACTTGGGGGTGGGGGTGAGGGTGGAAGGATGCTTTTGAAAGTACGGGGGATAGTTCAGTTTTCACAGTTCTCCTTTCATATGTCTGTAGTCATATTGGCTTGTAATGGTGTCATTACAGGTAATCCTCGACATACAACCATTCGTTTAGTGACCCGCGTTCAAAGTTACAATAGCACTGAAAAAGTGATTTATGAACATTTTTCACACTTATGACCATTGCGGTACTCCCATGGTCTCCTCATCAAAATTTGGATGGCAACTGGCATATATTTATGACAGTTTCAGTATCCTGGCATTATGTTATCACCTTTTACGAACGTCTGACAGGCAAAATCAATGGCGAAGCCAGATTCACTTACCAACCATATTACTAACTTAAGAACTGCAGTGATTCACTTAAGTACTGTGGTAAAAAGAGTTGTAAAATGAAGCAAAACTCACAACAACTGTCTTGTTAAGCTACAGAAATTTTGGGCTCAATTGCAAGTCGTAACTCGAGGACTATCTGTACTGAATGAACTCTTTTCTGGTTTGCATAAAGCATTGTAGTATATAAATAAATAAAACTGGCTGGATTTAGGCAATGCCCAGTGTTACATACAAATTAACCATGGTTAATCTTATTTAGATCTGTGTAAATTTAACTGTAAGATCTTCAATTCTTCTCTAGCCATGATACCAGTTTACCTCATTTCCACTCATTTCAATTATGGTAAACATCTATGAAATGACTGGGTGTCAGTGACATTATCCTACATTATCCCAGGGCAGCTAAGATTGGATCCGAGGTGACGGTTTCCTCAAGGCCATTCAAATAAGCAGCAGTTTGAACCCAGAACTTTCCAATGGTCTGTATACTACATTGATTCTAAAATGACAAATACTGAAAAATGGGAATTCCAATTAAATGCATGTGTCCCCACTGAAATTCAGCTTGTTCTCAGAATCTGAAACAGTCTTTCTCAAGCTTAGGAAGTTTAAGATGAGTGGGCTTCAACTGCCATAATTCCCCAGCTTGTTCCCAAACTTGAGAAACCCTGATTTAGAATTTAGCTGGGATGAAGGGTGGGGAGAAGAACATAGAATTATTTACCTTGATGGTATCCAGAGCAAGTTCCACCACAGCACACTGTTTGGGTGTCAAACTCTTCGCTTCCTCACGTACCATGTGATCCTGGCAGGAAGAAGCCATGATGTGTAATAACTGTAACTTCTGTTTTCTATACATCTCTAACCATGAGCCACTCTATATATTCATTCTGAGGCTGCATTTGGAAACCTAGACTTTCAAGAAGGGCATTTGGGTGATTTGAATGGGAAAGGAAGACTGATCAGGTTGTAAGGGGTCACAAATCTCAAAACAACATTTTGACCTAGTGGGTTCTTTGACCTCATGCGCTGTCTCACAGTCTGTAGTGTATAGACCGGTGTTTCTTAACCTTGGCAGCTTTAAGATGGGTGGATAGTTGGGTTCTTACCATTTCTGTGATGTAATGGTCCCCTTTCCATATGCTAGTAGTACAGAAGCTGGTCTTCTGTCTGACTGATTCTGACTTTGCTAAGGAACAACATAGGGCACTGCTAATCTTTCCTTGCATTGCTTACCTTCAGTTTTGAAAGCTGCCCTAATTCCTTGGCTGCATTGAAGATCATCTGTGTACCCTGAAGAGCAGGAGGAATGAAAAGAAGAAAGGATATATATACTAAAGAGGAGGAGGCAATTGCATACACACTAAGATCACATGGAAGTAGAGATATCTCTTCATAATTTAAGGTAAGAAAATCAAGTGACCTTCTATTCAGGAAAGCTTGTTTTCTCAAAAATTTGCAGGAATGCCATTGTAATATATTTGTATAGTTCATTTATTCTGCCACACATGGGATTTATATTATGGCTTCTTAGTAAGGGACTGTCAAGACAATCACAGTGTAGATAAGTTGTGTCACCAAAGGATTTAATGGTTTTATGATAATTCGGGCTACTGGTGGCAAATTTTTAGATTTTTTTTCTCATTGGATAATCGCTTTGCCTCTGAATAATCTACTTTTATTTCTAAGAAGAATATTATTTATTTGTAAACCTAACAAAGATAATTAGATATGTAAATACATACCTTCCAGTTTTCAGAAAACCTTTTGTTCCTTTTATTAGGTCTTCATAGTCTTTAAAGAACATTTTAAATGAAAATGCAGATTCCTTAACATAACATTTCCTGACTTAACATTATTCACAATTTTTACCTGAGTGGAAAAAAAAGAAACCTCTGAACTTCTCTTTCTGAATTAAAATGTCTTTGATTTTAATCTTATGACATCGAACCAGAGTTCCTGTTCATAATCTAAAACATGGTGTCCTTATTTTCTTCCACAAAATGTAAGCAAATACTGTTAGACTACATAAAGATATATGGTGGGACGTGGTTAATTAGGCAAGGACATTTGTGAACATTATTTAACCCAACTACACGGCACCTCCCAAATTCATTAGATCTACATTTCAGAATTTCCGAGCTAATATTCCTCTAGCTACCAATCTTGGAAAGTCCATCTAGAAGCTGCATGGGAGGGAAGCATGGTTTATCTTCTGCTATTGAGTACCTGCTTATTCCGTACCAAGATTGAGTACCTGCTTATTCAGTACCCATAAAGTGTAATGTGAGCAGTTATCATGATTACTGCAGAACAGTGTTTCTCAACTTCAACAACTTTAAGAGGTATGGACTTCAACTCCCAGACTTCCTTAGTCAGGATGAGGTGTGGAGAAACACTGCTGTAGAATGACAGTTCGTTTGATTTATTCTCTCCCTCTCTCTCTCTCTCTCTTTCTCTCTCTCTCTTTCTCTTTCTCTTTCTCTCTCTCTCTCTCTCTCTCTCTCTCTCACACACACACACACATACACACACATACACTATACATGCAGTGCATCCTGATACTATCCACCCAAGAGTTCCTAAACCACATAAATGTGAAATTACTGACATTCTAAAAAAGATATCTAATGTGTCCCTCACATTCACCTCATTGAAAGTTATCCAATGTGGCACCAATGTTTAAACAGGGAAATAGAGGAAATCATTGGCTGATCAACTTAATGCTTGTGATGGGTAAACTGGTAGAAATGATGATGAAAGAAAAAAGAACTAAGACCACAGAGGAACAAACTGCATGGATTCTACAATCCTATTTCACCAATTTTCTTAGGGAGCATCAACAGCCATGTGGATTAAGATGACAATCCTGGCCCCCAGCAATCACTACAAGACATTATTCAGTAATGGAATAATTCTGATATGATACAAACAAATTTTGATATTTTTTAATATGATTATGACAAATCTTTAAGGTCTTTCTTCTTCATTGTAAACCATTTACTGGCTACATGCACAATTCAGAGTAATGTGCTCCATAATTAATAGAAAGGTATAGAATAGTCCTGACTCTTACCACTTGAATAAATTTCCAAGAAAGATCCTGAACCTTAAATAACATAAATGACATCCTCCTCTTACATACATATTCAATTCTTTACAATTGCAACATTAATGATAATGCCGTACATGGCTTCTTGAAGGCAGCCTGTTTGCACTGGTGGAATATGCAAACATTCTGCTGTAAATCACAAAATGCCTAGTAGAGGGCTTTTGAACAGCCATAATTTATAAATCCAAATTTCCTAATAAGAGACTCTCAATACTGCATCTTGTGGGTTCATTGGTGAGTGGCTATCCAGACTGTGTTTTGAATCATTGCCAGCCACAAAATCCAGCTCATGCCCCTTCATTATTTCAGAAGCCCCTCCAGTCTCTGGAGCAGGAGTGGACAACTCACAGACCACTTGAAGCAACCAATTCACTGTGAGGTTCCAGAGCACCCCTGAAATGGACAAGACCAAATATTTTGACCTGGCATTTCTATGTTTTAGTGATGGGGGCATTAAAGGACAACCTAGGGTAGCGATGGCTAACCTTTTTGCCATTGTGTGCCAAAAGCAGGGGGAATGTGGGGGGGGTCACGGACGTGCGTGCCCACACCCATAATTCAATTCCTCCCTGTGCCCCGCCCCCCTGCGCATGCGCACGTGATACCTGCCCCCATGCTCCCCCCGCTTTTGGCACATGACAGCAAAAAGGTTACTGGTGGGCCCAGTAGGCCCGTTTTTCGCCCTCCCCAGGTCCCCGAGGCTTTCTTGGAGTCTGGGGAGGGCGAAAATGGCCTTCCCCACCCCTCCAGAGGCCAGAAACAGCCCGTTTCCTGACTTTTGGTGGGCTCAGAAGGCCCGAAAACAAGCTGGCTGGCGCACGCACACATGCTGGAGCTGAGCAAGGGCAACGCTCGTGTGCCCACAGATATGGCTCCGCGTGCCACCTGTGGCACCCGTGCCACAGGTTCGCCATCACGGACCTAGGGCATTAAGCCAGAGCTCTCATATTTAGACTAAAGTTGAAAATTCTCTTTTCTTTTCTTTCTTTTTTTTTTGGCACAAATTAACTTTGCATTTTCACTGCTCTGATGTCATGGTATTATTGGCTACATCACTTCAGAGATCAAATTAAATGTATTGGAGATAAAAGGATGCCTTTTGGCTTCTTCTGATGCCCGTTGTTTTAGGTTTACCCAGCTTGATTCCAAAACAATTATGCAAACACAATATTATTCTATTTGGCCAACAAAGAAGCCTTAGACTGACCCAAGTATATGTGTTTCTCCCTATCTACAAACTTTGTTCATTTCACCCTCAAAACAGGCAAGTGTAGACAGTTTCAGCTGCTTTCTAACTTGTAAAAGTTCTCACAGCTTCATCTGACGATTTCCTACTTTTGCCTTGAATCTTATCCTTCTTTTGCTTCCTTGAAGACTAGAGGTTTTGCTGAAAGGAAATGAAACCAAATCTCTTTGAACAATGAATTCTGCATCTGGTTCCAAGCTGAGACGATTGAGATTACAGAACTACTCAGGATTTTTACCTCATAAAAACCAACCTCATAAAAAGATCCCATGATGCTGGAGGTAGGCATATTTCTTCCAAATTGCTCTGATAAAATTCAACAGCACTCAATTTTTAAAAAATGGAACAAGAGGTAAATATTTCTGCTTGGTGTAAGTCCTGTTTTTTAACTGTACCACAAAATCTCTCCACTAAAGCTAGAAGCAATTACTATGTTTGCTGTATCAGCCTTGGTACAACTTCAGCAATACCTGTAGATTCCTTGCATCCCTGAGGCTGATTTTTTTTTAAATGTAGCCTCAGTTGCAGAAGCTTGTTCTGCCTGCTTTGTAATCTCTGATTGAAGGAATAATAAGAATAAGAACAAAAACAACAAAAGAAATTCAGATTATTTTCTTCTTGGGTAGGGAGAGCTACAGTACTAGTTTCCCTTCAATATAGGCCTTTTCAGAGGCTTGGGGCTATATATTAATGTGTACTATGATTCTATTAACACAACTTTGCTTACATTCTTTATCTAGGTATTGACTGCATATATAAACACTACAGGAAAGGACTCTTAACACAACCAGGCCACATATTCCTCCCTGTGGTAATATAAAAAGGAAATCCTAACAATCAACGAAATAATGTTTCATGCAATCCAGCAGCACCCTGTGGAAGCTCCTAACATCCTTTTACAACATCAGATCAACTCCTGGTGTGAATGGGGCCAACTTGAAAGGGTAGGGGGTAGGAGTTTTCTGTGTTTTGGTCTTTGGAACAAAATGGTGCTTTAAGCTCACAATGGTTTAAGGAACCCATTTCGTCCTTTATCTCGTGACATTAGTTTGCCACCATTTTCTGAATATGGATAGGAGGTTTTAAAGAAAGAATTTGAATTAGTAAAAATCTGACTTTCTGAAAAGATCAGTTTAAAATTTGAATTTGGACCCATTCTACCCCATAGTCCCCTATAAAATGATTTTTAAAAATTCATTACATTCCACACAGGCAGACTGCTTTCGTTTGAATCTATTAATAATCCTTCTTTTTTCCATTTGTTTTACAGACATCCAATATAATCAATCATTTTTCCATCCATCCATCCGTCCATCCAGCCACTTTACAGCTTACTCCTCTTATATTTCAAGTTGCCATTTTTTATGGTGGTTGCTATGCAAGTCTCTCTATGTATTGTCCCTTACCCCAGCTTTGGTCATTGAAGCCTTCATATTATGTGTTTATTCTCAAGGACAGGAACTATCATTTTTTTTCTCCCAACTATGCACAAGGCTTTTTGGAGGTCTTTTCAGCTGATGACCAAGATGCAAACATTTTATATAGCAATACTGAGAGCCCCCACGCATTCTGAAAAGTCTCATTTGCTTGCAACAGATCCTGCCCCATTTACTCAATCATTTCCCCACATATTTGGTTTTACATCATCATCCTTCCCTCTCGGGCCCTATGGTTTGGATGTCTTCTGCAGCCTTCAAACCCAACCCAACCCAACCCAACCCAACCCCACCCCTTGCCCTCCCTCAACCCACTCACATGCAGACAATCAAGCAAGCAAGCTGAGCAAAAGATTTCAGAAGGAAAATATTAAAACAATTACTTTGGGTTTTGGTTGGAAACAGAGACTAACAAACACGAGGTTTTAAAAGAGCAGCCAGTTCCAGGTAGCAAATTCTGGTAAGAAAGAAGGACAAGAGAGACAAACGGACAAAGGATTCAAATGACCACAAGAAAGAAAGACCAGGAGGTGGGAGATCTTTACTGGGAGGATAGGCAAGAAAACAAAATAGATGAAGCAGACTAAGAATTAAATGTAGAATCCTTACTTCAGTGTGACTGGGGAGCTTCACCCTAGTCTGTGGAAAGAACAGCACTATTTGTATGATTGCAGCATCTAGAAAACCCATGATAGCAATATAACACCATCCCTTCCCCACAACATGCTGACATCAGATGTCATCTCCTCAATGACCATGATGGCTGGGACAATAGAGTTACTGACACACCTGGACAATATCAGATCTGGAGGAAAGCTTTTTTATAGTAAACTTCATGGCCAGTTTATGGAAGATTGATCTGCATTGCTATTTTAAATGGGTTGAACAGAAAATTAAGAAAAATTAAACCAGAATTGTGATACTTTTCATAACATATCTGCCAAAATGACTCTTTTGTTTTGAATTTACACTATAAACTTTAGATCTGATTTCCATCAGATTAATTATTATGAATTCATGGGCTACTTTTGAAATTCCTTTCCTCCTTGAAGGTTTTCATCTTCTTTTCTCATGATCCAAAATGGATCATTGATAGTCTGTTGTTCTAAATTTTAAAAATTTCTATCTCTATAGGAGTCTTCTAATTCTTCTAATTTTCTGCTAAACTTCTCCTTTTGGATATCTAACCCAGACCAGTCAGAATTTGGGTTGTATCTCCCATTAAAAATATGATAAGAATTAATTCAGTTTTTGGAATATAGGCAGGTGTGAGACTCATGTACCAACTTTATACATAACATGCTTAAATCTCTGCCCTAGGAAATCATCTAATTCAGGACCAAATTATGACAAGCCAAAACAGATTTAAATCCTCTCAGATTTTAATTGTCAGGGCAAATTGTTTAATATATTTTTAAATTGTTTTTAAATTTTGTATTTGATGTTTTTTACTTCTGGCTGTTCACTGCCCTGAGTCCTTCAGGAGAAGGATGGTATATAAATTTAAATATTAAATTAAATTAAATTAAATTAAATTAAATTAAATAAGTGACAATCAATAGAAAGCAAATGATGTCTTCAATAAACACTATTCATCCAATCTTTGCTTTCTGAGTCAAGATCAGAACAGCAAATATATGGATCTTATTCACATCACAACTCTTTGCTCTGAACATCTGGCTATAAAGAAGGGAAACTCCTGCCTCTTAATTCCTCTGAGGAAAGAAAGGTGGCCCTTGATAAAGCTGTGCATGCTTCAGCAATGATTGACAATTTGTTCAGACACAGCATACTCTTAATTCCATGTTACTTACAAAACACCTGAATGGGTTTACTAATCAACTACTCTCAGCTTCTGTGTACCCTCTGATCTAAAGTTTCCAAAAAGAGAGAATTCCTCTCTGGAAGATTAGCTCTTTAGCCATAGGAATACTGATATCGATATGCTATCAATATCAGTATTCCTTTTCTAATGTTAAACCAGAATTTACACTGTTCACCTTAAAACCTGCATTATTTTCTACCTACAAGACGTCTCATCTGTTAGAAATGGATTTCTCCTTGACTTTGGTGTTTGTTGTAACTGCTGAAAAACACATTAACTGATAGCATGAACAACATCCAACCACTCTTTAATATGTAGGAGCTAGATTATTTTATTTGAAGTTATTTTTCTGAAAATATATATTTTCTGTCTGGAAACACTATTGTATATATAGCTTATATTATTAATGTTAATATGGATGTGTTGGATTTATGATTGTATGTTAATATGAATATATAGCATTTATTATTAATCAGATTATTATCCTTAACTCCTGAATTACCCATCATTATCTCATTTTTGAACAATCCTCTTTTGTATTCTAGGAGATTTAATGTTTCTGATCACTTGCAGCCACTCAAAGTAGGAGACAGTCCAGCAGCAGATCCAGAACACAATCTAGTATGCCTGAATCTTAATTTTATAATATGTTTTCAATTATCCTTCCTAAACATTCTCATTTACTTTTTTTTATTCACATAAATTTCTGCCTGTCAACTTCATTGGATTCTGGGAGGCTCACAAAAGTATATCACATATTGATTTATTAATAATCTTTCTGTGTTTTTTAAACTGTGGTTTTTATAGTGGGTTGAAAAAAACCTTCACAACTTAATAAGAATAACCAATGAATCAATTTACAGAAGAAAAATCAATGAATCCATTTACTCAGTTGTGATAACAAATCCATAAAAAAATCCACCAGAATTTTGAATTTTGGGAATGAATCTATTGGTAATCAATCAATCTATCTATCCATCTGTCTGTCTGTCTGTCTGTCTATCTATCTATCTACCTATCATCCATCTACCTACCTACCTATCTATCTATCTATCTATCTATCTATCTATCTATCTATCTATCTATCATGTTTCTCAACCTTGGCAACTTTAAGATATGTGAACTTCAACTCCCAATCAATCCAGCATGGTTGGCTGGGGAATTCTGGGAGTTTTAAGTTCACTCATTTTAAAGTTACTAAGAGTGAGAAACAATATATCTATGGTATTTAGTACATTTAGTTGGGAGCAAGACCTACTGAACTCAACAAGGCTTATTTCTCAGCAGAGCCAAGGTTTCGTTACATATACTGTGTGGATACTGTACATACAGTATTCTGCTCTGTATATACCCTATGTATACTCTGCCTTGAAATCCCCTGTACATATTATACTCTTCTTTTATCAGGCAACCTTTCCAACATGAACTGATCTAGAGCAGCAGTTACCAACTGGTGGTCCATGGACCACTAGTGGTCCGCAAGAAAATTTTGGTGCTCCGCAGAAAAATTATTTGCATTTTTTATATTGCACTAAGTACTATTTATCTTTTTTTAAAAATTCATATTAGTGGTCCGCGGGATTTAAAAGTAAGAATTTAGTAGTCCTTGAGGTCCGAAAGGTTGGTGAGCCCTGAAATGTTGTCCAATCAAAAAACTGGCCTATCTTTTGTTCCATGGACAGCACTCGTTAAAATGGATTGGTGGGTGGCTGGAATGCAAGACAAACCGACCCAATCCGTTTACCAGAGATGTATGTAGGTATATATCATGCATAACAGTGGCATCTCCAAGTTAGTTGCTACCTCCATCCCTGTTATCTCTCCTCTATCAATTTAAGAGGATAAGAATCTTGAGGTAACAATATTGGAGTTCTACCTCACTTAAACTGCTAGCTGTAATGTAGATTGGCATTACAACTATCTGTAACATACATCATATTAGGCAAGCTTCTGCTGCACAGTATGGACACAGATACAGGTCCTCTAGAAGACAAAATCCATGCTACTACACTAAACAGCCCCTCCCCAGACAATCAAAGACACACAACAGTATATATTTTAACAACATAAACTATGAAACACAATGATCAACTCTTATTGATGTCAAAGCCGCAACTGACTCCTTGAACATTTCGGCTGAACTGAGTGAGTCGGTGATAGAAGTTAATGTCAGTTGGGTCTTTTGCTACAGACAGACAAAAGAGTGAGAATGGCTCATTACCTTCTCAGTCCCCTTGCCATGCTTTCTTAAGAGGGTTCCCTGTAGAAACAATATCACAAATTGATCAATATGGAAGGAGAGGAGAAACATATCTAGATAAGGATATGAGAAGGAAAAAGGAGTCAGGGAAGGAAGGAGAGAGATTCAAGCTCCATTACCCTGGGATTATCTCTAGAGAACAGCATCATCAGAAGATGTGGGCTAAACTTGGCATTGAATCTGCATTTTGCCCCTAAAGAATCACTTCTCATTTGAACAGCACCCCAGATTGGTCAGAAATAGATATAGGTCACAAGAATTGACTGATGACATACCCAGCCCTAGAGAAAACATTCTTGCTTGCATAGCTGGACTACTGCAACACAAACCTGCTCTGGAAGACTACCCATAAATTACAGTTAGTTTGAAATACGGGAGCCTTCTTATTGATGAATGAGAATCGTTAGTCATGTAACGCCATTGTGGTCAGCCATGCAGTGTGGCCAACAGAATGCTAGTTGAAATATTGGTTTTGATCCATAAAGCCCTTGGCCCCTGGATATCTGCAAGTAAAGTCAACCCATCTGCTTTGTATTTTATAGCTTTTAAGAATTTGGAGGCAGGGATCAAAAATATTGTTTCTTGTTTATGGCGCCCTGAGGACATGTTAGCACCAGGGTTTCCAAAACCTAGTGAAAAATTAGCTCTTCAAAAGAAAATGTGAGCAATGATAGATTTGTGCCATTGGATATTCCAATATTATTGTGCTTGTATGTACTGTTATTGGGTTTGGATTTTATATTGCTTTTA
This sequence comes from Ptyas mucosa, assembly GCA_012654045.1. Taxonomy (NCBI): domain Eukaryota; kingdom Metazoa; phylum Chordata; class Lepidosauria; order Squamata; family Colubridae; genus Ptyas; species Ptyas mucosa. The sequence goes on from WNWU01000001.1 coordinate 89,631,143, forward strand.
TTATTTTATTATGTTACCATATTAACATTAACTAACTGGATCCCTCTTCCTTTTTTCTTCCAAATTCTACAACTGTCAGAATTATCAAAATTCTGCCCCATTATCCTATAGCCATATATAGTATGATTGAAGCTGTCATGCCTTTACTAGTTCTGTTCACACAATATGCTTAAAATGGCAACCTAGTGGATATCTTCAAATATGTTAATCTTGGTTAGTTTTAATTTTGGCTTGGTATTGGTGTGTATCTGGCTTAGTGTATTGTGTACAAGCCTGATCTACTTGATAGTTCATCTATTGTATGAACTCAGAAAATGCATTTATTTAATAATCAAATACTGTACTATATATAGTTTAAGGTGAAATGCAAGTTATTTATGCTCATTTGCCAATTCCATTTACCAAATCCATTGGCAATATACAAAATTGCTTATCGGGTAAAGCATTGTGATAATGGTGATCTTTCAATGATTGACATCTGTTTACACTGAAGATTATGATTAAGATCTTGGCCACTAGATCAAATCAAAGACTAACCTTACTCAATAGTTTCTTTTACCAGAGACAACCAGTTCATTTTGAGAAAACCACTAGTTACAGATGGAAGCAATCATATTGGTCTTCAGAAGGATGATATAAGGGTATTATACTTGCAGATGTAATTTGAGATGTTTCCAAAAATCCTTTGGCCAAATATAAAAACTAGACTTCAGAGCAAATGACGTAGCAAAAAACTAACCAACTTCTTCTGGCTTCTTGATGCTACTATATTTGAATGTTCATTGTTGCTCCTGCCACAATCAATTGTATTCCTGCCTTTGCGGCCTCTGACTCAATGCCGATCTCAATTGGCTCCTTGGTTCTCTGAGGAACTGAGAGAGATGAAGCGTCGGAAAAGACGCCTAGAGAGCGACTGGAGAACTAGTCAATCTGATTCTGACCGAACACAGGTGAGGTCTTATATCAAGACCTACCTAGTGGCGATAAAAGCGGCAAAATCTAATTATTTTTCCGCTCTTATCACATCTGCAGAGAATCACCCAGCTGCTCTGTTTAGGGTGACCCGCTCCCTTCTTTGGGTGGGAGCGCGGGAAGATCCTGTTGTGTCTTCGGCTCCCGAGCCCGGACCTCCAGAGGAGGAATCCTCCGAAAGTGAAGAGGAGGGGGCAAGGGACTCCTCTCCTGGCCCGTCTGGTTTGGCACCACCCCAGGCCCCAGCTGAAAGCCCTGTGGAAGAAAGCTCCTCTGAGTCAGACGATAATGAGGAGAGGGAGTGGATTAATCCCAGGTGGCGACGATCAGAGAGACGGGCTCAGCAAAGGAGTGGGTGGGGCCGAGCACGAGGTGATGAGTCACAAAGCCAACGCCCCACAAGGTATAAAAGGAACTGACCTTACCTTGTTGGCTTTTGTGACGAACAAAGTTTTACCCTGACTGCTTGTGTCCTGAAATACTGCAGCAGTGAAGCGTTTTCTTTGAAGCTCGTATTGGATATAAATACTTGGAGCCTTATCAGGGACTGGCCGTGGCAACTCAAAACAAAAGCTATCTCTCCCGGGCTCGCTGCCAGCTCGTTGTTTGTGGATGGTAAATAAACAACTTCTGAATACTCCCGTTCGAGTGTGTGTGCTTGTCTGGGCTTCTGAAGCAGGGAGGGGACAGAACAGATCCCTTGCAGGGTCGAGTTGAGGATTTTGCGCAATTCCTGCACGATAAAGTCGCTCAGATTCGGGAAGGCTTGGACTCCAACTGGATGAGTCCAGGGGGAGAGACGGGGGTAGGTCTTGAGAATATTATCTAGGAAGAGTTTGACTATGTGGCTCCCGAGGACGTGGACAGGATTCTGGGTAGGCTTAGTGCTGCCACATGTTTATTGGACCCGTGTCCCTCCTGGTTGGTACTGGCCTCTCGGGAGTTACACGAGGCTGGCTCCAGGGGATTATAAATGCTTTTCCCGCTGCCTTGAAAGAGGCGGTGGTGAGGCCTCTCCTCAAGAAGCCTTCCCTGGACCTGGCTGTATTAGCTAATTATCATCCGGTCTCCAACCTTTGTTTTGTGGTGAAGGTTGTTGAGAGTGTGGTGGCACGACAGTTCCCCCGGTACCTGGATGAAGCTGTCTATCTAGACCTGTACCAGTCAGGTTTCAGGCAGGGGTACAGCACGGAAACGGCATTGGTCGCATTGGTTGATGATCTCTGGAGGGCTCGGGACAGGGGTTGCTCCTCTGTCCTGGTCCTATTAGATCTCTCAGCGGCTTTTGATACCATCAACCATGGTATCATGCTGCAGCGGTTGAGGGGGTTAGGAATAGGGAGCACCGTGTTGCGGTGGTTCTCCTCCTTCCTCTCCGACTGCTCGCAGTTTGTGTTGGCAGAGGGGCAGAGATCTACCTCGAGGCACCTCGCTTGGGGGGTGCCACAAGGGTCGGTCCTCTCGCCCCTTCTGTTCAACATTTATGTGAAGCCGCTGGGCGAGATCATCCGTGGTTTTGGGGTGAGGGTACATAAGTACGCTGATGACACTCAGCTGTACATCTCCACCCCAGACCACCCCAATGATGCCCTTGATGTGATGTCCCGCTGCCTGGAGGCCGTGCAGGTCTGGATGGGGAGAAATAGGCTCAAACTCAACCCTTCCAAGACCGAGTGGCTGTGACTTCCGGCGTCCCGGTATAGTCAGCTGTCACCATCGCTGTCTATAGGGGGGTGAATCTTTACCCCCCACAGAGAGGGCTCGCAATCTGGGTGTCCTCCTGGATGCACGGCTGTCTTTAGAAGAGCATATGACGGCCATGACCAGGGGGGCCTTCTATCAGGTTCGCCTGATCCACCAGTTGCGGCCCTTTCTGGATCGGGACGCCTTGCGCACGGTCACTCACGCCCTTGTTACCTCTCGGCTGGACTACTGTAATGCTCTCTACATGGGGCTCCCCTTGAAGAGTACTCGGAGGCTCCAACTGGTCCAGAATGCGGCTGCGCAGATGATTATGGGTGCAACCTCTTGCGCTCATGTAACACCTCTCCTGCGCGAGGTGCACTGGCTCCCAGTGGTCTTCTGGGTGTGATTCAAGGTGTTGGTTATCACCTTTAAAGCGCTCCATGGCTCAGGACCTGGGTACTTACGAGACCGCCTTCTGCCACCGATAGCGTCCCACCAACCAGTTCGCTCCCACAGAGAGGGACTCCTCAGGGTGCCGTTGGCCAAACTATGTCAGCTGGCGATACCCAAGGGGAGAGCCTTGTCTGTGGGAGCTCCTGCCCATTGGAACGAACTGCCCCCGGAAATACGCACAATCTCCGATCTCCAAGTTTTTCGCTGTGCCCTCAAGACCCTGCTCTTCCAACAGGCAGGGCTATCTTTGTAAAGGAGTTTTAAATTCGGAGTTTTAAATTTTTGGGTTTTTAATTAATTTTGGCCGTAAATGTAATAATTTTAACAATTTTTAAATTTAATTGGGATATTTCTATTGTGTTTTTACTTGGCTGAGTCCTTCGGGAAAGGGGCGGTATAGAAATAAAATTATCTATCTATCTATCTATCTAACTGCCACCACTGTGCAAACCCACAAATCCAGTAGGGGTGGAGGAGGAAACTGGCAATCAGCATTTATTTCCATAAGCACATGGATCAAAGGAGCTGGAATACTCTTTCTAAGAGATGAGAAAGGACTACTGAGAAACACTTATTCAGGTGAGTTAAAAACCTGGCATCTATACTGCACAAAGTATTAAATAGTTTTTGTGTTTTAGATGTTTGGTTAGTGCTAGTGTATTGATTTAGTGTTTTGTGTGATCCTGGAAAACCGGTTATTTTAGAAATTGTGTTAAGCATTTTGTGTGAACATAACTTTTGTGTGTATACCTTCTCACTCCTTCCATCAGAATTTCAGATAAAGCACAGAGATTTAACAGGATTTGGAACTTTTTGTGGAAAGTGTTGCAGTGTTTCTTAGCAGGACAGATCTGTAGAAATCTATAATCTAAAAGTTTGTCTATGTATTTCCCATAGATACAACTGAATTAAAACAATTCCTGTTTCATCTGATGTCCTCTTGATATATTTAGCAGTAAACTACTTTAATACTCGCTAGCTTGGCTAGGAGATGGTGAGAATTATAATCCAATATATCTGCAAAGCACCTGGCTAGAGAAGGTTGAATTTACAGAATTATAGCTAAGGAAGGGATGGGCACATTAAATGCTTGGTGTAAGATCTGTTAAAGGAAATTAGAAGGTCAGGGCACTGAGAAGGGATAATACTTTTGTCTGTCCCTATAGGAAATAATGTGAAAATGTTATTTGTGATACAGTCTCCAAAGGAGGATGGGATTAAACCAGCTGTGATATACCCAGGTTAATATTAAAAACTGTGAAGATGTGACCTCTTGACCAGAAAGACCTGGCAATATGAGTGGATCCATGTACTAAAATGTGTATATGTGTTTGGGGGGATTTATTTGATGACAATGTGTGCACTTTGTTGATACGTCCCCTCAGCCTGTGTGCCTTGGAAGAGTTAGTAGCTAAGGTTCCAAAGCATAAAACAGGCTTGCCTAACTTAATGTCTACTAGATGGATACCATTTAGAGATGGGCACCATGTTGGGTGAGAATGCTGGGCACTGCACAGCCACCAACTCCAGAGGAAATCAGGTTGGGGATGGTAAGTCTCAGATATTAACTCTGAAGAGATTGCATGACATAAATTGCAATAGACATGTCCTCTTCTCAGAAACATGCCCCTACTCTTAGGCCATAGCAGAGTAATGTATTGGTAACAAGATGCCCACCACAGACTACTTGGGATCTGTTGTCTTCTTCATCCAAGGCTCCCCCACGTCTATAACCTCCCATATGCAAGGAACATTTTCACCAGACAAGTTGTTCCTTCAAAACTCCAAAGAACGAAAGAGGAAGGGAGACTGAATTTGAAGAATGCATTTCTCAAAAATTGACTTCCCACCCTTCCTGTCAAAGTCTCATAGGCAGACCTGAACATCTGCTTATTGTAACTCAATGGCAAGAGCAAACCTTCCCTCCTCCCATCTTCCCAGGAAACAACCCCATTATAGCTTCTGACAGTGAGGGACAGACTTTCCACCAAGACGTCATAGCTGGCGCGAAGCAGCTCAGCAACAAGGGGGAAGAGGACACAGAACAAGAAAAGGCAAAGGCATTGGGAAGGGGCAGGAGCAGATAGAGAAGGCATAGGGACAAGGTAGGCAGCCACCACAGAACAACAGAAAAACCAGCTCAAGTTACTTTGGGTAGGAAAGATACTAGACGCAAGGCACATGGACAGGGCGGGAGAGAGAGAGACAAACATGAGAGACAGGGGTGACCTGCCGTACTTACAATCATCTGCCAAGGTGAGAGGAGCGGAGCAATTAGAAAGAATAACCATGAGTAGGCCATCACCTTTATATCCATTGTGTCCCCACCCAACTTATTCTTACCCCCACAGCCTCCCACAAATACAACAGTCCCTCCTGAAACACAACCAGACAACTGATGGGGACAGCCCTGTACAAAACAAAAGTGTTGTCCCATCAGTGAATATCACAGATATGAAGAATGACTGGCAGTTGTAGAAAAACCATGTCGATTTAAGTCAATTAAATGTATGGTAAGCATTTATGGTAAGCTTGAAGTTCCACACCTCCGTTAATTCAATGACTCAACTCATCAATTTAATGGCAGGGACTCAACTTTCATGCTTATTTTAAATTAGGGTGGCATTTTTAGAAAGACCATTTGAAAGCAGAGCTGGATATTGAAAAATATGTCCTCACCTGAGGATCTCCTGGGGAAAATGAACTAGTTAGAGGAAGGACATAGTGGGACTTGGCCGGTCAATGCACAACTAAATTTTTGGCTTGTAAAAATTTTATTACTGAGTATTCATCAACTCAGCTTTAGAAAGAAACTGATAAAGTGATTTTTTTCCTATGCATTTACAAAAAGACTGAGTTGTTTTTCATGTATTTGTAGAGGCGCAACAAAAGTATATTCCTAAGCAAAGTGCATCTTAGGTGCAAAGAAACTTTCAGTGAAAGTGAAATGAGAACAATGTAAAGGAGGAATGAGATGAGTCACAGAAATTGGTATCTAGCTTTCATTCCATCCTTTTCTAATCTCTCACCTTCCAGCTGTTTTGGATTATACTTTCCAGTCTCTCTTACATCACATCACAACACAACATATCCCAAAACTGAGTCTGGCTGAGGATGAAGAAGTTATGGTCCATTGCAACATCAGACTAAGGAAAACTATTCTGTTCTAAGAAACATTTCTCCTGTTCTTTGCTTCCCAAATCACTACACCCACCCAATTTGCAATTAGAAATCTTGAAGGATTCTAAGGAAGCTGAAACATAAAGACTGTCCTGCCTGGGATGAAGAAAAAAACAACAACAACATCCAGTATTTCCTCATTAGTAATCCTGGCCCCATTCTTCTCTCAATTAAATCGTTTCAACAGGAAAGTTAAGATTCTCAAAATCTGGAAATTTAATTTATGCCCCAATTTTCCCTTAATTACCAATCTCAGAATTTCTCAGGATTTAGCACACACACATACACGCCAACCCACAAAGTCTCTAGAAGTTGAGTTTGCCTAAGACTGTGTTCCTTAACTATGCTGGCTTGAAGATGTGTAGATTTCAACCCTCAGAATTTCCCATGTTGGCTGAGGATTTCTGGGAGGTGAAATTCACACATCTTCAAGTTGCTACATTTGAGAAGCATTGAAACTAGGAGAAGAATCATACCTAAAACAACCCAGTTCTGATGGAAACTAGGTAATGTACCACAAAATAAATTAGGTTAAATAAATAGAAAGTAAAGCAATTGTATTCTTTATTGAATATTCCGGCAGTGTCCGCAATCACCTTGGATCAAAGGCAGGATGGAATAGCGCTGTCTTTGCTTGCTTCCAAAAAGCAAGGAAGATTGGGGCTCATCAGCTCTCTGAGGGCAGTTGTTGACAGGTGCTGCAAGAATATTCCTGCACTCTCTGGAGTTCAGGTAGTCCTCGACTTACATCATTCATTTAATGATTGTTTGAACTTAACAATGGCATTGAAAAAAGTGACTTATAACCAGTAATCATGACTGTCACAATTTTCCTGCAGTCCCACGATTAAAATGGCTTGGCAACTGGCGTGTATTTATGATGGTTGCAACATCACAAGGACAGATGACTGCAATTTGAGACCTTCCCAGGCAGGTTTCTGACAAGCAAAGTTTGTAAAATCGAGGGCGCCTCATTTAATAACTGCTATCACTTACCAACAGAAGTTCTGGTCCCAATTATGGCCATAACCTTAACCTGTGTAGTTTTAATTATTTTTCTACTTGTTTTATAACTTGGAAGCTGCCCAGAATCACCTTATAGGAGAGATGTACGACTTAAAATTTAATTAAATAAATAAGTCGAGGACTACCTGTATCTATTTGCTTTCAGAGCCTGAACACTGCACAGTCCACCTTTTCAAATCTTTCAGTTCCGGTTCAGAGGAAAGACCCTTTTCTGATTTCCAAAAAACCTTCTTGAGAACTTCCCCCTCAGCCTTATCAACTGGGTTCTTCACTAGAACGTTCCTAGCTATAACCACTGTTTTTAGTTAGAAGGTGAGAGAACCCCTGGAGCAACACTACCATGTGTAAGTAATTTTTCTGCTTTCACACCCTCTTTGTCCCGTTTTTGCATCACTTGTCTCCAAGCATTTCCTAAATTGGAACTCCAGCGGGCGCTCCTCTTTCCTAAAGAGCTTTGCTCTTCTAGAGAAAAGGAGAGTTAGCCCACGTGGTCCTAGATTGGCCTCTCTGAATCACAATCTCTCACTGAAACGTGTATTTGCATATTAGAGAAAAAGCTAGTCTTTGATCCAGAAATGCTGGTTTTCTACGGAGAATTATTTGTTTAATTATTTGAAGAGAGGAATATTTAGTCACGCCAGCTACCATCTGCAGTGTAAAAAAACAACAATCCAGAAATATATCTGTTGGTTCTGAAAATGACATCTCTGATGCAACTGTAGCTTCCACAGTGATATTTGGAGTTTATTCTTTTCCTGAGTTAGGCTAGAAAACCTATCTATACCAAACCTTGGTTATCCAACTATGACATGGGGAGGCTGTAAGCAAGCCACTAGAACTACTCCTAAAACTTCTTTCCAGTTCAGTCAGTTTAGATCCCATCCTAGCCCTTTAAAACAGGAGCTTAGAGAATTGGTTGAAAGGAGCTTCAAACTGGCCTACTACTGCAATTTAGGGACAGAATGGCCTCTGAAAATTAGAAAAATGGAGAAAAGTCTGGGACATCCTAACACTTCCTGTGATTGATTCACAGAAATGGTTAAATGTAGCTCAGAAGAACTATAGAGTCAACACTGCACACAAATGTAAATTATGTGAGGACCCAGTTTGTGGGGGCAATAAGCTGACTTTGTATAAATATACAAAAGTATGAAGGCTATTGCTTAACGCCTTGTAAGCCGCCCTGAGTCTCCGGAGAAGGACGGCATATAAATCAATTTTTTTAAAAAAAATGTGCCAGAGACAGAATCTGTATTTCCAAAGGATCATATCTGTCATATCTTAATCACTTATCAAGTGTAGAAGAGAATCATCCATAATGGAGATCTATCTATTTATGGAAGCTCACCTGAAATTTCAAACCTCATTTTCCAGGTTCAGAATTGCCTGGAGAACTTCCACAGATCGAGGCCCCCGCTGTAGAAAGTCCCCTTTAAATATGTAGGGGAAGGAGAACAGTATCCAAAGAAAGAAAGAGCAATGCTCATGTTTGTATTCCCCATTCTTATATTTTAGGAGATGAGTTAGGTCTAAAGAAAACTATAACATCTTATTCCACAGAATAAGATGTTACTAGAATTTTACTCTAGTTCCATTTGTCTTCCATAGAAGAGGCCATACAAGAAGCCTGAGCAACTCCCACAAAGTTTGACTTTTGACCTTTGAAGAAATAGACCTTTTTAAGCTTTTTAGAGACATCATAAAAGTTATAGCATTTTTGTTCATGTGAAATAAACATCTGAACAATGAGGTCCCAAAATGTATCTATTTTAAATCCAAGTTGAGATTCTTAGTGAATTATATGGCCAGCAGTGCATATTTTTGACAGAATACTAAGTCGCCTTTAAGCTGGCCCCTTACACAAAATGTCTAGTTTTCCACATTTCCATAATATTGGGAAGTTGGTTGCAGGGTCCAGAAAGAGATTCATCCCATACTAGCAAGACTCACCGTCTGGTCAGTTAGTGGAGGAAGTACAATTGTCTTCTCCATTGTATTCATGACAAGCTTCCAGAGTTCCTTCAGCACTCGTTTCAGGACAGTCTTCTCGCAAATTTTGGCAAAGAGAGTCAAGCTAGGATGAAAAAAAATTAATGCAACAAAGAAGAGGATGAGCATTTTTAAGGATAACAACTGAATGAACGTGATAGTCCTCAATACTTGGGCCTGGATGGACACATTTGGGCCCAGATATCATATGTGCTGCTCAGAGGGGAGTGATCAAGAAAATGTCTATTTATGTGCATGCATTCACATGAATAAAGTTTCCCCAAGCGTCTTCTCTGCCCTAGAAATCATACAGCAGTTGAGATTGCTAGGAAGGGAGTTGAAGCCAACTGATTGGCTTCAACTTCCCTTCTCTATTGATTTAAACTGCAAAAGTCCAAGCAGTCATAGATTGCAGCAAAGAGATATAGGAAATGTAACTCTTTGCTATAATCTAATGTCACCTGGATTTTTATTTTGCAGGTATGGAAATTTCTGCCTGTCAAGGTTCTGAGTAACAGAGCCCTTGCAAGCAAAAACTCCGAGACAGGCAGATTCCTCAAAGAATAGCTTTATTGGAAAAATCATAGTGACACCTATCTGGTGAAAACTGACTCTGAAAAGGTCCTTCGGTTTTCACCTAATTAAAAGTGAAAGTCTCCTCACCCCCATTCCAATCAATCAGTCACATGGCCCAATCAAGGCAGCATCCGCTGGTCTGGTGACATCCCTCCTCCTTCCTCTGGCCAGCTGTGAGAACTTCCTTGGTTCCCAAGAGAAAGTATTTTGTTTTGACTACACAGCCCCAGCTATCTCTAATCCCCCCTCCCTATCCCTCAGCTCTAGCGTGGCAGCACTGAAGTTCCAAGATGGCTTTGGCCAGGTTGACAGTGCCCAAGCTTAAGGTAGCAAAGTTGCAATCACTGCCAACTTCAGCCTGTTTCTGGAAGGTCCAGCAATCACAGAGTCTTCTTAATGGAAAAAGGCAAAATGTTGAAAGCATTTGTGTTAAGTCGTGGGCGCAAGGAAAGGACAGGACTCGCAGTAAACTCAACTCTTTATTAAGCTCCGTAATCGCAATAGAGAAACCCAGCCGCGGCAGCTCCTTTTATAGCCAGGAGCTGTCCGTGGCTTCAGCCACTGACAGTTCCCTGAATTTCCCGCTCTAGTATCTGATTGGTCCATTCAAATCTGCCACTCAATACTCAACAATTTGCTTTTCTGCTGACTTTCCTCTTTATTCACTAAGCTATGCAGGAAGAAGTGCAGGCCCATACAATATACTCAGTACAGGTAAGCTCGATTTGTGACCACAGTTGGGACTGGAACTTCCTTTGCTAATCCAAGCATTTGTCAAGTGAGTCACATCAAATGTTGTGATCTTTTTTTTTTTTTGGCTGAGGTTGTGACGTGAATCTAGCTTCCCCCATTGACTTTGCTTGTTGTCTGGGAAAGTGGCAAGTGGCGACTATGTGACCATGGGACACTGCGACCATCACAAATAGACACCAGTTGCCAAGCATCCAAATTTTGATCATGCGACCATGGGGATGCTGCAAGGGTCCCAAGTGTGAGGATTGGTTGTAAGTCATATTTTTCAGGGCTGTAACTTTGAACGGTCACTAAACAAATGGTTGTAAGTCAAAGATTACCTGTACAAAGCACAGACCACAAAGAAGGGGCATGCATAAGAGCACCAGCGTGCCTACAGTCCCTGTCCTAATGTCTACTCTGTTTGTATCTATTTTATGCATGCAATTCATGCTTATATATATTACCGAATAAGTTCTTGACAAATAAAATAAAATACAATAAATAAAATAAGTCTCTATCATTGCTGGACCAAATCCCACGATGGAGATGCTTTTAGGTTTCTTTTAATTGAATTTTCTCTCTGCGTATATAATTACAAACATAACCTGCCTAGAAAACCAACACTGAGTAAGCAGACTGCATCTAGCCTTCAAAAATTATATTCAGCAGCCAACTTATACATTAACAACTTGTCTGAGTAAAAATCCTTCTGACTGTTACTAAAAGAATAATAGAAAGAGAGTTAATCATTATTTTTAATAAAGGTCAGGAATCTGAAAGTGGTTTAATGAAGGAAAAAAATATACAGGAGCAAAAGTAACTGAAACAATTTTTAAAAAATGAAATAGAAATGCAACAAATAAATACCTGAAACTTGGTAGCTAAGATTTCTACCTTACACCTCTGGGTCTGCACTCACTTGCTATCCAGGAGGTCCATAATAGGCTGCAAGACGTTGTCAGCATCTTGAGCCACGCTGCTGCAGGCACTGGCAGGCACGTTCCCAGTGCCTTTCACTTGGCTCAGGATGTCTCCCATCTGCTTCACACAGTCTTCTATATGGGGCTGAAAACTGGAGAGAAACAGAAGGGGTCGACTGATGTTCTACTGAAGAAGAGACAAGACCAGCCTTCCTTAACCTGGCACCATGCTCAGATGTTCTCTTGGCAACTCCCATAATTTCTGGCTGAGAACTGTAGGCTCAATAGAGTTGAAAGATGCAAAATTGAAGAAGGCTGGGCCAGAAGTCTTGAACTAATGTTGTACGTCTTGTGCTTTCATTGATTAATAGGCCAATATCCAGTTTGCCTTTCCCACCCCATTGTATACATCCAATATCAAGTGTTCTGTAGGGAAATGACCTCAAGTTAACATCCCGTTGTCTTCCAAACTAGTCCTACCTGGTTGCAAATACTCGGCTTAGTTCATCCAAGACATTGTTGAGCTTCACCTGAAGTTCCTTGAGGATATCACTGGCTTCTGTGTCCAACTGAGAGGACAGAAAATAACAATGATTATGAGCAAAAACCAAAATTACCCTGTTTAAATAATAGAAGCCAGTTTACAGAATTGATCTCAAATGGGGTACGTACTGTATGTATGTATGCATGTATGTGTGTTTGCATGTATGTGTATTTTCTTACTTATTTACTAAAAAGGACTAATGTAAGTCTGCTATATTGTATTTAGCCAACAAAGGTAAAATTTTTCAGTTTAGGGATTGGCTAAATTGGTATGATATCATAGAATGTTTGGCTGTTCAGAGTATTAACAATATTGTCAATTTGGCTTGAATTAAAATCTTACCAAGAAATGTGTAGAGAGATGAGATCTGAAACTAAAAAGGTAGAAAAACCCACAATCTTTCTGGAATGCTATTTCTGCCCACTCTGCAAGCTTCTGCTTACTTTATTAGATAGTTAATTATTCCTAAAGATTAAAATTTAATACACTGCCTTAGAAATCCATTTAGTGAAGTTTGGCAATATTAATGCTTTAGATAAGGTAAATAAATGTAACAAAAGGACTGAAAGTGAGGAATAAATGGAGGGGAGTGGAAACAAAAAGCTAATCAACAGAAAAATAAAAACAAAGCAGATAATTGGGCCAAGGAGAACTAGTCAAGAGTTCTCTCACATGGTCTTTGGAAAGTAAACCAATTTCAAATTGATTCAAAATTTGCACTTTAGACACTTTAAATGCCTTTTGTCAATTAAAAGGGGGGAAAAATCTCATGAATTTTCCACCTGCTTCCAGTTTGAGAATTGTATTCAATATCCAAGATGAGAAGGCCAAAAAAAAAAAAAAAAAGGAAATCAAAGAATTCAGAATTGATTCAGGGATCTTTTGAATTCGTAGCTTCAGGCATGTCAGTCTAGCCAAAGCTTTTCCATCAAATGAAAGAATAGCCTTTCCCTTATTGATGAGAAATCAAATCTACCCTCTAGGCCTAATGGATGAGTGGAGAAGAGACCCTGCAGAACAACAGAGATGATGCCTGCAAGAGGTGACTTAAGGCCCATCATGTCTCTCTGTGCCTGTCTGGTCCACTTCCAGCTCAGTTGTCCAAGATAATTCAAAAATGCAAACCTCTTTCCCTCCCATAGCTTCAAACATCTTCTCTAGCTGGACACGCAACTGCTGTATGTTGTTCATCAGGATACAGGGCTGGAACAGAAGAAACACATATATACAAACACATTTCAAGGCTGTTCTATCTCTGATCAATGCACATATGACCACTGGGGTTGACATGGACATCAATTGTGATATGAAATGAAGCAACTCTTGCCCTTGAGGAGCAGGACCAGATTCAGGTTAGATTTCTAGAGGAACTTCCTGCTGGTAAGAATTATCAAGCAATGGAATAATTTATCTTTTGAAGTGATATGTTCCCTTTGCTGAAGGTCTTCAAGGCTGACATCCGACAAGCCGACATCTAACTTTAGCAGATCCTGCACCAAAAAGAAGCTTTGAGTGGATTACATTTGAGGTCCTCTCAATTCTGTGATTCTAGGGTCGTTCAGTTTCAGGGACAATGTTGGTTAACCCCCCCTCCCCCCCATAGTTCCGTTAAACCAATATTAAGGGAGACTGCAAAATAAAACTCTGAAATTTGTAGCTTATGATTCTTGATGAACATATCTTTTCTTTTATGTACACCAAGATTCAATATTCACCAAGACAAATTCCTTGTGTGTCCAATCACATTTGGCCAATAAAAAATTCTGTTGTGTTCTATTCTATTCTAAATAGTAAAGCAATCTCTCTGAAGTTGGTATTCTTCAGATGCATCAGACCTCCATCATTCACTTCCAGCAAAGAAAACAAGAAAAACAATAAAGAGAATATGCGTAGCTCACGGTTGAAATGAAGGGTCCTGGTGCTCTCTGAACTTGGTTGTTTTCTTGCAGATAGTTCATTACCCAAACTAAGTAACATCATCAGTTACCTGGTTTGGGGAATAAAACATCTGCAAGTTCAGACAGCACCAAGGACCCCTCAAAGCTGGAAAAGCCAATTATCCCTATTAATGTTCACCTCTTATACAACTCTAACTTCTGTGAAAACAAAAGACGGGTCTTGAAGGCTATCTTAATCCATTCCCTATTTGCTGCAGGAATCTCACAACATCAATATCCCTGTTTCCTTTAGCAAGGGTGAAATTGGTGGCATTTCAATAGAAATAGAAATACAAATAAAAATTGTTCCAACCGATCCCCATCCTGGAGCCCATTGGGCTTCCTTGGAATCCCCGGTTCTGCAGGAAGATTTTAAAAGAAAAAAGCATGTCAGAAACTGAAGGCCTGAATGCAATACATCACCACTTTTTCCTTCTCCTTGGAGCAGTAGGAAGCAAAGCCTTTAGAGATGATCTCCGCATACTGCAGCAGGACATTGCTAATGGTCTGAAAAGCAAAGTGAAGTCGATCAGAAAGACAAGGAGAATTTTGAGCAGACATTGTGATCAGATTGTGATTTACTGGATTATAGCAGGGCCTTCCCCAATCTGATGCCCTTTGCGTGTGTTGGATCACAATTTTCAACATTTTTCAGCCAGAAAGTCCTGGCTTGATAGATGGATGTCTATATAGTCAGTATCCCCTTTTCAACAATAGTTTTACAAATACTTCCAGGCAGGCCATAAAAACAGGAATCGAGGATAAGGGCACTCTCAGAGATATATAACTCTGAGGAGGAAAGTTCCATTTTATCTATTATGTTTTAATGTCTGGAAACAGTTCTGTCTATCATGGACATTGAATATTTCCGTGTCATACCCAAGATCTGCCTAAATCAGCCTACAGTTCCATTCCCCAGCCACAATCTTTATCTCAATTTACCCAGCAGCTAGGTGGAAGTTTTCATAACATTCTTGAGTCAAATAGAAATTGTCCTTCTATAGCTGTGGAAACCTTCTGTAAAAAGGTGGAACAATAAGATCAAGTCCGAAGATGTTTTGGTCTTCCTAGCAATTGCTTTTAGTTCAGAAAGATTCCTTGGCTGGTCAACTTCTCTAAGAGTTGTTCCTTGCTATCATTTCAAAGGCAGAAATTATAAGCAGACACCAGTAGTGACCATAGTAGAGGAACTGCTCCTTACCTTGGCAAACCTGCGCATGTAATGGCCTACAATCTGTGGATCAGGGCACTCCAACTTCTTGATAATCTCAAAGCTTTGGTTGAGCTGGGAGAAGACATCAACCACAGAGCAGGAGAAAAGGGCATGTTCTGAGGTTTGTTGGAACTGGAAAAAGGCCCAAGAAGGTTGAATGAGAAGCTAACTTCTTTGAGATGGAAAACAGAAAACTGCTTTTAGAACATTTATCTTGCTAAACTCATTCTTGCCTATTCTGGCAGTGAATTACTGAACTTCAGAAAAAGGCTTTTTTCTAGTCTTACTCAGAGATGACAAGAACCAAACTTGAGAACTAGTTTGTTCTCAAAACTTATGCTTTGTGATGGAATTAACTGAATATTCATAAGATAATTTATAAGATAATAATATTATAAAGTTAATATTATATCAATATAATAATGCTAATTGTTATGCAACACTGGTTCTTTCTAAAATATGTTTCTATCGAAAGTTGCCACAAAGAGCTGTGTTCCAACAGAATTCAGTTCTGAGGTTGTTGTTTTTTTAATTATTATTATTACAGTGCTGATGAAACAAAATCTTCAGCCTGATACATTACCCCATCTTTCTTGTCCCGTTCTAATGCTCCATGCAAGAAATCTCGTGACACTTCCTCATTCTCATCCAGCCACTGGATAACAAAAGGTTCAAACCATCTAGAGAAACAAATGAAAAAAAATATGTAAGGTTGAAATCAAGAAAATCTATCTTAGCCAACTCTAGAGAATTTGAAATAGGGATGGGTAAGAGTTTTGTTCAGTTTTTCATCAGAACTTACCAAGCTCTAAAAATCTCATTAAAAACAGAATAAAAAGAATTTAATTTTTTCTTTAGTGAATGAGAGAAAAGTAAAAAAAAAAGTACATCTTTTTGAAGTTCTCCCTCTTACACGTTCTAGCTTTAGAAGTATAAAATCTCTTAGTGCAGTTTCTGAAGAAATCTAAAGAAACTGGCATTAATTTTCTAAAAACTGAAAAAGGGTGATTTCTGGAATTTTTCTCCTAAAATATTAGTTAGAAGGGGCCATTGAGACCATGAGATCTAGCCCCCTGCTTAATGCAGAAATTCAAATGAATGCATCCTGAGAGTTGTCTGCACAAGATTCTGCTTGATTACAAGTGTTCAGTCTGAACAAAAGAATATTCTTCTGAAGCTCAGTGCATGCTGGGAGATAAAACAGAACCAAATAAACAATTTGAATAATTTGAAGTGGGGCCACTGAATGGCTTGGTCTGGAGAAATGGGTAGGATCTGGAAAAGCCAGAATATGAGGCCTGTCCTGAGGCCTGTCCTTAGATCCTTACATGTACAGTTCCTACCCTTAAGCAGTTGCCAAGCAAGAACTGGTTTTTAAGAATTCTTCACTGTTATACCTTGTACAGGTAGTCTGTGACTTACAACATTTTGTTTAGTGACCGTTCAAAGTTACAACAGCATTGAAAAAAGTGACTTAAGACCATTTTTCATACTTACGACCATTGTAGCGTCCATGAGATCATGTCATCAAAATTCGGACACTTGGCACATGGTTCATATTTATGATACTTGCAGTATCCTGGGGTCAATTTGACATATGACTATTACTTGCTATTTATATGTATACTGTAAGCTTATGCACCAGAGACAAATTCCTTGTGTGTCAGATCACACTTGGACAATAAAGAATTCTATTCTATTTTATTCTATTCTGTTCTGTTCTATTCATGTGATCATCTTTTGCAATCTTCTGTCAAGCAAAGTCAGTGGGGAAGCCAGACTCACAGATTCACTGTGTCACTGACTTAACAGTGGCATAGGAGGCTAATGCCTCCTACTAAGGCAGCATTTAACATCCAGCTGCCTGCAGTTAATGCGAGTTCAATTTTCACCAGGCTCAAGGTTGACTCAGCCTTCCATCCTTTCTAAGGTGGGTAAAATGAGGACCCGGTTGTGGGGGCAATAAGCTGACTTTGTATAAAATATACAAAAGTATGAAGGCTATTGCTTAATGCATTGTAAGCCGCCCTGAGTCTCCGGAGAAGGGCGGCATATAAATAAAATTAAAATAAATAAATAAATAAACAACTGCAGTGATTTCACTTAATAACTGTGGCAAAAAGAATATTATGGCTGAAATTGAGATATGTAAAATGTACTTGGAAAAAAACAAAAAGGAAGATTGGAATAGATTATAAAAATCAATATTTAACTATGTTATAAGAAGTATAAGATGTGACCTGGTCAACACTCTGTTCATAAAATATGCATGTGAAAGAAAAATTTAATAAAACTTGTTTAAAAAAAACAACTTTGGCAAGAAAGGTCATAAAATGGAGCAAAATTCACTTAACAAATGTCTCACTTAACAACAGAAATTGGGGCTCAATTGTGGTCGTAAGTTGAGTATAACCTGTACATTTTGTAATTCTACCATTTTTGTGAAATGTGGTGTTTTGATTCTTTTAGTGTATCTTTTATCTTGAATAATGCTCATATGGGTTCTGCTCAACACTACAAAAGTCAACTTAATGTTGTTTTGGAATGATAGTGTACTTTGAAAATTTCTGAGCTTGCCAAACTTTAAATATCTTCTTGGAGGTAGATACTTAAAGTTTGGGAAGGTCAGAAATTTCAAAGTCGGTTTATGGTAAGTAAAGTCAAGGTTTAAGGATGAGGACACAACAAACGGACTTACGCAGGGTATTCAGGAACCCGGCTGGTGAAGGAAGGAAGATCTGTGACATATTCATTGTACAACCATTTCACCTTAAAGTGCAGGTTCATATAGTCAGCACTCTTGCATAGCCGATGTTTGTCATGCTCTGCATAGTAGTGGAAGAGAAGAAGAGAATGAAAGAGAAAGAAGTAAGAAGTGATGGGAGTGCACAATTCTTGCAACAGGCTTTCAGGATCTGAGTACTGAGTTAGCCAAGCAGAATTATCTCCAGAGATAAAACAAGATCCAAAAGCAAATTGTGGGAAGCAATAGAAGAAAAGTGGGGGTGAATGAGGAGTGCACATAGCTATGAGGTAGTGAGGAAATGAGATAAGGGTATAAACCTGAATGAATTGGAAGGTGGATGGTCTCCTCTGAAAATGTTTTAATGTGCATTTAACCTGGGTGTATTGTTTGGCACAATCACAGTTTGTCCAGAAAGATCAGACTTACATGCATAACACCCAACAGAACATGGAGGGAGGGAGAAGATACATGAGAATGTTTTTATAAGAATGAGTAGTGCAGCCTCTTCTTAAGACCCCAAGAAGGCTCACCTTCCATTGCATACTTCATGTCCTGAGCGAAAAGATTCCACATAACTTCTGCACTGATCTTTCCAACATTCAGCTCTTGGGGGAATCTGTTAAGAATTCAAAAGCAGAACTTCACTTTCATGTCAACATGAAAAATTCACTAAGGTATCTGAATCCCGCTAAAAGACTGGGAACTTAATGATTCATGCATTTCCCTCCTCCCCTCTTTTGAGCACTCTCTGTCTGTACTCACTGGTTGAGGCAGGGTGTGTATGAGTTCTTATCTTCCTCAATGATTGATACTATCAAGGTTATAAGTTTGGACCAAAAGTCTAGATTCTTGATGCTGGGACCCTGTTCCTCTGGTGGTACTTCACTCTTCTTGGACTAGGATGGTTGGATGGGAAGGAGAAATGAGGAAAAAATACACATTAGTTTAGCCAATTCATCCTGCCCCCTTGTAGAAACCAGAAGATCAAGGAGAGATGAAAACTGAGTAGGGCATCATTAGATTAGAGACCTTCCTCAAAGTGATGCTTTTCATCACTTCTCCAGTCCCTATATTTCACAGTCAACATTTTTATTTATTTATTTATTGTAATTTGTCAAACAGAAACGAAAACAGGAATAATATAAAAATACAATGACAGGGACGATAGGCACATTAGTGCACTTATGCATGCCCCCCTCTACGGACCTCTTAAGTATGAAGTGAGGTCCACGGAAGTCAATTTGTGACTAAAACTGTGAAAATTTGTACCTGAGACAACTGAATCAGGTAGAGCATGCCAGACTTTGACAAGTCTATTACAAAAACCGTATTTTTTACAGTCAAATTTAGAACGATTTACATTGAGTTTAAAGCAATTGTCCGCGTGTATATTATTGCGATTAAAACAGAAAAAGTCATTTACAAGTACAACATTACTACGTACAATTTTGAATGAAATACCTAAGTCTGACCGCAAGCGACGCAGTTCCAAGTTATCCAAACCAAGAATTTCAAGTCTAGTAGCATAGGGAATTCTATTATGTACAGAAGAGTGCAAAACTTTTCTCGTAAAGTACTTCTGAACTCGCTTGATTGTTCAAATGTCAGATATATGGTATGGATTCCAAACAGTTGAACAGTACTGTAAGATTGGTCTAGCGTAAGTTTTATAAGCTCTACTTAGCAATACAATGTTTCCAGAAAAGAAGCTTCGTAGAATTAAGTTTACAACTCTTAGTGCCATTTTAGCAACGCTGTTATAGTGAGGTTTGGAGCATAAATCGTCAAGAGATAAGTACACCTAGGTCCTTAACAAAGTGAGGGTCATCTGCTCAACCAATACCACCTAACTTATACTTGACATTCTGATTATGTTGACCAATATGTAAGAAAGAGCATTTATTAATCGAAATTTGAAGTTGCCAACATGGCCAAAGGCATCTGCAATAAAGTGCCAACCCACTCACAGGATCAGTTTGGTATTCACGACTATAGAGTTCATGGCAGTTGTTGAAGATGTATTCATAAGTTGAGTTGAGGCAGGCCTTCACACAATCCTTCACCACCTGACTGGCTCGTGGTGGACTCTGGAGCTCTTGGACCTGCACAAAACAGAGATAAGAAAGGGTGCCAGTTATTAGAAGCCATTAATTAATATAGTGCCTACTTTAAGAAGCATCAGACTAAAAGAGGCGTAAAGGATGATTGGAATACTGGTTATGAGGATACTGGTTATGTTTATCCCAGAGAAAAAACATATGAGGGGGATATGAAATATCTGAAGGAGTATCGCCGGAAACATAAACTTTCAACTCAATGTGCAGGACACACAATACAGAAAAGCAAATTTCACTTTAATGTGAAAAAAAGCTTTTTAAAATTAGGAACAGCTTGACAAGGAAGAGCTTCTCTAGGGAGGTGGTAGGCTCCCTTTCATTGGGTTTTTAAAACAGAAAGTGAACAATCCTATTATTTTAGGTACCAAGAACATCTCTTGACCCAACAGGCATATTCCTGTAAAGCTTCTATTTTTCTGAATCACTCTCTGGTTCGAGACTAGAGTCAGAGAGATCTGAATTTGGTTGGGCTATTTCTGGAACTTTGGAACAATGGAATGGGCTATTCTTGCACAACTCTAAATCAGATTAAATCACACAATAAGTAATAGCAGAAATTAAGGAAGCACAAAATGACATTGCCTTCCATCTTTCCAGGATGGGAGAACTGGAAATTTACCTTCATCCGAAAGAATGTGATGCTGGTCAAGAGGTCCACTGTTGATTTAAGGTCCTGCAGTCTTTCAGGACTGCTGGCAGGGAAATTATTCTGAGAAATAAGAGAAATTGCAGCCATCATTTGATACGTCTTCATTCATCTGTGAACCTACACTCCATACCACGGCCTTTAATCTGCTTGTACAAATCTTTATGGACTACTTTCTGGCAATACTATTGTTCTTAATAAGACAATCCTTTTATACTGTATACTGTATATCAACAGAAGATAAGGATGGGGAAGACATTTGGTTCTCACTCTAAGGGAAATTACTACTGCTGGGGGTGTCTGAATTGGTGTTGATAAAAGGTTTCCCACCATACACTTGTGAGCTTTATTCACTACTAAATTGATGAGATATTCCCCACCCCCATACATATGAAATGCTTAAAATGCTATTGTAAAAAAATCTTCACAGCAAACTGAATTGACCCTGACTAGCAACAGGAAAAAGCATCTGTCAGGATTCTTTAATTTCTTTCTCTTCTCAGATTGTTTTGGGCTTGAGTTTAGATTTTTTTTTAAATTTCATGTTTATTATTTTTTATAAATAACTCAAGGTGGCAAATATACCTAATATCCATTCCTCCTCCTATTTTCCCCATCCTATGAGGTGAGTTGGGCTGAGAAAGTAACTGTCCCAAAGTCACCCAGCTGGCTTTCATACTTTAAGGGGAACTAGAACTCACAGTCCCCTGATTTCTAGCCTAGTGCCTTAACCACTTGACCAAACTTGCTCTCTTACCTTGCTGCTCTGTGAATGGAACTGCCTAACTTTTTCAAGGTCATTTTCTGTACTTTCTACTAATTCTCTGGATAGCATGGATTAACTTTCGATCCATGTCTCTCTGATAGTTTTTGCCTCCTCTATCATAGCCCCTATTTTGTGGAACAACGTCCCCTCTGAGATATGGACAGCTTTGACTTCTGGAAGGCCGTGAAGACCTGATGATGCCTCCAGGCACTGAGGCCATGAAGTTAGCAGAATACAGAATAACAGAGCTCTGATGTGTATGTGGGTCTGCTTTTTAGATCGTTATTGAGATTTGAATGGGGCACGTCAACTAGATTTTTCTTTAATGGAATTGTGAGTTTGGTTTTGATTTATCTTTCTACACCACCCAGAGTGCCTTTGGAGATAGGCAACCATATAAACACGTTGAATGAATGAATGAATAAATGAATGAACAAATGAACCAGAAAACTGGGACCAAGTTTAATGTTTAGATATTGTGCTCCTTGTTATCTACATAAACAAAAGAGGACTAAACACTTGTTTCTTTTCATACAACATCAAATGAAAATTCAAGATTACCTCAAAGAATCTGCCTGTTTCCCCGTTCTAAGCAAATGCCCCTCCTTACCCTATACATTGAGAGATCGATCCTCAGGGAATTGTGTAGCTGGTCCAGCAGTTTGACAAACCGTTCTTTCTGCAAAAAGAGAGAGCCCCAAAAGCAGGTGAATGAAGTTAAAATAGTGAGACCTTGAACCCCCTCCCTCCTTGCCCCACCATTGATCTTGAACTTGGTTCAGGCTTTATCAAGTTAATATAATGAAGATTAAGAAACCATTCTTGAACTTTAGGGCAGGGAATTGGTTCAGTGATCCAAAGCTAAAAGACACCTATAAATGATCTTATTTTGCCTATCTTCTTTTGGACATTAGTTGGAAGAATCCTACTGCCCCCCCCCCCCTTCCCTCCAAATTACCCTTACCATCTTCTTTTCATGAGGAGCACTCCAGATTGAGACACAATTACAGTTTTGTTGCAGACTTACAGAGAAAGAGTAAGACGTCCACATTTTGGAGTAAATCGCAATCCACTGGAAATCCCAGTTCTCTCTTTATGGAATCCTGGTTTAGCTGCTTATGCCTCGATCCAAGAAATTGGATCTGTGAACTTGGCAAAACCTATGCATTGGGCCCGCTTTTATCAGGGAACAATCCCACTTGACTATCTGACCTTAAAGATGCTGTTGTAAGTGCTCACTGCTACAGTAATAAGCTCCAGAAATTTGTTCTGGTTTTTTTGCAGAGAGAAAAAAAAAAAGGAAAATCAGATTCGATTCTTTAATCCAGGGATGGGCAACCTGTAGCCCCAAATTTCTTCTTTGCTGATATCTGGAACCCTGGGAAAGATTGCCCACTCTGGTCCCAACTTCCTATACCTGACTAGGATTGATTCAACCTATTGGGGTGTATCGAGCAAGATTTCCTGATTAAGATGCTTCTGCCATCATTACTACCGCAGTTCCCAAAGATTCTTGAGCAAAGCAGAGGAGACAAGGGACTTAGCATTGGTGCGACATTGCATGCAAAGAGCAAAACAGTCCTTTAAGAAAATAACCACCCCTTAGGGCACCCCAGTCTTCCCCAATCCAATCACATAGGCTAATTCCCATCCTTTTAACTGCGTTTCCCTGCCCTTCCACCTCTGGCTTTCCGAGGCCTAGTCCCAGCTGATGCTGTGTTTCTTAATAACACTGGGCATGCACAGCCACGCACGGCAATGAAATGTTTGCGAAATTGTCAGGCTGATGTCAAAACAACCTCCTGGCTACCAGGCTACAGTCACATTTACTGTTCTTTTTAACATGGCTCAGTGATATTAAGAAACCAGACCCATGCCCGCCATTAAGACTCATGTGGAGAAAAAGTGTATGTTAGGATTGTGTTGTAAGTGTAGATGCTGACAGTTTGTGTATCAGGGATCTTTGTCGGTAGGATGTCAGCCACATACTCTCTCTTTCTTTTTCTTTTTTACCCAATTCCTCAGTGTAATTTCTGTGATAATTTATCATTCTTTCCATGGCTAAGAACGGCAGATATTTCTATAGAAATATCCTATATTTTCCTTTATTTATGCCTCCATCCTCATTTAGGCTTGATTTTCTCAGGGCTGGAAGCTATTCTCTTATTCTTGACCCTATGTCAGGATAGCATTGATTCACTTCTATGGGGGAAAAGAAACTCCAACAACACAGGAGTACATTTGACAGCACAGTGATAGTGGGGGGAAGTGTGGTAACCCAGGTCCAGCGTCCCTCCTGATGTTACAATTGCATAGAAGTGAATAGGCATTGTTAACAATTTAACCCTGGTTTATGTAACTCCACCATCTGAAGTCCCATAAGGGATGAACTAGAAGTGCATTTCATGTTTATGGGGTTTTTAAAATTCTCAGTGGCCTTGACTGCCTGACAAGCAAAAAGGCAGAATATAAACTGTGAAAACAAATAATATATGTTCTCTGTGTTGATGAAACAACAAGGGAAGATCAAGTGGTAGGAGGTTTTAAAATAAAAGCTTCTCCCTAGAGTTATATCAATTTACCATCATAAATACATTTTACAAGCTATTCTATGTTAAATGTATGAAAATGTATTTCCTTTATTTGATTTATAATGCTCTTCAGCTACAATTGATTTTAGTTTTGATTTGAATGATGGTTTGTTATATCTTTAGCTTCTTCAGGTCATTGGTGGGGTTTTCATTTCATCTATGTTACTCTTGTTAATTGATAAAATGTTGCAGGGAAAGCAATTTTGATGGAACTGTGAATTTTACTGCATAAATGTTATTTTTAATACACATTAAGCTATTGGGGGAGGGAAACTTAAAAGACAGAATTCGGGTAGTCCTCACTTAACAACCACGATAGAATTATGAAAAGTCTTTATGGTCATTAAATGGATCGCCATGTGATCTAATGTGATTTTATGACCAATTTTTTACAAAAATTGTAACGTGAGCCACTGCAGTCATTACATGAATTATGCGGTTATCACATGAATTCATTCTCTCAAATGGGGATTTTTTTAAAATCAGAAACCGGCAAAAGCATTGCAAATCAACATTCATGTGAGTGTTGAATGCTGCAACTGGTCGTAAGTGCAAGACAGTTGTGAAGCACCCAAAATGCAATCACATAACTGTGGGTGTGGTATGGTACTTGTAACTTTAAGGATGGATCGTAAGTAACTTTTTGGGAGTTGGTTACAATGAACAGAATTGAATGGAATGGAATGGAATGGAATATTCTTTACTGGCCAAGTGTGATTGGACACACAAGGAATTTGTCTCTGGTGCATAAGCTAACAGTATACATACAGACAACGAAGTATTATAATCATAAGATACTAATTGGAGAAGGTAGTAGGGAAGATGGGAAGCAGAGATGGGTTTCAGCAGGTTCTGACCAGTTCTGGAGAACTAGTAGTGGAAATTTTGAGTAGTTCAGAGAATCGGAAGTAAAAATTCTGGCTGGCCCCGCCCCCATCTATCCTCTGCCTCCCAAGTCCCAGCTGATCGGGAGGAAATGGAGATTTTGCAGTAACCTGCTCCTGGATTGGGGAGGGAATGGAGATTTTACAGTATCCTTCCCCTGGAGTGGGGAGGGAATGGAGATTTTACAGTATCCTTTCCCTGGAGTGGGGTGGGAATGGAGATTTTACAGGATCCTTCCCCTGCCACGCCTACCAAGCCACACCCACCAAGCCATGCCACGCCCACCAAGCCACACCTGAATAATCGGTAGTAAAAAAAAATTGAAACTCACCACTGATGGGAAGGATAATAGCAATACAGCCCCACTATATGGACAAATATCCTTAGACATCAGACAGTGCTGTGGGAATTAAGTGTTCAGCAGAGCAATGGCACAAAGGAAAAAACTACCTTTATGTCTAGTTGTTTTGGCATGCAGTGCCCTGACATGCAATGTCCGAGGGGAGGAATTGAAACAGTTTATATCCAGGATGTGAGTGGGTCTGTAGATATTTTCTCAGCTCTCTTTCTGACCCATGCAGTATACAGGTCCCCAATGGAAGGCAGGATGGTTGCAATTGTTTTTTTTTCTGCAGGCCTAACTACCCATTGAAGTCTGTATGTGTCCTGTTTGGTTGTTGTGCCAAACCAGACAGTTCTAGAAGAACAATGTTGAATGATAGTTAAGCAACCAGTTGTTAAGTGAGGACTACCTGTACAATGGCTGCATGATAAATCTTTTTATTTAATGTTTGATTTGACGCATAAGCATATTGTGGAGAATCAGTACAGTACTAGAGAAAAATAATTTTGATTCAACAGCAGGGCTTTCTGGCACAGTTTAAAATAACTTATGTGTGGGTGGAAAAATTGCACTTCGATTTATTTTATGTGTCATTTTACTTATGAAAAATGATGAGGCTTAAATGTATCACCTCAGATATACATATAAGTGTCCTGCAGTGACAAAAACCTAAAGAAACTGAAAGCTGAAGTAAATTACCCATGAAATTAGGAATGTAAAAAGCAAAAACAAAACAGAAAGTTAGCGCAATAGACTCTTCAGGTATCAATTTCATCCCACAACTAAAACCAGAACATTTAAATGTACCAAAATAATAGCAATAATAATTAATATTTTTGCACCAGCTAAAGAATTGGCAGTTGTGACTTCATGCTGTAGTGCATATTATTATTTTTGTTGTTGTTGTTGTTATTATTATTATTATTTCTTTTATTCATTACACATGAAACTCAGTCAACTGAACATTTAAAAATGTGTCACAAATACAATTGACTGGTGCTAATGATTGATACAGGTTGCTGCCAGTGTCCTAGGTATCAACCAGGTATCTTCTTAAAATATATGATGTTCCGAGTAGCGCAATTTACTACTACTACTACTACTACTACTACTACTATTATTATTATTATTATTATTTGCAGTTAGCCAGATGTTCAGACTAGGTTTGGCATTTTTGTCTACTTATCAAGTCCTTATCAAGGACCTGGGATAGGCAAATCTGGATGTTTGACAGCATTACAAATATCACCGCATGATGGAAGATGATGATGATGATGATGATGATTTTTAAAACAAATATTTGGGAAGAAATTCAAATAAAGAGCACTTTAAAAGCTTCTCAGAGTTTAACTTCTTTCATTGGTTAAGAAACTGGCTGAATTCAGTGTCTTAAATGAATCTGTTCCTTGCTAGGCCTTGTGCTGGAAAATATGGAGCAGCCAATGTAAACAGAAGGAGGGACATCTGCAAAGGGGTCAAAAAAGTCAAGATGGCAGCCCTGCCCATGGAGCTGAAACCCAGCCCCTTTTTTTCATGCATCAAAATTGCCTTCATCAGTATTTTTGAATTCCCTGCAGCAGACACCCTGACACACCAATTAATCATTTCCCACGGTAGTATTTCAATGCCTTTGGGAAATTCCTCCTTGGATGAGATAATTAAGGAATTTTAAGGGAACCATACTTGCTTTCAGAAAATCTGACATGATGTCTTTACTCCAGGTATGATTTTTTTTTTACTGTTGTAAAGGATGTCTTTTGTGCATAGTGATGGCCTTGTGTGTGTCTGTTACAATCTCCATTTAAAAATATACAGCTACCTTCCTAGAGTCTCCTAACTAGCCCGCTATACATGCTTCACGGCTCTCCCAAACTCCCTCTCCCCCCACCCCAACTTCATCCCAACCTAGTCTCTGCAATCATGCATTTCTGGCTCTCCCTTCCAGGACGTTGTTCCCACCCCCACCAGCCCCCTCCTTCCCTCCCTCCCTCCCTCCCTGCCTCCCCCTCCCCTGTCCTGCCTCTTCCCCTAGCCCTAAGGCACAAGAGACAACGAGAAGCGATCCTTGCAAAAAAAAGAGCACAGATGCGCATCCGGCAAACATAGGCTCCGTAGCACGCCTTAGCACCGGCCACGGCACACAGAGGGTTAAAGCGACACAGTCTGGTTTTTTGGGGGGGGAGGGAAACACCCAATTTTTAGGCTCTCTGAGAGGAAAAAAAGAAGAAAGAAACAAGATTTGTACACAACCTAACATTTGCTTTATCAAAACAATACGACTTTTTGCAGCGGTGACTCAAGACACATAAACGGAAAGAGGCCCACACAGACCTTAACCAGAGGACAAAACTGGCTATGTAGAGAAGCACATCCAGAGGCTTGTTAAGACACATCTCCCTCACGATGAGAAGAGGTTGGGTACCCTTTCTCCCCGCCCCATCCAAAAACGTGCGAACTTTGTTGTTTGGGCCGATTAGTCCATAACAGTTTCACGTTCGGTGATGGAAACTGTTGATTTAGAGCAGGAGTCTCCAAACGTGGCAACTTTCAGACTTGTAGACTTTATCTTCCAGAATTCCCCAGCCAACTTGGCTAGCTGAGGAATTCTGGGAGTTGAAATCGTCAAGCCTTAAAGCTGCCAAATTTGGAGACTCCCGATTTAGGGAACATGATGAGGTCAGACGAAGCCATGAAGTTAGAAGTCACACTGGCTTCGAACGGTGTGTGAACAAGCCTCTGTTAGCTGACTTTTTTAAAGTGCATGAGAGAGAGAGAGAGAGAAGATGCATTTTAGAGACGCTTTAGAAAAGGTAAAAAACATAATGGCATTTGTCATCTGAAAGAGACCACAGCTCAAGGTCACTTCCCCCAGGGCAAATATGTAAGGACCTCACTGGATGAATCCACCCTACCACCACACACATACACACACACACGCACACACACACACTCACACACACACACACACACACACAAGTAGAGGGCCTAGTTGGGGTCTTAATCTTCTGAAGCAGGACTTCAGATGCAGAGTGGAAATCTGCACCCATTTGGATGAAAAGTTTGCTCCCAGTTGCTCTGTTTTATATCGTTTTCTACTTTTCAGATTACAAAGGTATATTACATCAAAGCTAAATTAAAGCATTAATTAGAGCCACGGTGGCGCAGTGGTTGAGAGTTGGAAGCATCCCCCAGCATCCCATCTGCTTAATTGAGATTTAGGGGCATTTTATAGAGGGGAATGGGAAGACAGGGGCTCCAGAGGAGGAAATGCTCCCATGCCCACTTTTAAAACCTGCCCAAGATCCTGCACTCAAGCAGAAGAAGGGCGGAAGATTTTCAGTCCCAGCCCTTCCGATGGCATCATCACCTGATCTTTGTTAATAAAACAAAGTCAACCCCTCTCTGAAAATCACATTGGCAGCCATGATGGTACAATCAAATCTCTGCCTGTTCGTGATGTTTTTAAAAAGCTTTTCACTGGGAAACGTCATTCCTATTCAATATTGGAGCTTCTTTTTTGGACAAATCTTTGCTTTTCTATGAGGGACAGAAGATAGCAAGGATAGGATCCTTCAAGGTTTAATTCTCCAGTCTATGACCCCACAACATTTTCCTATACCTAACCAGAAGGCTGGAGGCCCTTCATTTATTATGTGGCTACTTGCTAGTCTTTATAATAATTCCAGACATCACTATTTTAGGGACGTTAACCCACAGAAACTAGCCTATGGGGAGGTAAACAACAAGTATGGTATGGTTGCTCTGAGGGAAGTGATCTCCAAAATGGCCTTTCTTTTTAAACGTTTTAATTTGGGGGGCTTGGACGCATCTCTTTCAGACAACATCCTGTCACCATTTGAAAGCCTTCCTGGTTTAGTAGTTGGTTTGTACATCTGTATATAAAGAGAAGGACTCTCAGGACTATGCAGATCACCACTCTTAAAAAAAAAACAATAGTAAAATCTTCTGCATTCTTAACCCATCTCTCAAAACCCAAGTTTTCATTGTCAGAATACGAAGTATGAATGGTTGCAAACCCCTCCTGTAAACCTCTAGAAGTTACGATTATATCTTTCGTATTATGCTTTTTTCTTTCATCGTGGAACACAAGGTGGCATGCAGAGAAATGGTCTAGGCAATCTAACACCTGGCTTTCAGCGGAATTCAGATATGCTTAGCTGCAGCTAGGTGACTCCAAACCCTGCTGGCCTTAAGAGCTTTCCAAGGGAGACCAAAGATGGATGTAGGCCAGGACTGCTTCTTAGGACTTCATCCAGGTGTTTCTGGAAACCTTAACATCTGGAATTTCTAGACTGACTGATTGTTATTTTGACTTTCCAGTCTATGCGTGTAATGGGCTGTGAGAATGACCTCGAAGAAGAACCGCAGCCAAGGCAATAGTCAGATAAGAGAAATCTGAATCCAGATAGACTTAGGAATGAGAATGGAGAAAGTGTCCCAGAATTTACCTTCACAACTTTATTTGTTTAATTTATATATATATGCAACCCATCTCACTGCCCAGGGTGACATGGGTGGCGTACAATTGCACTGTCGCTAGGATAAAGGCGGAGAGGGTGGCATGTTCAGAATTGCAAGAAACTGCTGGTGTAGCCCTATAATAAAGGTAATTTTAGTATTCATATTTTGGAGTCCAGGCCTGGTCTGTCTTGAAGGGCTGACATCAATCTTGCAACTCTGAATAGTTCTTCCTCGTTTTTCTCAAAGTTACTCTCATAACCCATTACAATGTTATGCCCTGGAATATGCAGGTAGTCTTCCACCCACATACAGTAGTAACCAGGTCTGGCATGGTTAGTGTTTTGAGATCAGTGAAACTGGGCTAGCTGTAGAAGAGATCCAAGTTCAGATTTTGTTCTCATTCCCAAAGCTTCCTAATATTCAGTCACTCTGGTGACTTTATAGTTCAGCCTGCCTTTCAGGATTCTTATAGGGATAATATGAGTGAAGGAAGCGCATATACTACTTTTTGGTTTTTGGACAGTGAGTTAAATAAACTGTTTGGAAAGAAAGGAAGCAAAGGAGAGGGGACGAGAGGAAAGAGAAGAGGGCAGGGGGGAGAGGTAGGGGAGAGGAGAGGAGGGAAGAGGGGAGGAGAGGAGATGGAAGGGGGAGAGGAGAGGAGGGGGAGGGGAGGGGAGAGGAGAGGAGAGGGGAAGGGAGAGGAGGGAAGAAGGAAGGGGAGGGGAGAGGAAATGGGAGGGAGGGAATAAAGTTTAGAGAGGAGGGGAGAAGAGGGAAG
>WNWU01000001.1:89662130-89704635 GCA_012654045.1 Ptyas mucosa
AGGAAGGAAGGAAGGAAGGAAGGAAGGAAAGCTGCCCTAATTATTTGGAAGTCTAGAACCATTAAACCAGGGAGCTTTGACCTGGTTTCAGGTTGTGACCACTGCTACGGGAGGGCTCTAGGAAAAAGGCACCACAGGATTGGCTATATTTTTCCAGTAATCCCTCCCCTGCCAATCGTTTTCACTATTAAATCCCACCCTGTTTGAGTTGTTCTTGCTCACACTGAACCATAGTTTACCAACCTCTGTGTTGACTTATGTAGGTTGGGCAAACATGTTCTCTCTTTCTATTGGAGAGATATGTGCAGCATAAATACCACCACCAACCCTGGGACATCAAATGATTCCCTAGAAATCATTTGATAAGGCTGTGAGGGTTTTCCCCCCACAAAATTTCTTCTGGGGTTGAGTGAGTGGCTGCACACAAAGAATCAGGTGTCCTTTTTCACCAGGCCACTCCCTCTGTCATCATGCACCCCCCAGGAAAAAAGCAAAGAGTAAAAGTAAGAAATGAGTGTTCTACGCACCATCGGACTTACCCCGAAATTGGAAGCGGCAAAACGGTCAGAGGCAGAGACATTGGTGGAGGCAGTGGTATGTGCATAATAAGCATTAATGTTGGCCAATAAAGTACTCATTACAGCAGGCACCCCTGGGCACATGTATTTTGAGGAAAGGCAGGCAAAGTGCCTGCAGCATAGAAACACAGAGAAAAAAGAAACTTCAGGTAGTTTCAAAGCCAGAGGTAGGAACAGTTTGGGGTTGGTAGCTACATATGGCATTTTAAGGAAATTTTGAGTTCACTGTTACAGAATTTTGGGTTCACGGTCACAAAATAATTATCACTGTGCATTTAGGTCTTTGGGATAAGCCAGGTCAGGAAACAAATATCGCAAAGACTGCTGGAAGTATATTTTTATTGTTATAATGTATAAAAAAAAATGTTGGAAGCTGACCATGTTTTCCCTTTCCTCCCCATTGTACCAAGGAGAATCAAGATGCAATCATGTTTCTTTCTAACAAGTCTTTCCAGTCTTGGGCTTAATTTATCTTTCACTAACTGCCACATTCTTTCTCCAAAATCACCTCTGCAGTTCTTTGCACTGGATTTACAATCACTGCTGGTGTTGCTTTCTTTACATCTTTGTATTGTCTCTCCACTCACAATTTTTGATCTGCAAGATCACTGTAGAACAGTGATGGGCAACTATAGCACTTTTACAACCTGCGAACTTCAACTCCCAGAATTTCTGAGCCAGCATGGTAAAGGTAGATAGATATTCACCCCTGCTGTAGAAGGACATCCAGCTAAACTGCAGCGTGAGATTCTTTAATGAATAACTCTACATATGTTTGGTCACCATGCCCAAGTAATGATTCTCTATATGCAAGAATTTTATCAAGTCGGGTTTGACGTCGTGGTGAGATTGGACGCGAGAAGCAGGGCTCTGCAAATTCATGCTAAATCTTCCTCATTGGAGGCCCCCCCAAGAAGCTAAAGTCACCCTGTAGGGGTGACGAAGAAAGGAGGGGCACCCTGCAGGTTGCAGAGAGCGGCGGCTCTCCAGCTGTACCCAGGGATTCCCTCCCATCCAACGATGAAGAGGAGTGGCAGCCATTATGGCTGCCATGAAGCTGGGGCAGCCAAAGAAACAAAGAATGTGCTGGAGCGATGTAAATGAACAGTGATTGGAACTGGGTGAGGTGATTCTTTTTTTCCCTAGCTCCAAAGAAAATAAACCCTGGAAAAGAGACTCTTTGAAATGCTTGTCAAAGCGGTGAATATTACAGAGAGAAAAATTATAGACCCGAAAGAAAAGAAACTAAAAGGAGAGTGCAAAATCTTTAAAATATAGGAAGCCTGGATTTTTAAACTTTATTGGCAATATTTTGGTAAGGCATTTTAAAATGCTGGAATTATTTGTCTGAATATTGACTATTTGCAAAAAACTGAAATAAATCTTTGTCAGATTTTGTGCAACGTTAAAATTTAAACTGAAGGTGCCATCTACTGGTGAATGGAATATATACTAAACTCCTATAATCTTGGGAAGTACTGATAAGACAAAGGGGGGGAAAAATGGAAATAAATAACACCTAGAGGACTGCTGTGCTATCTACTGTTCTATATCTGTTTACTTCATGGTTATTGGAGGTTTAACTGTGAGATTATTGAAGACATCTAAAGAAAGTGACTTTTAAATGCCAGGATCTAGGACTGCATTTATAGAGTGGATTTAAGGAGACATTTGGAAATCTTTCTGGATTACCTAAATGGAACTAATTGACTAACTGTGGGATACAAAGAACTATAACTATTGCATTCCCCTGAGGATTAACGCTAGGATTGAGCAAACAGTTTCTATGCTGGCTTTCTGAGATCGTAGACAATTGAGACTTTGGAACAGTGACAGACTACTGACAAGCTATTGAGCAATATTTGGACCTATCAAAATAAGACAAGATGTTGCATCAGGGGGAGATGAATGTATTTCAAAAAGAAATGGTGTTGATGCTCCAAAGTACTTAAGATATGTTGATAAAGAACCACAGGGAGATAAAAGACTTAATGCATGACATTGTGTGGAAATCAGAAAATGTTCAACAAGGAACAGTGAATGACGATCATAAAACACAGGAAATAGAGGATATAATAGAAAGATTAGAGGAAAAGACAGAACAGATAAATCAAAAAATAAAACAAGAAGAGAAGGAGAAGAAAATAAAGACTTATAAATCAAATAAGGGACAATATATATTAAGAGATCAAAAAATGGGATTAGATAAAAAGAAAGGTATTTTTGAAAAGAAGGTAGGGGCTTGGGCAGATCCTTTGGAGGTACGGCAGCAAAAGATAGTAGACATGGAAGAAATATTTGGGTTAAATAGGAAAGATATAGACAGAGACAAAGACCAAGGGAGGAGTTTGGGAGGCAAATCAAAAAACGAATAAGAATTGAAATACTAAAGCGGGCAAGAGATTATGGTTAGAAAGGGAATGCTGTTTAATATAAGATTGGCTTTATTGAGAGCTAGAATAGAGGTAGAAACAAGATCAAGGGGGAATATTATTATACATATTTTTATATAATACACTAAAAGTAATAGCTAGCTGTAAAGATTAGATGTTGAAAGATAGTATCACTATATATGTTTAAATAATATTGTGATTGTTATTAGAATGGTGCACAAAACACTGAACAACTAAACAATGAAGGAACACACTCTAATACAAATATGTATAATAACACCATAATTACATAAGTATGATTAATGTAACAAATATTATTAATATTACTATTATTATTTGTATTTAAATGAATGATACCCAGATGCCTCACTGTTCATATAATGATATTGATGTGTGTGTGTGTGTGTTTCTATAAAGAATTTTATCAACATTTTTTAAACAGGAAGGATACAGAAGCCCTGCCTTCAAATCTCTGGAATTCTGATGTTCTGAGATTCAAGATAAATATAGTCTGTCCTGAATTACAGATACTCACGTCATAGCCTGATAGATGGACTCCACTCCGTATCTCATAGCAAACTCATCCACAATCTCCTGGGCAGTTTCATCAAAATATACTTTCCAAGCATCGTCCCCTTTTGCATCTGGGATTTTGACGACACCGTTGTTTTGAATGTCCGTCACAAAATGGAATAGGTTCTAAAAGCGATTTAGAGAAGGAATAAAATTAAATCAGAAAACTCCCATGACTGAAGGGGTCAAGAAAGAAGAGTGGTTTGTATCAAGGTCAACAGAACATTGCTATTTTTTTGTTTAATTTTTTTTATTAGTTTATCAAAATATTAAATACAAAGAAAAATGAAAATAAAGGGAAAATGGAAGGAAAAAGAGAAGAGGAAAAAGTGTAGGCTAAAAGGAGGAAATGAAAGAAAAGCATTGATGTCTGACTCTTTTTAGCACAATAGAATAAGAATAACATACAGCCTAATTTTTTTAAATTTTTGTGTAATATTGTAATACATAGTAGCCACTTCTATAACAACTAACCTATCTAACCAGCAAAACCCAAAGTCAAAGTTTCATTTTTTTTCCACCTCAAGCACAAAGTCCAGAAATGGTTTCCAAGTGGAAACAAAGTTAACTGTATTCTTTTATTTGATTAGGGCAGTCAATTTAGCCATCTCTGCTAATTCCATCAGTTTTTCCAGCCAGTTATCCATTGTGGGAATTAAAGTATTAGCGTTATCTAATATTGATATTATCTTGAGAAGAACTCAGCAAAACCATTGCGCTCAGATAGGCATCATATCCATAAGTTCACTTACTTTCCTTAGGAACAGAAATAATGTTTTATGGAATGAGATGTTGGGGTTTTTTTAAGCAAACACTTGTCAGGCTCTTTGGCAACTACTTTAAGTGGAATGGCTTGCCTTTAGAAGTTATTGGTGCTCCATCATTGGAAGTTTTTAAGAAAAGATTGGACAGCCATTTGTCCAGACTAGTATAAGGTCTCCTGCTTGACCAGGGGGTTGGACTAGAACAGGAGTCCCCAATGCCCAGCCTACTACTAGGCTGTGTCCAGTGGTGCAATCCGAACCGCTTTGCTACCAGTTCGCTGACCGCACATGTGCACTGCATGCCAAACACATGCTCTGCCCACATGCGCGCATGCGCAGTACACACCAAAAGGAGACTTGGGAAGGTAAGTAGAAGCGAGGGGAGGGGGAACAGCTGGGGCGCATGATTTAGCTTCGCTAGAAAGCAGGATTTCCTGCTTTCTAGCCAAGCTAAACTGCGCTGCACAGCTGATCATCGGAAATACCAGTTCGGAGGAACTTGTAGCTTTTTAAACTGCCGGTTCAACCTCGGACTAGAAGACCTCCAAGATCCTTTCCTAACAGCCTTCCTGTGATCCTCTGAGGAGGCAGGTCACTTGACTGTCAGTGGGGAGTCTGCAGCTTGCTTGCTTATTTATTTATTTAATTTCTATAGCTGCCCATTTCAGCCCAGTTGACTCTTATATTATAGTCTCATGAACCTTTGTCATTCTGGGAACCAACCATTACACTTTGGCCCAGTTCTATAGCAGGATGAGATGGCTCCCTGCACTTCTCAGTATATTTACATATAGGGCTGGGATCCGTGCACCATATCACAAAAAGCAACCTCTGAATTGCTATGTGCCTTTTCACTCACTTCATGAAGGCAGGTGTATTGCACATGGTAAGGTGCCACTTTCTCCTCTCCTTTGATCTCCACACTAATGTGCAATCGGATAGCTCCGGATACAGCTGACTTATCTGTTCGCTTGTCTGAAACAAGTCAGGGATGGGGAGAGAAGATTGGTACAGTTATTTGCAGGATTGATGAGGGAAAGAGGATTTTTCTTTTTAATGAAGTCTGCATGAATATCCCAAAATAAGCAAGAATATAAGTGAATCTAGTTGAGACGATACAGTGTGATGCCTCTAAAAGGCCTACAAAAGTAGGAATACTAGCAATAGTCCCCACCGCACCCCCACCTCCACCCTTGTAGATTTTAGGAGCAGTCAAATTGTTTCAAGGATTTATCCGGAGTTACTTTAGTTCCATCTTTTGTCAAAGCAAATGATTCACTCCAATATCAGAGTAAATTGTCAATTTTCTTACTGATCTGCTAAAGCTGATAGGACTGTGGGGGGTTCACTGCAAAACTGGCCTCCTTGAGCTTTTTATCTGGGAGGTCAATGGCCAACTACCAGATCTAGATTTTGTATGTCAGACTGAACATATTGCTAGTATAGAGACAGTGAATAAATCTAGGTCTCTTTTCTGAAGAAATGGTCTGCCTTCTTAGGACTTACGGATGCTTATGACTCATTGAGATGGAAAGCTGCCCATAAATATGTGTCCCTGTTGAGGCTGGATGACTGCTTACCCAGATTGTACCAGACATCCATTTCTCCACTCAGTGTCCGCACTTCAATGATTGTCTGACCCAGGAAGTCATCAGATTCCCTCTTGAACCGTTGTTTTACCCTAGACTTGATGTCATCATCTTCATCCCATACCCGAACCTTAATTCGATCGGAGGAGTTATGACACTCACTGGTCATGGAGGAAATTGGGAAAAGAGGTGAAGTATGACAGGAGACATAGTTATTAAGGGAAGGGCAAGTGATTCAGTGACTCCTAGAACCTACAGGAGGTAATTACTAAGCCCATTACACATTTCCTTGCAAGATCTCTCTATCCTCAACATTAATTATATCCCCCCTCCCTCCCTCCATTTATCTTCATTTCTAACTCTGCATAGTTTAGTATTTTAATCAATGTTTCCTTTAATTAAAAATCCACTTACATTATGGAATTATGTACATTATGAACTTACATTATTCATTAATTTGCCAGGCAAATTATTAATTTCTAACTGTAAGTAGACTTTTTAATTAATCGTTAATTTTTGGGAAAACAGGCAGTAACTGAGGAGATATTCTGGAGATCCACCAGCAGAGATGGGAAGGGTGGTCATCTACCTGCCATGCAAAAAATTCTACTACAATGATCAATTATTCCTGTACTCTGTGGCCAGTGAGCCTTACATAAGCCTTCATTAAAGTAACTGGGAAGGGGGGGGGGGGAGATAAAAGCCCAAATTGGGGGTAGAAGGGAAATCTTCAATCTTCTCCCTTGAGAAAATTCAGGAATGTTTCTCTGCCATATATAAAGCAATACCTATACTGTCCATAATGTCTTGATTCACAGGAATGACTCTCTCCAACAGCTGTTATTGCTAACTAAACAAGTTTCAGTTCCAGAAATAAGGCTGTAATCCCACATTCTTGGAAAAGCAGCTTTTTTGATTTCTAAGAGCCAAAAGAGTTCTGACCCTACCTACTTCTAAAGTAATCTGGGTTCCGGATATTTGGTGCCTGCAGGCTACAATAAATATATTTGAGGTGTGAAAGAATGAAGGCTGTAATAGCGATTAGCTTGTAATTTCTGATTCCTGCCTCAAAATCATGGGGCATGTTTTGTGCTTAGGAAGGGGACAAGAGAGATTTTGGCATTGAAATTTATCCTCTAGCTCCAAGAATATAATCCACTGGGATCAAGTAAAAGTTTTAGCTTGGAAGTGTAGAAGTCAGAGCTAAGCAATTCTCGGGTATCCACCTTGTGGGGTAAATCAGATAGGAATCATAACCAGATAAGCTAACTCTTCTTTATTATGTCTATGGAGAGTCTCAATCATTCAGGTCATGGTTGTCCCAAAGGTGCTTTTTTTCCAAAAGGCAACTGGGCTTTCTTGGTTTTTTTTCTTTGAAAACATTTTGCTTCTCATCCAAGAAGCTTCTTCAGTTCTAACTGATTAGTGGGGAATGGACTTGATTGTAAAGCTACATTGACAGAAGCTTACAAGCCTGAAAAAACAATCCTCCCCGCTGTCTTCTTTCATCCCAAGAAACTAGGGATAGGTCTCTTCTTCCTCCACCCACTATCCAGTTATGAGCTATGCTCTCTCTCTTATTTGACTATTCCCTTGCCAGTGTCTCTTCCCAGTCTCTCAAAGTCTTTCCAACCTACCATTACATCAGAACAATGTTTGGAATGGAAAGTAGAACATTGCCGAACATCTTGTACCTCTTTAGTCACATTCTGCTGCTGCTGTTAAAGGATATCAGATCCAACTAATGCAGGCTCTTAGCCTGCTGGTGTGAATTTGTGTGTCAGTTAAGGAGGTACTGTAGCATTCCCATCCAAACGCCTTAGAGGCAGATACTTTATGATTCACTTACAAGTGGAAGTTTTCCTCCCAGACGGGGTTCAAATTTCCATAAATGGTTTTTGTTCTCTTTTTGGTCTTTCCAACCTGGACGGTTACATAGGGGTCACTGGAGCCCGTTTTATCCTTCGCCTGCAGGCCTTGTGCACAAACAACTACAAATACATAAGCCACACGCAAGTACCATGTCGATTAGGTGGAAAGATAGACATATACCAGAATACACACACACACACACACACACACACACACACACAAAATAACAAAAGCAACACATGAACAAAGAAAATAAATGGAAAAAAGTTAGGGTTGGATAATAGGCATAAAAAAGAGTTTAACATTTATTTTTCTTTTCTAGGTTGATTAGAATAAAACAATGCATTTGCCCATTTGTGTGTGAAATATTTTTTTTAAATGTATGCCTCCAGATCCGGCTAATTGCCTTAACTACCGTAGTCCCTGCAATATTCTTGGCAAGATTTCAAAAGTGGTTTCCCATTGCCTGCCTCACAGGACTGAATGTCTATCCTAAAGTCATTTAGCTGGCTTCATGCAAAAGGTGGAACTAGAACTCACAGTCTCCTGGTTTCTAGCCTTCTGCCTTAACCACACTGGCGCTTGTATGAAAGATGGCTAGCCCTAATTTATTGGTTTGATTCAGTGGTGGGATTCAGCCAGTTCGCACCACTTCGAGAGAACCGGTTGTTAACTTTCTGAGCTGTTTGGTGAACTGGTTGTTGGAAGAAATCATTAGGGCAGAGAACTGGTTGTTAAATTACTTGAATCCCACCACTGGTTTGATTCATATGCTACCTTTCAGTTTAAACTGAGAACCAAGAACTTCAGGCAGCTGAAGCATTATTGAGTACTCCTCTAAAAATAAGAGATCCCTTCCATCCCAAAATGTGAACAGGGAAAAACAGCTTTATATGCTTTTAGGTCCTGACCCTCCTCAAAATAAATTAAACATGGATGTCTCCACAGTCCATAAGTATCTCCAGAGATGGGGAGACACTTGTTCAAATTGATCTTAAACTTACAAATTAATTCAAGGACAATTGTCCTTTAGTATTTCCGTTTTTTTGAATTGTCTCCTTTTTTTGGCATTTATAATACACTTTTATGAACACCCAACAAAAAGCATACAAAAAAAAGTCCAGGGGGAAGAAAGAAAGTGCTCACCTAAATTCAAATACTGGTGGGGAAAAAAAATCTACACAAGGGTAGTATAAAAGAGTAAATTACTTTTATAGATGAATACATTAAAAGTGCATCAAATAATGTTTCGAAAATAACACATTAAAAGGCATGCACTTCAAAAACTGAAGAAAATAAAGAGAACATCACATGGATGAAGAAATGGGGGCAAAAAAAAAAGGTTGGCAGAATGAGAATCGGAGCAAAACAAAACTTAATAGACTGGTCTGTTCTTACATATACCCCCTGCATAGAAGAAATCCAGAATATATGTGGGTATGGGGTTATATGCAAAAAAATTTTGGTCATGTTTATGTAGTGTATATTGGAGGTGGTGACCCTTTGAGAGCTGTATGCAACAAAATTTCATTTTAATGTATGCCAATGAGTGTACATTTAAAGTGACAATAAAGTTATTCTAAGTTCAGAAAGTTATCGGCATGGTACCTGTGATGCTGATCTTGGCCGACCATTTTGAAGTGCCATCCAGAACGCTCTGCTTGACTGCCTTCATCTGTTGGGTGTGGGTGGTCTTCAACACTGCAAAGATCTCCTGGATTAACTCGAAGATTTCTGGTTTATTCCTCTCCCGGATTTTCATACGGTCTTTCAGCACCATAATAATATTCTGTGTGCGATCTTCTGCCCCATGTTTAGAACTCTTCTCTGCTGCCCCTGTGCACCAGAAGAAATATAGCATTGATAATCTCACATGCAACAATCATGGTTAATATCATTATTGCTTGTTATCACTGTTGATAACAGCACAAGTAGGCAAACTGTAAGACTCTAAATCAGGGGTGTCAAACTTGATTTTATTGAGGGCTGCATCAGGGTTGTGTTTGACCTCGTGTGGGGCTGGGGGGACATGGCCAACTTGACGTCACTCATGTCGGGCGTGCCTGTGGTGGCCCGAGTGTTCTGCCAGTGAAAACAGGCTCCTGAGCTTCGTTTTCGGCCACGATGACCTTCTGCAATCCTCTGCCAGTGAAAATGGAGCTCGGGAGGACTGCATGTGCCCCCCCCCCCCGTGCTCCATTTTTGCTGGCAGAGGGCTGCAGGCCATCATGGCTGAAAACAGAGCCTGAAAGGGCCGCACGTGGCCCTCCCAAGATCTGTTTGTATTGACAGAGGCACCACGGGCCTGTCTTTCGCTGTTTCCAGGGTGACCCGGTGGGCCAGATCTAAGCACTCCGTGGGTCAAATATGGCCTGTGGGCCTTGAGTTTCACATCCCTGCTCTAGACATTCCTACAACTGAACTATACTCCGAGAATTTCTCACTACTGGCCCCGCTTGCTAGGCGCTTAAGTTCAGAGTATCGGAAATGTCATAAGTTGTCTATCTGTATATGAGGAATTCCATTTCTTTAATTCATTTTGATAATGAATTGTATCATTTAACAAGAGGGAAAATAAATAACTGCATGCAGCAACTAAATAACTATGTAATGCGTTTCAATTTGATTTTAATTTGAAGATTTCATTTCTGACTCTATTAGTGCTGTCTTCACCTTCCTTATAGTGATTGTTATATGCCATCAAATTGGTGTTGGCTTTTAGTGACTACGTAGATAGATTTTCTCCATGATGATCTGTCCCTAACCTGGTTCTTCAGGTCTTCCC
Organism: Ptyas mucosa; assembly: GCA_012654045.1. Taxonomy (NCBI): domain Eukaryota; kingdom Metazoa; phylum Chordata; class Lepidosauria; order Squamata; family Colubridae; genus Ptyas; species Ptyas mucosa. The sequence continues at coordinate 89,672,685 of WNWU01000001.1, forward strand.
ATAGTACATCCATCACCATTGTAACCATGTTTATCTAGCTTGCTACTGGTTATCTTCGTCCCTTTCCTTCCATCTTTCCCAACATTCAAACCTCTAGAGAGCTGGATATTTACGTACTGTATGTCTGAAGTACAATAAATTGAGCCTGGTCAGTGAGAACTCTGGGTTGATTTGTTTGATGATCCATTTGTTTATTTCCTTGGCTGTTCTCTGTATTCTCAGAAGTTTTCTTTTCCCAACACCAAAGCATCAATACTCTTTCTATCCTGTTTACTCAAAGTCCAACTTTCGTTCCTCTGTTGTGTCAAGTGAACCCTATTATCTGCCCTATTCTGATCTTTGTGGGTATACATATTGTACCATCTGAACACCTCTTCCAAGTCAGTCGTGGCATATTTCTTACTGCTTGTTCTTTTACTCTTGATGGATGATCCTAAGAGGTGGGAGTTATCTATCACTTCAATATCTTCACTATTAGTACTAAAGCTGGTTGGTGTGCCTATGCTCATTAATTTGGCTTTCTTTAGATTTTAATCCCATTTTTTCATTGGGTTCCTTGACTTTTATTACTAGAGCTTACAGATCCTTTGCATTTTTGATGCAAAATATTACCATCATCAGCTGCTTTCAAATTGTTGTGCTGGAGAAGACTCTTGAAAGTCCCTTGGACTGCAAGGAGATCAAATCAGTCAACCCTAAAGGAATCCTGAATGTTCTTTGGAAGGACTGATGCTGAAGCTGAAGCTCAGATACTTTGGACACTAAATGAGAAGAGAGGACTCATGGGCAAAGACCCTGATATTGGGAAAGACTAAAGGCAAAAGGAGAATGGGACGGCAGAAGATGAGATGGTTAGATAGTATCATCGACACAATGAACATGAATTTGGGCAGACTCTGGGAGACAGGGGAGGACAGTGGAATCGGGCATGCTAGAGCCGTGGTGGTGCAGTGGTTAGAATGCAGTACTGCAGGCTACTTCTGCTGATTGCCTGTTGCCAGCAGTTCAGCAGTTCAAATCACACCAGCTCAAGGTTGACTCAGCCTTCCATCTTTCCAAGGTGGATAAAATGAGGACCCAGATTGTTGGGGGCAATATGCTGACTCTGTAAAACCGCTTAGAGAGGACTGTAAAGCACTGTGATGTGGTATATAAGTATAAGTGCTATTGCTATTGTACTGTAAAGAGTTGGACATGACTTAGTGACCAAACAACAACAATAAATTACCGTCAGCATAGCATACATAACTGATATTTCTTCCCCCAATTTTGGTTTCAAACAACACCCTTTTCCTCCTCTCCCCAAATCCACCATGCAAGAGGATCCTCACTTTGCAAGCAGTCGGCATTGAGCAGGTCTTGGCACTTTTCATGGCATTTCACTCCACACTCAGTACACCGCATTCCTTGGCGTGCAATGCCCCAGAGCAGGCCCTCACACTCGTAACAATAGGTGGGAGTGGTGGCAGTCCACACCTCAAAATTATGGGGGGTTGTGCAAGAGATGGGATAGATTAAGGCTTGGAGGGTCTTCTTGTAAACATGGTTTTTCTGTGGGGAAAAAAATAGAGAGTATACAGGTTGGAACAAGAAAGGCAAATGACTTAGCTATCACTATTTTTTGTCAATAGTGGCTAAATATTATGGGCCTTTCTGTGCTTGCCCTGGCAACATCTTTTTTTGCTGCTTATCCCCAAGGTGTTGTCTGCCTCTTGTCCCCAGCCCCTAAATGAGGCAGCCTTCATTCATCCTTAGGGGTTCTGATGTGAAAGTAACATTTCCTCTCTTTTTTTGACTGTCCAAGAGTCAAAATCTTGACTTCAAGATTTGGCTATATCATTCTTATCTTTTCAACTCAATAGTGGGGAACAGACCCCACTGTTTTTCAGAGTATAAAACGCACCGGACTATAAGATGCACCTACCTTTTTTGGTGAGGAAAACAAGAAAAAGAAATCTGCCTCTGCCTCCCAGCAATTTTGCCTCATTGCAGCAAACAGCAAACAGCCTACTTTACTTTCATTTTCGTTTTCAGCATAGCTTGATTAGCACAAGAAAAAAAAAATCTGCTCCAGGAATTTACCTCCTTGCAGCAAGCAGCAGAGGCCTGTGCAAAACAGCTGAGAGCAAAACAGCTGAGAGTTGGGAGGCCGATCCAATCAACTTGTGCTATTTAGGCTGTGCTGAAGCTGAAACAAGCTGTTTCTCCTTGCTGCTTGCTGCAAGGAGGTAACCTCTGGGAGGCAGAGGCCAAAGGGTGGGGGCCAGTGTATGGGCGGGGCTACATTCGGTGTATAAGACGCATCTAAATTTTCACCCCCTTTTAATGGGGGAAAAGGTGCGTCTCATACTCCAAAAAATACGGTATGTTCTAGCAAGATCCCTCTGTTACAACCATACTTCCTTGACACATGTTCTATAATCAGAAAAAAGACTAGGTAACATTTTTTTCTCTTAGGGTCAAGTTTCTCTCAGGCTAATCTTTCGGGGACCACTTGCTAATAGAGGGCAGAGCACTGTATACACAACAGGGGCCACAACTGGCTGACATCACTCCTCTTGCTTTCTGACACTGTCTTTCCCCACTGCTTGAAATTTCCTTTATTTTCCTGTCCAATAGATCAGTAAGGCAGCTGCTTCATGTCCTGCCCTGGTTCTGTTTAACTTCAATGGATCATTGTGCTTTCTTTGTGGAATGATCCATATGATGAAAAAGCAATGTTCCCTGGAATTGAAGCAAGACCACTCCTTATTAATAATTTAGGAGGGGTTTAATATGCATTCACCCAGGCCTTTTAATATTGAGCTGTTTTGCATTACAGATTTAATGTTTATTGTTTGGTGTTTTATATTTCTTGTTTCTAACACAATTTTATTGTACTTCTAAAAGCCAACCAGAGCTGTTAAGCCAATGCTCAGGATATCCATTTCCTAAATGTTTTAAGTAAATAATTAAAAGGCAGTTGTGATACTTACTAGCTCTTCATTGTTTAAAGTGCTTGATGCAAGTGCTGATGTAATACCAGCTTTCCTGGACTGGACTAAGGACTGTGGGAAGAAACATAAAGAATAATTAAATCAAAGTAATAAGACTGTACACATTCTTTTTCATGAATGATCCATTTGTATCTTCATAATTGCTATTTGCTTTAGAGACAAATAGAATATTTGTAAACAAAACTCTATATTTTATATTTTAAAAAACTCTGAATTTTGAATCCAGACTAGCAAACTAGGAGAATCCAAACTAGCAGTCATCCCTAAATTTTAGTAGATGTGTGAATTGAGAATGCATTTACAAAGAATAAATATTAAAAAAGAATACTCACCATAGCCTGTAAAGTATTGGAAGATGAAAAAGCACAAGAAGAGAGGAAAGAAGTTAATATGACGCAAAACAAATATCAGACTTTCTTTCTTCCAGACCTTCCCTATGATAAGTAAAATGGCACAAGATCCTTTAAAGATTTGGGAGACTCCTAATTCTTTTCCTATTTCAGAGGTAGGGGGCCAGTAGTTCTGGTTCATGTGTCTAGGGAATTCCTAATGGTTTATCTCTCATCGGCTTCAGCCAATGGAGTCCATTGAAATGGTGTGACTTGGAATTCAAAAACAGCCTTAAATCCACAAGTTTCCATTCCATTCCAATATCTATTAAAATCCACTTTCTCCAATCTTGGCTTCTCCAAATGTGGTGAGACTTCAGAAGTTTCAACGCATTTGAAGGTCATCTGTTGAGGAGAACCCTATGAGGTTTTAACTTCATGTCCATATTCCCACTTAACCCTACCCCACCTTTTTCACTCACCAACATCAGCACTCTTTTACTGTGCCCCTTAGTGACTTGGTGGCAAAACAATTCCTACAAACTCATCAAATTCCCAGAGGATAATAAATAATGCCTATTATGCCATAATACATTTCTTCATGTCAAAAGTATACTGTCCATGATATGTAAATCTATCTATAATCCATTCAAAGTGCTGTTTCAACCCACACACCAAAGTTTGGTTCTTGTAAATAAGACACTGGCTTCAGCTCCCCCCCTCCCTCTATTGCAAAAGACACAAAAGAAGCTGCATTATCAAAGAGAAGGAGCAGAAGCCCAGGCAGAAAACAGACAAAGGAAGGACAATAAAATCCAGAGGTTGCAAGCAGGAAGTTAATAAGAGACAGGCAAGCAAAGATGCAGGGGTGAAGGGAATCAAACCTGTAGGTGATGGCGATGTATATTATACCAGAACTTAGCTTTCAAGGATTCCTAAACTTTTAAGTTAAAACCTACTTGAAACTAATTTAATTTTTTTAATATGTTTTTTCTATAAAACTATAATTCCTGTACTTTGCATTGTGACTTGTGAAGCATCCCATCTAGGCTTTCTAGTATCTTTTAGAGGCCTCAGATAATAAATCTTGGGAACTGTAGTTCTGCTTAGGACTTATCCGGCTTTCTGTTTATACTTAGATATAATTCCAAGGTTCCCTGATGGCATTTGATCACTCTGATTATTCTCCAGCTATGAAGTTTTGGGATCTGAAGAACTTTGGAGCTCTTCACAATCACATATATAAATTTAGTATAAATTTAAAGCAATAATTTCCAACAAAACTCAAGGAAGTTGCTCAAGGAAACATTAGGAAGCCCTGGATGTCACAGACCGACATTCCAATAACTTTTCCCCACTGAATTAGTCACTATAATAATAGTTTTTATCAACTTCTTGATGAGAACTTTCAGGATTTGCAAACTTTGAATGCTTTGTGACATAGAAATTTTAATATACTGTACCCAAGACTGTAGTCCCCAGAATTTCCTGAGTACAGAAGTTAGCAAAGGATAGCAACTAGGCAGAAAGATTTTAGGTGCTGCAATCTATACAAATTGCTTGTTTACACATCTTAGAATTGAGTGATCTCACAAAACTTCCTGCAAGGGACACTATTATCCTCTCTTCTTTCTGGAGATGCTGGGGGCCTAACCCAGTTCATTTACCTACCACTGAAGTATGGTTGCTTTTGGCTTACAAATATATCTTTCCAATATTCTCTACTCTAAAATTTTAGGTCACCAGTCCTGCCGAGACAGTTTACCTGAAGAATCTCCTTCAAAGGTAAGTTCTCACTGAACTATGCCTTCTCCGAAAGGCTGATGGTTAGGGAATCTGTCAATAAGGGAAGCATACAAGGAAAAGTGCAAGAAATGCGGTGGGTCAAAAACATGTTGAAGGGTAGATCTCGCACAACAGGAAGGGTTATATCTTGGGAATAGTGAGGTTTGGGAGTGTGGTGTTAGGAGGAAGGAGACAAAATTGGAAAATTAAAATGCGGGAAGACATTTGGTGTTCCATGTTGGATAAGGATTTTGTACAGCATTTGTTAAATCAGGCATTTGCAACTGGTTGTTATTGGGATCCTGGGTTCAGGGAAGGAGGAATCCTGGGGGAGGAGGGGTTCTCCCTTTCACCTCGTTCTCACCAGATCGCTGATCACTAGCGGAAGAGATTTACGTCCAGCCTTAATGTCGGGCATGCTGTTAATACAGCGCAGAAACTTTACTGCGGCTCCCCTGAGAGAGAATGCACCCACAACAGCATCAGCAAGCAGAAGATGGAAGAGAAATAAAACAAGCTTTATTAGCGAAGCGAAGCAGAGGCAACTGAATAAGATGCGGCGCACACTGGAGCCAGAATAATGGAGGATGTGATTTTTCCTTTCCTGCCAATACTGTTTTCAGGTGTTGTTATGAGCTACATTTTAGGACAGAAAGGGAATCATCACGAAAATTGTGGCAGCAATTATTATTTACTGGTTTTCTTCTAGGCCTTTGAATTTTGAAGGAATTAAAAATTATTCTTCGTTATAATTTGAGAACTGGTGCAATGCAGTTGCTAGAGATACATTTTCACTGCAAGATTGTAGAAGGGATCTCGCTTTGGCCAACTCGCCATGGCCAACTTGCTGCGAGACAACTCACCACCGAGTTACACTAATATCGAAGAAATAGTGGAATAGAATCATTAAAAAAAGGATACCAAAGGGGGGACAAAATGAAATGTGAATGACAAAAATTAAAATATTTTAAAATTATTTTAAATAATTAAATTGAATTGTTGAATTGTCCCACAGCGAGTTGGCCATGGCAAGTTGGCTGCAAAGAGTTATCCCATTCCACCACGAGAGGCAGCATCTGGTTGATTTAATCTAATTGGGAAATTAAGCAGGATTGGACCTGGTTAGTACTTGGATGGGAGATTTCAGAAAATCCAAGAGCAGTAGCCTTGATAGGAAGCAAAAAAAAAAGCCAATGCAATCTTTGTATTGCTGCAATATGACTGTGCCTATGAAGCAGCCAATCTGGATTTGAAGACTTGAAGAAACCTCAATCAGCAAATTTAAAATATGTGGGCTTTAAGATACGTTAATATCTATTAAATATTTGTTAATATTTATTAAGTATCTGTTAATAACTATATATCCCCATGCTGGCTGGGGAATTCTGAGAGTTCAACTCTGGGAGTTGGTACACCTATCATAACGTTGCCAAGGTTAAGAAACGTCGTCTATATTAAACTATTGTATTCCAAATAGGATTTAGCCAAAGGCTATGTTGTTGCTGCTAGATTCAATTTTGAAGCAGCAGGTGCCATTGGGACTATAGTCTTACTAGTTCAAATATTTTCTTGATTCCAACCCAAAATCTCACAAAGGGCTTTGGAGGGCACCAGGCTTGGGATGGCTGATATGGTGCTTTCTTGCAAAGGAATAAGTGTATCCATCTCTCTATGTCAGGGGTCGGCAACCTTAAACATTCAAAGAGCCATAAAGGTCCTAATCAGAAACCCCCTGTTAAATTCTGGACCTGACCAGAAGTCCGGTTCCCCTACCATACAGTCTCCTCCTAGTGCAGTGTCCTTTTTCCTCGATCTGTCCTAACTGAAAGCCCTATCAATGGTGGAGCCAACCAGAAAACCTGCCCCTTGCCATAGAGTCACGTGGTGTGCCGTCCTTCATCCCCCCAACCGGAAGCTCCGCTCAAAATTGTGGCGCCGACCGGTGACAGGGAGCTGCAGCGGAGGGATGAAAGAGCCACATGCGGCTCCAGAGCCACGGGTTGCTGACCCCTGCTCTATATAAAGAGAGAGATCTTACCAATGTAGTCAACCCCTGTCTTCCTTCCCATCGCTCTCCTCTCTCAACGTGGGAAATGGGACACTAATGAAATCAAACAATCAATCGGTCAAATGAGGCTACTTAAGACATTTACGGTTTCAAGAGAATTTGCACCGGGGCATTTTTTTTTTCAATTCACTGCCTCAGCCAAAGATTACACCAGATCTCAAATTACAAAATACTGAATTCAAGGACTTCAATCTATGAGGTCACATTCATCCTTCCATTAGCTGGCTCCAGAGACACATTTAGTGGAATTCCTGCTGTTCCAGAGCAGATAAAGCCAGCAGCTGCTGGAGAGAGAAAGAGAGAGAGAAAAGAAAGATGTTAGAAGAAGAAACCTCACCAAATCGCTAACTAGGGGTATGGGTTTTCTTTTGCGAATGTCAGGCATACTATCAATTATGATCAACCCGCCACCAGGCCTGGAGAAGAGACAAAAACAGTCAGATCATACAAGAGGACAGGTGGAGGAAGGGTGGAAGAAATTTGAAACAAGGTTAGGATAGGGAAGCAGAGAAAGGAGAGGAAGGGGAGGCATCAAAAGATAAGGCAGTGGAAGTATTTGGATAGGCACATGCACAGGGCTGAGCATTGCCCTGGAGGTCTCTATGTTTATTCTATAGTTGGAAGAGGATGGGGTGGGAGGAGAGAATTCTGAGGTTGTCCCTTGCTAGATGATGGACTTCCTTATGGGAATGTGGTAATACAATAAAACATCATGGCTATGTCTTGTCAAACCAAAATTCAAAAGAGTACAAAACCTTGCACAACTTGCTAAAGACAGGAGAATTGTGCCCTTTTCCAAAATAACTTTGGACGGACAAGGATCTACTGTAAAAAATATTGACTTGCGATTATCGAGCATGGGGAATCTCAGTTCAAATATTTTTGTTCCAAAGCAGAAATCATGATGTCATCTTTCAGAGAAGCATTTCCCCATTTTGGAGGTCAAGTCTGGACTGGCACATAGATACTTTAGTAGTCAGAAGTTTGACAGTGAATGCTAAAATTGAGTGAGACGTGAATCTATTCTTTCAAGAGATATATATGTGCGTACATCTATGCACAGACTGTATTGATATCCTAAATACAAGGCTTCCTATGATCCTGAATTTTGGGGATTTTGTTTGGGGATGAGGGCTGTAAGGATCAACTCTGGGACATTGAATTGGACAAATTTTATCAGCAGGAATAAAAAGAGATTACCCTTCCCCCCCCATCTATCAGAACATAAGAGCAGCATGCTAATTAGACCAAGGGCTAGCTAGTCCAGCGTCACGATTCAAATAATGGACAACAATTAGATACGTCTTGGGTGGTCCCAGGTTCTCCGGCTGGAGTTTTCCTATAAGTGCAGAATTTCTTCATCTGGCGGTTTATGACTCAACAGGGTAATTATTTATCCATGATTTGGTCCAAGGATCTTTCAAAAACAGCTTAAATCAGAGGCTATTACCCTCTGTGATTGGTAGGCCCTCAAATTATTGATGGAGGATGTGAAAAAGGAATTCTATTGTCTATTGATTATCAAACAAATTGACAATATCGTTGGTCATGGGAGAAGGAAAAATATTCCTTTTCTATACCCTGCATAGTTTTATACATATTCACAATACTTCATGCCCAATTCAATCATATTCTTTTAATTAGAGTTTAATTTTTAATTTCTTTTCAATGTTTAAAATGCATTGTGCCCAAGTTGAAGGAACCAGGAAATTAAATTTTACTGCTCAGGATTTTGAACAATTACAGGGTTTTTTTTGAAATCTGTCTTCTACTACTGAAATCCTGCCATTTTAACTTCAAAAGGAAAATATAAAAGTCTTGCTAAATGTATGGCCATAAATCGTACTAAATGCTTTTGCATTTGTCAAATCCTGCCAAGAGCTAACTGTTATTGAGTGCCATCTGTTAGATTTAATGTAATCTTTAACTGCTGGATGTCAATTCTTGTAATAAGTACTGAGCATTACAGTAATGTCATCTATGAAATACTGTCAAATAAGGAGATCTGCATACTAGATCTGATTAAATGGAAACCATTCTAATACCCTATCTGTCAAAAACAATTGTTATGTTCTGCAAAATCTTTGCAGAGCGAGATCACATTTTACAGCTATCTGCCACCTGAATGTGCAGATGAGGTGTGGTTGCTGGTGGCTTTTTGGGGGAAGATACTTTTTTTCCTCTTTAATAATACAAAAGATCTATTAATCCTTCTTGTCTCTACCAGTAGTGAATCAGAAAAGAAGTGCATAAATATGGGAAGGGGAACTGAGAGGCTGCTTCTCAACATGGAAGTAAAATCATGGAAGATAGAATCATAGGGCTGGAAGGAACCTTGGAGGTCTTCTAGTCCAACCCCCTGCTTATACTTTCCTAAACAAATGGTTGTCTAATTTCTTCTTGAAAACCTCTAGTGATGTTCTTTAGTATCTACTTGGATGGGGGAAATGTTGGGAACAACCTGAAATTAGGACAGAACCTTCGAAAACGGCAATCTACAAGTCATCCGAAGAATGTTTCCATTTCACCCCATTCTCCAGGACTGGAACTCACCCGCCTTTAAACCAGAGAGATTTTGATTCACCTTCTCCTCGAGCCTGAAAAACAGAAAATGATGAATTTAGCTCTGCTGTGACTTGTTGCAACCAAAGATTCTGGTCCACAAGTCTTTTTTGCGAACCAATGTGCTCTTGTTGTTGTCAAGGTTCCAAGTAATACATCCTGTTCAATAAGAACTCCGAGGCAAACAAGTTCCTCAAAGAACATTTTTATTAGGACATATCAAATTAGTATACTCCTGGTGGAAAACCAGCTCTAAGTTGGCACTGGTTTCCCTCCCTCCCCCTGCCCCCCAATTAAAAATAAAAATTCATCACTTCCCCACAGTCTCAGTCACATGGTCCAATCAGCATAAAGGCCAGTTGCTAGATGACCTCAGTCTCCACCCTGCAAACATCTGCATGAATGTCCTTGATTCCCAGGGGAAAGAATTCTATTTAGGCTACCACACCCCAGCTAATCTCTACAGCACCCCTCCCTGGGCCCTTCATTCCAGGCTGTGTCAGTCCTGAAGCAGTGAGAAAAGAAACCTCCCTAGAAACTACAAAAAAGAAAATGGCCACAGTTCAGCCAACTTCAGGATTGACAGTTGTTAGTATCAGTAGTAGTAGTAGTAGTAGTAGTAGTAGTAGTAGTAGTAGTTTTGGATCAAAATGCTCCACCACCCCATATCATTCCACCAAATTGAAATACCCTAATAGCAGCAGCCAAACAGGAGGAATCCTTCCAACAGGCTTTGAAGAGGGTGAAAGTGGACATAAACAGGCCAGATGTATTAAATGGGGCCTGCTTAAGCCGATCAGCTATGGCCAAGTTCTACATGGTTGGAGACGCATTGCTTCACTCCAACCAGTTCTACTGCTATCTTTGCAGGATTACATCTGTCCTCTTCTTTCTTCAACAGCCCCATCTGTTTCTCCTGAAGAGGAAGCAGTCTGAGGCATGTTTGCATGGAATACTCTCTGATCCACACTTGCCTTGTTCCATTGGCAAAAAGGTGTTCAAATCACTGCTGTGTGCAGAAGCTGGAGGATGGCAAGAATCGTCTACTTTTACTCTGAGTGCAGAATAAATGTAGAGTTTCCATTCATTGTCCTTTCAAAAGTGTTGTCCGTTTGCTTTGTCATTCACATTTCTGGTGATTCCACAGGAAACCCAGCAGCTGTTCTCTAACAGCTGCAATTTCAATGTTTTCCATCACAATGGACACCAATTTGCAGAAGTCCATTATACTCCCATCTGTAGTAAGTGGCTGCACTCAGGCGGCCTGAGCAGAGCTTGGAAAGGCTATGCCAGGTCAAGCCTAATTCGTATCAAAAATGACAAGAATTTAAGCTAGTTTGTTTGTTTTTAAAGTTTTTTTTTAAAAAAACTCCTAATAGCAAATAATGACTATTACTGCCAAGAAAATTGCAGAGATACCCCCTTGAATTAACTTTGTTATTTGCCACATGAGAGCCATGTGGGACTATGAGGGTCAAAAAACCAGACATCTGGTAGCACACTTCGTAATAAATATAATAAATATGGTATGTACAGGTTGAAGCATAATTTTCATAATGCAGATTTCCCAGTTATGGGAAATCCATAAAACTAAGGTCACATTGAAGCCACAAATCTATGCATATATCTGGGAGTGAGTCCCATTCAACACAATGGCATGTATTTTGGAGGAGATATGCATGATTATATATAGTAAATATATGATTTGCATACTTAATATTATGCATCACTGGCTTTCAGAAAAGAGAGATTTTTCTTTTACCTGTTCTTTTATTTTATTTTAATTCAATATCTCTCAGTTCTGTTAAACTAAAAGAATTTCTAAAATTAATTTTGGAATTAATTAATTAACTAGGGATTTCCAGTTCTTCACTTCCCCTGCCTCAGTGCTTCTCAACCTCAGCAACTTTAAGATGTATGGACTTCAACTCCCAGAATTCCTCAGCCAATTGACATCCATACATCTTAAAATTCTTGAGGTAAAAAACAGTTCTACATAGTGGTGACGCAGTGGTTAGAATGCGGTACTGCAGGCTACTTCTGCTGACTGCTGGCTGCAGTTTGGCAGTTCAGCTCAAGGTTGACTCAGCCTTCCATCCTTCCGAGGTGGGTAAAATGAGGTCCCAGATAGTTGGAGGCAATATGCTGACTCTGTAAACCGCTTAAAGAGTGCTGTAAAGCACTGAAGCGGTATATAAGTCTAAGTCCTATTGCTAGTGCTATTGTCATTCACCATATTATGTACGGATATTGATGAAACTGTAATGATATACAGATGGACTATAATATATTTTTCCATGAAGAGTCTTTTTGTGCGATGTTTTACTAAAGTATGCAGGATCCTCCTGAGACTCTGAAAGCATACTAAAAATAATTGCGACTGAAGCATAAATCTAATTAAATTTGAGGTCCATTATTAATATACACCATACAAAAAGAATCATGCTACCAAGCAGCTATGTAATTTTTTGTATTACTGATCACTGGATTTTTTTTGACGTGTTATTGATAATGTGTGTTTAAAATAAAAAAGGACCGAAGCAAACTGCTACTACAGTATTTGTTGTCTATAAGAATCTTTTTACTTTTTATTTTACTTTACTGGAGGATTCTTAATATACCTGTTCTGTTTTAAAAACAAACCAGATAATTCAAAATAGCAAAAGCCATAGAGAACCTCAGGAAAAAAAAACAATTGGAAGAGGTTTTATCTGAAGGATGTTCAATAGGGAGAGGGACAGAAAAAAAATGGGTTTTTTTCCCAATTGATTGATTTAAACTTAGATTGTACCTTTTTCACTAGAAATAACGTTCAGGATGGAGAGTAGCCTATGTAGGCCTGGACTTACAACCACAATTGGGACCAGAATTTCTGTTGCTAAGCAAGGTGGTTGCTAAGTGATTTGTGCCCAATTTTATAACCTTTTTGCCACAGCTGTTAAGCGAATCACTATAGTTATTAAGCAAATCATTGGTCATTAAGTGAATCTGGCTTCCTCGTTGTCTTTGCTTGTTGGCTGAGAAGGTTGCAATGAACCCAGGCCGCTGCAACTGTCATAAATACATGCCAGTTGCCAAGCACTCAGATCTTGATCACATGACTGTGGAGATGCTACAACGGTTGAAAGTAGGAGGATCAGTTATAAGTCACTTTTTAAATGACATTGTAATAGATATTTGAATGTTTTCTGAATGAACGGTTGTAAGTCAAGGACTATCTTTACAGAAAACTCTTGTCCGTATAGCAAACAAATCACACTTCTCAAAGCTGTCTCACGTATGTCCATGATTTCAGAAGGGATACCTACCTCTTGGAGCTGCAAGCAGACTTTATTGAACGCCCGTAACCAGTTGGCTTTTGCTCGTGCTTTGGGGTCGACCACTTCAACTTCCTCTTTCACCCTGTAACCAGAAGGCAGAGGTCAAGTGCAAAGTCCGGCAACTGATCTTTGGCTGAGAATTTACAGGAAAAAGCTCTATCAAACTGCTTTCTGTTAAATAATTTCACCCTGTTTTTTTAGTAACTCTCTAGTTCCACGTCATGAAATAACTTCAGATTGTATTTAAGAACCCAAAGAATATTGTTCAAGGGAGGTCAGTCAGCAGAAAGGTGTTTCCCTCTAAATAAGGATCTTCAAAGTGGTCAACATTGATACCTCCCCCCACCCAAATGTTTAGCGCATTGTAAGCCGCCCTGAGTATCCGGAGAAGGGCAGCATATAAATAATTTTTTTTTAAAAAAGGGTTGATGTAAGTATTCAAAGGGCCAATAAGTGTCTGGGGATCAGTAGATGGTTGAAAAATTATGGAAATAGTTGAAATGATGGATGATTGGGGTCTATCAATCTTTTGAGCTCTCTGTAGAGCTAGTCCGGAAGATGAGGTAGACATCAACAATTTTAGTAATAAAAGTATATCTTATATTTTTCCTATTTTAAATGTTGCCTACTTTTATGAAGTCAATACTATTCATGGTACTATTATTTAAAGTAATATTTATTAAATTATTTTCATATAATAAAAGTTTGGGGTTGATAAACAATCTTAAACTTCATGAAGGAGTCAATGAGCTAAAAAGTTTGGGGACTGCGAGCTAACTGTTAGATTCAGACTCTACACTATCCACCTAAGGACCCACGGATTAAAAGCAGGACCTCAATGTTCTCTGTCCACTTTTAATTATGAAATTAACTTATTCTGAATTATGAAATTAACTTATTCTGAATTATGAAATTAACTTATTCTGAGTCTAAAGTTATAGTCCAAACACATCTGCAGAGTTCCTGGTTAGAAAAGGTTTAGAAAGGCTATGCAATGTTTCAGAACTAATTTAAAAAATTAGAGGGAACAGATGCATCTTGAAGTTTTTAGACGTAGATCTGTGTTTTGGCAAGTTTTATGTTACAAATTATATGTTAGGGTAGATAAATGTAGGCCACTCCCAAAGATCTTCAAAGATCACAGAACATCACATTACTGTATTAATCCCAGCATCACTTACTCCTGGCACTTAGCAACTGAATGGTAACTGGATTTAAGGATCCACAATTTTATTTGTCATATTGTCCCCAACATAATGTTGTTCCAGTGAACTATGGGAAATTTAAATAGCACTCCCCATCCGGAATTTAAATTGAGGTAAGCAATAAGCTGGCCAATTTGTGGAACATAAGGAATTACTTTGCTTGGTAAAAACCAAAATATTCTGATGAACTTCAGATCTCTTTAAACTGGGTTAGTCAAATGCCAAATGTGGTTTAGTTTAAGGAAGGATAACTTGATGCACACCAGGTCAAAACCTCCTACCTTCACATATCCATGGATGGGGTCTGAGATAGCCATCACTAATCAAGAGAATGATCTTGAAGTCATAGTAGATAACACATTGAACATATCGACTTAGCTTGCAATAGCAGTGAAAAGGAGGAATTGCATGCTAAAACTGCCAGTACTCTTGAGCAAATCTCAAATATGTTCCAATTGTGTCCAGGAAAAGGTAAAAAATGTCAAGATGTCAGTCAGAACTATGCAAATGAAGCACTGTTCCTTTGTATGTGCATATACACATATGATCAGGCTTGATCCCACCTTGATTTCACTCAGGATGATCAAAACTGAGTTCTTTTGAAGATCGTTTATTGCATGCACTGATTGTTCGCTGCTGAATATATTGCTGAGATATATTAGGGTTGGTCTGTTACTTACATTTTAATTGATTTATCTCTACTGTGGATGTTTTATGTATATATTATTGAGTACTTACCATGGGTGCTTTATGAATTATTTACTGTGGAAATTTTATTTGACAACACTGTCAATCATCAGGAGTCCTATGGGATTCAGTAGTACAAATGAGTGAATCTATCAATTAAAACTATCTAAACTAGTAGCCATCACCACATCTTGTGGCAGTAATTTAATTATAAACTGAGGAAGTACTTTGGGGGGGGGGGACAGAGGGGAGATCATCTAAATCTCCACCTACCTACCATGGTTGGATGACCCCGTTCCTAAATTTTTGAGAGAGGTGACAACTGAGGCATACCATAAAATGACATAGTATGAGTGGAATGGAAGAAGTGTACAGGGAGGGCGTTCCCCTGCTCCTTTCAAAACCCTGGGACTAGCTTTATTTTCATTTTAATCTCCCGCAATTCCACGTTATGATCCTACGCCGGGGACACTGTGGGCGATTAAAACGGTGTTTCTGGCTCCCTGAGGCCGAATGTAGCACGGTGGATGTACGTTCCTGTTGCCAAAAGGACCCACAAAGAGCAATGGTTCCCTTAGGCTCAAAGCTGCCCCACAGCAGGACCGAGATTGACCTAGGCAGATAAGGAAACTCTGACTTTTACCATAAAGAAACTCTTACTTCTCTTCTGTCTTGGGGGGCTCTTCCTGGGGGGTCTCCTCCACAACCGGGATCTCTTCTGCTGGTTTTTCCTCCTGCAGGACGGTTGGAACCTCGTCCACCTTCTCCTCTTTCTGGACCTGCTGTTGCAACCTCGGGGCCACCTGCTGCTGCTGCTTCTGCTGCTGCTGCTGCTGGGGTGGCTGTTTCTGCTGCACTGGGGGCAATTGTGGCTGCTGGGGCTGTTGCGGCTGCTGGGGTGGCTGCTTCTGCTGCCCCTGAGGAGGCATTTTTTGCTGCAAGGGCTGCTGCTGCCTCTGTTGCACTGGTGGCACCTGTTGTTGGGCCTGTTGCGGTGGTTTCTGTGGCGGAGGCTGGGCTTGGGCCTGTTGGGGTGGCTTCTGCTGGAGCTGCTGCTGTTGGGCCTGCTGGGGCGGCTTCTGCTGGGATAGAGCAAATGGCGTGGGTGGCTGGGCCTGTGGGGCCTTTGGCTGCGGCTCTTGCTGCTGCAGGGAAGCCTCCTTGGGGTAAGATTCATGGTCAGCGTCGGGCGCCTTGTCCTCGGGGGAGTACTCTTCGTTCTCGCTGTAGTCTTCATTGAACTCATCCTCCTCCAGGTAGAAGTCATCCTCTTCTTCGTCCCAGTGCGGGGAGTCCTTGTGATAGCTCACGGAGCTGTGGCAAGAGTGGTAGGAGTCTCCGTCCCGCTCATCCAGGCTGACGTCATCGGGGTCAAATTCGTCACTCAGCTGCGAACTCCCCTGGCTCAGCTCAGCCGAGGAGGCGTAGCGGCTGCTCCCAGTGGGGCTGTAGGGATGGGCAGGGCAGGGGTTGAGGAGGGGGATGGAGAAACAGAGGCAGAAGCCGAGGAGAAAAAGGGCAGTTATAAATGAGCTTAAAGAGAACATGGTGGAGTTAGCTCGCTAGAGCCAATCCTTGCATCTATTTCTCTACAGGTCCACATAGCACAACTATTGAGCATCTCTATGTCTCTTTCTTCCACACCCCTCCAAAAATAATAATAATGGATTGAAATTTACACCTCTACTGGCCTTCCTAACATCCCGAAGACTCTGAATGGTTCCAAGCAAGAGGGTAACCAACATGACAGGGGTGCATCCTTGCTCAGGTTACATTTCCAAATAAGTCCCATTCTGGGCCTCATTTCAGTAATCTCTCCTAAAGAGTTATGGAACTATAATATAGTGATTACTTTTAGATCTGGGCAGTTCCTTTCACTGGGAAGCCATGGGAACGATTAACAAACATTATTAGAAGGCATCTGCTTTCATGAGCTGCTGCTCAGTAAAAGGACAGATGAGGGATCATGTGTATTCCATTAGGCATTAAATATAAGCAAATGCTTATATTTAGAGCATTCTATAGGTCAGCCCAACATAAAGTTTAGGAATTTGCAATTGTATGTAACTCCAAGCTTACATGCAATTGCATGTAATCAACTTCTAGCTATTAACAGAATAAATTACATGTTTTTGCCATCAGTTCCAACTCTGGTCATACCATTGTGCTGATATTCAGTGCCAGGGGATGAAGGAAAGTTGATAGTGTCTTAGTCCACCGCTCTCCTACCAGTTACTTCCACTCACTGAACCATGATCAAACTGGCTAGTCCTTAATTGGAGTCATTCCCCCATGTATGAACTGGAGAACAATTTGCATCAATTAGCCTGACTACTTTTACAATGCCTAGAGTCCATTTTCTGCCAGTTCCACAGATTCAGCCAAGCCACCACCAGCAATCAGTCACAAAAGGAGACAGCAGCCATAGACGCAGAAACATAGAACAATAAACAGTAGCTTGCCCCTTCAATGATTCAGTCTTTTTAGGGACATCACAGTTATAGATAGCACTGGATGATAAAGCCAAATAAAGTTTACACCTGCTGCTGGTATAATAGGAGAGAGAAAATAGGTAAGAATAGGGAAATGGTGTACACCTTTCTAATCAGTGGTCCATACATGAGCATTTACACGTACACACATACACAGAGGCCCTCTGTGACAGAATTATCAGGTAGCCCTTGACTTACAACCATATTTGAGCTCAGAATTACGGTCATATGTGGTTGTGGTCATTAAGCAGGTCATCATGTGACCGCACCCTATTTCATAATCTTTTTCTTGTGATGGTTGTTAAGCGAATCTGTTTTCTGCAATGGGTGTTTTTGGCCAGAAACCATTGAAAATAGTGGTCACATTATGTGGACTACAACTCCCAGAATTCCTCAGCCAGCAACTGCCAGCTAGAGAATTTTGGGAGTTGAAGTCCACAGAGCTTAAAGTGGCCAAGGTTGAGAAACACTGATTTTAGAGGCAACACACAGGGTATAATATTGGATATGAGTGAACTAAAATATTTGCCCCCCATTTATTGTTCTTATTTGTAGCTGACAAACTGGGGTGCTCTAGAACCATGCTTTAATGGCAAATACATTTATATGTATGTATGAAAGAAAATACCAAGAAGCCCCACTCTATTCCCAATATAAACTCCCTTCCCCTCTGGGGAAGGAGTGTTTAATGCTAATATCTTGATTCCCCTCACTCCCCAAGGTTTGCACTCCTATTCACCATTACAAAAAGGAAGTCCAATTAGCATTATGGAAGAATACAGGTAGTCCTTGACTTCCAACCACAATTTTTTGCCACAGTTGTGAAGCAAATTATTGCAGTTGTTCAGTGAATTCTTCTCTCCCCCCCCCCCCCCCACGTCCCCTCCCATTGACTTTGCTTGTTGGAAGCTGGCTGGGAAGGTCAGAAATAGTGGGATATTGCAACTGTCATAAATACATGCAAGGTAAGGGCCTAAATTTTGACCATGTGAACACGAGGATGCTGCCATGATCGTAAGTGTGAGGATGTAAGCCACTGTTTTCAGTGCTGTTGCAACTTCAACTGGTCACTAAACAAATGGTTGCAATTCAAGGACTACCTGTATGAAAGGGACATCGATGTGTTTTATGGAAATGGATTGATTGTGGTTCCACTGTTTCGGTGATATTCCTGCCCTTGTGTGCAAAGGCTAAAATAAAATTTTGATTTCATTCTTCCGAATAAACACGCATGTACCCACCCACATACATACATAGACTGTACCTCTCGATCAAATGTATTCATGATGTATCTAAATGAAGTGGGTGAGCCCTAAGGTGATGGTGAGGTGTGTATTTCTTCAGACGGCCTTGGTCATTCCCACCTGCTTAAAAACAATACAGACCCCTGGCCTGCATACAGGTTGCTAGCATTTCAAGGAGAAGAGAATCAAACCTACACTCTGAAATGACACTCATACAAGGTTTGCACTTGTCTTCTAAAAATCTATGGAGATTCTCAATCATCCAGGTCGTGGTTGTCCCAAAGGTGCTTTTCAAAGGCAACTGGACTTTCTTCAGTCTTCTAAAGGAAGACTGACGTCTTCCAAAAGGAACTCCTCTCTTCCCCTGACAGAGTTAGATTTACTCTTCACACATTCTCAAAATACAGAGTGGCAAATTACAGAAGAAAAAAAAAAGGATATAAGGATCAGAGAGGGGACACAGAAAGAATAGAGAGGGACAGCTGGATTCACTGTAGGGACAGATAGCTTTAAATCCCAGAAGCTAACATTACAGCAGACTGATCAGACTGTCTCTGAGCAAGCACAGAGGCTTACGGGAAGCACATGCAGACACGATATGGGACATACCTGGATTAGACCGAAACCACATTTCCAGCATTGGCAATGGGGGAGGGACAAAGGAAGGCAGACTCACAAAAGAATGTGAGTGCCCATTTATTCAACTTTCGGCCTGGTAGAGGAAGGCATCTAGTCTCAACGGTTTGGTTGCAATTTCGAAGTCTTAGATGGAGGCAGTGCGGCCTTATGAATCTGCACTTCTGTTTTTAAATTTCTGGGTGTTATCAAACATAGCTTGCACAATGTTCAGTTCCTCTGCGTATTTCCCTCTTCTCTGCAGTCGGTGGTAAAACACTGCAAGGTAATTGGGATCAATCCGAGTTTAGAAATAGGGTGTCCAACTTGAGCAGGGGGTTGTATTAGAAGGCCTCCAAGGGTCCCCTCCAACTCTGTTATTCTGATGAAGGTCTGGGAGAACGCCTGTGAACATTCCTGAATGATCACAACCCCTGGCCCGGAATCATGGCTAGTGCCACACTTGAAAACCAGAAAGGCATATTGCCAAGGTGGGAACCTCCAATCAAGTTTTGGTAATGCTTGCCAGGTTGGCTCTCTCAACTATGACTAACATACTATGCCCAAATACGCTATATTACGGTTTGTTGCAAAGGCCTGGTTCTCACAATATGCTAAGACAAGTGATGTGTTTCCCCTGAACACACAGAATTTACAGTGTGTAAATTCCAACTCCATTTTAGCCTACTTAAACACATTGTGCAAACTCGGTGTACCTGCTGATTTCAGAAGTCACACAGCAATGGAAAATGGAGGTGGTATTGAGAGGGGAATCCACTCAGATAGATCTTCAGATTCTGGCTTTGTATCTGAAGAGCTTTGATCAGGGAGGGCAAACTGGTCACAGAAGACAGCAGTTTTAAACTAACTCACCATCCCCTAGTAAGCAGGCAGTTACCCATGGTTGCTGGTATCTAAGTGGATTGGAGAAAGGAAAAATCTACACCAGACTGTTTCATTTTTAAAGCAGAGGATGTTGCATAGAATCATCTCTTTTAAATCTTGCTTAGCCTTCTTTATGTTACAATTGCCTGTTAGGAAAATCTTCCCACAAAGTGTGTCTGTGTGCGTGCGCTCGTGCGTGCAGGCATGTGTGTATTCCACTGAGAACTAGTTAAGGGAAGTTCAACCCTAGCAAAATCTTGATTTCAAATTCAATCTTCTCTGGGAAAAGAAAAATATTGCAGGGGGTGGAAGGGGAACAGGAAAGGAGTTGTAGCAGCCACTGCTGGATAGATGCTGATGGCCTAATCCAGTTTGCAAAAACCAAGAACCACGTGACTCTGCAAAAGGCACACAGCGGAAAAACAAGAGAAAGACCCACCTATCAGATAGGTCTAGGGAGCGCCTGCTCTCGAGCGAGGGCTGGCGGCTCGTGCGCCTGCTTGACCCGGAAGCAGACTCAGCGTCACTGTGCCCGTTTGCGGCAGAATCTACACTACCATAGCGTCTGCCAGGGAGGGGAAGAGGAAAAGGATCAGCATATAAAATGGCAGAGAGAAATGAGCCCCCCCCCCCTCCTGTCCTGGGAATTTGAAAGAGAGCAGAAGGAGAGAGCAAAACACAAATTTGCTAGCTAAGAACTAAGAGACAAGGAGGTGGGTTTCTATCTGAGACCTGTTTTTTGTTCAGATAGAATATATCCAGGCCAACCTCTGCAACTCAGGGCACTCCACTTAGGCTGCATCGTAGCTCTCATCATTCAGAGCCAGTTTGGTAACAATGGTGTGGAATAATTGGAGTTTGCTTGAAGAATGCTGGCCTGGAACTATTCAAAGGGTAGACCTGGCATTGGGGAAAAGAGAAGGCTATTCTGAAATACAGAAAACAATGTTGAACTGGGATGGTTGCAAGTCATTCCCACCACCACCACCACCATCCCCAGCAACCAACCATGATTTTCTCAAAGGAGTAAAATAAATCTATTATGGAAGTTAGCTACCAAGAGAGTGGCCCCTACAGGCCCTGTGATTCTCAAAGGACACCGAAAAATCACATTGACAGCATTGTTAAAAATGCTAGGCTATGATGAATGATTAATGGCCAACGGAAGATTTGGGGAATGGAATGGAGTTCTTTTATTTAAGCATATGATTTGATTACTCTTATGCAAACAGCAATTAGGAGACCCACTGCCGTCGCCCCTTTGCAGTCGAGGCCACTATTTTTTCTTGGAGTCCTATCAGGGTTTCTAGTCCCCAGGTTACCCACCACTACCCTATATTATTATTATGGATCCGAGCCAACTTTTAAATTCTTCCTTTCCTCACTTTGTATATACTGGTATACCCAGAGGGTCCTTGGCAAGATTCTCCCCATACATTCCAATGTGCATGAGCTAAAACCAAGCTGGAGGAAATAGCGAAGGATATGAAAGCCAATTGAGCTGCAGGGAAAAGGTCTGTTTGTTAACTATTGTTCAGAATTTGGCTCGGAATCCATTGCAATGTTTCAGCTCTTGAACAATGCCAGTAATGAATGGAGCTGATTCTGTCAATTCTTTGGCCCTCGCTCCATTCTAAATACGACCCCAGTTCAAAAGGAGCTGTTTTGAGTGGTTGGGGCTATTACTAGTGACAGATACAAATGGAATTTCTGTACTCTGCTCTATACCACTGAGTAACCGGAGGCAGAGATCAAGAGTAAAGAAACTACTTTTGTATGTTTGTTGCAGGTAGTCCTTAACATACAACCATTTGTTTAGCAATCATTCAAAGTTACAATGGCACTGAAAAAAGGGACTTATAATCGGTCCCCACACTTATAACCATTGCAGTGTCCCTGTGGTCACCTGATTGTAATTCAGGTACTTGGCAACTGGTAGGTATTTAGTATGATCACCATTTGTAACCTTTCCAACCGGCTTCTGACAAATAAAGTCAATAAGAAGTCCAACAGGGGGAAATTGCAGGTCATGATCATGTGATGTCTCATTTAACGATGGTGGCTAAAAAGGTTGTAAAATTGGGTGCAATCGTGTGAGAACAAATTTTCCGGTCCCAATTGTGGTTGTAAGTTGAGGATTACCTGTATGAACATAATGTTGGGTATATTGTGTTTGAGACAATAGGTTAGACTTGATGGTCTGTTGCTTTATGTCTACCATGACATATGGCTACTATGACTGTTTCCCCATTTTATAACCTTCTAGGGGGAGGACAAGAAACCCTTCCCTACTTTTCCCAACAGTTTCAGGCTGCATCCACTCTACCTGATTGGCCGATGGTTAGAATAGTCCATCTCATAACCCTGCATAGAATCTGTATAGGAGTCTCGGGATACTCGCTGTTGATGGCGTATGGGGTACTGGTGGACCGAAGCATTGGGCTGGGAGGTTGTATAGTAAGGGGGTGGGATGCTGTTGCTGGTCTCACTGCGATAGTCACTGTCTCGGTCATCCACGGTGCTGTCAGGGTCATCATCTGTAAAAAGGGACCCAATATCATGATATAAAACAACAAAGTGTTCATTATTAAAATGGGATATGTGAACATTCTTTACGTGCGAGGGACATGGGAGCATAGTATGTGAACATTTGTGTGTGTTGGCAAGCATCTGTATTTTAAAAATTTAGAAGGCCCACATGCATAAGTGTCAAAAGGATGCAGTGTTCTGACGTGATAGAGAATAACAGAAAAGGGCCTCCGTTGGAGAACAGAAAAAAATGGTGGTTTCCAGAGGACAGGGATACTTGATAACTGAAAAGACGTGGAGAACACAGAAAGAGATGAACTGACAAATAGAGTGTGAAGACATCTCACAAGCTGGTTAAAGAAATTTAGAAACAATATAAGGACCTCCCCAAGCTGGTACCCATCAGATCTAATGGATTTTAACTCCCACAATGTTCAGCTTGGATGGGCATTTTGGGAGTTGAAGTCCAAACTACAATACATTCAGAGAACATGATCTTGGGGAAAGAAAAGAAAGAAAAGAAAGTCACATGGTTGTTTAAAATAGGTGGGGCAGGAAGCTGTTTACACAGGTCACGGTATGGCATGGGTTTCCTTGCAGAGCTGCTAAGTAGAATGGAGTGGAGAGAGAAAGAAGGGGCATGGGAAATGTACATTGGGGGTGCAGGTTGGAGGCTGAA
Organism: Ptyas mucosa; assembly: GCA_012654045.1. Lineage (NCBI taxonomy): Eukaryota > Metazoa > Chordata > Lepidosauria > Squamata > Colubridae > Ptyas > Ptyas mucosa. The sequence goes on from WNWU01000001.1 coordinate 89,696,081, forward strand.
TGTTTCCTTGGCATGCAAACCTACTTCCTCATTCAGATATTGGTTCTTGACCTTGCTACATCTGTAAGCAAGCCAGGACATGATGCACTGCATAATTATCCATAGTTCTTCATTAATTTTCCCTCACTGCTGGCTGATTTCTCAGTTTCCTAAAAATGATCCTGATTACCGTTCAGTGATCCTTCTTTTTAAGATCTAAATCAAGGATGTCTAACCTTGGCAACTTTAAGACTTACAAACTTCAGTTTACAGAATTCCCCAGCCAGCGTGGGAGTTGAAGACCACAAATCTTCAAGTTGCCAAGGATGGACACCCCTGCTCTAAACCAATAATTCAATTAAAGCTTACATATATTACAACCGAACCCTTAATTTTTTTAAAAAAGAAAAAAAGTTTATGTTAGTGCAGAAAAACTGCTTTCCTTGGTATTTTGGGCAGCCCTTGTGAAAATGTCTTCATTAATTAACTTGCCTCCTCTCACAGTGGTTGGATTATATGCCCTGAGTGATATTATTCTGCAGCCAAATTAATTGGCTATTAGATCTAAGTGCACCTTCTGTGCCCTATGTGATTCCTGATTGGAAGGGATTGGCTTCCAAATTGGTCCAAGGAGAATAATGTGCAAGCTAAAAGAGTGTCAAATATACATATTTTTAAAATAAAAAATAATTGCTCTCTCAAAGTCCCATATGGTCCTTAAAGGGAAAACTAATTAAGGCATCAACTTGGCCATGCTCAATAAAACAATATAAATTGGAATTGAAGTGGACAGGAACATAACCCTGCCTCAGGAATCGAGTTATTTCCTTTTCAATCTAAGTGCCATCTCGCTGGTTGGATTCACAAATGGACTGAACAAAATTCCTCTCAGATGATTTATTTATATCCCATCTTTAATATTTTTACAAATAACTCAAGGCAGTGAACATATTTATTTATTTATTTATTTATTTATTTATTTATTTATTTATTTATTTATTATATTTCTATATTGCCTTTCTCCCATAGGACTCAAGGCGGTGTACAACCAAGAAGAATATAGACATACAAACATCATACAATTGCTAATTAAAATTATTACTTAGTTTGGTCAATTAAATAAAACCCAGAGTTAGGTAACGTTTTAAAAGATCATTCACATGTTCATATGTTTAGCCCCGCCTGTTGGAACAACAGGGTCTTGAGGGCACGGCGGAAAGCACGGAGATCAGGGATATTCCGTATCTCCGGGGGCAGTTCATTCCAAAGGGTTGGAGCCCTCACAGAGAAGGCCCTCCCCCTGGGAGTCGCCAGTCGGCATGATTTGACTGATGGTACCCTGAGTAGTCCCTCCCTGTGAGAACGAACTGGTTGGTGGGAGGCTATTGGTGGCAAAAGACGGTCTCGTAGGTACCCAGGTCCTAAGCCCGTGATGGCGAACCTATGGCACGGGTGCCACAGGTGGCACGCGGAGCCATATCGGTGGGCACGCGAGCTCAGCTCCGGCACGCATGCGTACGCCAACCAGCTGATTTTTGGGCCTTCTGAGCCCACCAGAAGTCAGGAAACACACTGTTTCTGGCCTCCGGAGGGCCTTTTTTGCCCTCCCCAGACTCCTAGAAAGGCTCTGGAGCCTGGGGAGAGCAAAAGACAGACCTACTGGGCCCACCGTGCCATCGCGTGCCAAAAGTGGGGGGAGCACGGGGGGGGGCAGGGCGCATAGAATTATGGATGTGGGCACACGTGCGTGTGACCCCCCCATGCTCCCCCCACTTTTGGCACGCGATGGCAAAAAGGTTAACCATCACTGTCCTAAGCCATGGAGTGCTTTAAAAGTGATGACTAACACCTTGAATCGCGCCCGGAAGACTACCGGGAGCCAGTGCAGTTCGCGCAGGAGAGGTGTTACATGGGCGTAACGAGTTGCGCCCATAATCACCCGCGCGGCTACATTCTGGACCAGCTGGAGCCTGCGGGTGCTCTTCAAGGGGAGCCCCATGTAGAGAGCATTACAGTAGTCCATATAGGAGGTGACTAGGGCACGAGCGACTGTGCGCAAGGCGTCCCGATCCAGAAATCTATATCCAAGGTACCTTTCTCCTATTTTCCTCACAACAACAACCCTGTGAGGTGAGTGGGGCTGAGAGAGAGTGACTGGCCCAAGGTAACCCAGCTGGCTTTCATGGCTATATCTCTCCTCCCCAATAAACATGACTGGAAAAAAAGGCTAAGTTTCCATGACCTACTCAGATACAATGGTCCCAAGCCTATTTTAGCTTAGTCTACTGTGTGGTACAATCTCGGCCACCAGCTGACTATATAACACTCTGAGCTTGGTTCCCGAATTAATTAATTTTCTAGGTTCATATTATACAGTGAACTATAAACTTATCAAGCAGACTCAGTTTACATGACAACCTAAGCCACAAACAAAAGTAACACTGTGGAGTCCTTGGTGCTCCCTGAGTTTGGCTATGTGTGCTTGTAGATGTTTCATTACCCTAGCTAGGTAACATCACCAGTCCTAGTGAGTGTGGGGTATGTTCCCTGTTTATATATATATATATTAGTTTGGCTTGCCAGTGTGGGTGCAGGTGCAGTTTTCTCCTTGGTAGTTTCTTGATTAGTTAAAACTAACACTAATGAAACTTAATATGTTGTGTAGACGTACCTCGTACATTTTTATCGTGTGTTATGTGAATATAACTGTGGATCTGAAAGAGGGAGTTTGGTCCATGACCATATATTTTAATAAATTTATCTGAAAGAAATATTGCTGCTTGGCTGGCATTGTCAGAATCACTAAGCATCTACACAAAACACAATGTATTTTTTGGTGGAGGCCATTGACACAATTAGTTAAGGGCTGGTTCACACAATTATACCCACCCTTTTGATGCCCAGCATTTAATGAATGGCTGGACTGTTCTTCTATTAAAACATTATGTCAGAGTCTGCAGGAATATTTTAACTGTAGTCATCCCTTGAAATTACAAAGCATCTCTTAAACAATGAGCAGCCTCAAAATAGCGGATGGATACAAGTTAAGGAAAAGTACTGAGATTACATTTGCACATCAAGCTAGACTCAGTTAGATTAATATAGCAAATGGATTAATGCCATAAATCAGTCAAATAAATAATTTGAAAAATGTTGGCTAAAGCCAATTTTGGTTTCTAGGCATCAATATTTTTAGCTACAGACAAGCCGCAGAGGAGGAACGACTCAAGTCTATTAATGTCACCCTAGGGTCAGAAAGTCCCCAGTTCGAATTTAATCACTGCATTGAATTCACTAAACAATTTTAAGTAAGTACTTGTTCTCCAGTTCACTATCTTTATCTGGAGTCTAGTAAGTAATACCAAAGGCTTCTGGAGGACGGAATTTTAAGTCTCAAGAGCCTGTCGTAAGTGGCATGTGAGGTTATTCTAGCTTTAAAGACATATACTGTAATTTGAATATCTGCTAACTACACCCAAAAAAATTGTTAGCATTATTGCTCCCGCTTGCTACCTGAAAATACCTGCTTCATCTCTTGACCTCCAGATGAAAAGGTGGGCCATGTTAGATTTGACCCATACCTCCTCCCCCTGGAGTAGAAGTAATAGGAAAATATTTAAGAATGCCACAGAGTGAAGTGGGAGGGTACAGGATCAAGAATCGCATACTTACTTTGTTGATCTCCCCAGCCAAAATAATTCCAGTTGCCTACAAAATAAAAGCCAAGAAGACATGTCCCTTTAAGAGACAGGCCAATTCTAAATACTGTATACTTAGTAATTCTAACCCTAGAGGGAAGAGGAGGTTGTAGGGAAAGGGAGGTATAAATTCTACATCCAGATGAACTTTGGAAGCTAACAAGCATATAAAAGCAGGCAGGGGCAATCTACAGCTTGGGGTGCGGTGTTGACCCCCAGTTTTTGCAACCCTTTGAAATTGCACAACCAAATTCTTTTAGCAAATAGCTAAGTAGCAAATAGCTGAGAACTACAATTATCAGGAACTGGGTTTTTTGTTTAAAGTGGTGAAATTAGCAGATTAAAGAGTATGATTTACTAATCTTAAAAGCTCGATTTACCACTAGATTGGGGTGGAACAGAGAAAAAAAGTATGCAAGCTTTTAAGATAAACAAATCACACTCTTCAATCTACTAATCTTACCATATAACAAAAATGTTTCCTGCCTCATTCATTTTGGTGATGTCACCTTATCTTTATTTTGCCTACTATATATCTCTTAGCCACATTTTTTAAAAAGAGCACTGGGATGTGGTCTACTCTTAATAGACAGAGAAAAATCTTTCTACATGATTCTTATCTTCTGTAGTGTTTCTCAACCGTGGCAACTTTATACTGCGTGAATATCAAGTCCCAGAATTCCCCAGCCAGCATAACGGCTGGGGAATTTTGGAAATTGATGTCCACCCAGTTTAAAATTGCCAAGGTTAAGAAACAATGTTTTAGTCTTACAAGTACACTGCTTTTGAACATGGAGGTTCCTGTACCTCAGTATTTCTCAGCCTTAGCATCTTTAAGAGATAATGGCTGAGAATTTTGGGAATTGAAGTCGACACATCTTAAAGTTGCCAAGATTGAAAAACACTACCTTAAACTTTAATAGCACCAACCTCTCCAAAATTATTCTTCAAAAATGTATTGAATCTGGGATGGGAAAACATTGGAATTACTCGATCTGCTTGGTTCTTTAGCAGAATTTAAAATCTGCCAAACAGAGACAGATCCAAAAAGGCATTTACGGTACTTAGCATTGCAGAACACAATATCTTTGAGCATATTTTGAATCTAGGAATTTGCAGCGTATCTACTACATGTTCCCAAGAGATATACCAAGAGATTCTGACCTATTTCTCACTCACCTCTGCCTTCAACTATGTGATATTATCCGCGCTCCTAAGAACTCTGGTAAGAAATGCATGTAATGCACAGTTGTAAGAGATGAAGAGTGCTAGTAGCTTGAGAAAAAAAGCTTTAAAATAAAATAGAGCACACAAATAGAAGAGGAAGCAGAGCAGTGGTGAGTTTCAAAATGTTTTACTACCTTCTGTGGGTGTGGCTTGGTTCTGTGGGTGTGGCTTGGTGGGTGTGGCATGGCTTGGTGGGCATGGCAGGGGATGGTTACTGTAAAATCTCCATTCCCTCCCAATCAGCTGGGACTCGGGAGGCAGAGAATAGATGGGGGCGGGACCAGTCAGAGGTGGTATTTACCGGTTTTCCGAACTACTCAAAATTTCCGCTACCGGTTCTCCAGAACTGGTCAGAACCTGCTGAAACCCACCTCTGAAGCAGAGCATTTTCAGGATGGGCAGGAAAAAAAATCAAGATGGCTGCTGGAAATTCTAATAGCATTTGTAACCAGCAGCATCTGCAGAGGCGGTCAGCAAGGTACAAGAACCTCCCTTTTCAATGTGCTCCAAAGGGATGGGACTTTTTATCCTAATCTTTGTCTGCTTACCGGAATTTCTCACCCCATCTTATTGGAGGGGCAAGAATTCTTGAGATATGCCTGAAAGCATTGCATTATTTATGCCTGATTAAGCTAACCATTTTATCTAATTATAAAGTAGAGCTCTGGACATTTTGTCAAGAAGATAAAGGTGTGTGCTTCTTTAAAAACACATTTTGTTGTTCTTACGTGTCTCAGTGATGTCACTGGGGGAGAAAAATCACATCTCAGTCTACTCTATATAGTGTATAAAAAAATTCATTTATGAATATCAGGATCCCTGACTGAGTGGATCTGAGTTTGTTGCATGGAAGATGTAACAGAAATGAAATGAAATTACATCCTAGTTACAAAAAAGTGAAGAAGGAATAAATTGTGGGATTCAGGCACTGAGGAGTAAGATTTTTGGGAACAGCTTATTCAGTATTAATAATAGAAGCAAGATGGCTCCTTTGTCTGATCAATAGGGGCTGAGTTCGCATCTGTTTATATAGTATGGATAGTACATCTTTCAACAGCTATTAATCATAATATATAATGGAGCCTCAATATACAAGAGCAGTTCACCTCTCATGATTAAATGCTGAGGATTAGCAAGATTGTTGGCCTTTAGTAACCATGGTCTAGACTCTAGAGAACAGAATTCTTGATATTTTGCTGACAACTATGACTGGAATCTTTGGGTTCTATGTCCAATCCTGACTGGACCAAGAAAGAACCAAACAAAGTTCTCACTAACTTGCACCAGTTTGAAATAAACTCAACTGAAAGCCAATCAGAAGTCAGAACATCTGGCTATATCGCTTTCTGCTCAGATGTGTGTAGTATTTACTGGTTCTCCGAACTATTCAAAATTTCCGCTACCAGTTCTGCCTGTGAATATACAAGCCACAGTTGTCAGTGAAAGGAAGTTGGTTTGCTAGATCATGGACACTAAACCCAGTTCAACGCTGTCCAACTGGCTGTGAAAACCTGCACCAATATGTTACTAGCAAAATTAATCTGTTTCCACCCTGCCTGTGGGCTTCCCATGAACTGTCAGATGCTTGTGTGATAAGCTTTTTACATTTGATCTAGCAGAGTTCTTCTATAGTCTAGTGTGGTTCATACTGGCTTTTCTTCAGGGGTGAAATGCTACCGTTTTGGACCGGTTCAGTTGAACCAGTAGCTTTTGGGAGAACTGGTAGCGATGGTAGCACGAGGCTTCGCCCACCCACCTGGTCATTGTTACTTCCTGGTTTTAACCTACTTTTTACCCTCTGCACATGCGCAGAGGGTCTGCGCGTGCACTTCCAAACCAGTAGGGAAGTTAAGTAGATTTTACCCCTGCTTTCCTTATATTTTAGAGTTGCATTGTAATAGTTCAAAGGTTCAATTAGAAATCTTTCCTAACTAGGATAATACGGTAGGCTATTTTCCAGGATGGAGTTAAATGGGCTGTTTTTCCTTAAAGGGCCTCTGGAAATCCCTTTTACCTTTCTGTCCCCAGCATCTGCCCTCTAGCCCATGCACCCATTACCCAATAGATCTTCTGAGACTTATAAGGATAGGAAGACATAAGGGAAGAAATGGTATTAGGAAGACACAGAGGGAAGGGATAGGAAGAAAGGATGAAGCTTTCATTGACCAAACTGTAAACAGCTCTGTCTTGGGCCAAACCCTCATTAATCTTGGAATGAAACATTGGTTTCCAAATACTCCAGCCAAAAAAGGAGGGAGGAAATCCATCTTGCTTGGAAAAGTGTGAAGGGAACACTTCATGTGCCAACCCTAATTTGCAGCAGAAATTAGGAAAACGCAATCATATATGCCCAAGCTCCCCAAATCAAAGAAACACTTACAGCACTGCGAGCCAGGGACTGGAAGCGGCTTCTCCTGCTTCTCCCAGGATGAAGAGGGAGAGGAAGAAAACACAAAGATTAGGACCTGTCTGAGAAGAACTGACGTCCTTTTTCTCAAAGCCCTCTGATTTGGGAGCTCCAAAACAAGAGCTGAAACCAGCGGTAGGTGAGGGAAGATAGAGAGGAAAATAATTAAATGAAAAGCACTTTATTTGAAAAGACAATTTTTGACAACGAGAGCCAAGGGACTTGGTTCTATTTTGGACTTCACCGGGAACAGCACATGCCTGGTGCAACGGGTACACAATATGAAGTTGTGCAAAGGCCCTGCTAGCCACAACTTCCACCTGCTCTTTGAGCAGGAATCATAAATCCAGGAGGACCCCTAGATTGTGCAGGGGGTTCTGTTTGGGGCAGTGCAGCCCCATCCAGCACCAGAGGTGGTATTACTTCTAGAAACTGAGGTCCCTAAAACCCAAAACCACTGAGTCTTGCCAGGGTTCAGCTGAAGCCTGTTGTTCCCCATCCAGACAGTCTCCACATGCTGAGACAGGACATCCACAGCATCACTGAATTCGCCAGGAGCAGAGATAAACAGATGGATCCCCATGGCATCACCAAGGGTCTCATGTCGATGTTAAGTAGGAGAGGAGAGAGCCCCGATCCGTGTGGCACCCCATATAAGTAGTCCTCAACTTACAAACCCAATTGAGACTAGAATTTCTATTGCTAAATAAGACAGTTATTAAGTGAAGCACACCAAATTTGACAACCTTTTTTGCCGTGGTTGTTAAGTGAATCACTGCAGTGGGGAAACGAATCACTCAGTCCTTAAGTGAATCCCGTTCCCCCCCAATTGACTTTGCTTGCCAAAAGCTGGTTGGGAAGGTCATGAACAGCAATCTCATGACATCAGGATGCTGCAACCGTCATAAATGCAAGCCAGTTGCCAAGCATCTGAATTTTGATCATATGATCCCGGGGATGCATTAAAAGTCGTAAATGTGAGGCTCAGACATAAGACTTTTTTTCAGTGCTGTTGTTGTAACTTTGAATGGTCACTAAATGAATGTTGTAAGCCAAGGACTACCTGCCGTGGAGGCGGGATCTCTCTCCTCCAATCACCATCAATTGGAACCAATCCCGGAGAGAAGAGGTGAACGAGCACAACACCCTAAGCAGGGGGTTGGTCTAGAAGACCTCCAAGGTCCCTTTCAACTCTGTTATTCTATTCTATTCTATTCTATTCTATTCTATTCTATTCTATTCTA
>WNWU01000001.1:89717208-89736393 GCA_012654045.1 Ptyas mucosa
TAGATAGATAGATAGATAGATAGATAGATAGATAGATAGATAGATAGGCAGGAGCTGGGGCAAGTAACAGGAGTTCACACCATTCCGTGTTGCTTGGGTCTCGAATCTGGGCTGTCAGCTTTCCAGCTTTCCAGCTGACAAGCTCAACGTCTTTAACCATTGAATCAACATGCCCCCCCCCCCAAACATGCTCCCACATCCCAAATAGCTATATCCATCAGGCTGGGCAGGCTGGACCTTGTATTCCCAGCACATCTGGAAAGCACCAGAAGGGAGAAGTCTGGTTTAGAAGAACTCCATCACTATTCTCATTATTCTTTGCAAATCATATTTCCGGTGTGGCCGGAAAATTGGACTAAATCCATTTTCCTCGCTCCTGGAACACCATTAACCTACTTCTGAGCCATGAATGACATTGTTTGCAGCATTGTGATGAAGCCCAAGGCAAATAATGAGGGAGAAGGCGTATATTTCCTCACTTGCCCTCAATTGCTGAACTCCCACACTCTTGAATGAGTCAGGATCGCTACAAACCACCATCTCTCTCTTATACAGATTTGCATAGGTCGTTTATAGGTTTTCCAAACAGTTACGGTGTAGCTCTAAACGCATACACTGACACTGTCTTCATATTAGTGTCTTCTTCTTTCTATATGTTTCTCATGATGCCCAGGAGCACCAATGGGTGTCTTTCTCTAGACCAGGGGTGGGTTCTAAATTTTTTTACTACCGGTTCTGTGGGCGTGGCTTATTTTGTGGGTGCGGCTTGATGGTCATGTGACAATTATTGAGGATTTAGCAGAGGTACTGGTCTACCAGGCTTTTAACTGCTTGCAGAGCTGTACCGATCTACCTATTTATTTTTGCAGGCACTGATCTACTCATGTATTTTTGCAGACACTGATCTACTCATGTATTTTTGCAGGCACTGATCTACTCATGTATTTTTGCAGGCACTGATCTACTCATGTATTTTTGCAGGCACTGGTCTATCCATTTATTTTTGTAGGCACCGGTCTACTCATTTGTTTTCTTTTAACACTGATCAGCTGTAGGGCGGCCCTTTGAAGCCGGGCGGCAAGAGTTTAAACAGTTTTTTCCCCTCTAGCCATCAGCTGGGACTCAGGAGGCAGCAATAGATTGGGGGTGGGGCCAAATAAAAGGTAAGAATAATGCGGGGGGATGCGGGGGGGGCAGAACCGGTTCGGTGATGTCATATTGTCACCGCTACCGGCTCGGAAGAACTGGGCCAAACCGGGAGGAACCCACCACTGTTCTAGATCCATAATGGTGAACCTATAGCACACGTGCCAAAGGTGGCACACAGCACCCTCTCCAGCCAGCTGGTCTTTGGGTCTCTGCCGCACATGCGGGGGGCGGGTTGTGTGCGGAGTGGGTGTGCAAAAGCATGGGGGTGGGGTGCATGTGTGGGGGCGGGGCACATGCAGGGAGTGCGCATGTGCAGGACGCATGCAGGGGCCCACACGTGCATGCACAAGGGGGTAGAGCGCATGCACAGGGGCCACACGCACATTGGGTTTTGGGGTTTGGGTGCGTGTGCGTGTGCGCGCATGAGCACACTTTGGGCACTCGGTCCGGAAAAAGTTAGCCGTCACTGCTCTAGACCAATGTTTCTTAACCTCAGTGACTTAAGATATGTGACTTCAACTTCCAGAATTCTGGTGGCAGAAGTCTGGGAGGTGAAGTTCACACATCTTAAAATCATTGAAGTTAAGCAATACTCTTCTAAACACTGAATGATGTTAAAGGAGCAACTTTCTATTCACTTTTCACAACATTCAAATAGCCCTTGCAGAAGCTAAGATGCAGGACAGAGTCAGGGGATGACCTTTCAAGAACTAAATTGCTCAGTGTCATTAAAACCAAAGCATTGCTATCAGATACCCCAAATCAAAGGTCTTTCAGAATTACCGGTAAGTTTAAATCATTGACTACTGCAATCTAAAGAAGTCTGTTAGAAGTAACCGTTGGCTTCTCCCATTTCTCTCTTCACCAGCTTTAAAACAAGGCCTCCAAAGATGTACATGTCTCTATATCTTTATAAGAGTTTTTTCCAGTCGGTTTTGACTCCCAGAAATTAAAATGGCAAATTTTTGCAATTTTATTTGCAATGTTTTATTTGGAAGCGGGTTGTTATTGCTTCTTTTTTCCTACAGCTGAGAATGATAGGCCTGAAATCACCCATCTGGTTTCGAGACTAAGCTAGAACTAGAACTCACAGTCTCCTGGTTTCTAACCTAATGCCTCTAACTGTCAGGGTTCCAAGAAACACCCCCAACAAAAGATGACTCCGAGGCTTGAAGTTCCTCAAAGTTCCATTTTATTAGAGATGTGGGGGTTTTTTATTTATACGCCGCCTTTCTCCAGAGACTCAGGGCGGCTTACAATGCGTTAAGCAATAGCCTTCATACTTTTGTATATTTTATACAAAGTCAGCTTATTGCCCTCACAATCTGGGTCCTCATTTTACCTACCTTAGAAAGGATGGAAGGCTGAGTCAACCTTGAGCCTGGTGGGATTTGAACTTGCAGTAATTGCAGGCAGCTGGAAACGTAAGTGCTAGTTTTAACAGCACTTAGTCCACTGCGCCACCAGGCTCAGTATCATATTGGCACATCTGGGAAAACCTGAATCTGAAAGTTTCCAGATTTTCCCTACCCAAAGGAAAGTCCAAGTCCCTGCCCAGCACCCACAAGTCCATCACATGGTCCAATCAAAGCACTGTCCCAGTTGGAGATGCCTCTCAGCCACACCCCTCCAGGTGCAGGGCAAGATGTCCTTGACTCTCTAAGAAAGGAATGTTATTATGACTACATATCACCCCTGCTCCATACAATCCCCCCTCCCAGTTTCCCACAGCAGTAAATGTGGCAGGTCTGAAGATCGAATGCAAAAGATGGCTTCCAGGCCTGACTCTAACCGCTTCACAAAGCTGATTGTCATCTATGTCTATATCCATCTATGTCAATTTTCATACATATAATCTAAAGTTCAAATGAATCTGAAATACAGGTAGTCCTCGCTGAACAACCAGAAGTTACAATGGACCTCCCAAAAAGTACTTATGACCCAGTTCTGGAGTTCAGATGTTGGAAACCTCTTCTCTGCCCTATAGTCACATGATTACATATATGACCACATTTTGGGCACTTGGTACCCGGCTACCTCTTACAACCAGTTGTAGCATTTCATGGTCACATGTTTACAATTTACTTTTCTTTGCCAGTTTCTGGCTATTAAAAAGCACCCATAGCAGGGGTGAAATGCTCCCAGTTCGGACCGGATCACCTGATCTGGTAGCGATGGTGGCGGGTGGTTCCGATAGCCAAAATCCGTGCGGCCCCCCCGCCCGACCATGCCCAGCTGAGCCGCAGGATCATCAGAGGCTTTTTAAAAAAAAACTTTTAAAAGCATTTTTTCTACAACCTCTTCCAACGAAAAAATGCTTTTAAAAGTTTTTTTAAAAAAAGCCTCTGATGATCCTGCGGCTCAGCTGGGATCCTCAGAGACTTTTAAAAGCATTTTTTAAATACATTTTTTATTTTTGCAGGCACCAGTCTACTCATTTGTTTTTGGAGGCACTGGTCTACCACCACACTGCCTTTTAACACTGATCAGCTATAGGGCGGCCCTTTGAAGCCCTTTGAAGCAAGAGTTTAAATAGGTTTTTTTTCCTTCTAGCCAATCAACTGGGACTCAGGAGGCAGCAATAGATTGGGGGTGGGGCCAAATAAAAGGTAAGAATAACGCGGGGTGGGGTGGGGGCAGAACCGGTTCAGTGACATCATATCGTCACCGCTACCGACTCGGCGGAACCGGATGGAATCAGGAGGAACCCACCACTGATTTCCACCCTTTTTTAGGGAGGAAAAAGTGCATCTTATACTCCTAAAAATATGGTACATTTTGAATCTCATCACCCACTGGAACACAAAATGGGGGTGATCAGAACCCTACGGTATTCGGCTGAAAGTTTGCCTACCAGCAAAAATGGAAAAGAAAAATAACTAAAACACGTCAAGGAAGCCCTCAGAACTTAACTTGTGGCTATCCCAACTGGGCCTTTATCAAATCCCCCCCCCCCCAAAAAAAATACCCAGCAAGAGCTCCTCTATAACAGACAAAGAAGGGAACAAGAAACAAAGCAGCATTGTCATTCCATATGTTGTAGGAATATCCGAAAAGCTCAGGAAGATTTTCAACCAACCACAATATGCATACACACTTTAACCCCCAAAATACACTAAGGCAGAGGTTTTTCAGAAGTGGTTTGCCCTGGCCTCCCTTTCTAAATCTTAAATCCCTGCTTTCGTTTTGAAAATATACTGCTTTGTTTCCTGTCTTGGCTCTAGGAAAATTCAGGAAAATTCAAACAGCTGCACATTATTTTATAATCCCTGAGCTGGCCTGATTAAGCTATTGTGCTCATATGAATTGGAGATGCATTCAAATTTGGTTACATATTCCCCAGCATCGTTGCTTTGATGGTGCCTCTGTGTATCAGACCCATTCAAAAAATGTTAATATTTCTTCATAAGTTTACTTGAGATTTCCACCAACAATCCTTCCATGAATACAAATGCAAACACAACCTGACCCAACATTCAAGGCAGGGGTGGGTTCTAAATTTTTTTACTACCGGTTCTGTGGGCGTGGCTTATTTTGTGGGCGTGGCTTGATGGTCATGTGACAATTCTTTAGGATTTAGCAAAGGAACTGGTCTACCAGGCTTTTAACTGCTTGCAGAGCTGTACCGATCTACCCATTTATTTTTGCAGGTACTGATCTACTCGTGTATTTTTGCAGGCATGGTCTACCCATTTATTTTTGCAGGCACTGATCTACTCATTTGTTTTCTTTTAACACTGATCAGCTGTAGGGCGGCCCTTTGAAGCCCCAGAGCAAGAGTTTAAACAGTTTTTTTCCCTCTAGCCATCAGCTGGGACTCAGGAGGCAGCAATAGATTGGGGGTGGGGCCAAATAAAAGGTAAGAATAACGCGGGGGGGGGGCAGGGGGCGGGGGGGCAGAACCGGTTTGGTGACGTCATATCATCACCACTACAGGCTCGGCTGAACCGGGCCGAACCAGGAGGAACCCACCACTGATTCAAGGACATCTGCAGAGGTTAGTCAAAAAATCAAGACGTCGGTTGTGACTGCATAGAAGCACCCTTACCCACAGATATTTTTTTGACATTTTTTTGCCAATAGGTACTTCAAACAGAGGTTAAGAGAATATTGGTATTAATATATAGTATCAAATGCTTTACAAAAGTTGTACGTGCACACCTGAAAATTCATAAAACAAGGTACACAAGCCATTTTGATGCACTCATACCCACGGAGCTGTTTTATGTTAAACTGGGTTTGTAGAAGATGCTTAAAGTTTTTTTCTTAATCTCCTTTCATGCAAGATCTTGATTTGGTGAACTAGCAGCAGATGGATCTTTACAAGATGCAGTTTCACTGGCTTTAATTTGAAGGGAGGGAGGAGTCAGGCTTAATTCTGTATTTAGGTTAAACGTGTTGTGTGAATGCAGCAAATATGAACCCAGGATTAAAAAGCTGAAGGAGAATGGGGAATGCCATTGGTTCTGCTTTAGAACAAAGAGCTGCAAATGCAAACGTCCAAACTTGGAGCTAAAGAATCAGGTAATCCTATAGTCTGTTAAATTCCTGCCAGCTGACAAATCTATATCTTTGGCAGCATACAGGTTGAGAATGTAAAGCACTTTGCACCCAGAAGGCCGAGGAATGTCCCCCAAGATTCTTTCTCTATTCCTGATCCTTCCTGGGATGAGAAAGCAAATAAAAAAAGCACATCGTGTCAGGTGCAGAGAAAAATCAGCAGCCACCTACAGAACAGGTGCTCTGTCTCTCCTGCTGTCTCTGTTGACGAGACATTTTCTTGTGTACAGGATGATCCTGGGGAAGAAATAGCACCAGCCCCTCCTCCTTTCTCTAGCTTTGCAAACTGGGTTCTGGGGATGGGGGGGGATTACAGGTAGTCCTTGACTTGGTTTAAGCAACTAAGCATTGGTTTAGTGACCGCTCAAAGTTACAAAGGCACTGAAAAAGTGACTTATGACCGGTCCTCATATTTATGATCATTGCAGCATCCCCACAGTCACGTGATCAATATTAGGGGGCTTGGAAACCACATATCTGACGGTGGCAGCATCCCAGGATCATGGGATTCCCCCCTTTTTTAAAAAAAAAATTGATTTATATGCCGCCCTTCTCCGGAGACTCAGGGTGGCTTACAATGCGTTAAGCAATAGCCTTCATACTTTTGTATATTTATACAAAGTCAGCTTATTGCCCCCACAATCTGGGTCCTCATTTCACCTACCTTTGCAACCTTCCCAGCTGGCTTCCAACAAAGTTAAAGGGGACTGGAGGAAGCCGAATTCGCTTGATTCACTGAACAACGGCAGTGATTCATTTAACAATCATATAAAAAAATGTCGTAAAATTGGGCACCATTTACTTAATCATCTTGCTTAACTACAGAAATTCTTGATCCCAATTGTTGTTGAGGATTACCTGCTTGCATGAGCCTCGGTGGCACAGTGGTTAGAGTGCAGTACTGCAGGCCACTTCTGTTGCCAGCTGCCTGAAATTTGGCAGATCGAATCTCACCAGGCTCCAGGTTGACTCAGCCTTCCATCCTTCCCAGGTGGGTAAAATGAGGACCCAGATTGTTGGGGGCAATATGCTGATTCTGTAAACGGTTGTAAAGCACTGTAAAGCCAAGTGCTATTGCAATTGCAGGTAGAGTTGAATAAAGCTTTTGGATTCTTGGCACCTTTTGCCACTTCTCTGGTTGTAATGTATATGACTTTATTGGTCAAACAATTCAAAGGGCAACTCCTGATTTTACTATATCAATGGCTTTTTTTCTGTAAATGTGAGCTGATTGCCGAGTGCCTGGAATTTGATGGTGTGACCAGAGAAAGAAGTAACATAAAATCTTCAGAACCAGGTACCTGGTTTTTGGGGAGGAGGTTAGCTTTGAATAGTTGTTAAGCGACCAGTCATAAGTCCAGGGTTACCTGTAGTAAAAACCCAGTTTATATCCCCCAGTCTCAGTGATTGACCATGATTTCTATCTTCTCTGACAAGAGGAAACATGGGCTAATATACAATTCCTGCTCCATTGGTGTGCACTATAATTCCTTTTTCCTGTATGCATCTTCTGTGTAACAGAGACCCAATTCATATACAGTGGTACCTTGGTACTCAACTGCTTTGAAACTCATTGAATTTGGTACTCAACACATTTTGTTGCAAAAAAATTGTTCTGGTACTTAGAATAGAATAGAATAACAGAATTGGAAGGGATCTTGTAGGTCATCTAGTCCAGCCCTCTGCTCAAGCAGGAGATCCTATACCATTTCTGACAGATGGCAATCCAGTCTCTTCTTGAAAGCCTCCAGTGATGAAGCTCCCACAACTTCTGAAGGCAAGCTGTTCCACTGGTTGATTGTTCTCACTGTCAGAAAACTTCTCCTTATTTCTAGATTGAATCTCTCCTTGATCAGTTTCCATCCATTATTCCTTGGATGGCCTTCAGGTGCTTTGGAAAATAGGATGACCCTCTCCTCTCTGTGGCAGCCCCTCAAATATTGGAACACTGCTGTCGTGTCACTTCTGGTCCTTCTCGTCACTAGACTAGCCATGCTCAGTTCCTGCAACCATTCTTCATATATTTAGCCTTTAGCAATAGCAATAGCACTTAGACTTAAATACCGCTTCACAGTGCTTTATAGCCCTCTCTAAGCGGTTTACAGAGTCAGCCTATCACCCCCAATAATCTGGATCCTCATTTTACCCACCTCAGAAGGATGGAAGGCTGAGTCAACCTTGAGCCTGGTGAGATTCAATCTGCCAAACTGCTGGCAGCCTGTGATCAGCAGAAGTAGCCTGCAGTACTGCACTCTAACCACTGCGCCACCACAGCTCTTCCCCTAAATCCCTAATTGGTCCCCTAATTATCCTTGTTGCTCTTTTCTGCACTCTTCCCAGAGTCTCAATATCTTTTTTTATAGTGTGGTGACCAAAACTGGCTGTAGTATTCTAGGTGTGGTCTTACCAAGGCTTTATAGAGTGATATTAGTACCTCAGGTGATCTTGATTGAATTCCTCTATTAATGCAATTTAGGATTGCACTGGCTTTTACTCATTGTTTGTTTGGTATTCAATACACAAGCTGGAACTTGTCGGTGTTGGCTGCCTTCTGACTCATTACATTATTTCTTATGGGAAAAATGTGTTTGGTACTCATCATTTTTGGTACTCATCATGCTTCCTGGAACCAATTAACAATGAGTACTGAAGTACCACTGTATAATCAACTGGTCCCAAAACATTCAAGGCCTATTTCAGTGGAAAACTGAAGGAAGGGGAAATAATTATTCCTCAGATTTCAAATACCCCTTGAATAAACATTTGGAAGTAATCTTCCTTTCCCATGCTTCCTTTCCCAGCACCTTACCAAGCCTGGAATAATCCTAGATCCTTTTGGAAGAAAAGCAAAATACCAATTTTCTTTTAAAATACCCTTTGAAAATGTAGTTGTTTATAGCAGAAGTGCATAGACTCTGAACTTCAGGAAACAGGGGACTCACCAAAGTCTTGGAGTTAGGCCAAAGTTGCTACTGGTTGTAATTTCGATGTGTTAGAACAGAAATATTAGTACGTTCAAGAAAAGCTGTTAATAATATTTAAATTTAAATTACCTTGTTTAAACACAATTTATATCGTAGGCTTTTCTATTGACTATTGAATATAAACTCCAAAACTGTGTTTTGTTAATTCAAAGGGATGAGAGTTGCTTTTTGCATGGATCCAGACCAATGTTTCTCAACCTCAGCAACTTTGCAATCCGTGGATGTCAACTCCCAGAATTCCCTAGGCAACATTCCTCCAGAATTCAATTCTGGAAATTAAAGTACACGTATCTTAAAAGAGGTTGCTGAGGTTGAAAATACTGATATAGAAGTTCGCTTCTGCAGCCTGGTCAAATGAGGGAGATCCAGATTGAAATTCTCAGAGCTGCTATTATTATTTTCTTTTTAGACAAAGATAGCCCTTAAAAAGCTGACAGGATAAAATAAAAGACAGAAGGAGAGCTATTCATGCCTTCTCATAGATCCTTGGAATAAAGCTGAAGTGGATTTTTTTTAAGTATTCCAAAATAACTTTCTTCCATATAACTTGTCTGCCAAATTCTACCTCCTTTCTTTCACATTTATTGTTCTATTTTTAATCTTCCACTTGCTTTTTTGCATTTCAGATTATGCCTTCAGAAGTTGTGGGAGCTTCATTGCTGGAGGCTTTCAAGAAGAGACAGGACTGCCATCTGTCAGAAATGGTGTAGGGTCTCCTGCTTGGGCTGGGGGTTGAACTAGATGACCTCCAAGGTCCCTTACAACTCTGTTAATCTGTTAAATTGGTATATGCGCATTTACTAAACGCGCTGAAAACCAAGGCAATGCATGTTATTTCCTCTTTACATTTTTTATGAACCTGTATAAAGAAGCACAATATTTTTCACCCGAAATGAGTTCTGGGCTTTAAAAATTGCCATTCTAACCCATCTAATTCTCCTTGTTAAGAGAGAAAGCGCCAGCCAAAGAACTAGTGTAGTGTGTTGCATTAGACACAATACTGGATTTAAAGCAGAAAATGTGGTGTCCAAATTTGTACCATCCACTGGGGGAAAATAAATCTCACCAAGGGATCTTTGACTCCGCTCCCTTGTCTCAAGTTTTTCTACAGTGCAAGGCTGGGCTTTTTGTGTGAAACTTCTCCAAGAAGTCATGGTTAGGAGAATTGTGGGTTTATGCATCTTGGAACCAGGTTTTATATTCCATTGGGCCTTTGTCTTGTTCTTCTCATCACTTTCTTTGCCAACAAAACATATACAAGGGAGAGAAAAGCTGGGCCATATGCTCGTTTCCAACTGCTTGCTACTTTTAAATGCACTGTTAGAAAAGGGGCAATGGCCTAATTTCCAAAATGCAGCATCCTCTTTGAAAAGGATCTCCCCCTCCTCCTCCTCCTGCCACAGCTGGCACACTATCAACCAGGTCTACAATTAACAGCTCTCCACAATGTCTGACTTGCAAGCAATACATCAGTTTGGGCTCAGCACCAAAAATAGCAACTTGCTGGGAAGGCGTGATTGCAGAGAATCAGGGAAAGCTACAGCCCCCACTCCCCCTCATCTTCCCAATGCAAGGCACTCCGGAGGTTGATTCCCCAGCAGTCGTGGTGCAAAATCTGCCACCAAAGGAGGATCACACCTCTACTTGGGATGACGAAGATCTGCTGCTGGACTCAGAGGCTTCCTCAGTGGGAACACGAGGCTGTTTATCCTGGTGGCCAGCTCTGTAAATCATATTTTGAAGAGGGACTTGTAGGAAGAAATATTCTTCTGGGTTCAGCTCCAAGTGAGGGAAAAGACACTGGAAACATGGAGACTGCTTGGAAAGATGGTTTAATGGTGGACAGGATCACATGGTTTGAGTTCCTGAACAGAAAAGGAGCATGACACAGCGAGTCCCCGGGTTTTATGCCCTCTCTGGCTTTGAACTTCCTGGGGCCCAGAAAGAATATCCTGATTGGTTGTCAGACTCCCAGGGGGTGGGGGTCTTAGCTAGCCTTGCTGGCTGATGTAATCTTCCCAGGTGCCATGTGGTGAGTTTCTGTTGCTAGATGGGTCCTATTGTGTTGCAGATGATGGTCCATTGACAAAGATTGTGTTTCTGCCTCTGGCCCCTTGACAAAGGGTGGGGGCAGGAAGATGGGAGGTGCTTCGTCCTTAAAACATGCTTCTCCATTTCTCATCCAGGGAAACATAATATTCTGCCTTTTTAGTATTTCCCAAAATATTTCATTCCTCTAGGAAAGGGATGGGTGCTACAGACTGAAATCTACGCCTGTGTGAACCATTGCCATGGCCAGTTCACAAAGCACCAATCTGAGAACCCCCTCAGGCTTAGCTCTATGAGGCACTCAGTTGCTCTAGAGAAAAGCATGTCTTACAGGGAAAAAAATGGCTGTTTTCAAGGCTGGCTTGGAGGGCAGCTATCCTGGGATCCATCTTTTTTTTTTTTTTTAGATTTTTAAATGCACCTTTTTTCTTTGTTTAGGGATGTGGTGGCTCAGAGGCTGAGACGGCAAGCTTGTCGATCAAAAGGTCGGCAGTTCAGTGGTTCGAATCCCTAGTGCCACGTAACGGGGTGAGCTCCCGTTACTTGTCCCAGCTTCTGCCAACCTAGCAGTTTGAAAGCCTGTAAAAAATGCAAGTAGAAAAATAGGGACCACCTTTGTTGGGAAGGTAACAGCATTCTGTGCGCCTTTGGCGTTGAGTCATGCCGGCCACATGACCACGGAGACGTCTTCAGACAGCGCTGGCTCCTCAGCTTTGAAACGGGGATGAGCATTGCCCCCCCAGAGTCGGGAACGACTAGCACATATGTGCGAGGGGAACCTTTACTTTTTTATTGTTTTTTAGAAATAATTTTTTCCACCCTGTGAGGTGGGTCGGGCTGAAAGTGAGTGACTGGCCCAAAGTCACCCAGCCAGTTTTCATGCCTAAGGTGGGACTAGAACTCATCGCCTCCTGGTTTCTAGGCTACCCCTTTAACCGCCTCACCAAACTGTCTCTTCATTTGCTTCCTGTCCTGGTTTGCTGCCTGAAATAGCTGCATTGGTCTGCCCAATCCAAAACATCAGCAAATCAGAAACAGCCATTGTTCAGTATTTCCTTCTTCCTTTCTTGATATATTTATATTTTATATTGTCTTGTTTAAAACTTTTCAATACAGCTCCGCAGTTCAATACAGCTCCGCAGGAAAGAATAGCCCCCTGATTGACAGCTAAAACAATTGCATACAATCATCAGAAGCTTAGCCTCAAAGTCCAAGGTCAGTAGTATTTTTTTAAGTCAAGTTTTTTATTTTATAAATATTTTGAAGACAGTGTACTGTCCAGGCACTTCATTTTACTAACTAACTAACTAACTAACTAACTAACTAACTAACTAACTAATAGATATACTGATAGTGATAACGATAATACATGTAATAATGATACAAATATTTATAATTATATTAACTTATAATCATATTAATTGTACTAGCATACTTATATAGACAACATTCATATTTTACTTACACATAACAATAATCTTTCTTCATCTAACTTCTACCTCTTATCTCTAACCATTGATAAAACCTATTCCACATTGAATTGTATCTCCTTTATCTTTTATTTTCAATGTCAATCTATCCATCTCTGCACAGTCCAATATTTTCCGGATTATGCTTTCATCTGGGGGGTGTTCTCACTTTTCCAATATTGTGCAAATACAATTCTCACTGCTGTCAATACATGTACCATTAAGTATATAGTCCCTTTATCATAGCTTTCTGGTATTATACCTAACAAAAATACTTCTGGCTTTAAATCTATATGCTGCTTTTCCAGCCATGTATGTATTTTCATCCAATATTTTCTTGCTTTCATACATGTCCACCACATATGATAATAAATACCTGGGATCTGATTACATTTCCAACATTTGGCCGGTAGTATTTTAAGGAGAAGAAATCATGTGTACTAGCTTCTCCCAACTTCCAGCTCTCCAGATGCTTTGGACTATAACCCCTAGAATCCCAGACCATTGGTTTGGTTGGCGACCAGTTGATTGGTCTGAAGCCATCTGGGAGTTGAAATCCATACATCTCAGAGTTGCCAAGGTTGAAAAACCCTGCTCTAGCTGGATTGGTCTTAAGAAGATAGGCAACTTCTTTGTCTCAAATGCAATTATTTGGATGCATACGGTAGCACGTCCTTTGTTGGAAATCTGCGCATCATCCTTCACCAACTGAAACTTGGATGAAGCTTAGGAGAAGCTCTGCCAACAGTTGCTGCTAAATCAAATGGAGTAATAGGACAAAAAGCGGGAATTCGTTGTGAGAAGTAATTCTTGAACTACGTTAAAATGTATTTCAGAGGATCCACCCAGTTTTGGGACTGCAGTCCCCAGCACCTCATTCAAAATCCAAGCAAGCTTCATCCTTCTCAGCCTTGTACACCCTATCTCACTGTAATCTCTCTCTGTGTGTGTCTTTCTCTCTTTCACAAACACACACACACACACATCTATCATTCTCTGTCTTTCATCTATCATCTATATCAGTGATGGCTAACCTTTTTGCCATCGCGTGCCAAAAGGGGGGGGGGTCGCGGGTGCGGGTGCCCACATCCATAATTCAATGCGCCCCGCCCTCCTGCGCATGCGCATGTGACCTCCCCACACTTCCCCCTGCTTTTGGCATGTGATGGCACAGTGGGCCCAGTAGGCCTGTTTTTCCCCCTCCCCAGGCTCCAGAGGCTTTCTAGGAGACTGGGGAAGGCAAAAAGAGCCTTCCCCATCCCCCCAGAGGCCTTTCGGAGGCCAGAAACAGCCAGTTTCCTGACTTCCGGTGGGACCGGAAGGCCTGAAAATCAGTTGGCCAGTGCATGCATGCGCTCTGGAGCTGAGGTAGGACAACACTCGCATGCCCATCAATATGGCTCCACGTGCCACCTGTGGCACCCGTGCCATAGGTTCGCCATCACGGATCTATATCTATCATCTATCTATCCATCTATTCATCTATCCATCTATCCATCTATCCATCTATCCATCTATCCATCTATCCATCCATCCACCCACGCACCCACGCACCCACGCACCCACCCACCTATCTATTATCTATTATCTATTATCTATTATCTATTATCTATTATCTATTATCCATTATCCATTATCCATTATCCATTATCCATTATCCATTATCTATCCATCCATCCATCCATCCACCCACCCACCTATCATCTATCATCTATCATCTCTATATCTCTCTATCTCTATGTCTATGTCTATGTCTATGTCTATCTCTATGTCTATCTCTATGTCTATGTCTATGTCTATCTCTATGTCTATCTCTATGTCTATCTCTATGTCTATCTCTATGTCTATCTCTATCTCTATCTCTATCTCTATCTCTATATCCATCCATCCACCCACCCACCCACCCATCCATCCATCCATCCATTCATTCATCTATCATCATTCTATACCAACCATCCCATTTAACTCACTCTGGTTGGTTTACAAAGAACATCATAAAATAATATAAAAACATGACTAAAAACCACAGTTAAAAAACAAACTGAAAAAACAAGCTTAAAAGTAAAAAGTAAAAAATCAAAGTTGAAAAATTAATAAGGCTAAAAGATTAAGAGCTCTCTTTAATGAAGAGGTCTTGGATCACAAGCAGAGAATTACTTTTTCACCATCAGCTAATATCAATCGGGAATGCCAGAAGCGGAACCATGAGCCTGGTGCCAATCAATCGTGCCAGACTGAAGGGATGCCAGACTTGATATTAAAGCATAGACCACTACATCGTCACATACAATTCCATGGAATTGCGCCCATTTTTAATTTTTTTGCCCCACCGGAGATAAATATTTGTTATTTGTGGGTTTTGTATATACAGTAGGTCACCTGAAAAAGATACTGACCCCTTTCCAACCCTAATCTAAACGGGCTCTAGGTTCACACAAGATATTTAAGAATGAATTACATTAGCAAAACCGAATTCCTATGCTCACATTAAGTACATTATGGTTTTTTTTAATTATTATTATTATTATTATTATTATTATTATTATTTTATTTCTATACCGCCCTTCTCCCGAAGGACTCAGGGTGGTGTACAGCCTATTAAAAGCACAAAGACAAACAACAATTTAATATGATGGACCAGTAATTTATCCAATACACTAGGCCTTTACATCCTGCATCAGAAATTATCCAATCCCGTACAGTATTAGCCTAACCTAATCTAGTTTGTTGTGTAAAC
This sequence comes from Ptyas mucosa, assembly GCA_012654045.1. Classification (NCBI taxonomy): domain Eukaryota; kingdom Metazoa; phylum Chordata; class Lepidosauria; order Squamata; family Colubridae; genus Ptyas; species Ptyas mucosa. The sequence continues at coordinate 89,732,157 of WNWU01000001.1, forward strand.
ATAGTTAACGGATGCATTCACACAACTTGCTTTAACTACTAACCGATTTAACCCGTTTTCTGACTTTGCGTACTATCTTCATCCATAAATTATCCAAATGCCTTGCATGACACGCTTTAAGGTACAAAAGGCAAACCAAAGTGAACATTAACCAAGTGTAGTTTGGCGTATTGAATGAACACAACTGGGGTCTTGGTCTAGGACAGAGGTCTTCAAACTTGGCAGCTTTAAGACTTGTGGACTTCAACTCCCAGAATTCTCCAGCCAGCTATGCTCCAGCTGGCTGGAACTATGCTCCAGCTATGCTGGCTGGAGAATTCTGGGAGTTGAAGTCCACAAGTCTTAAAGCTGCCAAGTTTGAAGACCTCTGGTCTAGGAGCTATGCTGAAAAGGAGAGAAGCAAATTATTGGTGTCATAATAAAAGGGGGACATGACGATGTCGCATATTTATGAAACAATTGCACAAATAATTGACACAAATTAAATAATTCATATTGTTTGCACTGCAACATGATTCATGTGACATCACTTGCCGCCCTGCAGATGTCCATAAAGGGGGTAGGAATAAGGCAGGTTTTTACTAGGGGTTGAAAAAGAGTTGCTTATACTTTAGTGCTCAGGCTGTGTGTGTGTGTGTGTGTGTGTGTGCGTGCTGATCTATCAGATTTATAGAATAGAATAGAATAGAATAGAATAGAATAGAATAGAATAGAATAGAATAGAATAGAATAGAATAGAATAGAATAGAATAGAGTTTGAGGACTTCTAGTCCAACCCCCTCTTTAGGCAGGAAACCCTACACCACTTCAGACAAATGGTTATCTAATCTCTTCTTAAAAACTTCCAGTGTTGGAGCATTCACAACTTCTGGAGGCAAGTTGTTCCACTGATTAATTGTTCTGTCAGGAAATTTCTCCTTAGTTCTAGGTTGGTTCTCTCCTTGATTAATTTTCTTCATTGTTTCTTGTCCTGCCCTCAGGTGCTTTGGAGAATAGCTTGACTCCCTCTTCTTTGTGGCAACCCCTGAGATATTGGAACACTGCTATCATGTCTCCCTTAGCTGCCCATCTCATGTATGTGACTGGGCAACGTGTACTAAACAAAATAACGTAAACAATGTTTAATGCTGATTTAAAACAATTAAAATATAAATAAGACCATGGGAGAATGCATTAAAGTCTTACACAGCAGAGCCATCTCATGGACTGTTTCCTATATTCAGGATCTTGGGCAAGTAATTTGTTCCTTAACTTCATTAAATTTGCTTTTTTTAATGGAGTAGCTGCCTGGAGACCAGCTGTGTCTTTATGCAGGCAGCCAATTGAGGCTCGCACCATCCTGCTCTATGGACAGCTGTTTTGGGATGGTACCCATCAAAGCCCTATCAAAGTGATTAGTAGCATTCAGTTTAAATTGCTAGATACCAGAAGATTGAGTGGGAGGTGTGAGCCATCGCCTTCTTTTTTAGGAAATCAGAGGAGCGATCCATCAGGCCCAGGCTTCTGACAGACAGTGGTGCCTCCAAATCTCAGCTGGGTATCTTTTCTATCCTTAAAGTAAAGGTAAAGGTAAAGGTTCCCGTCGCACATATGTGCTAGTGGTTCCTCACTCTAGGGGGCGGTGCTCATCTCTGTTTCAAAGCCGAAGAGCCAGCGCTGTCCAAAGACATCTCTGTGGTCATGTGGCTGGCATGACTAAATGCCAAAGGCGCACGGAACACTGTTACCTTCCCACCAAAGGTGGCCCCTATTTTTCTACTTGCATTTTTTATGTGGTTTCGAACTGCTAGGTGTTCTGCTCCAGCTATGGACCCCAAAGAACGCAGCACACACAAAGTCTATACAAAGCTTATTTTACTCGAATAACTTAGTCTTTATCAACCAAAAGCTGTTAATAAACTGTCTTAACAGCCTACCAGAATTCTAAGATAAGGTAATCACAGTCTTACTAGAGTTGGCAGAAAGCCCAGAGACAATTTTACAAAGAATCCAGATGCAAAGGAGATTGAACTAAAGTTGTTCCCTACAGCTTGCTGCAAGCAGCGTTCCTCCTTAAATAGGCTAAGGGAGTGGCCAATTAGCCCCAAGCCTTACTCTCGAGGAGACCTCCTCCTGAGGAGCCGCGCCTCCCTTTTGGCAGCTCTGCGCGCCCGTGCATTGAGAAGAGGCTCCTCCTCTTCATCCTCTTCACTTAAAGGAGCTTCTGGAGGTTCTGAAGGCCCTGGCTGAATCCCTGCCTCTGGCACCACATCTTCTCCCGCCTCCTCATTGTCTGACTCGAGTGCCAGCTGCACAGGCTGCTGGTGCAGCACCACACCAGCCTCCTCGTTGTCGGAATCAGCTACAATCTGCACAGGCCGCTGATGGGCCACAACACTAGGTTGGTGGAAGCTGGGACAAGTAACAGGAGCTCACCCCATTACACAGCACTAGGAATTTGAACTGCTGAACTGTCAACCTTTCAATCGACAAGCTCAGTGTCTTAACCACTGAGCCACCACGTCCCTATCCTTAAAGTACTGCCTCCCAAACATTTGCCTTCATTACTCCAAACTGCTTATCAGAAAATCATATCAAACCTCAAGGGCCGGTCATATATCTCCCACTTCAGCACCATTGTAACTTCAAACAGTTGCTGAACAAATGGTCGTAACTTGAGGACTACCTGTATTATAAGAACTGTCATCAGTGAATGATCTTTATTTCATTTCAACTAACTACCATTGGTAATTTCATCAAGTTTCATCCTAATAGGAATTCTTGGGAGACTTTCAAACATATTTTAGTACATGAGGCAATCTTTAAGTCAATTTAAAAGTCCCTGTTATGATGGGTAATGGGTTTGTGTGTTGGTACCCAAAGAAAGCCTGCTTTTATCCAATTTGGGGTAATTTACCCAGGTTTCGGAAGTACTTTCTTAGAGTCTATTACGCTTTAACTCTATCATGTTGCTTCAGAAAGTTAGACTATGTCAGTGTTTCCCAGCCTCCACAACTTTTAAGATCTGTGGACTTCAGTTCCCAGAATTCCCCAGATAGTCTGGAGAATTCTGGTAATTTATTTATTTTTTTATTATTATTTTTTTATTTATATTTATATGCCGCCCTTCTCCGGAAACTCAGGGCGGCTTACAATGTGTTAAGCAATAGCCTTCATACTTTTAGTATATTTATACAAAGTCAGCTTATTGCCCCCACAAACTGGGTCCTCAATTTACCCACCTTAGAAAGGATGGAAGGCTGAGTCAACCTTGAGCCTGGTGAGATTAGAACTTGCAGTAATTGCAGGCAGCTGGATGTTAAATGCTGCCTTAATAGGAGGCATTAGCCTGCTATGCCACTCGGGCTCAATGAAGTCCACAGAACCTAAAGTTGTCAAGGTTGAGAAATACTGGACTCGTGATGTATGGGGAGCACTTTCCAACTCTGACATTGGACCTGGAGGTATCATTGTCCCAATATGGCTTAAAATTTGCTAGTCCGGATAGCAGCACCCAGATGGTTTTTCTGGCTTGGAAGCTAAGCAGGGGCCAACCTGGTTAACACTTCATGGGAGATCACTTGGGTTGTAGGCTAGGCTAGTCATCCCAGAAGACTTTGTCCAATCACTTTGATGCTACCGCTAAAACACCCATATGAACGTGTCCATGATATCATCAGGACACAAACTGGATTTAAAGGAGACTTACTGTCAGCAGAATCATGCCAACCAGAACATCACAGCTAGGTTCAGAACTATGCATAGAAACCTACCCACTTCTCCAGAACTACTCCAGTTTTCTCAGACCGATCCTCCTCCCTGCTGTGATTGCAGGAAGTGGCCCGGAGGGGGGGAGGGACGAAAACGGCCTCCCCAGGCTCTGGAGGCCCTCTGGAGGCCAGAAACGAATTTTCAGTAGGCCTGTTTTTCACCCTCCCTGAGCCTCCGTGTGCGCCCTACACTTACCTGCATCCAAAACGGGCCGTGTGGGTACTCCTGGGAGAGGCGGAGTGGGTGGGGCCAGCCAGGAGTGGGATTTGGGGGTTCTCCAAACTGCACAGAATCTTAGCTAGAGTTTCTCCTGAACCCCCAGCAGCCCACCCCTGAATCCAGCCCATTAAACCAATTTAATGGTTTAATGGCTTAGTGACTTGGGCAAATCTAGAAAGTAAGTTAATTCAGTGTTTCTCAACCTTGGAAGCTTGAAGATGGGTGGACTTCAACTCCCAGAATCCCCCAGCCAGCGCTGCTGGCTGGG